>CM062816.1:77260151-78460151 GCA_031772625.1 Pinus tabuliformis
ATACATAGTATTCACCCAAGCTCGAAGGGGCCTTTTTCCTTAGTTAACAGTGTTTCCCTGATCCTAGAGGCGCCTTATCCTCATTACACAGTATTCACCCAAGCCTAGAGGGGCCTTGTTATTTGTTCTCACTATTTATTCAAGTTCAAAGGAGAGTCAACTATTTTTACTGGTTGTCGAGGGGCATCATGCCTATCATACACCGAATCCTGGTTAGGTGTTGTCTCACTTTGATTATCAGCCAAGAGGTATCACAAGGCATTGGCCAAGCTCGAGGGAGGGCAATTTGATTGACCCAATTCAAATACAAGTCTAAGGGTGAATTACATTGAAGTCAAAGGATTACCAATGAACCTTAGGTTGAGCCTTAGTTCGATCTAAAATTATGATGTGGCCAAGGCATGACACATATCCAAGTTTAATTCATTCCATGTTGTCATCCTTCAACAAGCTTGAATGATATATGTTGGCACACAACCCCTAACACATCAAACCAATGTTTGGCATGTAAGGTGGGTCCACACACTCACACTAGTTCAAAGTACAACGTTGGAAGCATAAGTTTACATGGTTCATTTTTTAGCTCATTCGGTGGGGCATCGGTAGTGGATTGGCTGAGACCTTGGTTTGAGTGTCAGGTCTAATCAAGTTAGACCATTTTTTTTTATGATTATTGAAAGTCATTATGTTGAATGTTTAACCGATTGACAAGATACATTTTGTATCCTTGGTGCCAAAATATGACCATTTTGTCTGATGTTCCCTGAAAGAGGGAATTTGTATAATGGTTAATTTTATTATATGGTTTTAAATGGTTATTTTGAGTTTTTGGGCTCATTATTGGTCCAAATTGGATTCGGGAAGAAGCAAAGTGATCAGGGCTTAGAGGTGGATGCTATTGAAGGAATAAAATGTATTATTAATATATATTTGATGACCATAATTTCTATTTTGAATGAGTTTGAGGGTTTAAAATAAGGTTGCAGTGGTTTTGGATATATGGGGAAAACGGGTTCCAAGAAGAAGTGTGTGTGACTAGATTGATGTACTAGTTAGAGTAGATCATGCACAACAGTATGACATCAACATGTTATTTAATTTGAAAACTTATATTATCTCAAGATAAGGTGGATCCAATTTGAAATTTATTGAAAAGAGGTCCACAAGGAGTTGAAGAAGGAGGTGGGTACCTCCACTTAGGTTGGATCCTATTGTAGGTCAAATCTTGGTCATCATCGAGGTTGGTGCCTCAATTAGGTTGGAGACTAGAGTAGGCTAAATTGTCTTATCATCAAGGTTGGTGCCTCAATTAGGTTGGATTCTAATGCAAGTTGGAGCTTGTCATTATCGAGGTTTGTGTCTCAATCATGTTGGAGCCTAGAGTAGGTTGGAAATTGCTCATTATCGAGGTTGGTGCCTCAATCATATTGTAACCTATAGTGACTCATTTCTTGCACATTTTTTAGGTTGGTTCATCAATTAGGTTGAATCCATATGCAAGTATCAACTTCCATATTTTAGGGGTGGGTGCCTCCAACAAGTTGATGCTTACGAATCTATTTACTGAATTGAAGAATAATAAGAAGAAGAATTTGTAGTTTTCTGCCACATGGGTTTCCACGTAAAAGTTTGTGTCTATTTTTGTGGATATGATGGCTCTTGATGTCTTACTGATGTGATGATAGCTTCATGATGCATTACTTTGTTTATTGATATGTTGCAAATGGTTATGGTGCATTGGTACATAATTGACATTGATGGAAATTTGAAGAATGGTTAAATTGCTCTCACATTGATTGACCCCCCCTCCCCCTCTCCCGCCTGCCCTCCCCCCAGTGTGATCTTTCGTCCAACCGTATGCACTCAACATAATTTTTTTGTATGCCTTATAATGCATATTTATTTCTTTACTTATTTGTTGTAGATGGTTGTCCTTCAATTTCTCTAAATCTTTTCTACCTTGTGCATTCTCACTTTTCTCATTTATGCATTGATATTTTTCAATTTGAATATTTTCTAGCCAAGTCATACTTTCCCACTATGGTAATTCCATCAAATATGCCCCATTGGTATCTTCCTTCAATTAGAAATTTGTGTGCCAATTTCATTCTATTATAAGCTTTCAACACATTGTAATTTTGCACATTATTGCATTCCCTTTCCCTCACATTGTGGTCTCTCCAACCAACTTAACCACTTTCATCATTTCATCCTTTTCCATTACCTCTGGTTGTCCATTTTCATTTGCTTAATTATTGGATGCTTTTATTCACTTAAATGTGTTGATTTGTGTGAAGCTTTGTTTTTTCTACTCAATGGCACTCTACTCCCAATGGAATTTCAAATTCAATGAATCTTCCTTCATCCATTATTTTGCACTATTTTCACTTGCACCTTGCTTCCACTAGACATTGATAATAGAAACAATTTTCTTGCTCTGACACTATTGAAGAGAACTAGTTGGTTTAGGAGTTGCAAACCCTTTTAGGAATACATTTGCTTACACATAAAGGTGAATTACCCATCTTGTGAGTCACACATCACCTCATGAGATCATTTCTCTCTTTTGTAAGAAGCTCTACTTTCATCAATGCACTTCTAAATTCACAACTAAGGAGTATTACTTATCTCAATGTGGATATTAAATTCATTCTTCACCTGCTAGTTTGTTCCATTCTTGTTCTTTTTTTGGTTGCACCTCTTAATGAGGTTAATTGGTCCCAATATTCATAAATTCTTTCTATATGGCAACATCTTCCTTACCTGCCATCATTCATTTACGGTCAATCCTTGAAATAAAAAATGCAATAAAACTTATCTATCTTCACATAACATCTGGTCATATCGTTAATAATCCCTTGACATAACACTCTAGGGGTTCCCCTATTCATCAATAGTGTCATATTATTATAAAACTATCCTTGTTTTCATTGCTAAGTGGTTACACTTCCAAATTTGCCTCCATACTATTATATAGGCACTCTCTCGAGATATATGCAACCTCCCATGCTCAATAGTACCATTTTCCTTTGTTGTTTGGAGACTTCTATGGTTGAGATTTGAGGAGTGAAAATTCGAAATAAAATCCACAAGTGTCATTTTTAAGGTCTACGTTTCGAGTCACCAACTAGACTCATCATCAGGACAATCATGTCAAGATAAGAAAAGTAAATGATGAGGGTATAAAATAGAGTCAATTTTATAATAATTAAGAAAAAAATAATAAATAAATAAATGAAAAATAAAAAATAAAAAATAAAAAATCAAAGGATAAATAATAATTAAAAACATTATAAATTACAATCAATAAATCTATAAAATAGTAACGATCAAATAAAATAATAATAAAAATACTAAAATAAAAACAAAAAATAATGAAATAACATAAAATTAAAATTACACCAAATAAAAATAATAATAAAAATAAAAATAAAATAATAATATAAAGTAAAATGGAACGAGTAAAAATAAAATAAATAAAAATAAGAATAAAGTAGAAACTACAAAAGACAATCAAACAAAAAGTAAAGAAAGAATAATAGTAAAACAAACTAATTGAATATGAAAGAAATAAAATAAAGTAAAACAAGATAATATAGAATAAAATAACAAAAATAATAAAATATAATAAACTAGAGTAATAAAAATCAAGTAATAAATTAAGAGAAAATTTTAAAAGAAAAAGGAAGAGCATGGAAGAACAAAACCAAGTAAATAAATAAAATTGAAATGAAATAAATTAAGAAGGATGAATAATAAATAGAGAATAATTATGAATTCAAAGAAGGAAGCATCATATATAGAGAGGGGTGGGGTAGGAAAGGCGAGGGAAGGAAGGGGGAAAGGAAGAGAGTATAGTCAAGAGGAGAGAAAGATCCGGGAATAAGGATAAGGTAAAAACTAATAATAAAAAATAAAAATAAAGAAAGGGGGTGGGGGGGGAGTGAGAGAGAAGAATAAAGCAAAAGAAGAAGAGGGAAGTAAGAGGGAGAGTTTCTAGAGGGAAGAAGAAGAAGTTAAATGATTGAGATTAACGATAGCCAACTATTTTTGATCTCAGCCCCTCCATCTTTATTAATATTGTTGGCATGTTTGATGATCTCCAAAACTTCCCTAAACTTGTGCTTGAAATAGTGGTTTTCCTTAGTGATAATTTCAGTGTTTTCAAGGCACAAGTGGTGCTTAGTTTTCGATGAGTGTTCAACAAGAGTAGAGGAGTGAATTCTCTCTTTCTTTATGTCAGCCCCATGTTCCCCGAGTCTTATTTTGAACGACCGACAAGTCTCCCCAATGTAGTACTTTCCACATGAACAATTAATCTTATAAACTTCTTTGAACTGAAATTGATCAACCTTATCTTTGACAGATCTCATCTTATGTCGAATGGTTTCAAGGAGCTTGAATGTTGTGATAATACCATTTATTTTGAGGATTTTTGCAATTCTATCATTGGTACCACGAATATATGGGAGGAACGCTTTACTTGTAGGGGCAGGGGAAGGGGAAGGGGACTTCAGGGAGTGAGACTTTCTTTTGTATTGTCTGATAGTTGTGCAAATGTCTTTGTAATTGTAACCATTGTCAAGAAACACTTTCGCAAGGTGGTCTATTTCTTGTTGGAAATGTTCTTTATCAGATAACCTTGAGGCTCTAGTGACGAGTGTGTTTAAAATCCCCATTTTTTTTGTGCTGGATGATGGTGAAAATCGACATGGAGTTAGTTATCTGAAAGAATCTTCTTTCTATATACTTGATGTCCTATGCTACCATCTTCTTTTCTTGTGAGAAGAACATCCAAAAAAGGAATGGTATTATTGTTTTCAAGTTCCATGGTAAATTTGATATCTTCAGAAATTCCATTTAGACAATCTAAAAACTTGTTAAGTTCCAATTCACCATGGGGCCATTTTACATTGGTGTCATCAACATATCTTTTCCATCTTTTTGGCTTTAAGTGATAAGTGTTAATGGCCTTCTTCTCAAACATCTCCATAAAGAGGTTGGCAACAATGGGTGATAAGGGAGAGCCCATTACCACACTAGTAGTTTGTTTGAAGAATTCCCCTTAGAAACTAAAAAAGGTTGATCTAAGATAGATCCCCGCGAGTTTAGCTGTTAGAGGGTCAGTAACACCTTTGACAACTTCGATTGCTTCATTGAGAGGAATTTTGGTGAATAATGAAACAACGCCAAAGCCTATGGTCATATCATTAGGTTACTATCCTTAATGAAGGAGTCAATGTCACTAACAAGAGGGCTAAGTATACCAGAAACATATTTGGTTAACATATATGTGGGAGAACCAATGGTGTTTACGATCGGTCTCAGTGGAATTACCTCTTTGTGAATTTTAGGGAGACCATAAATTCTAGGGGTGATTTCACTGCATGGAATTAATTTCTTCTTTAGATGTCATCGAGATTTGATTTATTGACAACTTTCTTGACCTCTTTAATAATTTTTTAAATCGGATTATGCTGCAGTTTTTTGTAACTTCCACTATTGTAGAGGTGATCTCTCATTTTTAAGTTGTAATCCTCCTTGTCCATAATTACTATTGCTCCACCTTTGTCAGCCTTCAAAATGACAATATTGTCATCATTTTTTAGGGTTTTAAGGGCCAATAGAAGGAAAGAAAGAAGAAATAAATTATTTTAACGTCCACGAGGCTAAAGATAGCCTATGGAACATATTGCTTCTTCATCTGCTCGATGTATTCGACCCTTTTCTGTGAAGCTTCAAAATAAATGCTCCTAGCTTCTCAACAAGCCCCTCACTAAATAGATTATCCCAAGAGCTAGCTGCAAGCATATCTGCATAACTTTCCCTATTGTCTTTGAAGGCCTCACATTCTAAATGAAATGTTTTTCTATTTCCACTTTTCCGGAAGAACAAAAAATGCATACTCTTTCCTCCCAAACTTCTTTTGGCTTTTTCCAGCGCCCTCTTTCACAACGGAGTTGATGATAATTAGTCCTTAACGAAGCAATAAGAATTTTGGCTCTCCAAGAGATATTGACCTCTATGTATGCTTTTGGTTGATGACTATGAGTGGGATTAAACACTTCAATATAATACTTTTTATTTCTTCCTAGCTTCTTATCCCAAGTACTCTTGTGGAACTTTTCCATAACAAAAGTTTTTATCTCTTTGTTGTTTATGGGACACACATTCAAGCAAATACCCCATTTACTAAACCATTTGTTATTTTGCTGCATCCAAATTTTTTTGCTCTTGCACAATCTATCATTAAAGACAACCTTAGGCCATCTACCCTCTTCCACTTGCTCAATTTTTTTTAAATACCTTATGACTCGCACCATAGCAATTGCTTCAATAGGAGCAGTCTATGTTTCATTTAACAAGATAGCATAACGAACTACACTTTCAATCTTGAATTTGTTTGTAATCAAACACTTCTGGAATTTCTCAATTTGTCTCCACTGCATGTCGGATGTACTGCTGACCCATAGTTCACAACCATAGAGAATTACTGGAATCACTAGAAGCCTGAAAGAGTGAGTGGTTTTCGAGTCATAGTAATTTGTTATTTAGATTGGGTTTTCGAGTTTTAACTCTGCTCATAATAAAAAGCACAATTGACTAATTCGTTCTTTGTCTACATCACTTAACCCTCGAATGCTATCCTTTCAAAAGGGATTCATTTTGGGGTTTTGGAATGTCTATTTAATCGTTGCTTAATATATGCGAAGAAATGTTGACCACTTTGTTGCTTGATGAAGGAAGTTGAACGGAGTTAATGGTAGTTTTGGACGAAGGAGGAGTTGTCAATGATGAACCATTGGCTTTATTATTACCATTAATGCCTTCATTATCCATGGAACTGCAGCGATGAATGCAAAGAGCAAAAGTGGTTATGATGCTATTCATTTCTTTGGGAATTGCCCTAAGCCAGAGGATTGTTATGTTTTCATATCAATACAGCAATAAATGTTTTAATATCTTATTATATTTATAAGTTGTTTTTAATATTATTTGTGTTGGTTTATGTTTAGTAATTGTGTTATATTTAGAACATATTTTGATGCAGACAACATAAAATATTTTACATAAACTAAAATTAAATAGTAGTAATATAAAGAGTTAATAGTATATATTCAAAGATAAAATCCCTAAAGTGCATAATCCATTCCAATTCATTCTAGCAATTTTTTAGATGTATTTGTTATCATTTTATGAGTTAGTTTTGACATCAAGGATAATTTTTTTCAAAGGAATTTATAAGTATGCTATATACCGTATATAGTAATACCAAGGTTGTTGAACTTATCACATGTATTACCAAATCTTTTTCATCATTTTGAGTCTTAAGTACAAGTAAAATAAATAATAATAATGAAAGCTATGACACCATAACTTCAGCCAGTTAAAATTACCACAAAATTTGTGTGGGTGGCTTCACCATGATAAAAAACATATACATTATGGTAATAAACATCTAAATGTGAATCACGCTGTTGTGGATGCTCAATATTTCTTGTAAATTAGTGTGAATGCTTTTTCGTGACAACACTTGTCTTTGTAATTATTAATGAATGTTGCAGCCTTTTTGTTCTAGATGTTGCTACAATTCATTTCTTTATATCATGTATAGGTTGGTGCTTTAGATAGAATTTTTCAAAATCCTATCAGTTTCAAGGCCATCCTAAGATAGGAAATATTATCTCTAAGTTCATTGGAATAGCCAACAAACTTCTATGTCATACAACCAAAATCTAACTTCGGAGGACAACCACGAATTCTCAGGAGACCATAGTTGGCCATAGTTGATGCATTTATCAGTTGTAGGTCTCCAAATATAACAATTACACATGGCATTAAGACCAAACAAATTCCCTTATACACACTGCTAGACTATAACTTGAACTTGAATACACAAGATGGCTTGATGAGGACAATTGTGAAATTGTTCAACTTGTTTGACTGTTGCACAAGCCATGAGTCTTAAGGAAAATACTAATGAAAATATAATCAATAATTATCTCAATAATCTATATTTTCCACAGTGTTCTCGGGGGCATTCACCATCTCATACTCAATTGTCTATTAATTGTCTTGTTGAACAAAGCTTTCAAGAAAATTGCACCAAAGAAAACTATCCTCCGCCTTTTCATTAGCATTTCTTGCATGCTCAATCCCTGAGTTTGGATATATGACCATTGAAATTCTTCCTGAAAATCACTAAACATAAATGTTGCTTTAGACAGTGAGCAGGAGAGAAATTAATCGAGCTCTTAATAAAGTGTTGTCGTTGTGACAATGACCCTCCAAATTTTTTGCCTAATTCAATTTTGGAGCCTACATGAACTATCATTTCAAGCCATCTTGTGTCGCCTTTTTATTTGTTCATGTTTTTCTAAGTTGTCGACTATCCTTGCAATGTTCTTAAGTGTTGTATTTTCTCCTAAGTCAAATTTTCCTAAGTGTCATCATCATATTTTTAGAAAGGCTTATGTTATTTTTATGATAGCCCCACCCAAAGTTCTCAATACAAGAAGCATTTGTAAATATATTGCAAATATTTCACAACATTTAAAATCAAGAAAAAATGGACTGAGTCAATGGACATGGATTCCAGAGCTGGAGGAGGTAGTCACTTGCTTGGGACATCATGGTTTCTTGTGCAAAGGAGAAACTTGAAATGCAAGACAACCATTAAAGGATGGCTGGTGCAGGAATTGAAAAAAAGGAGCTCTTGAAATTAAATGAGATGCAAGAGGAGGTATGCAGGCCCATGTTGATTGAGAAACAACCACAAGAAAGAAAGGACAAGCATTTTTAAAGGGATTGCACGTTGCAGGTTAGGAAGGACACAACAATAATGGTGACCGAGGAGAAGACCAAGAAAAGGTTGGACACGAAAAAAATAGAGAGAGGAGAGATTTAGAAGAAGAAAATAAGAGGGAAAATAGAGAGACGGATGAGGTGAGATTCAACACGAGCTTCCCATAGGCAACACTAATTAGAAGAGAAGAAAAAATAAGGGGATTGGCTCTTGATCCGTTGAGGTTGTGGGTTGCGTTAATGCTAGTCTCTAGACCCCTATAACATCTTCAGGTCCTTAGAGGTTGTGGGTTGAGATAGAATCCCTAGAGCCCTATAACACCTTGGGTATTTGGAGGTTGTGGGTTGAGACATAGGTCTCTGGAGCCTTGTAGCAACTTGGGTCCCTGGAAGTTGTGGGTTGGGATGGAATCTCTAGAGCCCTGTAACAACTTGGGTCCCCTTGAGGCTGTGGGTTGAGATAGCAGAATCTAGAGCTCTGTAACAGCTTGGGTAGATGTCATCCTAAAGCTAAAGTGGAGGAAGACTAGAATGAAGACTAGTGGTTACCTCCCTAATGGTACAGTGGAATTTGGACTCCCTAGAAGGGGGTGAATAACTATGTGAGCACTTGGGGGTGAGGTTGGGCATCTACAAACTCCTATTTTCAACCAAGTAAGAAGCTGCCAGTTGATGGGATTGAGGAAGGAAGTCCTCTGGAATCTAGAAATCAGTGGTAGATTGGTGTGCTAGTCCTCGAAGCAAGCAACCCCCCAGACTCTGGAATTTGGATCGGGGGTGACGACTCTAAGTAAGTGTGACTGCAACTGTCTATGGTTGGGTGGAGAGAACTTGTCCCAAACTTAGTTTCCCTGCATGTTCTAAGATAAGTAATTGTATATACTATCTAACTCTCAGTGAATCATGTTATTATGTTATGGATAATGGTTTTGAACTTAGGGATTGCATTGCACTGTTGAAACTCGCATATGTGATACATTCCCCATGGGAATACGTTAATGTGATTTGTATATATGTATGTGTATGTGTTGAATACATGAATATATGTGTGAGAAAGCTAAATGTGAAATATGTGTAACAATTTCTAATTGTAGGCATGGAATATCTAGCACATAAAAGGCATAATAAATCACATGGTAATGAATACTAGGCCATAATATTGCACCAAGTCTAGATTCATGCATATGCTTAATTGTGTGAGAAACAACATATAAATAACTCATTAAGAAAAAGACAGAACACGTTACAAATCATGTTCGTGCCATGAGAGCTTGGAATAACACTTGAAGAATAGTGGGCTTTGAGACCCTTTTTTTTAGTATAATATTACATGCAAGGCCCTATATATGGCAGGGTTTGTTCTCGCTTGTGAGTTATTTGTTGTCACATTACAAGTTGTTGTGTTTCACAATGAGCATTGCCTTAATATCAAAGGGAGTTTTCCCTGGTATCAGTTGAGTCACCAGCTTTACATGAATGTAATTCAGCCTTGAATTTTTAGTAGGAAGGATTGTTGTTTTTGGCATCTTAAGATGACAGTCGAGGAACTTGATGGCTCTCTGTATCGACATGGAGCTGTTTGCAGGCCCGACACAGGGTCTGGTACCGTCGGCGTGTGGCAATCGAGGTAGGAACCTCTCCAGAGTCTGCGCCAAGTCTGTGGTAGGTAATCCATGTAGGAGCGCCTATGCCTCCCAAAGTGGAATTTAGTCCCCGTGGGATGGGAAGACTCGTAGGCCAGGAACTCGTTGGAGAATTGATCACTCAAGCTCGAGAGAGATAATGTCATAAATCACCGTATGCAACCAAGGGTACCATTGTGAAACTGTGAAGCACATTTGCGGGTTTACTAGACTCCTGAGAAGGAGCCATACTCGGCAAGGTTAGATCATAGAAGCTTGTGTGAAAACAAAGCTTGTAATTGGGAAGGTTGTCAAGCTCTTCGTCTAAGACACTGTGTGATGTAGAGTCAAGAGTCTTTGACCAAGTCATGGTGGGAATAGGAAGGGAATCTCGAGGAAGGAGGCGATGAGCTTATAGAAGAAGTTAGGCTAACCTTATCCCCTAAACGGTAAAAACCTTAGTCAAAGGAGGCTCCTGGTTGGTGGAGATAGATTCCCTTCACACGATTGGTCAGAATGAGAGGGAAGCGTAAAAGATAATTTAAATTAGTTTCGGGGACTTAGCAGGAAAAAGGGCTTTAAGGTTTTGTCGAGAGATGGTGACAAATATTTCTCTGTTACCCGAACCCGTTAGGCGAGGGAAGGCGGCCAGAAGGGGCCACCTTGGAAGCTGGGAAGGTCGAAACCCCAAAGAGTTGTGTGGATGGTGTTTTAAAGGGTTTTGGGTTTGAGGGTTATTGTTCACTACGTAAGGCCTATTGGAAATTGTAACTAGGTTCGGTCTTCATCTAATGTATTTTCTTCATCATGTAATGTACTTATCAAAAGAATAAAGAAAATAATTATTATTATTATTATTGTGACTTATTAAAGAATTGGGTTCATGCCTGGGTCACCTTGTTTTAGGCAAAAGTCCACATTGAGGACCTCTAGTATTTATTTTGAGTCAATAAAGTCATTTTACTTTTAAAGAGGTCCTTCTTGGGCTTTTGAATTATGTAAAAAGGTTAAGTATTGAGTCAAATATGATTTAAGTATCCTCCACACCAAGTCGGCCTAGAAGAGAGATCAAGTTGGCCTAAGGACCCTAATTCGGCCCACAAGAAGTCTATAAATACAAGCTAGTCGAAGCATTTGGAGCATCAATCTCTCACAAGAAGTTCGATATCTCTCATAGTTGGGAAAAATGCAAAGTCTGTTGTCGGGAAGCTGAAATAAGTGCAAGATTGGGGGAGTATAAGGAGAAAGGAAAAATTGACATTTTGGTGCCTCTCTCTCTATTTCGTGTCCTGGATTGGGAGATCAAAGTCTTCCAAGTTTCACTATTTTCAGAATCTGCCAGTTGCCGGAAGGTGCTGGAAAGTAGTTGCTGGAAAGGGGTCGAAATTATGGAAGGTTGACTTGTTGTGGAGGGAAGGTCTAGTCTTGGTATAGGGTGAAGAGTCTCAAAGAATACTATTGAAAGGAAGAATTTATTGACTGGGTTTTCCCCTCGAGGGGTGTTTTTCCCTGGCACCGTGCTTGCATCTGGTGTCTATTGTTTTATGTGTTGCTTCTTTGGTAATTGCTTGATGAACTAAAATAAAGAAGATATAAATAACCGTAATAATAAGAAACATCATAGGTAACTATCAAGAATAAGAAAATCTTTCCGCCTTTCTCATTTTCTAACATGGTATTAGAGCTTTGGTGAAGAAGGAAGACAAAGTCAGTCTCAAGAACTTGATCAAGGATCTATTCAAAAGGATTATCTCAAGGAAGGAATCTACTGTTGGAAATAATACTGAGAGGGGGGGGGGGTGAATCAGTATTATCACATTAATAAAACTTTTTCAATTCCATAATCAGATTCATATATACTACTTCCACAACTTCTTAAGATTAAGTTAATCGATCTTCAATGAGTGCATTAGGACATTATCAACCATATTATCAGTTAACAGATGCAGTAACATAAAGTAGATCATCACACATAAGGCACACATATGAACACAATGATATAAGGTGGAAACCAAATGCGGGAGAAAACCACCTGCTGCAAGTCATCTCAATCTTCTTCTTAATAAGAAAATCCTTTTACAATATTTGTACTGGTGCAGTCTTATACCAGTACGGGAGCTACAACCCCCTTTGCTCTTGTACTAGCCGATCCATTTACTAGTACGCAGGCTGCTACCTGCTATAATGCTCAAAGATTTCCTTTAGCTCTTGTACTAGCTTAGATACTAGTACGTAGGCGCCGGCCTACAATCTTCTTTCCTCCAAGTACCACGTTTCATCAATTTTCATATTGGATACACTGAAGCACAACCCATAATATGAAAGGTCACATTTCATCCAATTTTCATACAAGGACCACTTTTCATAAATTTTCAAACTGGATCCATAAGCATCAATTGATCATCAAGTGTAAGAGAATTACCCAATCAACTATAGTAACCAGATCAACAATAATAGGACCAAACCCAGAACACAACAGTGATAAACAAAGATTTTAAGAGAAGGAAGCACCCTGCTCAACTGCTAGCCTGAGTCCGGACTCACCCTGCTCAACTGCTAGCCTGAGTCCCGGACTCACCCTGCTCAACTGCTGGCCTGAGTCCCTGGACGCACCCTGCTCAACTGCTAGCCTGCGTCCCGGACGCACCCTGCTCAACTGCTAGCCTGCATCCCTCGCACTGAGTCTATTGAACTGCCTGCGTCCCGGCGCACCTGAACCCTTCTGCGCCTGCGTCCCAGCGCACCTGAAACGCTTCGCTCCTGCGTCCCGGACGCACCTGAACCCTTACTGCACCTGCGTCCCTCTGGGCATAGATGATTTCAAGACTTCAGAAGTAACCCAGACAATCAGATCCACAGATCTGAACATGCGCCAAGAGATCTCGGTCCATTAATAGATTTGCCTTGATTAGATCTAGACCATATCTCACCCCATAAGATATTCAACAAAGACATACTCAAACCAAATGATCTCCTTTGCTTTATATAGGCAAGCTCCTCCTCAAATCAAGGAACAATACCACGAGCCGACACCTTAAAAACACAATACCGTCGGCTAGATACCAGGCGTAAATCACAAGAAACCCCCACGTGTGCTTTTCTCTGCCTTAAAAAGTGTGCACTGGGTGGACGCACCTTCTGAATGGCTGGACTACGTCCCTGGACGCGGTCTATGCATGGATTACCTGCGGGTACGCACTTTCTGAAAGGTGTACCTGCGTCCTTAAAATTTTCAATAAATTAAGAGCTGATCATCAATCTTTGCTGCTGACATGAAGAACAACGATCTACCACCTGAATGGGTTGCCATCAAGGACAACACCTGAACCATAATGCCAACATCTACTATATTCAACGAATATGTCCAACATAATCGAGGGAGAGAACAAAATTGAAGAGGCCTCAAACTATAGGTCCTGAAAGAAGAGGATTCACCTCATTTTTGAAAAGAACAAGGTACTAGACTTGGTCAAAGAAAAAGTAAAGAAGCTTACACATGGTTACAATGATGATGACAAAGTGAAATTCAAGGAACTAGAATTGGTGGCTATGACTCTGATGGTAGAAGGAATAAAGGACAACCTTGTCCTATTGATAGCTAACATCGATCATGCTCAGTAAATGTATGAAGCCTTATCAAAGTTATTTACTATTAAGAACATTGGTCAAGTAGCAAGTTCAAAGAATGAGCTAAGGACCACAAAGATGACTCAAGAAGACAAAGTGGCATCCTTCTTTGTGAAGAAAGCAAGAATAAGGGATGATCTTTTGGCCATTTATGAAATTTTTCTAGATAAAGAACTCGTGATCACTGTCCTATTAGATTTTCCATCCTCTTGGGGTGCTTTTCCTGCAAGTCTCAACTGTTAGAAGGAAGCTCCCACTTTTGAAGAACTATGGACTGCCTGCATTGAGGAAGAATTGAGGATCTCATTAGCCAATCCCGAAGGAGTATCAAATGCCTACATTGCTCAACACAAAGGAAGGAAATCAAAAGGACCAAGGAAGAAATTTGACATGTCCAAGATAGAGTGATATTAATGTCATAATAAGGGTCACTACAAGAGTGATTGTCCCGACAATCCAAAGAATAGGAAGAGAGATATAGATTATGCTAAATTTGCTGAAGAAGGAGACCCAAAGAAAGAAAAACCAAAAGAATATGATATAATTGACTTACATTATTAAGTCCTTTGTTTTTAGTCTTAGATATTCTAGTTTTGTATTTTTGATGTTTTAGAATTTATAGGTCTTTAACATATTTTGGAAGGATATTTTTATTGTTTTTATAAGTTTGTAGGTATCCCACAAACTTTGGAGGGAGCCCCCAACAACTCCCAAAGATATGTATCTCATCTCCTTCCAGTTATTGGTTTCATGTACTTGTTTAAGTTTGATTATACTAATCACCATTCTCCCTCTATTGTCTTGATTAGGAAGACATCTACTATATCCTCAAGGAGCATGGAAGGAAGCCACCCAAGGAAAGGTTTGTCAAGAAACAAAGGTATGCCTTAAATTATAATACATTGATTTCTTTATATTAAAGGCTTATTCATTTGTTAGTATATTACTAACATTGTTATGTCTAGCTATATTGAATCATAATGATTTTTGATTTGGGTGATTCGTCTCTTGATAAATCTACCCACCTCACTCATATTCTTAACTGATTTTGTAGAACCCTAGATAGGTTCTAGAAAACCCTAACCAAAGGCTATGTGTTATAGACATTTTTGTGCCTAACAGCATGGAGCATGAAATGTAAATAATCTGAGGGATCCAAAGTCCCTAAACATGTTGTTCTTACCCCTAGAAGAATAAGGTCAGCAAACCACAGCACTGAAAATCAGTTCTCCACCTGAAAACACTCAAAAACAAGCAGTTTCTGGATCATGTCAGCTGCTCCACTGAGCATCTGCGCTGAATGTCAACTGCTCCACTCTGTACCTGCGTTGAATGTTAAATCTAATGAAGGCTACCTGCGCTGGGCGAGATTGGCCAAGTGGCACAATCATTCTGCAAGGTGTCAACTGCCCAGGAAGCTTCCAAACTGACACTTGGGTCAAGGAATTCGCCTTGTGATGAGTAAGAGGGTCTTGATCTCCAAGTGGAAGCAAGAATCTCCAAGTGGACTCAAGAACTGAAGATTAACTAAAGTGGGAGAGGACACTAGTCAACTTCATGCCAGTCTCAAGATGACTCATGCTTTCTCCAAAACCCTATATATAGAGCTCTCTCATGAGGTCTAGGGAGGCTGGAATTTTGTGCAAGTAAGGAAGTGTTGTTGGTTTGTGTATAGAACTATTGGGTGATTGCTTGAAGGAGGTGAAGAGGAGATTTCTTTCTGCTGGGAGGTGTTGCTGGATTGGGCCTATTATGGTTGTAACTCTCTCAGAACTTTGCTTCTTCTATTAATAAAGTATTTGAGGTTCTTCTATATGCATGTGTCTTTATGGTGAATAGATGCTTGTATATTTGATTTATGCTAATCCCTGAATCGATTATGGATGTATGCTTCTTGTAGTTTCCTTTTCTTGTGCTTTTACAGGATCTTTGTGTAGCTGGGCCGGTGAAAGAGCAAGGAGCTAGGAGCAAGCAGCAAGGAGTGAAGACTGGATCGACTATTAAGCACAAGATAACGGTTAGTAGATCATCCTTTTCTTCCCTCTCTCATCCCATAAAGAAGTAATCTTGAATAGCTTTGCATTCAGTTGTTGCTGAGGTACTATCACCCTTAGAGTGGGATAGGGTCATTCCGTATTAGATACTTTTCCCAACAACAAATTGGCGACTCCACTGGGGATCATATCTTTTTGGTTGTTTGTGTTTCTTGCTATTCATTTCATAAACAAAGGGAGTACCGAATCGAACTGTGTTTGAATCTATCAAATACAAAGTAGAGGGCAGCTACTCTAGCTCAGTTTCTGGGCAAGTTTATGATTTGAAGAGCTGATCCACAAGGACTCTAATAAGCTCTTAGTGATAGATTTTCATCCTCCTTTACATCCCTTAGTGTGTCCTTGACTGATAGCTTCTGATTTGAGCAAAAAATGTGAATTTTTGAGCAATCTGTGACCCGGAAACCAAGACGGACGAAAGTCTCGTTCTTCAGTGCAGGCTGTACAAAGGCTGTCTGCATTTCAGTGCAGTTCCCGAAGGGGCTACCTGCGCTGAAGGTCAAACTGGGGTTTCCTGCTGTGTCTTGCCTTGTTTTCACTCTTGTTTTTGCTGTTTGTTGCCAGTCAGTGTGCCTATCTGAAACCATCTTCTTTGTCACTATTCCGCCTCAGTTGTATAAAGAAACTGTGTTTGTTCTTTTGTATTTCTTGCGTCATTTACAGTTTCCCATAACGAAGGTGAACCAGTCTTACTGTGACCTCTTAGATCTAGATCTGTGATTAAGTGTCGTTTTGATCTTAAGAGTTAGTTTGTTTGCTGTTCATAGCTGATTGAGCTTGTCGCTTTCGTCATATGGTTTGAATTTATGTATTTCTAGTGTCGAAACAAGTAAATATTAAGGTGTCTTTTGATTTTGGACAAACTTGTTTGCTTTCACTTGAAATCGAATTCAAAGTTATACAACAGCTTTCTTTTTGCATTTCATCAACATTAAGAAAGAGAAAAGAAATACTTGCATTGTGCATGTGCATTATGACAGTTTGCATGTTGATTTAGGAAAATGCATTAGTGTGTGCTCTATGATCTGTGTGAAAAGGTGTTATCTTCCTTCTCCCTCAGTAGTTAAGGTTTTCAAAGTTGAAAGATTGAAAAGCTTGCTTATCATCTTAGACTGCATTCAGGAGTGTTAATATACATCTCGTGGTGATCCATAAAGGCAAACTGCTAAACAAGATCAACCTTAAAATAAATTGAATTTACATAAAAATGCATTGAAACATAACTCAAACATCTAGAGGTCTAAGCTAGAGACGTGTTCCGGCGTCGTTAAACGTGATATCTTAGCGTTGAGTGGTTGGGTGATTCCTCCACGGTGAAGCGATAAGTATCAATACGGACTTGTTCTCCCGCGTACCGTCGCGTATATATTGGGAGACCCCTATAGGATCAAAGCCTTTATCCATAGGAAACCGTGTCGGCCGCCCTACTGATCGCAATGCAGTGAACACAGCATTCACGAAGATCGACCACTCGTACCGTAAAACGTATTCTGTGGTTTTGCGAAAGGTTTGGCACACCCTCTGCCTAGAACTCCAGAGCAGTTTCTTTTGGCCTTTTTCAAACTCTATAACTGAAAAAGTCCATCCGAGCATTTGTCACTTCGGGCTCGTTAAAACATCGAAGGAGACTAGAGTCATCTTTTGCTTTTTCTCGACTCTTAAAAAGTGAAAAAGCAAGTTGTGTCTAAGCGTCGTTATAAAAATTTATTTTAAACGGAACATAATCACCTCGTATTCCCGCGTTGATCTTTAAGTTGAGAACATGGAGCGCCCCAGCCAAGGAACTCCACATGATGGAAATCCTAGTCCTTTCTCCTCTTGGGGAGAAGTTGGTGCGCCCCACATGGCCACATTGTCGCTTCCAGGACTGACAATTGGCCTGCCTATTTGGCTATTCTCAACTAATGTAGTTCAGAACACCATGGTTCCTGAGCAGTCGAGTCAACAGTTAGATGAGTCTAGAGCCTCCCACCAGCCTTCTACTTCCTCCAACCCTTCCTCCAATCCTTCATCTTCAAAAGGCAGAGCCGGCAAAAGCCAAGCTCCCACGGAGAAGAAGGAAAAGAAGAAGAAAGAGAAGAAGAAGAAGGAGCCTAAGGCGACTGGGGGCAAGCAAAAGACATCTAACAAAAACCCACACACAACACAGACCGGGCCCAAATCGCCATGTGTCATATGTAGAGGAGACCATTTCCATAGAGATTGTCCCTGTATTCCCCGGATACTAAGGGACTGGTCCCCTCGATTGCACAATTCGGGAGCTTCAACCTCTGATAGCCAGGTTGAATGCCTACCGTCAACCAGCGAAAGTGAAGGATCAAGACAAAAGGGGGGAGCAAAATCCCCCTGTAGACTGTGTGAAGGCGATCACGCCATCCACCGTTGTCCCTTCTTAGACGAAGCGAAGAGAGTTTTGGAAGATCGTCCGGTTTCACCGTTGAGACTTCCTCCTGGATACAAAAAACTCGTGCCAAGTCCTTCGTTAGTTGAAAACACAACTGGCCCGCTCAAGTGGTCAGCTGAGGCGTCGGTCATTGAAAATGAACCTACTGAATCCAGACCAGACGAAAGTCTAAAGGTCGATACGGCAGTTGACCCGGTTCTTCCTTCAGAGGTTTCATCCTCAAATGACACCGTCACTGAAGATTCATCTTCAAATGACACCCTCACGGAAGAGAATAAGGATGACACCATCCAGATTCTTTTCATCAACACATGTTCTGATGAGCATCAGGGCAATGCGCCCATTCCTTTATCGCAGGAAGGAACATCGTCAGGATCGTATCCGGCCGTGTATTCGGTCCCACCACCGAGCAACCTGGTTGTGTCCTTTGATTGGAACCAACTGGGCAGACCCCGGTTACCAGCCAGTATACCATTCAGAATCATAGTCCAAATTTATAGAATGATAATGGCTGGAACTATCATCGATGAAGGGGCATCTGTGAGTATCCTTTCCTCTATTGCTTGGAAAGCACTGGGTTCCCCGGCGCTTTTGCCTGAGATGAGAAATCTCTCAAGTTTTGATAAAGGAACCAGTCGACCGTTAGGGATCCTCCCCAATGTGCCTGTTACATTGAAAGGGAAGACCGTTCAAATGAACGTGATGGTCGTTCAAGGACCCTTGGATTATAACCTACTCCTTGGACGCGACTATATATATTGCATGGGAGCTATAGTCTCCTCACTCTTTAGAGTAATGTGTTTTCCACACGAAGGAAGAATGGTCAAGCTCGTAGACCAACTTTCATTTCCGGGATCACGCATCGTAAATAGTCAAATACCAACCCTCAATGGTCTATTCACCCAAGAAATGTCTCCACCCCCAGTCCTCCTTCCCGATGAATGCGAGTGATTCGAAAAGATGGGATTGGGACCCAGGGGGCATGCATCCTGGTCTGCTTCGGGCAGAGGAAACCCTGGGTATAAGGTAGAATTTCTGCGGAAGAATATGACTAGTCCGTACCCCGTCCGAAAAGGAAGAGGGGTTGTTCTGGAACAGGATTCTTTTGATAAGGTTACTTGTCTGACAAAGGTCATTCAACTTTGTCTAAACAGGTAGGCAATACCAAAGAAAGGGATTCTTTTGCGGCAGCAAATTGTAACCCTCTTTGGGTAAAAGGCAAGCCTCACCCATTAAAACTAATGTTTTAGAGGATAAGTAGGGGCAACCTCCAAAGAAAGAGATTCTTTTGCTGCAACAAATAGTAACCATCTTTGAGTAACCTAATGATAGACATCGCCGAAGAAAGAAGTTTCATTTGCGGCAGCAAATAAAACCATTCTTTGGGTAACCAGAAAGAGGCAAGCCTCACCCTTTAAAACAAATGTTTTATCGGATAAGTAGGGGCAGCCTTGAAATTGTACTTTATACCTGGGGGCATGCAAACCTTTTGGAGTGCAAGCTAGGAGCGGTTATTTATCTATTTTTGGGACTAGCCGTTTTCCGAACTTGCATAAAGAGAGGATGTGGGGCAAAGGTCAAAATTTGCCAAATTAGGAGCATAGCTTCGTGAGATAAAGCTCCATAAAAAATAGCTATCTCACAAGAGACATTTCTTATCTTATGACTGGTATAATCGAGCAGTTTTACTGCGGAATTTATGCTCGTTAAAAAATAGAAAAGCGAGATCCGAGCAGTTTTAGCGTCATAGTTCATGCTCGTTAAAAAATAAACATAAGCTTTTGAGCAGTGTTTTGGCGCATTCAAGCTCTTTAAAAAATGAACCCAGTACCGGTAAATAACCATTGTGATCGTAAATTTATTAGCCATAAAAGCCTTGGTCGTGTTTGCACCCGCCACCTCCATTTCATTTGGCCAATCGTTCACCTCCATATGATTGTTTGCCCATTTTGAGGAACAGCTGTGAAGAGTGATTTCACTTAGCCATCCTTGTGACACTGCCGTGATTGGAAAATTCCAACCTGTACCGGGAATCTGTTGCTATCCCTGTTTATCACTCGTTCCTCAAAAGACGAGTCTCCTTTGAGCTCTTTTCTCCTGACTCGTAAAATATGAAAAGTTTGCCGAGTTTTGGCCTTCTAGCTCGTTAAAGTGACAGGAAGAGCTATCCCTCCTCTAGATTTTAATCTTTTTGGACCCGAGGGATTATTACACAAAAAGATCGAGCGCTTGTTTTGTTCGGCTCGTTAAAACTATCGAAAACTCATCCCTTCTGTATCGTTTTATACTTTTTCGGACTTAAGGGATTAGATGACGAAAAAGGAATTTTGGAGTTAACTTTATGTACCTTTTCAGACTCTCTAAAAATGAAAAGGACCGAGTTTTCCTTGTCGTTAGACTCGTTAAAATGATTAAATAGCGACAAACTTGTCTTTAGACGAGAACGAGTTTCCCTATCGCTAGGCTCGTTAAAACATAGCGATGGGCTTGCCCGAAGGGCAGGTTATAGAACAAGCATATGTTATCCTCCTCAAGCTTGACAAAAATAAAGAGGTACTGGTCAGAAATGACTGGGGAAAAATTGGGAGAACCTCAAAGCTTTGATGGTAGCAAGTCGCTCTTGAACATGACACTTTGTCCTCCGTATCACATCGGGTTGGGTTGTTTCATTCACCGGTCTCATCACCATGGTCTTCGCCAAACCATCCGTATTTGGGGTAATGCTACCGATCCATCACATCAGTGTCGTTATATGTTCAAGAGATGTGTTCAGAAAGAGTCAACCGTGTCCCATCCACTGCCATACATTATCCTTCATCCACCCATGATCGCCACCCTGAATCATATCTCACAGATTGTTTTCACCTCCACTAAAATCATTAGCTCCGTTCCGCGTCACTGATGTGGGATTCATTAAGGCCCTCCTTTGACGGATCGCTTCTTGTCGACTTCAGCTCATTATCCAAGAAGTTGATCTAGGAACAAAACCCCCAGTACTTTGAAGCTTGCATGCCTCAATGGCAAGTTTCTCACTTCCGGCGACAGGTATACATCAATGACCTTCGACCAGAAGATTTTGCGTGGTGTTCGACGCCAAGTCCTTTATTCACACCACATGAATTGTACTGCAGTACCTTGAGGGTCATTGTCATTATTGGTGATCCCTCTCGCGCTTGTTAACGGTTTACATTATTGACCGGTAATCAAGCGATGTCTTTCCATGTTCGACTTCAGTGCAATTCTCACATGGATCGACTTGTACTTAGAGTGAAGATCGAACGAGATTGAAGACCCCGGATCTAGTTTCATCCATCCGGGCTGCGATATATATTCAGGATATAAAGACATTTGATATGTACATCATTGCAGCAGATGATCATCCTACTCAAAGGATGATAATTTCAGCAGAGAATTATCAGTCTATCATCAGACGATCGTCTGTTCTATGTACCAAAATGAATTTATAAAGCTGAGCATGGGAATGCCCGCCTCAGCTAGATCATGAAACCGGAATGAAAAATAATGTATTGTATTGTATTCTATTACAGGGCACCTCTTAGCGATTGAATGTGTTATCACTTAGAATTTCAGTCAATGTACTACAGTCCATGTACATAATGTTGTCCCAAACTAAAATTTTTCATTGTCATGTGTGATGAATGGTTATAGTCTTGTGTGTATTTCTTAGGGATTATGTTTTAAAAAGGTATTGATCTGAATCATTGCAAAAAACCGTTAGTCAATCTCCATCATAATTCTTTAAAGCATGTCATGTCTTGTTTGCGTCATTGGTCCTTTGCGCAGTTTCGCAACGCAGTTTGATTGGCCAATTTGGCAGCGTAATGATGTTTCCGCCTTTTCGTAGCGTGTGATTTATCAGCCATTTCGTAGCGAATTCTGTCCATTTATAGCTGTTTGCACTACGAAATCGGGGATTCGGGGTTTATGCAGCGCATTTTCTTGAAATGTCAAGTCTGGGGGGATGAGTCATTAGGTCCGTTCATAGGTTGTCAGTTGATGTCCTCTCCAAGTCATTTTTGGTCATCATTACGCTATGAGGTTCAAAACCACGCACATAAATATCATTCAAAGTGATTTATGATGTATGGTTGTATTATGATAGTTGTTATTAGTGCGGGAACTGATTTGTTTGTATAACAAAATTATTGAAGCGAAAGGGAGCCCGAGTTTTCATTTAAAAGGACCTGTTTGCAAGCAAGCCTGTATCCCAAAGTTTGAAGTTCTCTTCTGAGTTGAAGCTGCTGTTAGTTTTCTGTTCGAAAGTTTGCAAAGTGAAATGGAGAAAAGGGAACATCGATCCGGTAGGTGCCAAAGAACAGAACCTGTGGGGCTTGATATTACTTTAAAGGATGAAGGTGTAGCCAGAGCTTTTAAAAACGCTGGTTGCTGGAGGTTTTGTGAGAAGTTGCAAGGTGGGCACGCACAGGTAACAAAAGCTTTTGCATTGAATTTTACTGGTTTAAACTCTAAGGTGTCAATGCTAGAATTCCCTGTATCCCCAGAAGCTATTTCTAATGTGACTGAGATCCCTAGAGGTGGAAATGAATGGTTTAAAAATTTTAAATTCGACATGAGCCCGTGTAAGGAATTTTTGAAGGAACCTTATGTAAATGAGGATCTCACGAAAGCTGTGCCAAGGAGTTACGTGAAAGAACATTTTGCTCTGCTCCTCACATGCATCCAAAAGTATTTAACATGCGAAGGGAGGTATAATAAAGTGTACTCATATCATTTTAAGCTTTTGTTACATTTCACAGGCAAAGCATCAATTGATATCCCTTTCTACTTATTCAGAAGCCTAAGTAAAATGTGTGATAAAATTCAGTTGAAAAAAGATGAATGTGAGACATCACTGTTCCATCATGGTTTGGTGAAGTTGTTAGTATTAGATGGTTTGCAGAAGATTGGAAGAGATTGGGACTCCTTTATTTTTATGGCGGGCTTTCAGAGCAAGACGGGCCTTACTCCATTGCCTGTTAGGGAAAGGGAGAAAACGATTGAAGAACCTACTCTTGCTGAGATCAGGAAGGAGGTGAAAGATCTAAAGAAGTCCAAAACCAAGTTGAAGAAACCAGTCAAGCCTGTGGTGATCAAGGAGACACCTAAATCATCATCAAAAGAGAAGGTCAAACAGAAGAAGGATGCACCTGCACCAAGTGAAGTTGAAAAGGGATCAAGAGTAAAAACCAGAGGTCAGTTGAGCAAGGAGAAGGGTAAGTCAATTGCTGTTGAAGAGAGTCCTATGTCAAAAGCTAGTTTAACTGATTTACTTGAAGCAATTGAACTTGAACAAGATCAGTTAGTGCAGATTGAGCCAATGGAACTTGAACAAGATCAGCCAGTGCAACCAATGCACATTGACTTAACCCAATCTTCACCAGAGAGCATGAAGAAATCAAAGGCTTCAAAGAGGTTACGGTTTGAGGAACCAAGTGAAGAATATGTGTTTAAACCAAGGAGGCCAATTACAAGAAGACAAATGAAAGAGGCCGAGAAAGTGGATAAAGAGGAGGCGGCTGTAAAAATGTCTAGTACAGAGGTTATTGAAATTTTGACTAAAACAGTGCATGCAGCCAAGAGTAAAGACAAAAGTAAAAAGGTTATTATTAGTCAAGGAGGGAATGTCATTGCTATTAAGAACCAGGCAGGAAAGACCCAGGAAGAGGTGGTTCAGACAAAGAGTTTTTCTAAAGAAAGTGCAATGAGATATGCTAGTTATAGGAGGGCTGTATTAAAAGGCAGCACAAGTCTACTGAAGCAAGCTGGCTCAGGGTCTGATGTATTCTCATGGATGATACCAGCACTTAAACAAGCAAAACACGTGAGAAAGCTGAACATGTGTCTGAGATCAGAAAATAAGGCTTTGAAGGAGGAGGTTAGCAGTTTGAAGAAGAAGCTAGGTAAACTAGCTCACTGACTTAAGAAGAAAAGTACTTCTCAAAGTTTTGATAAATTTTGGTTCAGCTTCTATCATTTTGAAGTTATTTAGGTCCCTATGCACCTGTACAAATATCTGAAGAAGTCATGAGTTTAAGCTGAAAGCGCTGCAAGATGAATATGTTTTGTTTTGGCAAGAAACAGTAGTTTCGTAGCGCGCTACGAAACTACTGTAGAATGCTGTTTTATAAGGAAATAATGAAATTTGATGATGAGGTCAGCGAATTTTGGAAGGAATGTCTCGAGGACAGGAGGGAGATTATACATGGATATCATAGCAGCTCAAATAGTGACAGGTGTGAGTTTTGAAGAAAAGGTGAAATATTTTGTTTTTTGCTAAAAGTTCTCTTAAAGGCACTTTATGACCGAAATACTAGGGTTCTGGTAGGGTCACCGAGATTTTGGCTAGCACACCTGTTCACTCCACAAGGCATCCAGATCATAAGGCATATGGTGTTATGCGTGGTTATTAAAGGATTAAAGAGCTTGGAGTGTGGTTTTTTTTAATGGTAAAACAGAATGGAAGACAGGGACCGTGAAAATAGGGTGTTCAGGTTTACTAATTTATGAGCCATCTACACAACTAGCACCCGAAGGTCAGCTCGTTCAGTGAATGTTCCTCAACATATCTCAGCCACAACAGAAATTGTACAGCTGTCAAGGATCCAAGGAGAATCATGCATACGAGGAGATAGAGTTGGACTTGCAATGTAATTGGGATTCTATGTATTTACAGCCCAACACTTCATGTATTTAATAAGTTTGTTTAGAAATAGATAAGGTTAATTAATGGTAGATCATCGAGTTCTCCCCTCATGCTTGTTGAGGAGACTCAAGATAGTTTTAGTTTTGGTTTTCCTATATATAGTGAAAACTCTGATGTAAGTAGGGTTGGAGATTTATGAAAAAACAGAGTTTTTATCAGCTTGTGTAAGAAGACTTTTGACAGTAATATAAGAATTACTTTTTCTTCCCAAGATTCATCAAGTGTTTAAATGCTCAGAATGTGTGAAGTTTTGTCATTATCCTTTATATATTTTACAGCTCACTAAATGTGCAATCACTCTGAATTCACCTAGTGCTCAGACTTCCTGTGTATATTTATGAGTTGTGGTTCTTTTTGAGTGTTAAACATTATATGCCTTGGCTTCTATGATTGAGTGATTAAAAGTTTACTGCAGAAGTGTATGACTCCATGAGCCCAATGGAAGAAGTGTTGTTTTGTTTTTCCAACCAACTTTATTTTCATAAAATGTGTAAAGAGTTAGCCATCTGTTTTTGTAATTGATTCTTATCAGAAGTCTGTGAGAGAGCCCTCTCTGACTAAGGAGGCTAATCCTTAGTCTAAAGTCTGGTTGAAATAGTTACATGAAATCTTGCTAGGTAGCAGCCCTTAGTACTGATTTTGTGATAACATTTTGGTGCTTCTGCCGGGAGCATGATGATTACTTATCCCCGAAGTTTGAAGAGTGAATTTCTGAAGTTAGCAGGAGTTCAAAATGATTTTCGAGGCTGCATTCTACCTTGGTGACTCATTTGTTTTTTAAAGCTTAAAGGTGGCTTCGAGAGGAAGATATACAAGGAGCAATCCTGACCCAAACCCACCTAGTCCTGTGGAGAATCCTAATATCATCTCAAGGAGTAAACAAAGATTCTCTGATATACCAGGTACTTCAAGTATTTCAAAGTCTTTATTTCCTGAGTTTTCTAGAAGTCCTGAGGATAAACTTGTTGATGATAAAGTTCAAGAGGTTATATTAAGGTCTGAGAATGAAGAAGAATTAATTGGTATTATTTTGGATCTACAAAAGAGAGGTATTGATACTTCATCTTTAGTATCACAAAAAGATAAAGAGGAGTTTTGGGAAATTGTTTCTTCTGAATTGTTATTAGAGAAAGAGGATTTGAAACAGCTCAAGGAGCTTGACCCTTTTGAAATTTTGCTTAACTCAAAGATTGGTTTACCTCTCCCAAATTGGAGTTCCTTTGTCAGTGGTTTACAAAGCCCCAATAGTCCTTTTCGTACTCATAATTTGTCCTCTGCCTCTGCTAGTCCAAACAGCCCTCAGACAATATCTCATACTAGTTCTGGTTCTTCTGGTCATAGCATACCTATTGTCACTGTTCCTCCATTAATTATGGCTGTACCTGCTAAGTATGCTCCTCTAGCTCTCCCTGCTGTTTTGCATGATCTCCCTAGCAAATATGCTGCCAGGATTCCAACATGGGGAGGAGATGAAGACATTACTGCTGAAGAACATGTGGATAGATTCAATGACTTTGCTGACAGAGAAGAGGTGGATGATGAAGATGTAAAGTTAAGATTATTTGCACAAACTTTTATTGGAGAGGTCCGAAAATGGTTTAAAGCCTTGGGAGCTGGTAGCATTCATAGTTGGGCTGAGTTTGAAGATAGTTTTCTGAGGAAATGGGGAAATAGAACTAATCCCGTTCAGGCCCTCACTGAGTATAATAATTTAAGAAGAGCTCCAGATGAGACTGTTCAAAATTTTTCTAAGAGGTTTAACAAAATTTATAATTCCATCCCAGTACATTTGAAACCTCCTGGAGCTTTGGCACAGTTAAGGTATGCTGAGTCTTTTGATTCAGATTTTTCTCTTTTACTCAGAGAAAGAGAGTCTGCTAATTTGGCTGAAATGCAAAATGATGCTATCAAAGTAGAAGTGAATATACTTGCTGCTAAAAATTCCAAGATGGCTAAGGCTAAGATAAAGGAAGAGGAGAGGCCTTCTACCTCTGCCCAAGAAGATAAATTTGAAACCATGATGAAGACTATGGAGAAATTGATGGATCAATTAGCACTTGGGAATACTGCTACTCCTCAAGCACAACAAGAACCTAGGTTCAGGAATCCTCAATTTAGAAGGCCTCAAAATCAGCAAAGGCCAAGAGATAATAGAAATCGGCAAGCTGATCCTCCTGTGAGACCTCCTTTTCAACAAAACATGGTGGATGAGGAAGCAGAACCTGAGGAAACTGAGGAATCTATTCATTGTCTTGGTGAAGAAGATTCAGAGATCTTCTTAACAAAGGAGGAACATGATGAGTCCAGCCAACTAAAAGCCGAGGAGGAACCCTCAGACTTCTTAAAGGGTTATCAACATGCCATATTTGAAATCCAAAAGCAATATAACCTCAGAAACAGAGATGTCCCTATTACAGCAAACAAGGCTCAGCCCAAGAAAAATGTTTCAAAAGCAGTAGAAGACAAAAAGGAAAAGTCAAAACAAGCTGATGGAAAGAGTGATTCTCCTCTTGAGAAAAAGGATAATCAAACCCCTGCTCCTCCTAAAGAAATTGAAAGGTCTACTTCAATGTTTAATATAGAAAATGAGATTGCTAAAATTAAAATATCAGTCCCATTTAATGAAATCTTGAAAGTAGACAAGTATAGAAGTAAGATTGTGGAAATGCTTAATTCTCCACCAGGAGGGGCTGATATTTTGAATGTGCAAGAGGATAATCCTGTTATATGTTTAGGTCCAAGATTGGAAGATGAGCAAAATGATGAGTTTCCTCCTTTCTATATTAGCATCAATATACATGAGATGACTCTACATAATGCCATGCTGGATTCAGGAGCATCCCATAACCTCATGCCTAAAGTCATTATGGAAAGGTTAGGATTAGAAGTGACTAGGCCATACAAGGACTTATTTTCTTTTGATTCAAAGAGGGTTCATTGTATTGGGTTGATAAAGGATGTGGTTGTGGCACTCACACAAATCCCAGCCAAAACCACTGTCATGGATATTGTTGTGGCAGATGTTCCACCTAAATTTGGAATTTTACTCTCAAGGTCATGGGCAGCGAAAATAAAGGGTACCATGCAAATGGATCTGACTTATGCAACCATTCCAGTGTTTGGTGAGCAAAGAAGGTTATATCGTGAGACAAGGATGGCATATATGGTGAGCAGCAAGGACAAACCACAGAATTTCCCTATTTATTCTTGTGATACAGGCCTTGGATCAGCCATTCTCTTTAATGAAGTAGTTGGAAAGGAACCACAAGAAGAACATGCAGAAAATCAGTGTCTAGAAGTGCAGCAAAGTAATGAAGAAGACATCACTGGTTGCTGGTCTTTATACTTTGATGGAGCAGCAGGAAAAGAAGGTGCAGGAGCTGGGATTTGGGTCATGAGTCCAACTAATGAAAGTAAGTTTCTGTCATATAAACTTAATTTTGATTGTATTAATAATATGGCGGAGTATGAGTCTTTGGTATTAGGCTTAGAAACCTTGATAGAATTAAAGGCAAAAAACATTGCTGTTCATGGAGATTCTGAATTAATCATCAAGCAAGTTCAAGGGACTTATCAAACAAAGGATACAAGGATGAGAGCTTATAGAAATTTGGTGTTGGAATTGTTGGAAAAGTTTCAGTCCTATACTTTCAGTATAAAAACTAGAGATCAGAATTCAATTGCAGATTCCCTTGCTGTTGCAGCTAGTCTTTTTGTTATCCCTAAGCATTCTTCTGATAGTTATGAAGTGAAAGTCCGCCATAGGCCAGTCATCCCAGATAATATCTTAAATTGGCAAGTCTTTGAAGATGATCAGCAGCTAAGAAGTTTCCTAGAGTTGAAAGGAGAATTTGAACATAGTCAAATTGATCAGCAGAACATGTTAGTAGAGACAAAAGAAAAGCCTGAGGTTTTGCAGCTGCAAAATAATCTAATTCCTAAAGATCTTATTCCACTTGAGAAACTTTTTGATCAGAATGATGTGTTTAAAGCACCAGGGTTGCAAGCCAATGAAGAAGAAATAGAGAGCTGCAATTTAGGTGACTCAGTGGTACCTAAATTAGTCAAAATTTCAAAGTTTTTATCAGCTGAAATAAAAGTCAAATATGTTGAACTGATGAAGAAGTTTATTGATGTTTTTGCATGGAGCTATGCTGATTTGAAGCAGTATGATTCTTCAATCATACAACATACTATCCCAATTAAGCAAAATGAGAAGCCTTTTAAGCAAAAACTAAGAAGAATCAATCCTCTTCTGATGCCATTAATTGAAAAGGAAGTAAAGAAGCTTTTTGATGCAAAGATTATTGTTCCAATCAGATTTTCAAATTGGCTTGCTAATTTGGTACCAGTTAGGAAAAAGAATGGAGAAATAAGGATTTGCATAGACTTCAGGAACTTGAACAAGGCTTCATTGAAAGACAATTATCCTCTTCCTAAAATGGATCTTATTTTGCAGAATATTGTTGGCTCTCAAAGAATGTCAATGTTAGATGGCTTCTCAGGGTACAATCAAATCCTTGTTCATCCAGATGATCAGGAGAAGACAACTTTCACTACACCATGGGGCACATTTATGTATGCAAAGATGCCCTTTGGCCTCATGAATGCAGGGGCGACTTTCCAGAGGGCTATGGACATTGCTTTTGCAGAGGAAAAAGATAAATCAGTGGTAGTATATCTTGATGATATCACAGTTTTTTCAAAGAGAGAGGAGGATCATTTAAAGCACCTTGAAAAGATACTATTGAAGTGTAGGAGGTTTGGTATTTCTTTAAACCCAACCAAAAGTATCTTTGCTTTGACTTCTGGTAAATTACTTGGGCATATCATTTCTGAAGAAGGAATTAGGATTGATCCTAATAGAGTCAGTGCTATCCAAAAGTTAGATTTGCCAAGGAGTAAGAAAGAGATTCAATCTTTCCTTGGTAAAGTTAATTTTGTTAGAAGGTTTATCCCTAACTTTGCTGAAGTGGTTAAACATATCACAAAAATGCTAAGGAAAGGAGCAGACTTTAAGTGGACAGCTGAGGCAAGGAAGTCATTTGAAGAAATTAAGAAATCACTTACTCAAGCACCAGTCCTTATTAGCCCTGATTTCACCAAAGAATTTCTAATCTTCACATTTGCTTCTGAGGATACAATTGCTGGAGTTTTATTGCAGAAAGGTAGTCAAGGTACTGAACAGCCTATTTCATTCTTTAGTAAGACATTGGCTAATGCTGAATTGAAGTATAACATTTTAGAAAAGCAGGCATATGCATTGGTAAAGGCAATCAAGGATTTTAGAATTTATGTGTTACATTCTCATATTGTTGCATATGTGCCAAGTGCTGTTATTAAAGACATCCTTACACAAGCAGACCCGGATGGAAAAAGAGGAAAATGGATAGCCAAATTGTTAGAATATGATATTGAAATTAGGCCAACTAAGTTGGTGAAGGGTCAAGGGTTGGCAGAGTTGTTAACTCACTCAAATCTGGACAGCAGTGACATCAATTTCAATGCAGAAATATCAGAAATTTTTGAAGAAGAAGAAGAGTTGGTTCAGATCAATGAAAAATTTCTGATATCAGAATGGTATAGGGATGTGTCATTTGCTTTGCAACACAACAGAGCTCCTGATAACCTTTCTAAGTCTAAAGCTCGGTTCACCAAGCTGAAATCCCTTAGATACTTTGTATATGAGCAGAATTTATTTTGGAAGGATGTTGGAGGGATTCTATTAAATTGTCTGATTGAAGAAGAGGCTGATAGGGTGATTGATGAATTTCATAAGGGAGATTGTGGAGGCCACCATTATTGGAAGGCCACTGCAAATAAAATATTGAGAGCTGGGTATTTTTGGCCCACTATGTTCAAAGACATTTACAAGAAGATAGCAGCCTGCCATGAATGTCAGATGTTTGAGGGAAAAAGGAAGCTTATGCCTATGCCATTGATTCCTATCTATGTAGAAGCACCCTTTCAGCAGTGGGGGCTAGATTTTATAGGTGAGATACATCCCTCTTCATCAGGACAACATCGGTGGATACTCACAGCCACTGATTATTTTACAAAGTGGATAGAGGCAGTACCAACTAGACAAGCAAATGATGCAGTAATTATTTCCTTTTTAGAAAACAACATCTTGTCAAGGTTTGGATGTCCACTCAAGCTTATCACAGACAATGCTTAGGCTTTTAAGTCTAAAAGAATGATAAATTTTTGTCATCAATACCATATTTCTCTTGGTCACTCCAGAGCTTATTATCCACAGGGTAATGGTCTAGCTGAAAGTTCAAACAAAAGTCTTGTGAGGATTATCAAAAAACTGCTGCAAGAAAACAAAAAGACTTGGCACTTAAAGCTGAAGTATGCCTTGTGGGCTGATCGCATCTGCACTAAAAGATCTATTGGAACCTCACCTTATGAGCTTGTGTATGGAGCAGAGGCTATTTTCCCAACATCTCTTGGGGTACCAGTTATGAAGCTAATTCAAGGACTAGAAGAGGAACCAAATGCCATACAGTGGAGGATTAATCAATTGATAGCTTTGCAAGAGAAAATGAATGAAGTGTTTGAAGACCATCAACAAAATCAGAATCGGGTCAAGAGGGCTTTTGACAAGAAGATTAAAGATGTCACATTTCAGATTAATGACAAAGTCTTGAAGTGGGAAGCTAGAATTGAAGAAAAAAGTAAACATGGCAAATTTGAGAATTTATGGAAGGGGCCATATTTGATTTCTGCTTTCCATGGGAATAATACTTATATTCTGCAAGAAGTTGATGGATCGCCATATGTTGGAGGACCTGTTAATGGCAGGTTCTTAAAACATTATAATCAGTGAAAATCTGCCAAGTATCTCATGATCATTGTAAATAACCGTTTTTTGAATGTTTCCTGTTGAAAATAAGTGACAAGCTGAACAAGAAAACTTTAGCCCGAGGAGAAGGCCCACAAAGTTTGAAAAGGATGCTTGTCAGCAGTGTGTGTTTAATAAAATGGATAAGACACTGGTTCTACGAGTTCTTAGTGTACTGCAGGAGCACACTATCCCAAGTGGAGCCACTGTTATCACCTAGAATTTCAGTCAATGTACTACAGTCCATGTACATAATGTTGTCCCAAACTAAAATTTTTCATTGTCATGTGTGATGAATGGTTATAGTCTTGTGTGTATTTCTTAGGGATTATGTTTTAAAAAGGTATTGATCTGAATCGTTGCAAAAAACCATTAGTCAATCTCCATCATAATTCTTTAAAGCATGTCATGTCTTGTTTACGTCATTGGTCCTTTGCGCAGTTTCGCAGCGCAGTTTGATTGGCCAATTTGGCAGCGTAATGATGTTTCCGCCTTTTCGTAGCGTGTGATTTATCAGCCATTTCGTAGCGAATTCTGTCCATTTATAGCTATTTGCGCTAGGAAATCGGGGATTCGGGGTTTATTCAGCGCATTTTCTTGAAATGTCAAGTCTGGGGGGATGAGTCATTAGGTCCGTTCATAGGTTGTCAGTTGATGTCCTCTCCAAGTCATTTTTGGTCATCATTACGCTATGAGGTTCAAAACCACGCACATAAATATCATTCAAAGTGATTTATGATGTATGGTTGTATTATGATAGTTGTTATTAGTGCGGGAACTGATTTGTTTGTATAACAAAATTATTGAAGCGAAAGGGAGCCCGAGTTTTCATTTAAAAGGACCTGTTTGCAAGCGAGCCTGTATCCCAAAGTTTGAAGTTCTCTTCTGAGTTGAAGCTGCTGTTAGTTTTCTGTTCGAAAGTTTGCAAAGTGAAATGGAGAAAAGGGAACATCGATCCGGTAGGTGCCAAAGAACAGAACCTGTGGGGCTTGATATTACTTTAAAGGATGAAGGTGTAGCCAGAGCTTTTAAAAACGCTGGTTGCTGGAGGTTTTGTGAGAAGTTGCAAGGTGGGCACGCAGAGGTAACAAAAGATTTTGCATTGAATTTTACTGGTTTAAACTCTAAGGTGTCAATGCTAGAATTCCCTGTATCCCCAGAAGCTATTTCTAATGTGACTGAGATCCCTAGAGGTGGAAATGAATGGTTTAAAAATTTTAAATTCGACATGAGCCCGTGTAAGGAATTTTTGAAGGAACCTTATGTAAATGAGGATCTCACGAAAGCTGTGCCAAGGAGTTACGTGAAAGAACATTTTTCTCTGCTCCTCACGTGCATCCAAAAGTATTTAACATGCGAAGGGAGGTATAATAAAGTGTACTCATATCATTTTAAGCTTTTGTTACATTTCACAGGCAAAGCATCAATTGATATCCCTTTCTACTTATTCAGAAGCCTAAGTAAAATGTGTGATAAAATTCAGTTGAAAAAAGATGAATGTGAGACATCACTGTTCCATCATGGTTTGGTGAAGTTGTTAGTATTAGATGGTTTGCAGAAGATTGGAAGAGATTGGGACTCCTTTATTTTTATGGCGGGCTTTCAGAGCAAGACGGGCCTTACTCCATTGCCTGTTAGGGAAAGGGAGAAAACGATTGAAGAACCTACTCTTGCTGAGATCAGGAAGGAGGTGAAAGATCTAAAGAAGTCCAAAACCAAGTTGAAGAAACCAGTCAAGCCTGTGGTGATCAAGGAGACACCTAAATCATCATCAAAAGAGAAGGTCAAACAGAAGAAGGATGCACCTGCACCAAGTGAAGTTGAAAAGGGATCAAGAGTAAAAACCAGAGGTCAGTTGAGCAAGGAGAAGGGTAAGTCAATTGCTGTTGAAGAGAGTCCTGTGTCAAAAGCTAGTTTAACTGATTTACTTGAAGCAATTGAACTTGAACAAGATCAGTCAGTGCAGATTGAGCCAATGGAACTTGAACAAGATCAGCCAGTGCAACCAATGCACATTGACTTAACCCAATCTTCACCAGAGAGCATGAAGAAATCAAAGGCTTCAAAGAGGTTACGGTTTGAGGAGCCAAGTGAAGAATATGTGTTTAAACCAAGGAGGCCAATTACAAGAAGACAAATGAAAGAGGCCGAGAAAGTGCATAAAGAGGAGGCGGCTGTAAAAATGCCTAGTACAGAGGTTATTGAAATTTTGACTAAAACAGTGCATGCAGCCAAGAGTAAAGACAAAAGTAAAAAGGTTATTATTAGTCAAGGAGGGAATGTCATTGCTATTAAGAACCAGGCAGGAAAGATCCAGGAAGAGGTGGTTCAGACAAAGAGTTTTTCTAAAGAAAGTGCAATGAGATATGCTAGTTATAGGAGGGCTGTATTAAAAGGCAGCACAAGTCTACTGAAGCAAGCTGGCTCAGGGTCTGATGTATTCTCATGGATGATACCAGCACTTAAACAAGCAAAACACGTGAGAAAGCTGAACATGTGTCTGAGATCAGAAAATAAGGCTTTGAAGGAGGAGGTTAGCAGTTTGAAGAAGAAGCTAGGTAAACTAGCTCACTGACTTAAGAAGAAAAGTACTTCTCAAAGTTTTGATAAATTTTGGTTCAGCTTCTATCATTTTGAAGTTATTTAGGTCCCTATGCACCTGTACAAATATCTGAAGAAGTCATGAGTTTAAGCTGAAAGCGCTGCAAGATGAATATGTTTTGTTTTGGCAAGAAACAGTAGTTTCGTAGCGCGCTACGAAACTACTGTAGAACGCTGTTTTATAAGGAAATAATGAAATTTGATGATGAGGTCAGTGAATTTTGGAAGGAATGTCTCGAGGACAGGAGGGAGATTATACATGGATATCATAGCAGCTCAAATAGTGACAGGTGTGAGTTTTGAAGAAAAGGTGAAATATTTTGTTTTTTGCTAAAAGTTCTCTTAAAGGCACTTTATGACCGAAATACTAGGGTTCTGGTAGGGTTACCGAGATTTTGGCTAGCACACCTGTTCACTCCACAAGGCATCCAGATCATAAGGCATATGGTGTTATGCGTGGTTATTAAAGGATTAAAGAGCTTGGAGTGTGGTTTTTTTTAATGGTAAAGCAGAATGGAAGACAGGGACCGTGAAAATAGGGTGTTCAGGTTTACTAATTTATGAGCCATCTACACAGCTAGCACCCGATGGTCAGCTCGTTCAGTGAATGTTCCTCAACATATCTCAGCCACAACAGAAATTGTACAGCTGTCAAGGATCCAAGGAGAATCATGCATACGAGGAGATAGAGTTGGACTTGCAATGTAATTGGGATTCTATGTATTTACAGCCCAACACTTCATGTATTTAATAAGTTTGTTTAGAAATAGATAAGGTTAATTAATGGTAGATCATCGAGTTCTCCCCTCATGCTTGTTGAGGAGACTCAAGATAGTTTTAGTTTTGGTTTTCCTATATATAGTGAAAACTCTGATGTAAGTAGGGTTGGAGATTTATGAAAAAACAGAGTTTTTATCAGCTTGTGTAAGAAGACTTTTGACAGTAATATAAGAATTACTTTTTCTTCCCAAGATTCATCAAGTGTTTAAATGCTCAGAATGTGTGAAGTTTTGTCATTATCCTTTATATATTTTACAGCTCACTAAATGTGCAATCACTCTGAATTCACCTAGTGCTCAGACTTCCTGTGTATATTTATGAGTTGTGGTTCTTTTTGAGTGTTAAACATTATATGCCTTGGCTTCTATGATTGAGTGATTAAAAGTTTACTGTAGAAGTGTATGAATCCATGAGCCCAATGGAAGAAGTGTTGTTTTGTTTTTCCAACCAGCTTTATTTTCATGAAATGTGTAAAGAGTTAGCCATCTGTTTTTGTAATTGATTCTTATCAGAAGTCTGTGAGAGAGCCCTCTCTGACTAAGGAGGCTAATCCTTAGTCTAAAGTCTGGTTGAAATAGTTACATGAAATCTTGCTAGGTAGCAGCCCTTAGTACTGATTTTGTGATAACAGAATGAACTTCGGATCCTCCTGATAAAGCATTTCACCCGATAAACGACCTCATACTTTAGGGGGCAACTGTTATAGAAATTTTTGTGCCTAACAGCATGGAGCATGAAATGTCAATAATATGAGGGATCCAAAGTCCCTAAACATGTTGTTCTTACCCCTAGAAGAACAAGGTCAGCAAGCCACAACACTGAAAATCAGTTCTCCACCTGAAAACACTCAAAAACAAGCAGTTTCTGGATCATGTCAGCTGCTCCACTGAGCATCTGCGCTGAATGTCAACTGCTCCACTCTGTACCTGCGCTGAATGTCAAATCTAATGAAGGCTACCTGCGCTGGGCGAGATTGGCCAAGTGGCACAGTCATTCTGCAAGGTGTCAACTGCCCAGGAAGCTTCCAAACTGACACTTGGGTCAAGGAATTCGCCTTGTGATGAGTAAGAGGGTCTTGATCTCCAAGTGGAAGCAAGAATCTCCAAGTGGACTCAAGAACTGAAGATTAACTAAAGTGGGAGAGGACACTAGTCAGCTTCATGCCAGTCTCAAGATGACTCATCCTTTCTCCAAAACCCTATATATAGAGCTCTCTCATGAGGTCTAGGGAGGCTGGAATTTTGTGCAAGTAAGGAAGTGCTGTTGGTTTGTGTATAGAACTATTGGGTGATTGCTTGAAGGAGGTGAAGAGGAGATTTCTTTCTGCTGGGAGGTGTTGCTGGATTGGGCCTATTATGGTTGTAACTCTCTCAGAACTTTGCTTCTTCTATTAATAAAGTATTTGAGGTTCTTCTATATGCATGTGTCTTTATGGTGAATAGATGCTTGTATATTTGATTTATGCTAATCCCTGAATCGATTATGGATGTATGCTTCTTGTAGTTTCCTTTTCTTGTGCTTTTACAGGATCTTTGTGTAGCTGGGCCGGTGAAAGAGCAAGGAGCTAGGAGCAAGCAGCAAGGAGTGAAGACTGGATCGACTATTAAGTGCAAGATAACGGTTAGTAGATCATCCTTTTCTTCCCTCTCTCATCCCATAAAGAAGTAACCTTGAATAGCTTTGCATTCAGTTGTTGCTGAGGTACTATCCCCCTTAGAGTGGGATAGGGTCATTCCGTATTGGATACTTTTCCCAACAACACTATGCTAATGTGAATGTCTGAAACCCTAAACTGCTTAGGCATATTGTGAAATGTTGTTTGAAGTTTTTATTGATGATGTCATGTTTGGGATTTTGGTATGATCAGGAAAACCTAACTTATTAGGGTTGAATGATAAAGTCTAAAATCACGATCCTATGTAGTTTTGGTAATGTTGGGTTTGCTATAAACTCATTAAAGTTTTGTGGAATGTGTAAGAAAGACCCTTATAGTGTTTTGGAAATGATTTCCTTGGTGTGTGTGTGTTTGTTTAATCAAACCCTAGTTTAAATCAAGTTTGGTGTATGCCTAACTCTTATTTGATATCTTGTGAAGTTGGGTTTGACTAAAACATTATATAAAATGCCTTTGAATGATGATGAAACCCTAGGTATATATAGATATGTCCTTTTGGTCGAAACCCTAGCCTGGTCTAGGTAAGATGTATTAATTTTGTTGGACATATGATATGCTTATGAATGATTATGAATACCTAGATATGTGTGTTGACCTGGTTATTGATGGTCATAAGTCTTAGGATTTAATATAAGTCCTTATCTGAGATTCTAGGATGATGATATTTGGAAATCAAGGTTTTTGCAGCTAAACCCTAGTAATAGTTAAATTGTCTAGTATGTGTGATATAAAAATTTGAGATCTATTTATTGATTGTTGAGATTATGAAAAATTAATTATAGGGTTTTGGAGTTGAAACTTAGTAGAATTAAAATCTCTAATGTATGATGACAATATAATGATTTGAGATTTATGTAAGATAGTTGAAATCTGAGTTTTGGTTGGGATTGATATTTGATTGAAAATCTAGGTTTTGCAACTAACCTTAGTGGAAGTTGGTCATGTTAATGACTAAGCTATGATTGATTTTGATTGATTCTTTTCTATGAAATCTAGGATTTGTATGAAACCATAGTAAGAAATCTAGCATATGAATTTTGAAAGGTTGTTAGATTCCTTATATTTTTTTGAATTGTTTCTAGGGTTTGCTATATGTTGTAGTAATATATGTCATACCTTTGAAAGAAACATTGAAATTCTAGATGGAATGAAAGTTGTTATGAAGTAGTCTAGGGTTTATGACAAAGTCCCTAGTAAGATGTTGAAGAGTATATGTCTCTTGTTTGCATTAATTCTGGCTATCTGATATGTATAAAGTTGAAATGCTTACATGATTATGATATGGATAAATTCATTCTTCTATAGTTTTGGTTGTACTTTCTATCTATGTTGATTAGGTACACAATATTCAATATGGCGAAGATGCTCATTGATGTGACAAGCATGATGAGGATACTAATAACTCTTATGAAATGGTTGGAATTGGTGAAATATTCTCCAATGATGAAAAGAAGAAGTTGATCTCCCCGAGGAATTCTACATAGAAGAAATATCCCTAAGATTAAGAGGGAGTTCAGATGAAGAGATTCTTCCTGGTTGAGAGGGAGGGCATAGCTTGGATTTGTTAATGAATTTCGGAGGATATGTTGTTGCATGAAAAGTAGGAAAGGAAAGTACATAATTGAGGAATCTTCTATCAAAGATTTAGTTGATAGTCCTACGAAGTTGAGAAGTGACATCTAGAATGACCCTAGAGGTTTGTATTTGATTTTGTACATGTATATTATTGATTGGGGTTGTGTTTGTACATGTAAATGTCTTGAAGGTTTTTGATAGCATGTTGGTTACCGATCAATTTGATTAGGAGAGATTTTTTATCCTTTATTTGTTAGATCAAGGGGTGTTGAGGCTTTGAGAGTGAAGCATTGCCTATGAGGACATTTGACCCACACTTTGTGTTGATGTCTAGGTCCCAAAGCTGGAAATGTGGTGTTGATCATTGAGATTTGACACACACATGGGTTTATGGGTTGATAGTTAGCAACTAAGCCTGATGGTACCTAGAGAGGCTGAAAGCTTAAGTCCATCTTATTCCCACCCGGATAGATTTCCCTGGTCAGCAGTCTAGTCCGTGGCATTGTCGTGCCTAAATTGTTGAGAGACCAATGGAGAGATTTCCCTGGTCAGGAATCTACTCCATAGCATTGCGGTGCCTAAAATTCTTCATGGTTCATATAGTTTGAGATCTTCTATTGTACTTGTACATGATGAATACCTCCTTAGTTAAGAGGGAGTTTTGGAAAATGGAACTAGGTTCGATATTCATTTAATGTATTTGAGTCATAATGTAATGTACTTATCAAAAGAATAAAGAAAATATTTATTATTATTGTTGTTGTTACTTATTAAAGCATGGGTTTCATGGTTGGGTCACCTTGTTTTAGGTCAAAGTCCGCATTAAGTAACTATAGGATTTATTCTAAGTCAATACATGCATTGTACTTTTAAAGAGATCCTTTTTGAACATTTGAACTTCTAAATTCACAACTAAGGAGTATTACTTATCTCAATGTGGATATTAAATTCATTCTTCACCTGCTAGTTTGTTCCATTCTTGTTCTTTTTTTGGTTGCACCTATTAATGAGGTTAATTGGTCCCAATATTCATAAATTCTTTCTATATGGCAACATCTTCCTTACCTGTCATCATTCATTTATGGTCAATCCTTGAAATAAAAAATGCAATAAAACTTATCTATCTTCACATAACATCTGGTCATATCATTAATAATCCCTTGACATAGCACTCTATCCTTAGGGGTTCCCCTATTCATCAATAGTGCCATATTATTATAAAACTATCCTTGTTTTCATTGCTAAGTGGTTACACTTCCAAATTTGCTTCCATACTATTATATAGGCACTCTCTCGAGATATATGCAACCTTCCATGCTCAATAGTACCATTTGCCTTTGTTGTTTGGAGACTTTTATGGTTGAGATTTGAGGAGTGAAAATTCGAAATAAAATCCACAAGTGTCATTTTTAAGGTCTACGTTTCGAGTCACCAACTAGACTCATCATCAGGACAATCATGTCAAGATAAGAAAAGTAAATGATGAGGGTATAAATAGGACAGGGTAAAGAAAAGAGATAAAATAGAATCAGTTTTATAATAATTAAGAAAAAAATAATAAATAAATAAATGAAAAACAAAAAATAAAAAATAAAAAATCAAAAGATAAATAATAATTAAAAACATTATAAATTACAATCAATAATTCTATAAAACAATAAAGATAAAAAAATAATGAAATAACATAAAATTAAAATTACACCAAATAAAAATAAAAATAAAATAATATAAAGTAAAATGGAACGAGTAAAAATAAAATAAATAAAAATAAGAATAAAGTAGAAACTACAAAAAACAATGAAACATAATAGTAAAACAAACTAATTGAATATGAAAGAAATAAAATAAAGTAAAATAAGATAATATAGAATAAAATAACAAAAATAATAAAATATAATAAACTAGAGTAATAAAAATCAAGTAATAAAATAAGAGAAAATTTTAAAAGAAAAAGGAAAGGATCATGGAAGAACAAAACCAAGTAAATAGATAAAATTGAAATGAAATAAATTAAGAAGGATGAATAATAAATAGAGAATAATTATGAATTCAAAGAAGGAAGCATCATATATAGAGAGGGGTGGGGGTAGGAGAGGCAAGGGGAGGAGGGGGGCAAGGAAGAGAGCATAGTCAAGAAGAGAGAAAGAACTGGGAATAAGGATAAGGTAAAAACTAATAATAAAAAATAAAAATAAAGAAAGGGGGTGGGGGGAGTGAGAGAGAAGAATAAAGCAAAAGAAGAAGAGGGAAGTACGAGGGAGAGTTTCTAGAGGGAAGAAGAAGAAGTTAAATGATTGAGATTAACGGTAGCCAACTATTTTTGATCTCGGCCCCTCCATCTTTATTAATATTGTTGGCATGTTTGATGATCTCCAAAACTTCCCCAAACTTGCGCTTGAAATAGTGGTTTTCCTTAGTGATAATTTCAGTGTTTTCAAGGCACAAGTGGTGCTTAGTTTTCGATGAGTGTTCAACAAGAGTAGAGGAGTAAATTCTCTCTTTCTTTATGTCAGCCCCATGTTCCCCGAGTCTTATTTTGAACGACCGACCAGTCTCCCCAATGTAGTACTTTCCACATGAACAATTAATCTTATAAACTTCTTTGAACTGAAATTGATCAACCTTATCTTTGATAGATCTCATCTTATGTCGGATGGTTTCAAGGAGCTTGAATGTTGTGATAATACCATTTCTTTTGAGGATTTTTGCAATTTTGTCATTGGTACCACAAATATATGGGAGGAACGATTTACTTGTAGGGGCAGGGGAAGGGGAAGGGGACTTCAGGGAGTGAGACTTTCTTTTGTCTTGTTTGATAGTTGTGCAAATGTCTTTGTAATTGTAGCCATTGTCAAGAAACACTTTTGTAAGGTGGTCTATTTCTTGTTGGAAATGTTCTTTTTTAGATAACCTTGAGGCTCTAGTGACGAGTGTATTTAAAATCCTCATTTTTTTTTATTTTTTTATTTTGCTGAATGATGGTGAAAATCGACATAGAGCTAGTTATCTGAAAGAATCTTCTTTCTATATACTTGATGTCCTATGCTACCATCTTCTTTTCTTGTGAGAAGAACATCCAAAAAAGGAATGGTATTATTGTCTTCAAGTTCCATGTTAAATTTGATATCTTCAGAAATTCCGTTGATGCACGGATGAAAGAGGACTCCATTGCTCCTTGCTGGACGCTGGTTGCTGATGCTCAGATGAAGTATCAATCGCTGCTTTAGGAGGGGAAGGACATGGTTGCTCATCGTGAAAGTAGATACGAGGAAATTTCTTGTTAAAATCTTTGTTGAAGCTTTTAATTTCCGAATTTTATTAGATTGACGGTCCACAACGATTAATCCCTCTTTGTTGGCATTGAGGGCAGCAGAAGCGTTAAGAATAGTCCAGAGGTGGCTTCGAATGGCGGAGGCGAGTTTTAAATGCAGGTTATAGGCCGTGCCAGATAATTTAATAAGATCACCTCGGGTTTTATGTTTGGTGGTATATTCTCTGTTGTTTCTATTTTTTTTGTTGTGTCTTTCGTGATATTAATTTTTAGTTAATTTTTAGTGTGGAATTTTCCCTAGCTTATCCATTTTCCAAAAATTTCCAAGCTTGTGATTATCATAGAATCCATGAAATTTCCCTTCTAAGCTATGTTCATCTCTTTCCAATGTATGATTTTTTTGCTTGTGTTAATAATTTGATAAAATATGAATTTGGGGGAGTTCGACCCACATATTTTTGTTGTGGAAACTCAATTTTCACCTATAGATTGGAATTATAGAAAACACATGCATCTCTCACATTGCAACCTAGTGCTCTCATAGCACATGTAAAATACCCTTCCTGCTAAATTTTAAATTAAATTCTCTAATTGAAACAAAATTCATACAGACAACATGCCCCAATTTTTCTCATGCCCTCACTCAAGCAAACAAAACAACATTCAAGTAAAAAGTTTACACAATGTAATTAACATAGTAAAATATAATACAAAACTCATCTTTTAACGGAAGCATTGACTACCTACATTTAAGGAGACATTCCTTCCAACCATAGGCTTATTTGTTGAGATTTTTTGTTTGAGTCAAATAGGCAAAAATCTCTGAAGGATGACAACAATAGGGATTTAGTTCCTAGATTAGCTCCAGGTTGTTGGGAGGGAGTTAATGCCTCCTATATTTGATGTGAGGGAGTTATGAGGCTGTTAGATTGTCTATGCTATTTAACAGGCAGTCATTCGGATGTTTGCCATGAGAGAGTGTGAGGATTTCATGATGTAATCTCCAATTTTGATTAATATATTCATGATGCCTATGTTTGGTGGACGTAGCCCAGATTGGTTGGGTGAACCACGTTAATCCCTGTGTTTATGTGTGATAATTGCTGTGTGTATTTTTTATGTTAACTGTGCACCTGATCCAACAATTGGTATTAGAGCATGTTGGAGGTGCTGCCTGGAGCGCTGGCTGTGCTGGAGTGCTGAGGGAGCTTGGTTGGTGTTCGTTTGCGTGGAGCTGTATATTGCTGGAGCTGTAATGCGTGGAGACCGTCCAGTGCTGGTGCGCACTGCTGTGGAGACCGCCTGCGTGTTGATTACGCTGGTGAAGGTGCACGATGTCTCATTCTATTAAACCCGCAGTTAAATGTCAACACCAATCCATTAAGCCCGTGAACCTGCTAATTGATTGCTGCTTGCCTGCGTGGGTACCTGGTATTTTTTAAATTCCTGGTGCGTATTGTTTTATAAATCGCTGGTGTCATATTCCTGCTGCAATGCGTGGAGCTTGTTGTTTACATTGCTGGTGTCATATTACTCCTGCGCTGTTTTTTTTTTTGCTTGGAGGTGCGGTTCTGTACATGCGTAGAACCTGTTTTTTTTTGTTTAAAAAAAAAAAATTGCTGGTAGTGTATTGTGTATTACAAAGACCCAGCTAGATGTCATTGCCAAAGACAGTTGGACTCCCTTTCCGGTTGTGTGGAAGCCGCATCACAATGTCCTGACTGGGAATTATGATATCAATGTTTTGTTTGCTGCACTTGAGGGTAAAGGAAAGAGTGTGGTTTGGTATGCTCATCAAAATGGCGCTTCTTCGATGGATTTTACTAATTCTGAAAACATTCTGACCCGTATTATATTGAATAAATCAGTCATGAAACTGGGTGGTTTGTGGAGGAGCAGGCATTGGCTTGCTTTACATAAGATTAATGGTGTATATGTATGTTTTTTAAGAGTGCGCAGGTTATATGTATACTCTTCTTTTTTTGTTTTTTGTAAGAGTTTACAAATAATTGCGCATAGAACTGTTTATTTGGGCGGTGGTCTTTGTGTAAAAAACAAGAGGGCAATTTTTTTTTTAAGGGCAAAAGTACAGAGACATAGGCATTTTTTTGTGTAAAACAAAGGCATAGGCAATTTTGTTTTTTAAATTGCTGGTTTTTCAAACTGAAATTGGAGATTATTTGACAAGATGGCCAAAACACAAAGTGCTCGGTTTGAAATTGAAAAGTTTAATGGCAAAAATAATTTTGAGATCTGGAAGGTGAAGATGCACGATCTGTTGGTCCAACAAGGTGTGGCAAAAGCACTGTTGGGGAAAAACAAAAGGCCTGCTTCCATGACGGAGGATGAATGGTATGAGATGGACGATAGAGCTCTGAGCGCAATTCGGTTATGTCTGGCGGACGATGTTCTGTTCAACATTGTGTCAGAGAAAACCGCCGCAGGCTTGTGGTCGAAGCTTGAGAAGCTCTATATGACGAAATCTTTAACAAATCGAATTCTCCTGAAACGGCAGCTTTACAGTTTGCGGATGAAAGAAGGTACCTCTATTGCTGATCACCTGAATATTTTTAATACCTTGTTGGTGCAATTAAACAGTCTAGATGTGAAATTTGATTCAGAGGATAAGGCGATAACTTTATTATGTTCTTTACCTGAATCCTGGGATCACTTTGTTACTTCCATAAGTTTTAGTACATCAGAAATTCTTGAGTTTGACGATGTTGTTGGAGCCTTGTTGGCTGAGGAGACGAGGAAGAGGTCGAATGCAGGCACCTCGACATCAGAGGTAATGATGGCCAGAGGTCGCTCACGGGAGAGACACTCCGGGGGAAAGCATAGCGAATCTCGTTCGAAGTCCAAAGGAAAGAAGCCAAAGGTGAAGTGCTGGCATTGTGGCAAGGCTGGACATCTGAAAAAAGATTGCTGGAAACGAAAGCAGGCTGCTAAAGAAGGCTCTTCGACAGAAAAGAAGGAAGCCAACACCACAGATACAGGTTCAGTATCTGGTTCAGGTATGAGTGATGAAGTATTGTCAGTTAATGTTTCAAAACATGATCAACATTGGTTGTTAGATTCCGGGGCATCTAACCACATGTGTATACATAGAGATTGGTTTAAAACATATAGATCAATTGATGATGGTGTTGTGTACATGGGTAATGATGTAACATGTAATATTGTTGGGATTGGAAGCATACAACTACAAATGTTTGATGGCACAACCAAAATATTAACTGATGTGAGGCATGTACCAGATCTAAGAAAAAATTTGATTTCATTAGGAGCACTTGATTCAAATGGATATAAAACTGTAATTCAAGGTGGAGTTATGAAAATTTATAAAGGTATCTTACTAGTGATGAAGGCTAAGAAAGTAGGAAATCTATTTCAGTTAGAAGGTAGAACTGGGTCAGATCATGTGTCTGTGTCTGAACATGACAGTAGTTCCATTCACTTATGGCATCAAAGATTGGGGCATATGAGTGAAAGAGGATTGAAAATTTTGGTTGACCGAAAGTTACTTCCTAATCTAAGATCTGGAAAATTGGATTTCTGTAAACATTGTCTGTTTGGTAAACAAAGTAAACAAAAGTTTAAAACAGGCAAACATACTAGTAAAGGTATACTTGATTATATCCATTCAGATGTTTGGGGTCCAGCCCCTATAGCGTCATATGGTGGCTCATCTTATTTTGTATCATTCATTGATGACTTTTCTCGGAAAGTTTGGGTCTTCATGTTGAAAAAGAAGTCTGATGTTTTTACAGTTTTCAAGCAGTTTAGAGCATTGGTAGAAAACAACACTGGTAGAACTATAAAATGTTTAAGAACTGACAATGGTGGTGAGTTTTCCTCCAAGGAGTTTGACAGCTATTGCAAGGATGCAGGGATCGAAAGACATAAGACCACGGTTTATACTCCTCAGCAGAATGGAGTTGCTGAACGCATGAACATGACTCTTCTAGAGAGAGCAAGGTGTATGCTGAGTAACGCCGGGTTGCCGAAGGAGTTGTGGACGGAAGCAGTGGCAATTGCTTGTTATGTGATAAACCGATCTCCATCAACGACAATAGACTGCAGGGTTCCGCAAGAGGTATGGACAGGACACCCTTGTGACTATTCTAAACTCAGAGTGTTTGGTTGTGATGCATATGCTCTAGTGCCTAAACATCAGCGAACTAAATTAGATCCAAAGTCTAAGAGGTATATCTTTGTTGGGTATGGTGATGGAACAAAGGGATTTAGATTGTGGGATCCTACTACCCGCAAAATCATCATCAACAGAGATGTAAGGTTTAATGAATCCTCTCTTGTACAATTAGATGTAGATAGAAGATTGAAACAGGATGATGTATCTGATTTCCAGCATATTCAGTTTGACAGCATTTCTAATGATAGTCATAACGACCATAGTTCAGATTCTAGTCATGAACAGGTTTCAGAATCAGATTATGAACAGGGTTCAGATGGAGGACATGAACAGGTCTCAGATGGCGATCATGAAGAAATTTCTACATTTGATAGACAGCCAGTTGTGGAAGAACCAGAAACATTCTTAAGGAGATCTACAAGGATCAAACGCCGTCCGATAAGGTATGATGATTCAGTTGCTTTGATCGCTAATGATGATGAACCTTTGTGTTATCAGGACGCTGTAGAAGGTTCAGATAGTGACAAATGGAAAGCAGCCATGAAGGAAGAAATGATGGCCTTAGGTAAGAATGGCACGTGGGATCTGGTTGAACTTCCCAAAGGCAGGAAAACTGTGGGATGCAAGTGGGTCTTCAAGCTGAAATGAGGTGTGAATGATACGGAAGACAGGTACAAAGCGAGACTGGTTGCAAAAGGGTTTTCTCAGAAAGCTGGCATAGACTTTCATGAGATATTTTCACCAGTGGTTAAAATTGTTTCAATTAGAGTTGTGTTAGCATTAGTGGCTTTGTTTGATTTGGAGTTGCAACAGTTAGATGTTAAGACTGCATTTCTACATGGTGATTTAGATGAGGAAATATATATGGAACAACCGGAAGGGTTTGTTCAGCATCGCAATGATAAATTTGTCTGCAGGCTCAAGAAGTCATTATATGGCCTGAAGCAGTCGCCTCGGCAGTGGTATAAGAAATTTGATTCTTTCATGTTGAGTCAGAAATATGTAAGAAGTGAATATGATCATTGTGTTTACTTTAAGCAGTTAAATAACGGCATGTTCATTATCTTAGTGTTGTATGTTGATGATATGCTTTTAGCAAGCAAAAGCATTGAAGAAATCAACAGGTTGAAGACTCAGATGGCAAGGACGTTTGATATGAAAGATCTAGGAGCCGCAAGACAGATTTTGGGCATGGAGATTTTCAGAGACAGGAGTAATGGTAAGCTCTGGCTATCACAACAGAAGTATGTTGAGAAAATACTTTTGAGGTTTGGTATGAACAATGTGAAGCCTGTGTCGATCCCTTTAGCTTCCCATTTTAAGCTTTCTTCGATTTTATGTCCTAATACCGATGAAGAAAAGGATTATATGTCTCGAATTCCTTATGCCAATGTAGTAGGATGTTTGATGTATGCGATGGTGTGTACGCGACCAGATATTTCTCATGCAGTTGGGGTTGTCAGCAGGTACATGGCAAATCCGGGTAAAGAGCACTGGTCAGCAGTGAAGTGGGTGCTTCGGTACTTGAGAGGCACAAGTAGTTATTGTATTTCTTACAATAAGAGTAGTGAATATGTTTGCGGATATGTTGATTCCGATTTTGTAGGTGACTTGGATAAGAGAAGGTCAACTTCAGGGTACGTCTTTACTCTTGCAGGTGGAGCTATTAGCTGGATGTCAAAGCTACAGAACATTGTTGCTTTGTCTACTACTGAAGCAGAATACATTGCTGCTTCTCATGCTTGCAAAGAGGCGGTTTGGTTGAAAGGTTTGCTTGGTGAGTTTGGTAGGTTACAGGATAACATCAGGTTACTTTGTGACAGTCAAAGTGCAATACATTTGGCTAAAAATCCAGCCTATCATAGTAAGTCAAAGCATATTCCAATCAAATATCATTTTGTAAGACAGGTTATCACTGAAAGGGGAGTTTCTCTTGAAAAGGTGCATACAAAGGAGAACTGCGCAGACATGTTCACGAAACCAGTTTTGTTGGAGAAGCTACGCTGGTGTTTGGCTTCTCTTGGCTTGCAGAAAAGATAAAATAATAATAACAGGGCATCAGGCGATTTGTTGTCAAGGTGGAGATTGTTGAGATTTTCTGTTTGAGTCAAATAGGCAAAAATCTCTGAAGGATGACAACAATAGGGATTTAGTTCCTAGATTAGCTCCAGGTTGTTGGGAGGGAGTTAATGCCTCCTATATGTGATGTGAGGGAGTTATGAGGCTGTTAGATTGTCTATGCTATTTAACAGGCAGTCATTCGGATATTTGCCATGAGAGAGTGTGAGGATTTCATGATGTAATCTCCAATTTTGATTAATATATTCATGATGCCTATGTTTGGTGGACGTAGCCCAGATTGGTTGGGTGAACCACGTTAATCCCTGTGTTTATGTGTGATAATTGCTGTGTGTATTTTTTATGTTAACTGTGCACCTGATCCAACAGTTCTACTTCTCCCAATAGCCATCCTCAAGATGGAGCTTCTCTCTTGGTTGTCCACCATCCACACACAATAGCCCAAAACCAAGATTTTTACTCCAATAGAAATTCCAATCCACCAACTCTCTTTCCCTTGAACCTACACAACCGAGGGAATGGGATCCACTTTTCTTCCATGTAGTCCTCAAGCTATCCCACTTCCCTAGAAAAATTGACTAGAAAAAATGCCCAGAAAATGACCATTTTGTCTATTAGTTAGACTACTAGCGTATATTATAGATAGAATTAATTTTTTTCATTTTTTTTTTTCAAACAAAATTAATACTTTTTGTATTTTAAATTACAATACAATTTCAAGTAAAATTGTTATCTTTTGTTGTTTAAATTATATTTTTGAATGTATAAATGGATTCAACACCTTAAAATTATTTTTTTTCCAGCAAAATTATTACTTTTTGTTGTTTAAATTACAACACAATTTCAAGTAAAATTGTTATTTTTTGTTGTTTAAATTACATTTTTGAATGTATAAATGGATTCAACACCTTAAAAAATCTGAATAACTGCAACCCCTCTTTTTAAAAGATCTCTTATGAATTTTGGTTAAAATTAACCGGACAATTTGGCTCAAACCCAATTTTTTTTAAAATCTCTCATGAATTTTGGTTAAAACTAACCGGAAAAAATTTGAATAGCTGAAACCCCGTTTTTAAAACATCTCTTATAAATTTTGGTTAAAATTAACCGGACAATTTGGGTCAAACCTGGTTTTTTTTTAAATCTCTCATGAATTTTGGTTAAAACTAACCCGAAAAAATGTCGTGAAAAAGTTCATTTAGTCTATTAATTAGGCTATGGGTATATAATATTATATATATAATGATTGTTCTAGAAATCCCACTGCCACATAGATATATGTATCGTAGGGTTTCTAGAAAAATCATTCATATTATATATATATAAAAAATAAAAATAAGTATAAGAACAAAACCCTAATAACAAAGCCCTAATGATATAAATAGAAGTAGCCAAGGAAGAGGGAGCAGAGCAACCTCTGTCTTACTCTCAACATTACTCTCAACAAGAGGATGCAAAGATTGATGTTGTCTTTGAAAGAGTACTCACGCATGAGGAGTAGTTGTATAATGGGAGATGCATTATTTCTCCTAACATTGGAGGCCGAGAAAAAGATTGAAGAAAAGAATGATATAGCATCACTATGGAAAGTAAGTTATGAGGTGCTCTCTACTTGTCTTGACTGTCCAGGATTTTTTTTATTGCTTTTTTGTTTTTTTTGTTCCATGGGCTTTAGATACCTTTTGTCGTCATGCTTAGTGATGGATGTGGTTTGGTTTTCACTTCCTTGTCAGAATAGTGAGTTTTTTTATTACATATGTAACTTTTGTTTATTCTTGGTTTTGATTTTGGTTTTGGTTTTCGTAACAATAGGATCTACTACCTAACTTGTTAGGTTAGTAACTTTTTTTGTTTCCATTAATGAAAATCACTGTGTAGCTTTTGTTTATTCCTGTTAACTTGTTAGGTTAGTAACTTTTTTTTGTTTCCATTAATGAAAATCACTGTGTATTCCTGGTTTTGGTTTTGGCAACAATAAGATCTACTGCCCCACTTGTTATATGTAATTTCTTTTGTTTCCATTAATGAAAATCATTGTATAGCTTTTATTTATTTTTGGCAACAATAAGATCTACTGCCCAACTTGTATATGTAACTTCTTTTGTTTCCATTAATGAAAATCATTGTGTTTTCTTCTGAACGAAAAAGTTGAAACTAAAATTATGCCCAACAATAGGATCTACTGCCCAACAATAAGATCTACTGCCCAAGAGCATTACCGCTCTGATACTAGCTATTATTTCACTCGTCCACACTTTGGTCCGATCCCTGGCTGCTTACAATTCCTTTTGTGTATTAGGGCCACAGGCAAATACAGAGGTGAGAAACAAGGGATTCGACCGACGTCCTTCTCCTCTTGCGCTGATCCAACAAATTATGTTTTATGTTTCCAATACATTTTTATGCAATGCCCTCTTGAATTAATTAAAAGTTCAATAACATGATGTCTTATGCTGCCCCCCTTCACAGACATGGACAACAACGACTCCACTCCACCAAAGTGGAATGAATTTGAACAGTTCTGGCGTCCAGTGGGAGGCTTCAGGATTTCATGATTGTGAGAATAATGGGAGGAGTGTAGTTAAAATTTTATCCAACGGCTACAGCGGAAGAACATCAAGGAGGTTGCTGTTGCTGTTGCTGTTGTTGTTGCTCGGGCTGCGGCTGTTGCTCGGGCTGTGGCTGTTAATATGATGAAGTTCAATAACATCATGTCTTATGCTGCCCCTTCGCAGATATGGACAGCAACGACTCCACTTTGAAGAGTTCTAGCATCCAGTGGGAGGCTTCAGTATTTCATGATTGCGAGAATAATGGGAGCAGCGTGGTTAAAGTTTTATCCAACGGAAGAAAAGAAAAGGAAAAGGGTCACTCTCTTGATATTTTTCACACATTGAAGTATCATCAACACCCATAACCTCTGTAACAATTTCCATCCGTTCATTCTGTCTCTCAAATTTTTGCATTATTTTCTGCAATGCTGGTAAATTCATCTGCCTGTTCATTTGCCTCATTGCTTTGGTGACACCCTTCATTGCCTCCCCCATGGTTTGAGTTGATTTAAGAGTCCGCCACAAAAATTCCCATTGGGATCAAAGCATAAATGTACTCTCTAAATCTTTGCTATTAAAAAACATAAATTTGGGTAGGAAGGAAGAACTGTGATAAATTGGGAGACTCAAAAAGAAGTATGCCAACTAAATTTTGATCCAGATACAGCAGTGCTGCCGAATGTAAACAAGAGTTGAAAAATACGGTCGCGCCACTGAAACATTATTTGTCTTCATGAACAATTGTCCCTCATTGTGCATGGAACTGCAGCGATGAATGCAAAGAGCAAAAGTGGTTATGATGCTATTCATTTCTTTGGGAATTGCCCTAAGCCAGGGGATTGTTATGTTTTCATATCAATACAGCAATAAATGTTTTAATATCTTATTATATTTATAATATCTTATTATATTTATAAGTTGTTTTTAATATTATTTGTGTTCGTTTATGCCTTTATCAGTTTTATGTCTCCAAATATAACAATTGCACATGGCATTAAGACGAAACAAATTTCCTTATACACACTGCTAGACTATAACTTGAAACTTGAATACACAACATGGCTTGATGAGGACAATTGTGAAATTGTTCAACTTGCTTGAGTGTTGCACAAGCCATGAGTCTTAAGGAAAATACTAATGAAAAATATAATCAATAATTATCTCACTAATCCATATTTTCCACAGTGTTCTCGGTGGCATTCACCATCTCATACTCAAGTGTCTATTAATTGTCTTGTTGAACAAAGCTTTCAAGAAAATTGCACCAAAGAAAACTATCCTCCGCCTTTTCATTAGCATTTCTTGCATGCTCAATCCCTGAGTTTGGCTATATGACCATTGAAATTCTTCCTGAAAATCACTAAACATAAATGTTGCTTTAGACAGTGAGCAGGAGAGAAATTAATTGAGCTCTTAATAAAGTGTTGTCTTTGTGACAATGACCCTCCAAATTTTTTTCCTAATTCAATTTTGGAGCTTACATGAACTATCATTTCAAGCCATCTTGTGTCGCCTTTTTATTTGTTCATGTTTTTGTAAGTTGTCGACTATCCTTGCAATGTTCTTAAGTGTCGTATTTCCTCTTAGGTCAAATTTTCCTAAGTGTCGTCATCATATTTTTAAAAAGGCTTATGTTATCTTTTATGATAGCCCCACCCAAAGTTCTCATACAGGAAGCATTTGTAAATATATTGTAAATATTTCACAACATTTAAAATCAAGAAAAAATGGACCGAGTCAATGGACATGGATTCCAGAGCTAGAGGAGGTAGTCGCTTGCTTGGGACATCATGGTTTCTTGTGCAAAGGAGAAACTTGAAACGAAAGACAACCATTAAAGGATCGCTGGTGCAGGAATTGAAAAAAAAGGAGCTCTTGAAATTAAATGAGATGCAAGAGGAGGTATGCAGGCCCATGTTGATTGAGAAACAACCACAAGAAAGAGAGGACAAGCATTTTTGAAGGGATTGCATGTTGCAGGTTAGGAAGGACGCAACAATAATGGCAACCGAGGAGAATACCAAGAAAAGGTTGGACGTGAAAAAAAGAGAGAGAGGAGAGATTTAGAAGAAGAAAAAAAAGAGGGAAATTAGAGAGACATATGAGGCGAGATTCAACATGAGCTTCCCATAGGCAACACTAAATAGAAGAGAAGAAAAAATAAGGGGATTGGCTCTTGATCCCTTGAGGTTGTGGGTTGAGTTAATGCTAGTCTCTAGACCCCTATAACATCTTTAGGTCGTTAGAGTTTGTGGGTTGAGATAGAATCCCTGGAGCCCTATAACACCTTGGGTATCTAGAGGCTGTGGGTTGAGACATAGGTCTCTGGAGCCTTGTAGCAACTTGGGTCCCTGGAAGCTGTGGGTTGGGATGGAATCTCTAGAGCCTTGTAACAACTTGGGTCCCCTTGAGGCTGTGGGTTGAGATAGCAGAATCTAGAGCCTTGTAAAAACTTGGGTAGATGTCATCCTAAAGCTCAAGTGGAGGAAGATTGGAATGAAGACTAGTGGTTACCTCCCTAATGGTACAGTGGATTTTGGACTCCCTAGAAGGGGTGAATAACTATGTGAGCACTTGGGGGTGAGGTTGGGCATCTACAGACTCCTGTTTTCAACCAAGTAAGAAGTTGTCAGTTGATGGGATTGAGGAAGGAAGTCCTTTGGAATCTAGAAATCAGTGGCAAATTGGTGTGCTAGTCCTCGAAGCAAGCAACCCCCCTAGAATCTGGAATTTGGATCGGGGGTGATGACTCTAAGTGAGCATGACTGCAACTGTCTATGGTTGGGTGGAGAGAACTTGTCCCAAACTTAGTTTCCCTGCATGTTCTAAGATAAGTAATTGTGTATAATATCTAACTCTCAATGAATCGTGTTATTGTGTTATGGATAATGGTTTTGAACTTAGGGACTGCATTGCACTGCTGAAACTCGCATATGTGATACATTCCCCATGTGAATACGTTAATGTGATTTGTATATATGTATGTATATGTGTTGAATACATGAATATATGTGCGAGAAAGCTAAATGTGAAATATGTGTAACAATTTCTAATTGTAGGCATGGAATATCTAGCACATAAAAGGCATAATAAATCACATGGTAATGAATACTAGGCCATAATGTTGCACCAAGTCTAGATTCATGCATATGCTTAGCTGTGTGAGAAACAACATATAAATAACTCATTAAGAAAGAGACAGAACATGTTACAAATCATGGTCGTGCCATGAGAGCTTGGATTAACACTTGAAGAATAGTGGGCTTTGAGACCCTTTTTTTTAGTATAATATTACATGCAAGGCCCTATATATAGCAGGGTTTGTACTCACTTGTGAGTTATTCATTGTCACATTACAAGTTGTTGTGTTTCACAACGAGCACTGCCTTATTGTCAAAGGGAGTTTTCCCTGGTATCAGTTGAGTCACCAACTTTACATGAATGTACTGCAGCCTTGAATTTTTGGTAGGAAGGATTGTTGCTTTTGGCATCTTAAGATGACAGTCGAGGAACTTGATGGCTCTCTGTATCGACATGGAGCTGTTTGTAGGCCCGACACAGGGTCTGGTACCGTCGGTGTGTGGCAATCGAGGTAGGAACCTCTCCAGAGTTTGTGCCAAGTCCGTGGTGGGTAATCCATGTAGGATCGCCTATGCCTCCCAGAGTGGAATTTAGTCCCCATGGGATGGGAAGACCCGTAGGCCAGGAACTCGTTGGAGAATTGATCAATCAAGCTCGAGAGAGATAATGTCATAAATCACCGTATGCAACCAAGGGTACCATTGTGAAACTGTGAAACACATCTGCGGGTCTACCAGATTCCTGAGAAGGAGCCATACTCGGCAAGGTTAGATCAGAGAAGCCTGTGCGAAAACGAAGCTTGTAATCGGGAAGGTTATCGAGCTCTTCGTCTTAGACACTGTGCGATGCAGAGTCAAGAGTCTTTCACCAAGTCATGGTGGGAATAGGAAGGGAATCTCGAGGAAGGAGGCAATGAGCTTATAGAAGAAGTTAGGCTAACCTTATCCCCTAAATGGTAAAAACCTTAGTCAAAGGAGGCTTCTGGTTGGTGGAGATAGATTCCCTTCACACGATTGGTCAGAATGAGAGGGAAGTGTAAAAGATAATTTAAATTAATTTCGGGGACTTACCGGGAATAAGGGCTTCAAGGTTTTGTCGAGAGATGGTGACAAATATTTCTTTTTTACCCAAACCCGTTAGGCGAGGGAAGGCAGTCAGACGGGGCCACCTCAGAAGCTGGGAAGGTCAAAACCCCAGAGAGTTGTGTGGATGGTGTTTTAAAGGGTTTTGGGTTTGAAGGTTATTGTTCACTACGTAAGGCCTATTGGAAATTGTAACTAGGTTCGGTCTTCATTTAATGTATTTGCTTCATCATGTAATGTACTTATCAAAAGAATAAAGAAAATTATTATTATTATTATTATTGTGACTTATTAAAGAATGGGTTTCATGCTTGGGTCACATTGTTTTAGTTAAAAATCCCCATTGAGGACCTCTAGGATTTATTTTGAGTCATTAAAGTCATTTTACTTTTAAAGAGGCCCTTCTTGGGCTTTTGAATTATGTAAAAAGATTAAGTATTGAGTCAAATATGATTTAAGTATCCTCCACACCAAGCCGGCCTAGAAGAGAGATCAAGTCGGCCTAAGGACCCTAATTCGACCCACAAGAAGTCTATAAATACAAGCTAGTTGAAGTCATTTGGAGCATCAATCTCTCACAAGAAGTTCAATATCTCTCTTAGCTGGGAAAAATGCAAAGTTTGTTGTCGGGAAGCCAAAATAAGTGCAAGTTTGGGGAAGTATAAGGAGAAAGGAAAAATCAAAATTTTGGTGCCTCTCTCTTTGTTTTGTGTCCTGGATTGGGAGATCAAAGTCTTCCAAGTTTCATTGTTTTCAGAATCTGCCAGTTGCCGGAAGGTGCTGGCAAGTTGAAGTTGCTGGAGGGGTCGAAATTGTGGAAGGTTGACTTGTTGTGGAGGGAAGGTCTGGTCTTGGTATAGGGTGAAGAGTCTCAAAGAATACTATTGAAAGGAAGAATTTATTGACTGGGTTTTCCCCTCGAGGGGTGTTTTTCCCTGGCACCGTGCTTGCATCTGGTGTCTATTGTTTTGTGTGTTGCTTCTTTGGTAATTGCTTGATGAACTAAAACAAAGAAGATATAAAGAACCGTAATAATAAGAAACATCACAGGTAATTATCAAGAATAAGAAAATCTTTCTGCTTTTCTGATTTTCTAACATGGTATCAGAGTTTTGGTGAAGAAGGAAGAGAAAGTCAGTCTCAAGAACTTGATCAAGGATCTATTCAAAAGGATTATCTCAGGGAAGGAATCTACTATATTCAAGGAATATCTCTAACAAAATCAAGGGAGAGAACAAACTTGAAGAGGCCTCAAACTATAAGTCCTGAAAGAAGAGGATTCACCTCATCTTTGAAAAGAACAAGGTACTAGACTTGGTCAAAGAAAAAGTAAAGAAGCCTACACAGGGTTACAATGATGATGACAAAGTGAAAATAAGGGAACTAGAATTGGTGGCTATGACTTTGATGGTAGAAGGAATAAAGGACAAACTTGTCCCATGATAGCTAACATCGATCATGCTCAGGAAATGTATGAAGCCTTATCAAAGTTATTCACTGTTAAGAACATTGGTCAAATAGCAAGTTCAAAGAATGAGCTAAGGACCACAAAGATGACTCAAGAAGACAAAGTGGCATCCTTCTTTGTGAAGATAGCAAGAATAAGGGATGATGTTTTGGCCATTTATGAAATTATAATTCTAGATAAAGAACTCGTGATCACTGCCCTATTAGATTTTCCATCCTCTTGGGGTACTTTTCCTGCAAGTCTCAACACTTAGAAGGAAGCTCCCACTTTTGAAGAACTATGGGATGACTGCATTAAGGAAGAATTGAGGATCTCATTAGCAAATCCTGAAGGAGTATCAAATGCCTACATTGCTCAACACAAAGGAAGTGAATCAAAAGGGCCAAGGAAGAAATTTGACATGTCCAAGATAGAGTGATATCAATGTCATAAGAAGGGTCACTACAAGAGTGATTGTCCCGACAATCCAAAGAACATGAAGAGAGATATAGATTATGCTAAATTTGCTAAAGAAGGAGACCAAAAGAAAGAAAAACCAAAAGAATCATATATAATTGACTTACATTATTAAGTCCTTTGTTTTTAGTCTTAGATATTCTAGTTTTGTACTTTTGATGTTTTAGAATTTATAGGTCTTTAACATATTTTGGAAAGGACATTTTTATTGTTTTTATAAGTTTGTAGGTATCCCACAAATTTTGGAGGGAGCCCCCAACAACTCCCAAAGATAAGTATGTCATCTCCTTCCAGTTATTGGTTTCATGTACTTGTTTAAGTTTGATTATACTAATCACCATTCTCCCTCTATTGTCTTGATTATGAAGACATCTACTATATCCTCAAGGAGTACGGAAGGAAGCCACCCAAGGAAAGGTTTGTCAAGAAACAAAGGTATGCCTTAAATTATAATACATTGATTTCTTTATATTAAAGGTTTATTCATTTGTTAGTATATTACTAACATCGTTATGTCTAGCTATATTGAATCATAATGATTTTTGATCTGGTTGATTCATCTCTTGATAAATCTACCCACCTCACTCATATTCTTAACTGATTTTGTAGAACCCTAGATAGGTTCTAGAAAACCATAACCGAAGGTTATGCTAATGTGAATGTATGAAACCCTAAACTGCTTAGGCATATTGTGAAATATTGTTTGAAGTTTTTATTGATGATGTCATGTTTGGGATTTTGGTATGATCAGGAAAACCTAACTTATTAGGGTTGAATGATAAAGTCTAAAATCACGAACCTATGAAGTTTTGGTAATGTTGGGTGTGCTATAAACTCATTAGGGTTTGGTGGAATGTGTAAGAAATACCCTTATAGTGTTTTAGAAATGATTTCCTTGGTATGTGTGTGTTTGTTTAATGAAACCCTAGTTTAAATCAAGTTTGATGTATGTCTAACTCTTATTTGATATCTTGTGAAGTTGGGTTTGACTAACACATGATATAAAATGCCTTTGAATGATGATGAAACCCTAGGTATATATAGATATGTACTTTTGGTCGAAACCCTAGCCTGGTCTAGGTAAGATGTATTAATTTTGTCGAACATATGATATGCTTATGAATGATTATGAATACCTAGATATGTGTGTTGACCTGGTTATTGATGGTCGTAGGTCTTAGGATTTAATATAAGTCCTTGTCTGAGATTCTAGAATGATGATATTTGGAAATCAAGGTTTTTGCAGCTAAACCCTAGTAATAGTTAAATTTTCTAGTATGTGTGATATAACAATTTGAGATCTATTTATTGATCGCTGAGATTATGAAAAAGGAATTATAGGGTTTTGGAGTTGAACCTTAGTAGAATTGAAATCTGTAATGTATGATGACAATATAATGATTTGAGATTTATGTAGGATAGTTGAAATCTGAGTTTTGATTGGGATTGATATTTGATTGAAAATCTAGGGTTTGCAACTAACCTTAGTGGAAGTTGGCCATGTTAATGACTAAGCTATGATTGATTTTGATTGATTCTTTTCTATGAAATCTAGGATTTGTATGAAACCCTAGTAAGAAATCTAGCATATGAATTTTGAAAGGTTGTTAGATTCCTTATATTTGTTTGAATTGTTTCTAGGGTTTGCTACATGTTGTAGTAATATATGTCATACCTTTGAAAGAAACATTGAAACCCTAGATGGAATGAAAGTTGTTATGAAGTAGTCTAGGGTTTATGACAAAGTCCCTATTAAGATGTTGAAGAGTATATGTCTCTTGTTTGCAATTCAGTCTGGCTATCTGATATGTATAAATTTGAAATGCTTCCATGATTATGATATGGATAACTTCATTCTTCTATAGTTTTGGTTGTACTTTCTATCTATGTTGATTAGGTACACAATATTCAATATGGTGAAGATGCTCGTTGATGTGACAAGCATGATGAGGATACTAATAACTCTTATGAAATGGTTGGAATTGGTGAAATGTTCTTCAATGATGAAAAGAAGAAGTTGATCTCCCTGAGGAAGCCTACATAGAAGAGATATCCCTAAGATTAAGAGGGAGTCGAGATGAAGAGATTCTTCCTGGTTGAGAGGGAGGGCATAGCTTGGATTTTGTTAATAAATGTTGTTGCTGTAGAGCCTCTACTTTACACTTGATTATCCTCCATTACTTACAGTTTTCCCTCATTCATCTCTCACATTTGCCTCATTTTCCTTGCAAACCAACCCAGATCATTACATTATATGACTTTAAGCATGATTAAGGAATTTTGCTAATGTGTGACTGTTTTGTTTAGATTTTGACATATTTACAGGCATTCCGCAGCCATCTGCTGATTCCGCAGCCATCTGATGATCCCGCAGCCTTTTTGTTAATCTCAAGGTTCCACTTGTCATTTTGCCAAATGAGCCACATGGGCACTTAGGAATCAAGGTGCTCGAGGTTCCTGTGCTATCTGTTCAGCCATCCACGTCATCTGTACCTCCGGTCAAAGAGGGTCAAGTTACGGTCAACAAAGGCAGCTTAACGGTGATACGTAAGCTGTTGGGTCACGTCAGTTCAAACGGTGACTTGTCCATCTTATGCAGGCCGTGGGGGACATAATCCAAATCTGGATTCAATGCCCATAACGACCAGAACCTCCAGCTCATCTACGCAGACTTATGACGTGTTATGAACCTTAATTACGCATGACAGTTAGTTGTTTTTCAGTTTTTGCTGTACGCATTAGGCCGTCTTTCAGAGGCCTATAAAAACTAGCGTTTGCATACGCTTAATGTTACTTTTTAGTTGTTGCATTTTATCAACTTGTTATCATTTTAGAGCATTCGAAGACTCTGTTTTTATAGTGCTGTTCTAGCACTCTTGACTGTATTTTTCTGCACATGGAGTAATAGAAGCAGTGCTGTTCTGAAGTTTACAATTCCTTGAGTCTTCTTTGGATGATATGAATGGAGGGCCCCTGTTCATGTTAGCCTTGTATAGTATTTTATGTTCAGCATTTCCTTATTTCTATTCAACATTTCCTTTTCTTGAAACATGTACAACGTAATTTACTTTCATGTTATTTCATTTGCAGCCTTTATTTTAAGCTGATCAACATTGTTCTTTTGCAAGTTTTTAACCTGGGATTGCTTTTGTGTTTGTGAATTTGCTTTATATCTAGTGGTAGTTTCAGTTGACAGATTCTAAGTTGCTGCCTTTACTTTATTTTCATAGCTGATTTTTAGTTTTATTTCTCAAAGTGGCCTGCTAACATATGAATGATCTCTTTATTATAAATTGTCTATCTTTTAGAGATCAGAATACTAATAACTTGCAGCTGGCTTTGGGTGCTTTTTAGACTAATCTTTAACTACTTTCTAATCGTGTCTTACACAATACTATGTGTTAGAGGCAGAGAGTTAGGGAGAGCTGAACATCATAACTAGTCTTTAAAGTAGATTTTTCTCATTTTTATCATTTCTTAGACTTATCTTTAGCTACTTCCTAATCGTGTCTTACACAGTACTATGTGTTAGAGGCAGAGAGTTAGGAAGAGATAAACTTTATCATTGGTATTTTAAGTGATTTTCTTACCTTTTATTTGCAGCGGCATGAATGGTGTCTAATACCATTAGAAAGTGGTTCTTTGCTTTCAAAGTCATTTAAATTTATTTATTTCCTTCAAGCTTTTCCTTTTCAGCAAGTAGTTAGAAACCACTAATCACACACTCTCACTCATTTAGAATTCACCTTACACAAACCATCACTCATCTGTTTATAAATCACCACTCCATTTTAGGAAGATAAATTAACCTCAAACAACACCCCAAACGACAAAAAGCTCTAAGAGGTTGCTTAAGTACATATAGTACACCTTCACTTCATCAGCTTACGAGCCCCGGGTTGACAATTAATGACATCAATTTAGGAACACTAAATTGACTAAACATTTTGGCGCCGTTGCCGGGGAAGTGAAATTAAGTAGCCATATTCTTAGAAAAAAAAAACATAAAAATTTCAAGGAAAGAAGTTGATAACCTATCAAAGTATGCTCTCCTCTTGCACTGCAAGGTGATCTGGAGGATCAGAAAAGAGAAAGTTATTGATTTGGTAGTTTCTTGAGTATGCTCTCTTCTTGCACCTAGAGTGACTGGAAGATCAGAAAAAGAACTATTAACTTGACTTGAAGAAAAATAATAAAAAATGACATGCATAGAGCTAGAGATTCTAGAGGAAGGTTTTTAGCTAGAGCTCGAAGTTCAATTTTTACAAGTCCATCTGCTTCAAGGGATAGACAAGAGACACCCCCCTTATCTCCAACCGAAACTCCTAGTCCTAGAATTCCTGGAATTCAAGAGCCAAGAGTTGACTCTCCCACACCTTCTATTGAGTTTGAACCAGGAAGAGACTCTTCTCTTTCTCCTACAGGAAGACCAATTGTAATTGAGGAATTGGAATCATCTGAAGAAGAAGGAGAAATCTCTTCTCATTCACCTTTTGTAGAGGAACCAGAAGATTTTGAAATCCCTAGGAGAATCATCATGGCAGAGGAAGAAGGAGGAGGTAGAGGTAGAGGTAGAGGAGGAGGAGGAAACAACAATAACAATAATGGAGGTAGAGGTCCCCTTGGAGGAGGAAATAGAGATGGGGATAATTCATTTGGGTTTCCCATTGTTAATGAGGATTCCCGAGCCACCATGAAAAACATATCACCATCTGTCCTCCCTAACTTCCATGGGTTAAGGACTGAGGACCCTGAAACATTCTTATTTGAGTTTGAAGTGGTATGTCGAACTTATGACTACCTGGATGACTCTCAGAAACTCAAGTTGTTCCCTTCAACACTAAAGGATCAAGCCTTGAAATGGTTCATGGGGTTACTCACTCAATCCATTACGACTTGGGATGAGATGAAACAGACATTTTTGGATAGGTATTTGGACTATTGTATGCCTACTAATCACAAGGATGAGGTTTTTAAAATGATACAAAAAGAAGATGAGAGCCTAGAAGATTTACTTGAAAGATTTCAATATAACTTGAAAAGAGCAAAAATGAGTACCTTGGATGAAGAGACCTTAAAAGCCCTCTTATTAAAAGCCATTAGGGATGAATGGATAGACATCTTAAACATGATGGGGAAAGGGGATATTTCTCAACTTTCTCTCAATGATATAGCAAAACTTTGTATCCATCTCTCAAGGGGCAAATCAAAAACTCAAAAAGGGCCTAGAGATCCTTCTCTCCTTAGGGAAAATAAATCTGCAACAGGATCAGTGAGTAGGGCTGAAATCGGCAGTATGCTTGATGAATTTAAAACTGACATCTTAGGGAGTCTTAGTGAACAACTTGATACCCTTAAGATTCACAATAAACAAAAAGCAGAAGCTGAGGCTTTGGCTATCTTTTGCCCGAAGTGTAGAAAGAAACATGCTTTAAGGGAATGTCCCTTAGATGCACACGTTGTAGAAACATGTGTAATTTGCTCAGAAACTCATGAGACCAAGGATTGTCCTTCAATTCCTGGCCTCAAAACAGTCTTTCAAGAGGATCCAGATACACTTGAATCTCTCTGTTTTATTGCAAGGAGACCTTGGCAAGGACAACAGAATCAAGGGTTTAACAACTCTATGAATTCTCAATCCCAACCAAATTGGAATCCTTGGCAACAACCTTGGCCTCAACCTCAAAATGCTTTCCAAGCATGGATGCAAAGCATGCAAAATCCTTATGGGAGATTTGCTCAATTCTATCAATATCCTCCATCATTTCAGAATCAGCAAGCTCCACAACTTCCAAACCAAGGTCAACAACTATCATTGCCATATCCTCAACAACAACAACCTCCTCCACAAAATCAAAATTCTCAACTATCACTTCAATCCCAGCAGAAATAAAATCAACTTCCCTCTCAGCCATTACCAAATCCAAATAATAGGAACCCTCAAAATGCTTACATGATGGAAGGTCAACCATTCCCTACCTATATGGTTGTTCCTCTCAATGAAGTACAACTCAGATAAGGTAGAATCTTAGATCAACCTTCCACAAGTGTTCAACAACCAAGCATTTCTGAGGAAGAATCTCTCAAAGTCAATAAAGGTTCTGAAGTATCACTTCAAAACCAAAATATCCAAAAAGAAAAAGAAAAAGAATCAACCTCTACAACTCCCATAGTTGAGCAACCTACACCTTTAGCTACACCTCCTTTTCCTGAAAGATTGCAAATTGACAAAGGGGTGGAAAAGCAGATATGGGTGCCTGACTATAGTTTCCTAGATGAATTGAAGAATGTCTGTATCAAGATCCCCTTGTTACAAGCCATTAAAGAAATTCCCATTCTAACGAAGACAATAAAGGAGTTAAGTTTGAAGAAAACAGGAAAAAGAACCAGAGATACTAAAAGGATACATCTAGTTGGAAAAATTGCAGACATAATGATGGGTAAGATTACCATGCAAAAATATGTAGATCCCGGTAGCCCTATTGTCAAAACTCATATTAATGGGGTTGAAATCCCAAATACTTTGATTGACTTAGGAGCCGCAATCAACATCATGAGTAGACAGACCATGGATCAGTTAAAACTTCCTAACCTTCTCTTTACACCTACTTTGCTGCAGCTTGCAGATAGATCAATCATTAAACCTGATGGTGTATTGGAAGATATTCCAGTCTCTCTAGATTCTTGGGAATATCCAGTTGATTTTATGATTTTAACTCCCAAGAATAATCTAGGAGGACATCCTCTTATTTTAGGAAGACCTTGGCTGGCCACAGCTGATGCTTTCATAAGCTGTAGGTCTGGGGACATGTATATATCAGATGGTAATTCCACCAAGAAATTCAACTTGTATCCCCCAGCAAAAGCTATAACAGAAATAGGAGAAGATGAATGGGTAGAGGATGAAGATACTATTCAACCTGTTCTAACCATCTCTGAGATTAGTGAAGACAGTCAAATTCTAAATACATTAGAAAATTTTGAAATACCTTTAGAATATGACTCTACACAGTTTCAGTTAGATGCAGACATTGAATATCTCTCCTCTAGACAGATGTCTCTCTTCTCAATGGAAGAGTTTGGTAGTTCTACAGTTGAAATCCTTCCAGGAAAAACATTGAACATTAACAAAAACTTGGGAAGACCACAACAAGAAGAATTAACTAAACTGTTGCAAAAACATTCCACTGCCTTTGCATGGGAATACACTGACATGAAAGGAATCGATCCTAAGACTTGTATTCATCACATCTATATTGAAGAAAACAACAGACCTATTAGGCAACCACAAAGAAGGATGAATCCAAACCTTAGGGAAATCGTGAAAGAAGAACTTCAGATATTGCTCAAGGTAAAATTCATTTACCCCATTTCAGATAGCCAATGGGTTTCTCCCTTGGTTATAGTGCCCAAAAAGAATGGTAAATGGAGAGTTTGCATTGATTATCGAGAATTGAACAAGGAAACCTTAAAGGATCATTTCCCTCTACCTTTTATTGATCAGGTACTATACACTTTAGCAAGTAAAAAGTATTTCTCATTCTTGGATGGTTTTAGTGGGTATAATCAAATTCAGGTAGCACCTGAAGATCAAGACAAAACCACATTTACTTGTCCTTGGGGAACTTTTGCCTACCGACTACTCCCTTTTGGATTGTGCAATGCACCTGCTACATTTCAAAGGGCTGTATTAGGAATCTTTTCAGATCTGATTCATGATTGTGTAGAGGTATACATGGACGATTTCACAGTTTATGGTAATACATTTGAAGAAGCTTTGGAAAATTTGGAAAAAGTACTGGTAAGATGTAAGGAAACAAATCTTTCTTTAAGTCATGAAAAGTGTTTTATGATGTTTACTGAAGGGATTGTTTTAGGACATCATATTTCAGGAGATGGAATTAAGGTTGATAGATCCAAAGTTGAAGTCATCTCTAAGTTACCCGTTCCAAATTGCCAGAAGGATGTTAGAAGTTTTCTTGGGTTCACTGGGTATTACAGAAGATTTATTGAAAACTTCACTAAGATAGCATCCCCTCTTTTCAAATTGCTTACCAAGGACTGTGAGTTCAAATGGGATCCTGAGTGTCAATCTGCCTTTGAAGCTTTAAAGACTAGAATATCTGAAGCACCCATCTTAAGGGGGCCAAATTGGAAACTCCCTTTCCACATCTCTACTGATGCTTCAGATACAGCTCTAGGAGCTGTTTTGGGACAAAAGGATTTGATCCCTTATGCCATTTATTACACAAGTAAGAATTTGACTCCTACTGAGTTAAATTATACTGTTACAGAAAAAGAGTTCTTAGCTGTGGTACATGCGATCAATAAGTTTAGACACTACATAACCAGCTATGAAACCTTTGTCCATACTGATCACTCTGCCATAAGATATTTAATGAACAAACCTGTCACTAATGGTAGAGTTACAAGATGGCTTTTACTCTTACAAGAATTCAACATTACTGTGTTAGATAGACCTGGAAAACAAAACACAGTAGCTGATTTCTTGTCTAGAATCCAAAACACTAATGAAGATTCTCCAGTAGAAGATAAGTTTCCAGATGAATACTTATTTGCAGTGACTACCAAGACTCCTTGGTATGCAGATATGGCTAATTATCTAGTTACAGGGAAGCTTCCTCTACACTTATTTCCTAATGAAAAAGGAAAATCATTCAGGAGAGTTCACATTATTCTTGGATTTCTAATGAATTGTTCAGAACAGGGCCAGATTGTATAATCAGAAGGTGTGTTTGGGAAGATGAAATGCCTGACATCCTTAAGGCATGTCATGATGAACCATGCGGCGGGCACTTTGCTGACAAGAGAACAGCCTATAAAATCCTTTCTCTAGGATATTATTGGCCTTCTCTCTTTAAAGATGCAAAGCAGTATGTTAAAAGGTGTGACAGCTGCCAAAGAGTTGGGAAACCAACTCCTTCAAATGAAATGCCTCTACAGCCTCAGGTATGCATCGAACCCTTTGAGAAATGGGCTCTAGATTTCGTTGGACCAATTAATCCACCATCAAAGCAAAAGAAGTATATACTGGTTTGTACTGATTATGTTACTAAGTGGGTAGAAGCAAAAGCATTGCCTTCTGCCACTGAAAATTCAGTTGTTCAATTTCTTTTTGAGGATATTTTCACTCGTTTTGGTGTCCCAAGGGAAATTGTGACAGATCAGGGCAACCAGTTTACATCTAAATTGATGGAGAAGCTGATGGAGGAATATAAGATCAAGCAAAGAACATCCACTCCCTACCATCCGCAATCCAATGGCCAAGTGGAATCTACCAATAAAGTTCTTGAAGGCATTATCACCAAGACTGTTCATCTTCATAGAAGAGATTGGGCGGAAAGGCTCCCTGAAGCCTTATGGGCCTATAGGACTACATGGAAGAACACAACAGGACATTCTCCCTATGAACTTGTTTATGGGAAGGAAGTCCTGCTCCCCATTGAGTTCCAAATCAAGACCTTCAAGATGGCAGTCCAATTGGGAATGAGCCTCTCAGAAGCTCAAAGACACAGAATGGACCAACTAAATGAGCTAGATGAAATAAGACAAGATGCAATTCTAAGGACCGATCTAGTTCAGCACCAAAGATCTAAATGGCATGATCGTCATATCAAAGAAAGAAAGTTTCAGAAAGGAGATTGGGCTCTATTGTTTGATTCAAAGTTTAAGGACTTCAAAGGAAAGTTTCAAACTCATTGGCTTGGGCCATATGAGATTGATGAAGTCTTTAGCAATGGAGCAGTTCGAGTGAAAACTATTGATGAATTTCATACTCCTCTTATTGTGAATGGCCACCGCTTGAAAATCTATCAAAAGCCATTCTCAAAAGAAGAGTTTGTCAAACTGTTTAAAGAAGATTCTGCAATCAGGTTGGTGGAGAAGGATTCTTCTCCTCCATCAGCCTAATCTTTGGTTTTTGAAAAAAAAAAAAAAAGAAAAAGAAAAAGAATAAATGTATGAGCCTGAAAACCAATCTCTGATTGGCAGTCTCATGCAGAAAACCTGAGGTGAAAATCAGGGTCACCTGACACCTCATGTTTTCCAAAAAACAAATCTCTCTCTCTTCCATCTCATTTCGCCATTTCATTCACCTCATTCACTATCTCATTCATTTAATCACTCTCACCTCACCTCATTTCTTTCCATCCATCCATCCATTCATTAATCCATTCATTACATTTCATTCCATCAATAAAGTCATTTTTTTTTAGACAACTAAAGTTATTTTGTGCAGTCGGAGGGTACCACTGCAGATTCCGCAGCCATCTGGAGATTCTGCAGCCATCTAACGATTCCGCAGCTCTCTGCACCTGCATAAAAAAAACACAATCTGTTTGAAAAGAAATTTACAGTTCAGAAGTCATCAACAATAAGTGGAAAAGAGTCATGCAACAGCAATAAAACAATGAAGGGTTAGTGGAAAATGATCAAAGGCAATCCAAGCGTGAATCTGAGGTATGATCTAAATCCTAAACTTACGGTTATCTCATTTTGCAAAGTTTCCGGGGTTATGTTTCTTGCCATTTAATGTAATGATTACTAGTTTCCCATCATTCGACCAAAAATCCACGTATTCTCCCCACTCATCGGTCATGATTCATCACGATTTTGAAACTCAGTTGCGGCTGCTCCTCCATTAAGGTTTTCGTACCTAAGTGACGTAGACTACTGTACTACGTCTCTCTAAGTCATAATCCCATAGCCAAGTGTAAACCTATGACCGAAGCCTAAGGACCTAACCGTTTCTACCCATCATTTCATAACCCTCATACGCTCATATCATTCCATTCACGCTGTTTCATTTCCATATTTCCCTTATTCTGCTGTGCTCATTACGCTGCTACCTTAGCCATACTTTGTTTTACGTCTTCCTCTCTGCTAATTCTGGTTATCAGTGTTACGGCTGTTACCTTAGAGCCGTAAATTTACGGTGTTAAGGCCACTGTTGAAGCAGTGTAGCCTTTTGATTTAGAACAGAGCCGTAAATTCACTGTGTTAAGGCCACTGTTGAAGCCGTGTAGCCTTTTGATTTAGAACAGAGCCGTAAATTCACTGTGTTAAGGCCACTGTTTAAGCCGTGTAACCTCCCTTTTCCAAAATTTTTAAGAACAGAGCCGTAGAGCCAATGGGTAAACTCTTGAGAGTAGAACCCGAGGGTTCAAAATTTCTGAAGGGATATCCTCAAGTTAAAGACGCTTTGCAGAAAGCAAACTGGCTCCAATGCATCCAGAAATTCAGAGGTTACCACAGAGAGGTTACGAAGGCCTTTGCACGTTCCTTCAGAGATAAAGACAATCAAGTGGAGATAGGGGACCTGAAGTTTACAGTCACTGAGAGCAGTATAGCACATGCCACTTCACTCCCACAAACTGGAGAAAGATGGTTTAAAAACCGATCAGTACAAGACCAACAGTGGAAGCAAATCTTGAAGAACTCAGGTATGGATACCAGCATTTTTACAAAAGGGATTCCTGTTACTTATGTCAAGGAAGAATGGACAACTTTACTGTTATTAGTGCAAAAATTCTTTACTTGTGAGGGAAGGTTTGGAGTTTTATATGTTTACCATGCCAAAGTCATGATGCATTTCTTAGGAGATGATATTAACCTTCCATATTTTCTACTCTCAAGTCTTAGAAAAATGTGTTCAATTGCCCAAAGGAACCCAACAAACATTGAACCACATCTGTACCATCATGGTCTTGTTAAGATGCTAGTTGAGGAACGGTTGAAAGCAAAAAGAGATACTTGGGAGAAATTTCTTGTGAGAAACCATTTTGAAGAAGCAGGAGAAACCTCTGTGCCTAGAAAGAGTAGAAGAAAAAGAAAAGAGGCTACCCCTGAAACTGTTGTCCAAGAGGAAACTGTCCAAGAACAGATTGAAGAAGAAACTGATGTACATCATTCTGAACATGAAATTGATCCTGAGCCTGCTGTGGATACTGATCAAACAGCTCAAGGAATCATCACAGAAACCCTCTCAGAACTTGCCCAAGAAGTTGCTCAAAAGAGAAAAGGGAGTAGGATGAAACAAAAGAAAGATAAAGGCAAAGCTGTAGCTCAAGAAACTTACGCTACTCCTGAGAACTCTAGTGAGGAAGACACTCAGCCCTTAGCACAAAGGTTGGCCCAACTCCATGAAACTGCCCTTTCCAAGAAGGTGGAAAAACAAAAGCAAAAAGTACAAAAAGAAAAACAGAGTACCACCTCCGTGAGAAGGAGCAGCAGATTACAAAACAAAAAGGGGGCCACAAAGGGTAAACAATCATTCTTCATTGACTTGAGCACACCTCAAAAAGGTGCTACGAGTCCTGACTTGGAGAAAAGTCCTTCACATGCTGAGTATGTAGAGACCAGTCCTCCACGTGAGGAAAGTCTTTTTGAGCATGAGCCTGAATTTGAACATGGATCCGAATTTCAGTATGAACCTAGCCCAAGGCGGTCACCAGAGGTTGATCCTGATCAACAGAAAGTTTATAATTACCTGGAGACGCTAGAACAAGCAGTGGCTGGGCCAAGCATTGCTCAACCCTTCGAGCAGCAAGTCCAATCACTGAAGCAAGAAATATTTGAGCTAGAGGTACTAAATCGCCACATCAAACAAGAAAATGAAAAACTGAAGATACAGGGCAATGTGGACAAGATGGTCCAAGATAACACCATGCTTCATATGGGCCTATGGCAAAAGGAAAACAAAAAGCTCAAGAAGAGATGCAGAAAATTAAACAGAGCTTTAATCAATCTGAAATTCAGGTGTTTGATGAAAAGACCAAGGGTCAATGTGGCCACACAGAGAAAGAAGAGAAGGCTGGATGTCTTGGCAGAGGCATCCCAGCAGGTGGACTGAAGAGATGTTTTTGATTGCATGAGGACATGCAATACCCTCGTAGTGGGGGTATGTAGAGCCTCTACTTTACACTTGATTATCCACCATTACTTACAGTTTTCCCTCATTCATCTCTCACTTTTGCCTCATTTTCCTTGCAAACCAACCCAGATCATTACATTATATGACTTTAAGCATGATTAAGGAATTTTGCTAATGTGTGACTGTTTTGTTTAGATTTTGACATATTTACAGGCATTCCGCAGCCATCTGCTGATTCCGCAGCCATCTGATGATCCCGCAGCCTTTTTGTTAATCTCAAGGTTCCACGTGTCATTTTGCCAAATGAGCCACATGGGCACTTAGGAATCAAGGTGCTCGAGGTTCCTGTGCTATCTGTTCAGCCATCCACGTCATCTGTACCTCCGGTCAAAGAGGGTCAAGTTACAGTCAACAAAGGCAGCTTAACGGTGATACGTAAGCTGTTGGGTCACGTCAGTTCAAACGGTGACTTGTCCATCTTATGCAGGCTGTGGGGGACATAATCCAACTCTGGATTCAATGCCCATAACGACCAGAACCTCCAGCTCATCCACGCAGCCTTATGACGTGTTATGAACCTTAATTACGCATGACAGTTAGTTGTTTTTCAGTTTTTGCTGTACGCATTAGGCCGTCTTTCAGATGCCTATAAAAACTAGCGTTTGCATACGCTTAATGTTACTTTTTAGTTGTTGCATTTTATCAACTTGTTATCATTTTAGAGCATTCGAAGACTCTGTTTTTATAGTGCTGTTCTAGCACTCTTGACTGTATTTTTCTGCACATGGAGTAATAGAAGCAGTGCTGTTCTGAAGTTTACAATTCCTTGAGTCTTCTTTGGATGATATGAATGGAGGGCCCCTGTTCATGTTAGCCTTGTATAGTATTTTATGTTCAGCATTTCCTTATTTCTATTCAGCATTTCCTTTTCTTGAAACATGTACAGTGTAATTTACTTTCATGTTATTTCATTTGCAGCCTTTATTTTAAGTTGATCAGCATTGTTCTTTTGCAGGTTTTTAACCCGGGATTGCTTTTGTGTTTGTGAATTTGCTTTATATCTAGTGGTAGTTTCAGTTGACAGATTCTAAGTTGCTGCCTTTACTTTATTTTCATAGCTGATTTTTAGTTTTATTTCTCAAAGTGGCCTGCTAACATATGAATGATCTCTTTATTATAAATTGTCTATCTTTTAGAGATCAGAATACTAATAACTTGCAGCTGGCTTTGGGTGATTTTTAGACTAATCTTTAACTACTTTCTAATCGTGTCTTACACAGTACTATGTGTTAGAGGCAGAGAGTTAGGGAGAGCTGAACATCATAACTAGTCTTTAAAGTAGATTTTTCTCATTTTTATCATTTCTTAGACTTATCTTTAGCTACTTCCTAATCGTGTCTTACACAGTACTATGTGTTAGAGGCAGAGAGTTAGGAAGAGATAAACTTTATCAATGGTCTTTTAAGTGATTTTCTTACCTTTTATTTGCAGCAGCATGAATGGTGTCTAATACCATTAGAAAGTGGTTCTTTGCTTTCAAAGTCATTTCAATTTATTTATTTCCTTCAAGCTTTTCCTTTTCAGCAAGTAGTTAGAAACCACTAATCACACACTCTCACTCATCTAGAATTCACCTTACACACACCATCATTCATCTGTTTATAAATCACCACTCCATTTTAGGAAGATAAATTAACCTCAAACAACACCCCAAACGACAAAAAGCTCTAAGAGGTTGCTTAAGTACATATAGTACACCTTCACTTCATCAGCTTACGAGCCCCGGGTTGACAATTAATGACATCAATTTAGGAACACTAAATTGACTAAACAGTTGCATGAAAGGTAGGAAAGGAAAGTACATAATTGAGGAATGTTCTATCAAAGATTCAGTTGATAGTCCTACGAAGTTGAGAAACGACATCTGGAATGACCCTAGAGGTTTGTATTTGATTTTGTACATGTATATTATTGATTGGGGTTGTGTTTGTACAGGTAAATGTCTTGAAGGTTTTTGATAGCATGTTGGTTATCGATCAATTTAATTAGGAGAGATTTTTTGTCCTTGATTTGTCATATCAAGGGGTGTTGAGGCTTTGAAAGTGAAGCATTGCCTATGAGGACATCTGACCCACACGTTTTGTTGATGTCTAGGTCGTAAAGCTGGAAATGTGGTGTTGATCATTGAAATTTGACACACACATGGGTTTATGGGTTGATAGTTAACAACTAATCCTGATGGTACCTAGAGAGGCTGAAAGCTTAAGTCCATCTTATTCCCACCCGGATATATTTCCTTGGTCAGGAATCTAGTCTGTGGCATTGTCGTGCCTAAATTGTTGAGAGACCAATGGAGAGCTTTACCTGGTCAAGAATCTACTCCATGGCATTGCAGTGCCTAAAATTCTTCATTGTTAATATAGTTTGAGATCTTCTATTGTACTTGCACATGATGAATGCCTCCTTAGTTAAGAGGGAGTTTTGGAAAATGTAACTAGGTTCGATATTCATTTAATGTTTTTTAGTCATAATGTAATGTAATTATGAAAAGAATAAAGAAAATATTTATTATTATTATTGTTGTTACTTATTAAAGCATGGGTTTCATGCTTGGGTCACCTTGTTTTAGGTCAAAGTCCCCATTAAGGAACTATAGGATTTATTCTAAGTCAATAGAGGCATTGTACTTTTAAAGAGATCCTTTTTGAACTTTTGAATTATGTAAAAAGGTTAAGTATTGAGTCAAATATGATTTAGGTATCCTCCACACCAAGTCAACCTAGAAGAGAGATCAAGTCGGCTAAAGACCCTAATTCAACCCATAAGAAGTCTATAAATACAAGCTAGTCGAATTCATTCAAAGCATCAATCTCTCATAAGAAGTTCAATATCTCTTGTAGCAGGGAAAAGTGCGAAATCTATTGTCGATAAGCCGAAATAAGTGCGAGTTTGGGGGAGTCTAAGGAGAAAGGAAAAATTGAAATTTTGGTGCCTCTCTCTCCCTCTGTTTCGTGTCTTGGATTGTGAGATTGAAGTATATCAAGTTTCACTGTTGTTACAATTTGTCAGTTGCCGGAAGCTACTGCCTTGTCGAAGTTGCTGGATAGGGCTCGAAATTCTGGAAGGCTGACTTAGTGTGGAGGGAAGATCTGGTCTTTGTCTAGGGTGAAGAGTCTTAAATAACCCTACTGGGTTTTCCCCTCCAAGGGGGTTTTTCCCTAGAACTGTGCCTACATCTGGTGTCTATTGTTTTATGTACTACTTCTTTGGTAATTGCGTGATAAAATAAAAGAAAAAAGATATAAAGAATTGTAATAGTAAGAAGCATCACAAGTAATTATCAAGAATAAGAACATCTTTCTGCCTTTTTTATTTTCTAACAAGGCCTAGTATGAGCTTAGTCGTTGAGGGATCTGTCATTCTCTGTAACCCATACACAGGCATCCCATTGTCATAGTGGAAATGATGTCAGTGTGAGGCCTTGAGAGGAACATGGAAGGCAATTTGGGAATCTTGAGTGACTACAAGAGCCACTAATGGGTGATACGGGGACCTCACGTAGGTCAACACATGGTTGGTGAACATCGACATCACGTCAGTTGGGTAATGTTTGGATACCAGAGGTTGAACACCCTGTGAACATAGATGGAAGAATGTTATGGGGAATCCAAGACACTGGGGACTATCAGTTGACGACACATTAGTCAACAAAGATTTCTATGTCCCTTAGCGTCATTACCCGGAAGTAATTGGATGGAGGCGTCGGGGTTATGGGGCCACAAGGCACATAACATGTGGAGGATCATGTGGCACCTTGGAACAACGAAATCACGTACCCACTGCGAAATAAATATCGATAGATACAGGTGTAGGGATGGACGAAATTTGGATGGTCGGACTCACATTTTCTCTTAGATTTGTACTTAGATAAATATACAATGAAACTCACAGTTCCAACCCACATGTTAGATGAGCTTGGATTTCCTTTGAAAAATTGTAGTTCTCACCAATAGCTACCACATTCTATCCCTCCCAATAAGGACCAAACCACACACAAACCCACTAATCTACACTTCATGGTTCGACACAGTATTGAATCCCCTGAATCTGGTGCAATGCATGGAAATTACTACATTAAGTACAGTGAAGGGAATATATCAAACAAACATCATGAATTTATGGGTGACTAGTGATACTCGTGCTCTAGTCTCTACATAACTTATTTTTAATGGGTGACCTGTGATACTCGTACTCCAGTCTCTACCTAACTTGTTTTTAACTTAGTTGAGTGTTGAACAACAAACTAGTAGACGAAACACAATCTTTAACAAATCATAAATTGTTTTTAATAAATTTAGACAAACCAATAGACCAATGTGTTTTCAATACATAGTATTCACCCAAGCTCAAAGGGGCCTTTGTCCTTAGTAAACCGTGTTTACCTGATCCTAGAGGCGCCTTATCCTCATTACACAGTATTCACCCAAGCCCAGAGGGGCCTTGTTCTTTGTTCTCACTATTTATTCAAGTTCAAAGGAGAGTCAATTATTTTTACTGGTTGTCGAGGGGCATCATGAGTATCATACACCGAATCCCGGTTAGGTGTTGTCTCACTTTGATTATCAGCTAAGAGGTATCACAAGGCATTGGCCAAGCTCGAGGGAGGGCAATTTGATTGACCCAATTCAAATCCAAGTCTAAGGGTGAATCACATTGAAGTCAAAGGATTACCAATCAACCTTAGGTTAAGCCTTAGTTCGATCTACAATTATGATGTTGATCCGGACTTAAACAGGAACGCAACAAATTACAGAGATAACCATAAACACAGATATGCAGCGGAAATAATACTTCATTTCATTAATGTAAATATTGAAATATGCTTACAAATGGTAATGGAAATAAACTAGCTAGGGCGATGGTAGCTTATCTCTGAGGAGAGATGTGGTGGCTACATGCCTCTGAACTGTGTTACAATGAGGCTCGAAGGCCTATTTATTGTTGAGAAACAATGGAAAACCCTTAACATTCCAAAACCTAACCCTAGAAGATGAAACGCCAAATTGTGGGCCTCGTTTGGGTAAATTGGTACACCAACTTCCTGGTGTCGTAACTTTGGCATACGATCTCCGTTTGATGCGTACAATAGCTCGTTAGAAAGATCTATCCGAGCACTGCCACTTTGGGAGGAAACATCAGTCCATGGACCCATGTTGCCCCAAATTTCCAAAAAAAACGTCGTTTAGGGCCTCAAAACGGCTCCGGAAGTTCAGGACCCGAAAATCTACTAAAAATAGTAAGTTGTGCTATAATTAAGGAAACTAAAAATGCTGAGAGAAACAATGGTGGGGTTCCAGGTGGACTTGGCAGGTGGCCACCAATATCCACCTGGATCATTCCTCCCCCCTTAGGAAGCAATGGTCCCCATTGCGTTGAGTTCCTCCATGAGATGAGGAAACTTTTGCTGAACTTTTTCCCTGGTGAGGAGTTGGCTTGCTTTGACAACTCGAAACAGTTGGATATTCTGTTGGCAAGTGTTCTTGATCTGTGTATCCATGATCTGATCAGTTGTAGCTTGTTCCATGCAATCTGGATTTAATTCTGTGGGTGTGAGCTGTTCTGTTATGTCGGATGTGTCTAGCAATGGTGGAAAGTATGGCCGAAGGCGGTCCACATTGAACACTGGGTGCAGGCCGATGAATGGGGGAATGCTGAGCTCAAATGCATTGTCTCCCATAGCCTTAGTAATGGTGTAAGGACCATATCAGAGTGGTCTCAGTTTCCGATAGGCTCCAGTAAGGCGTTCCTTTTGCAAATGCAACCAGACTTTGTCGCCCACCTGAAACTTGTGTTGCACCCGATGTTGATCATGTCTCTGCTTGTACTTGGTATTTGATTTCTCCAGAATTTCATGGACCTGCTGGAGAATATGTTGGATGCGCTCAATGAAGCTGGTGGCCTTATCTGTTTCGGACTGGACATGAACTGAATTTATGTGAGTAGCTGCAAGTGGCATGGCCACATCAATGGGGCATAGTGGCTGGAATCCCAAACCCACCTGAAAAGGGCTATGGCCAGTGGAGCTGTGAAGAGCTCGGTTGTAGCTGTGCTAAACATAGGGGAGGCTCTCGTCCCATGTGCGTGGATGCTTTGAGTTATACATGTGTAGAATGTGCAAAATCATCCTATTGACAACCTCTGTCTGGCCATCAGTTTGAGGATGGAAGGTCGTGGACTTCGTGAGTTTGGTGTCCATCATTGACTAGAGACTGGACCAAAATGTGCTGAGGAACCGACTGTCCCGATCTGAAATGATAGACTGTGGGATCCCAAAGTGCACCCACACTCGTTCAAAGAAGAGTTTAGCAGTGGCTTCTGCTGTGATATTCTTCTTGCAGGCCGCCATAATGGCCATCTTTGAGAACCTGTCGACGACCACAAAAACACAGTCATTTCTATGCTTAGTGGAAGGAAGGCCTGACATGTAATCCATGGAGATGGATTCCCAAGGTCGACTAGGGGTAGGCAATGGGGTATAGAGGCCTTGCTTCTTGATGGTTGGTTTGGCAATGGCACAGACAGTACATGATCTGATGTACTTCCCAACATCCTGTCGAAGATTCGGCCAATAGAAATAATTTTGTAGTACTGCCACTGTTTTCTCGACCCCGAAATGCCCAGCAGCCCGACTGTAGTGTGCTTCCCAAATCATCTTGGCACGCTCGCTTGAAGGAACACAAAGGTGACCCAGGTGGCATAACAGGGCATCCTGGAGGTGAAAATTTGGAACATTCCGACCCTCCAAGAGTGTCTGGTATGTGTGGCCGAATTCTGGGTCGCTTTTGTAGAGAAGTGGCCAATCAGAAGTCTCGTGCCCACAAGAGTTGAGCATAGTGGTTAACGCCATGATCGGTGGTCGACTGAGGCAATCTGCAACATTATTGGTGCTGCCCTTTTTATACTTGATATTCAAGTGGAACTATTTTAGGTATGTAGACCACTTCTGATGGCGATCATTCTGCAATTTCCCTTCGGTCTGTATGAACTGCAGGGGTCGGTGGTCTGTGTGGATGACTGTTTCCTTCCCCAAAATGTAATTCTTCCATTTTCGGCAGGCTTGTACAATGGAATACATCTCTTTATCATAAGTGGGGTACTTCCGGACTGTGTCTGAAAGTGTTTCACTGTGATATGCCACTGGATGTCCATTTTGAGTAAGGACTGCCCCAATAGCATAGTCAGAGGGATCTGTCTCGACCTCAAATGGTTGTTGTAAATCTGGTAACGCGAGCACTGGTGCCGTGCAGAGGCAATCCTTCAACTCTATGAATGCCTTATGTTGAGATTCAGACCAAAAGAATTTTGCTTTCGCCCCTCCCTTGGTGACTTGATTCAAGGGCCAAGTAATATGAGAAAACTCCAACACAAACCTACGGTAGAAGTTGGCAAGACCTAGAAAGCTGCAGAGCTCTATTAGAGTGGTTGGATATGGCCAATCCTGAATGACTTGGATCTTGGCTGGATCTACATGCACCCCATGTTCATCAATGATGTATCCCAGATACTGAACCTGGGTCATGCCAAAAGTGCATTTCTCCAAATTGGCACATATCTTGTGTTGCCGCAGTGTTTGGAGAACTTGTTGGATGTGGTGGAGGTGCTCTTCCCAACTCTGGCTGAAGATCAGAATGTCATCCAAGTATACGACTACAAAGGAGTTGGTGAATGGCTGCAATATGTCATCCATTAGCCTCATGAAGGTTGCAGGAGCATTCCTCAATCCGAAAGCATAACCAACCATTCGAAAAGGCCCTCCTTGGATTTGAAGGCAGTCTTCCACACATCAGAGGGTTCGATTGGTACCTGGTGATATCCTGACTTCAGATCGATCTTGTTGAAATATTTTGCCCCCTTTAGTTGGTCCAAGAGGTCATCAATCCGCGGGATCGGGTACCTATTACGGACAGTGATCTTGTTCAGCGCCCGATAGTCAATACAGAGTCTCCACGTCCCATCCTTCTTCTGTACCAACACGATCGGGCTCCCACAAGGCGATGAACTCGGACGGATGTGACCTTTCTGCAGGAGCTCCTGAATCTGCCTCTTGATTTCATTGTTCTCCAGAACGGAGCGCCGATAAATTGGTCCATTGGGCAGCGGCGCACCTGGGGTCAGATCGATGGAGTGCTTGACCTGACAGTGTAGAGGAACCCCTGCAGGGGAGGTGAAGATTTCCTCGTACTCCTCCACAACCTTGTCCATCTGTAGTTGTCGTGCAGAGGGACCCTGTCTGGAGGCCGCGACCACTATCTTCTTCTTTCCTTGAGGGCGTATCATCAGGAAAACAAATTTCCTGGTTTTGGAAATGATCTTACTGCATTGTTTTGCAGTAATCAAAGAGATGGTGGTAGGTGGTGCTACCTCTGGTATCCTGTACAACTTATTTCCCAATGTAATAATAACAGCACGGGGCCTTGATTCATACACAGCATGTCGCTTCCACAAGTATGGCTGTCCTAATAATACATCACAAACTTCAAGGGGAGCAGTGTCACACAATACCTCATCCGTGAAGGGCTTGATGTTGTATGGAAGGCGACACTGCTGGCTCACGCGAAGATCTCGTCCTTGGTGAAGCCACCCAATGGTGTATGGTTGTGGATGTGCTGTGGTCGGTAAGCCCAACCGCTTCATGACCTCTGTCGAAATGAGGTTCTTTTGACTCCCGCTATCAACAATGAACTGTATCGGGGAGCCCTTTACCCACATCTGGGAGTGGAAGAGACGCTCCTCCTCCTCTGGATCTTCGGGTTCATTTTTCTGGATCTTGGCGGTAGCAACAGTGGCGTTGGGATCCACATCAATGATCTTCTTCCCTTTGTCATTCCCGTTATCGGGTTCTGACTCAGAGTCGGAACATGCATCTGATTCTGAAACCTTTAGCTCAGCCACCAGTGACTGCTTGGCTCGACACTCACTTGTGTTGTGAGTGGAGCTCTTGTGGAACTCACACCATTTTCCCGTGTCCTTTTTCGGCTTCGCGGCGCTGTTCTTTGCTTGCGGCTTCGACGGGTTGTCTTGGGCTATCCCACCTTGGCTTTGTCCTTTGTTCTGTGGTTTAGGGGCACCTTTTCCCTGCTTTGGATTCGCAGATCCAAAGTATCGCTTCTTTTGTTTAAACTTCTGCTCGACCTTGACGACATATCGGTATGCTGCGCCAAGAGAGGAGATGTTCAGGAATTGTATTTCTTCCTGGATGTACTTGTGTAGGCAGCCACGGTATTTGAGTATCAAATGTTGCTCCGAATCTTTGATACCCAACTTTGTGCGAAGGGTATGGAAAAGATTGGTGAACTACGACACGTCTTGGTCCCTTCCCTGCCACAGCGTGGTCCACTTTATGTATTCATCCTCATAGCTTCCGACAGGGTTGTACTGCTCCTTGATGGCATCCCGGAATGAATTCCAGGTGGGTGCGGCTGAAAATAGTGAGCCAATACTTTCATCCTTCTGCTCGCAGTAGGTTTCCCACCAGTCCTTGACGTGGGGGGCTGCTTTGAGAAGAGCGAAAACAATATTTTCCTGACTCGAAAATTCATGAATAGAAAAATAAACCTCTAGTAGATTTAACCATTTATCTACGGCATCTGCGTCTATCTGACCCTAGAATATGGGGATTTCAAAATTAACTTGTACCTTAAAGGGCGTGGCATTTCCAGAGTAGCTGCTGGAAGCCGATGCGTCGCTTCTGGGTAGCCGCTGAAGGATCTGGGCAAAGCTGTCCATCATCGCGTTCCGTTGTCGCTTGAGGGCTTCTTCGAGCAAGATTTTGATGGGATCTCCTGCCCCCTCGTCTTTCTTCTCATCCGCCATGGGAGTCCGTCGGGATTTGCGAGGCTGGTCTTGCAAAGGTTCGACCAGTTCAAGCCCTAACTCTTTATATCCCGACCTTGTTGGGGACATGCAAAGAAAAACAGAGAAAAAGCAGATCGGTCTGATACCACTGATCCGGATTTAAACAGGAACACAACAAATTACAGAGATAACCATAAACACAGATATGCAGCGGAAATAATACTTCATTTCATTAATGTAAATACTGAAATATGCTTACAAATGGTAATGGAAATAAACTAGCTAGGGCGATGGTAGCTTATCTCTGAGGAGAGATGTGGTGGCTACATGCCTAAGAACTGTGTTACAATGAGGCTCGAAGGCCTATTTATTATTGAGAAACAATGGAAAACCCTTAACATTCCAAAACCTAACCCTAGAAGATGAAACGCCAAACTGTGGGCCCCGTTTGGGTAAATTGGTACACCAACTTCCTGGGGTCGTAACTTTGGCATACGATCTCCATTTGATGTGTACAATAGCTCGTTAGAAAGATCTATCTGAGCACTGCCACTTTGGGAGGCAACATGGGTCCATGGACCCATGTTGCCCCAGATTTCCAAAAAAAACGTCGTTTAGGGCCTCAAAACGGCTCCGGAAGTTCAGGACCCGAAAAACTGCTAAAAATAGTAAGTTGTGCTACAATTAAGGAAACTAAAAATGCTGAGAGAAACAATGGTGGGGGTCCAGGTGGACTTGGCAGGTGGCCACCAATATCCACCTGGATCAGATGTGGCCAAGGCATGACACATATCCAAGTTTAATTCATTCCATGTTGTCATCCTTCAACAAGCCTGAATGATATATGTTGGCACACAACCCCTAACATGTCAAACCAATGTTTGGCATGTAAGGTGGGTCCACACACTCACACTAGTTCAAAGTCAAATTTAGTACAACGTTGGAAGCATAAGTTTACATGGTTCATTTTTTAGCTCATTCGGTGGGGCACCGGTAGTGTATTGGCTAAGACCTTGGTTTGAGTGTTAGGTCTAATCAAGTTAGACCATTTTTTTTATGATTATTGAAATTCATTATGTCGAATGTTTAACCAATTGACAAGATACAATTTGTATCCTTGGTGCCAAAATATGACCATTTTGTCTGATGTTCCCTGAAAGAGGGAATTTGTATAATGGTTAATCTTATTATATGGTTTTAAATGGTTATTTTGAGTTTTTGGGCTCATTATTAGTCCAAATTGGATTCCAGGAGATGCACAGTGATCAGGGCTTAGAGGTGGATGCTATTGAAGGAATAAAATTTATTATTAATATATATTTGATGACCATAATTTCTCTTTTGAATGAGTTTGAGGGTTTAAAATAAGGTTGCAGTGGTTCTGGATATATGGGGAAAACGGGTTCCAAGAAGAAGTGTGTGTGACTATATTGATGTACTAGTTAGAGTAGAGCATGCACAACAGTATGACAACAACATGTTATTTAATTTGAAAACTTATATTATCTGAAGATAAGGTGGATCCAATTTGAAATATATTGAAAAGAGGTCCACAAGGAGTTGAAGAAGGAGGTGGGTACCTCCATTTAGGTTGGATCCTATTGTAGGTCAAATCTTGGTCATCATTGAGGATGGTGCCTCAATTAGGTTGGAGACTAGAGTAAGCTAAATTTTCTCATCATCAAGGTTAGTGCCTCAATTAGGTTGGATTCTAATGCAAGTTGGAGCTTGTTATTATCAAGGTTTGTGTCTCAATCAGGTTGGAACTTGCTCATTATCGAGGTTGGTGCCTCAATCATATTGTAACCTATAGTGAGTTGTTTCTTGCACATTTTTTAGGTTTGTTCATCAATTAGGTTGCATCCATATACAAGTATCAACTTCCATATTTTAGGGGTGGGTGCCTCCAACAAGTTGATGCTTGCAAATCTATTTAATGAATTGAAGAATAATAAGAAGAAGAATTTGTGCTTTTCTCCCACATGGGTTTCCACGTAAAAGTTTGTGTCTATATTTGTGGATATGATGGCTCTTGATGTCTTACTGATGTGATGATAGCTTCATGATGCATTACTTTGTTTATTGATATGTTGCAAATGGTTATGGTGCATTGGTACATAATTGTTCATTGAAGAAAATTCGAGGAATGGTTAAATTGCTCTCACATTGATTCACCCCCCCTCCCCCTCTCTTGCCTGCCCTCCCCCCCAGTGTGATCTTTGGTCCAACCGTACGCACTCAACATAATTTTTTTTATGCCTTATAATGCATATTTATTTCTTTACTTATTTGTTGTAGATGGTTGTCCTTCAATTTCTCTAAATCTTTGCTACCTTGTGCATTCTCACTTTGCTCATTTATGCATTGATATTTTTCAATTTGAATATTTTCTAGCCAAGCAATACTTTCCCACTACGGTAATTCCGTCCAATATGCCCCATTGGTAGCTTCCTTCAATTAGAAATTTGTGTCCCAATATCATTCTATTAGAAGCTTTCAACACATTGTAATTTTGCACATTATTTCATTCCCTTTCCTTCACATTGTGGTCTCTCCAACCAACTTAACCACTTTCATCGTATCATCCTTTTCCATTACCTCTAGTTGTCCATTTGCATTTGCTTAATTATTGGATGCTTTTATTCACTTAAATGTGTTGATTTGTGTGAAGCCTTGTTTTTTCTACTCAATGGCACTCTACTCCCAATGGACTTTCAAATTTAATGAATATTCCTTCATCCATTATTTTGCACTATTTTCACTTGCACCTTGCTTCCACTAGACATTGATAATAGAAACAATTTTCTTGCTCTAATACTATTGAAGAGAACTAGTTGGTTTAGGAGTTGCAAACCCTTTTAGGAATACATTTGCTTACACATAAAGGTGAATTACCCATCTTGTGAGTCACACATCACCTCATGAGATCATTTCTCTCTTTTGTAAGAAGCTATACTTTCATCAATGCACTTCTAAATTCACAACTACAGAGTATTACTTATCTCAATGTGGATATTAAATTCATTCTTCACCTGCTAGTTTGTTCCATTCTTGTTCTTTTTTTGGTTGCACCTATTAATGAGGTTAATTGGTCCCAATATTCATAACCTCTTTCTATGTGGCAACATCTTCCTCACCTGTCACCATTCATTTATGGTCAATCCTTGAAATAAAAAATGCAATAAAACTTATCTATCTTCACATAACATCTGGTCATATCGTTAATAATCCCTTGACATAGCACTCTATCCTTAGGGGTTCCCCTATTCATCAATAGTGCCATATTATTATAAAGTTATCCTTGTTTTCATTGCTAAGTGGTTACACTTCCAAATTTGCCTCCATACTATTATATAGGCACTCTCTCGAGATATATGCAACCTCCCGTGCTCAATAGCACCATTTTCCTTTTTTGTTTGGAGACTTCTATGGTTGAGATTTGAGGAGTGAAAATTCGAAATAGAATCCACAAGTGTCATTTTTAAGGTCTACATTCCGAGTCACCAACTAGACTCATCATCAGGACAATCATGTCAAGATAAGAAAAGTAAATGATGAGGGTATAAATAGGACAGGGAAAAGAAGAGACAGAAAATAGAGTCAATTTTATAATAATTAAGAAAATAATAATAAATAAATAAATGAAAAATAAAAAATAAAAAATCAAAGGATAAATAATAATTAAAAACATTATAAATGACAATCAATAAATCTATAAAACAATAAAGGTCAAATAAAATAATAATAAAAATACTAAAATAAAAACAAAAAATAATGAAATAACATACTACAATTAAAATTACAGCAAATAAAAAAATAAAAATAAAATAATAATATAAAGTAAAATGGAACGAGTAAAAATAAAATAAATAAAAATAAGAATAAAAGTAGAAACTAGAAAAGACAATCAAACTAAAAGTAAAGAAAGAATAATAGTAAAACAAACTAATTGAATATGAAAGAAATAAAATAAAGTAAAATAAGATAATATAAAATAAAATAACAAAAATAATAAAATATAATAAACTAGAATAATATAAATCAAGTAATAAAATAAGAGAAAATTTTAAAAGAAAAAGGAAAGGATCATGGAAGAACAAAACAAGTAAATAAATAAAATTGAAATGAAATAAATTAAGAAGGATGCATAATAAATAGAGAATAATTATGAATTCAAAGAAGGAAGCATCATATACAGAGAGGGGTGGGGGTAGGAGAGGCGAGGGGAGGAAGGGTGCAGGGGGCAAGGAAAAGAGTATAGTGAGGAGAGAAAGAACCGGGAATAAGGATAAGGTAGAAACTAATAATAAAAAATAAAAATAAAGAAAGGGGGTGAGGGGGGAGCGAGAGAGAAGAATAAAGCAAAAGAAGAAGAGCGAAATAAGAGGGAGAGTTTCTAGAGGGGAGAAGAAGAAGTTAAATGATTGAGATTAACGGTAGCCAACTATTGTTGATCTCGGCCTTGGCATGTTTGATGATCTCCAAAACTTCCCTAAACTTGCGCTTGAAATAATGGTTTTCCTTAGTGATAATTTCAGTGTTTTCAAGGCACAAGTGGTGCTTAGTTTTTGATGAGTGTTCAACAAGAGTAGAGGAGTGAATTCTCTCTTTCTTTATGTCAGCCCCATGTTCCCCGAGTCTTATTTTGAACGACCGACCAGTCTCCCCAATGTAGTACTTTCCACATGAACAATTAATCTTATAAACTTCTTTGAATTGAAATTGATCAACCTTATCTTTGATAGATCTCATCTTATGTCGAATGGTTTCAAGGAGCTTGAATGTTGTGATAATACCATTTCTTTTGAGGATTTTTGCAATTGTGTCAGTGGTACCACGCATATATGGGTGGAACGCTTTACTTGTAGGGGCAGGGGAAGGGAAAGGGGACTTCAGGGAGTGAGACTTTCTTTCGTCTTGTCTGATAGTTGTGCAAATGTCTTTGTAATTGTAGCCATTGTCAAGAAACACTTTTGTAAGGTGGTCTATTTCTTGTTGGAAATGTTCTTTATCATATAACCTTGAGGCTGTAGTGATGAGTGTGTTTAAAATCCCCATTTTTTGTGTTGGATGATGGTAAAAATCGACATGGAGCTAGTTATCTGAATGAATCTTCTTTCTATATACTTGATGTCCCAACCATAGGCTTATTGTTCTATTTCTCCCAATAGCCGCCCTCAAGATGGGGCTTCTCTCTTGGTTGTCCACCATCCACACACAATAGCCCAAAACCAAGATTTTTACTCCAATAGAAATTCCAATCCACCAACTCTCTTTCTCTTGAACCTACACAACCGAGGGAATGGGATCCACTTTTCTTCCATGCAGTCCCTCAAGCTGTCCCACTTCCCTAGAAAAATTGACTAGAAAAAATGCTCAGAAAATGACCATTTTGTCTATTAGTTAGACTACTAGCGTATATTATAGATGGAATTAATTTTTTTCACTTTTTTTTTGCCAAGCAAAATTATTACTTTTTTTTGTTTAAATTACAATACAATTTCAAGTAAAATTGTTATTTTTTGTTGTTTAAATTACATTTTTGAATGTATAAATGGATTCAACACCTTAATTTTTTTTTTTTTTTTTCTTTTTTTTTTTCACTTTATTTTTTTCAAGCAAAATTATTACTTTTTGTTCTTTAAATTACAATACAATTTCAAGTAAAATTGTTATTTTTTGTTGTTTAAATTACATTTTTAATGTATAAATGGATTCAACACCTTAAAAAATCTGAATAACTGCAACCCCGGTTTTTAAAAAATCTCTTATGAATTTTCGTTAAAATTAACTGGACAATTTGGCTCAAACCCAGTTTTTTTTTTAAATCTCTCATTAATTTTGGTTAAAACTAACTGGAAAAAAATCCGAATAGCTGAAACCCGGTTTTAAAAAATCTCTTATGAATTTTGGTTCATATCAATACAGCAATAAATGTTTTAATATCTTATTATATTTATAAGTTGTTCTTAATATTATTTGTTTTGGTTTATGTTTAGTAGTTGTGTTATTTTTAGAACATATTTTGATGCAGACAACATAAAATATTCTACATAAACTAAAATTAAATAGTAGCAATATAAATAGTTAATAGTATATACTCAAAGATAAATTCCCTAAAGTGCATAATCCATTCCAATTCATTCTAGCAATTTTTTCGATGTATTTGTTATCATTTTATTAGTTAGTTTTGACATCAACGATAATTTTTTTCAAAGGAATTTATAAGTATCCTATATACCGTATATAGTAATGCCAAGGTTGTTGAACTTATCACATGTATTACCAAATCTTTTTCATCATTTTGAGTCTTAAGTACAAGTAAAATAAATAATAATAATGAAAGCAATGACACCATAACTTCAGCCATTTAAAATTACCACAAAATTTGTGTGGGTGGCTTCACCATGATAACAAACATATACATTATGGTAATAAACATCTAAATGTGAATCGTGTTGTTGTGGATGCTCAATATTTCTTGTAAATTAGTGTGAATGCTTTTTCATGACAACACTTGTCTTTGTAATTATTAATGAATGTTGCAGCCTTTTTGTTTAGATGTTGCTACAATTCATTTCTTTATATCATATATAGGTTGGTGCTTTAGATAGAAATTTTCAAAATCCTATCAGTTTCAAGGCCATCCTAAGATAGGAAATATTATCTCTAAGTTCATTGGAATAGCCAACAAACTTCTATGTCATACAACCAAAATCTAACTTCGAAGGACAACCTCGAATTCTCAGGAGACAATAGTTGGCCATAGTTGATGCCTTTATCAGTTGTAGGTCTCCAAATATAACAATTGCACATGGCATTAAGACCAAACAAATTTCCTTATACACACTGCTAGACTATAACTTGAAACTTGAATACACAACATGGCTTGATGAGGACAATTGTGACATTGTTCAACTTGCTTGACTGTTGCACAAGCCATGAGTCTGAAGGAAAATACTAATGAAAATATAATCAATAATTATCTCACTAATCCATATTTTCCACAGTGTTCTCGGGGGCATTCACCATCTCATACTAAAGTGTCTATTAATTGTCTTGTTGAACAAAGCTTTCAAGAAAATTGCATCAAAGAAAACTATCCTCCGCCTTTTCATTAGCATTTCTTGCATGCTCAATCCCTGAGTTTGGCTATATGACCATTGAAATTCTTCCTGAAAATCACTAAACATAAATGTTGCTTTAGACAGTGAGCAGGAGAGAAATTAATTGAGCTCTTAATAAAGTGTTGTCTTTGTGACAATGACCCTCCAATTTTTTTTCCTAATTCAATTTTGGAGCTTACATGAACTATCATTTCAAGCCATCTTGTGTCGTCTTTTTATTTGTTCATGTTTTTCTAAGTTGTCGACTATCCTTGCAATGTTCTTAAGTGTCGTATTTCCTCTTAGGTCAAATTTTCCTAAGTGTCGTCATCATATTTTTAGAAAGGCTTATGTTATCTTTTATGATAGCCCCACCCAAAGTTCTCATACAGGAAGCATTTGTAGATATATTGTAAATATTTCACAACATTTAAAATCAAGAAAAAATGGACTGAGTCAATGGACATGGATTCCAGAGCTGGAGGAGGTAGTCGCTTGCTTGGGACATCATGGTTTCTTGTGCAAAGGAGAAACTTGAAATGTAAGACAACCATTAAAGGATCGCTGGTGCAGGAATTGAAAAAAAGGAGCTCTTGAAATTAAATGAGATGCAAGAGGAGGTATGCAGGCCCATGTTGATTGAGAAACAACCACATGAAAGAGAGGACAAGCATTTTTGAAGGGATTGCATGTTGCAGGTTAGGAAGGACGCAATAATAATGGCAACCAAGGAGAATACCAAGAAAAGGTTGGACGCGAAAAAAAAGAGAGAGAGGAGAGATTTAGAAGAAGAAAAAAAAGAGGGAAAATAGAGAGACGGATGAGGCGAGATTCAACACGAGCTTCCCATCGGCAACACTAAATAGAAGAGAAGAAAAAATAAGGGGATTGGCTCTTGATCCCTTGAGGTTGTAAGTTGAGTTAATGCTAGTCTCTAGACCCCTATAACATCTTTAGGTCCTTAGAGGTTGTGGGTTGAGATAGAATCCCTGGAGCCCTATAACACCTTGGGTATCTAGAGGCTGTGGGTTGAGACATAGATCTCTGGAGCCTTGTAGCAACTTGGGTCCCTGGAAGCTGTGGGTTGGGATGGAATTTCTAGAGCCTTGTAACAACTTGGGTCCCCTTGAGGCTGTGGGTTGAGATAGCAGAATCTAGAGCCCTGCAAAAACTTGGGTAGATGTCATCCTAAAGCTCAAGCGGAGGAAGATTGGAATGAAGACTAGTGGTTACCTCCCTAATGGTACAGTGGATTTTGGACTCCCTAGAAGGGGTTGAATAACTATGTGAGCACTTGGGGGTGAGGTTGGGCATCTACAATCTCCTGTTTTCAACCAAGTAAGAAGCTGTCAGTTGATGGGATTGAGGAAGGAAGTCCTTTGGAATCTAGAAATCAGTGGTAGATTGGTGTGCTAGTCCTCGAAGCAAGCAACCCCCCCAGACTCTGGAATTTGGATCGGGGGTGACGACTCTAAGCAAGTGTGACTGCAACTGTCTATGGTTGGGTGGAGAGAACTTGTCCCAAACTTAGTTTCCCTGCATGTTCTAAGATAAGTAATTGTGTATATTATCTAACTCTCAATGAATCGTGTTATTGTGTTATGGATAATGGTTTTGAACTTAGGGAATGCATTGCACTGCTGAAACTCGCATATGTGATACATTCCCCATGTAAATACGTTAATGTGATTTGTATATATGTATGTATATGTGTTGAATACATGAATATATGTGTGAGAAAGCTAAAAGTGAAATATGTGTAACAATTTCTAATTGCAGGCATGGAATATCTAGCACATAAAAGGCATAATAAATCACATGGTATTCAATACTAGGCCATAATGTTGCACCAAGTCTAGATTCATGCATATGCTTAGCTGTGTGAGAAACAAGATAAATAACTCATTAAGAAAAAGACAGAACGCGTTACAAATCATGGTCGTGCCATGAGAGCTTGGATTAACACTTGAAGAATAGTGGGCTCTAAGACCCTTTTTAATATAATATTACATGCAAGGCCCTATATATAGCAGGGTTTGTACTCACTTGTGAGTTATTCATTGTCACATTACAAGTTGTTGTGTTTCACAACGAGCACTGCCTTATTGTCAAAGGGAGTTTTCCCTGGTATCAGTTGAGTCACCAACTTTACATGAATGTACTTCAGCCTTGAATTTTTGGTAGGAAGGATTTTTGCTTTTGGCATCTTAAGATGACAGTCGAGGAACTTGATGGCTCTCTGTATTGACATGGAGCTGTTTGTAGGCTCGACACAGGGTCTGGTACCGTCGATGTGTGGCAATCGAGGTAGGAACCTCTCCAGAGTCTGTGCCAAGTCCGTGGTGGGTAATCCATGTAGGAGCGCCTATGCCTCCCAGAGTGGAATTTAATCCCCGTGGGATGGGAAGACTCGTAGGCCAGGAACTTGTTGGAGAATTGATCACTCAAGCTCGAGAGAGATAATGTCATAAATCACCGTATGCAACCAAGGGTACCATTGTGAAATTGTGAAACACATCTGCGCGTCTACCAGACTCCTGAGAAGGAGCCATACTCGGCAAGGTTAGATCAGAGAAGCCTTTGCGAAAATGAAGCTTGTAATCGGGAAGGTTATCGGGCTCTTCGTCTAAGACACTGTGCGATGCAGAGTCAAGAGTCTTTGACCAAGTCATGGTGGGAATAGGAAGGGAATCTCGAGGAAGGAGGTGATGAGCTTATAGAAGAAGTTAGGCTAACCTTATCCCCTAAACGGTAAAAACCTTAGTCAAAGGAGGCTTCTAGTTGGTGGAGATAGATTCCCTTCACACGATTGGTCAGAATGAGAGGGAAGTGTAAAATATAATTTAAATTAGTTTTGGGGACTTAGCGGGAAAAAAGGCTTCAAGGTTTTGTCGAGAGATGGTGACAAATATTTGTTTGTTACCCAAACCCGTTAGGCGAGGGACGACAGTCAGAAGGGGCCACCTCAGAAGCTGGGAGGTCAAAACCCCAGAGAGTTGTGTGGATGGTGTTTTAAAGGGTTTTGGGTTTGACGGTTATTGTTCACCACGTAAGGCCTATTGGAAATTGTAACTAGGTTCGATCTTCACTTAATGTATTTGCTTCATCATGTAATGTACTTATCAAAAGAATAAAGAAAATTATTATTATTATTATTATTGTGACTTATTAAAGAATGGGTTTCATGCTTGGGTCACATTGTTTTAGGTAAAAGTCCCCATTGAGGACCTCTAGGATTTATTTTGAGTCAATAAAGTCATTTTACTTTTAAAGAGGCCCTTCTTGGGCTTTTGAATTATGTAAAAAGATTAAGTATTGAGTCAAATATGATTTAAGTATCCTCCACACCAAGTCGGCCTAGAAGAGAGATCAAGTCGGCCTAAGGACCCTAATTCGACCCAGGAGAATTCTATAAATACAAGCTAGTCGAAGTCATTTGGAGCATAAATCTCTCACAAGAAGTTCAATATCTCTCTTAGCTGGGAAAAATGCAAAGTTTGTTGTCGGGAAGCTGAAATAAGTGCAAGTTTGGGGAAGTATAAGGAGAAAGGAAAAATCAAAATTTTGGTGCCTCTCTCTCTGTTTCGTGTCCTGGATTGGGAGATCGAAGTCTTCCAAGTTTCATTGTTTTCAGAATCTGCCAGTTGCCGGAAGGTGCTGGCAAGTTGAAGTTGCTGGAAAGGGGTCGAAATTATGGAAGGTTGACTTGTTGTGGAGGGAAGGTCTGGTCTTGATATAGGGTGAAGAGTCTCAAAGAATACTATTGAAAGGAAGAATTTATTGACTGGGTTTTCCCCTCGAGGGGTGTTTTCCCTGGCACCGTGCTTGCATCTGGTGTCTATTGTTTTATGTGTTGCTTCTTTGGTAATTGCTCGATGAACTAAAATAAAGAAGATATAAAGAACCGTAATAATAAGAAACATCACAGGTAATTATCAAGAATAAGAAAATCTTTCTGCCTTTCTGATTTTCTAACATGGTATCATAGTTTTGGTGAAGAAGGAAGAGAAAGTTAGTCTCAAGAACTTGATCAAGGATCAAAAGGATTATCTCAGGGAAGGAATCTACTATATTCAAGGAATATGTCTAACAAAATCAAGGGAGAGAACAAACTTGAAGAGGCCTCAAACTATAGGTCCTGAAAGAAGAGGATTCACCTCATCTTTGAAAAGAACAAGGTACTAGACTTGGTCAAAGAAAAAGTAAAGAAGCCTACACAGGGTTACAATGATGATGACAAAGTGAAATTCAAGGAACTAGAATTGGTGGCTATGACTTTGATGGTAGAAGGAATAAAGGACAAACTTGTCCCATTGATAGCTAACATCGATCATGCTCAGGAAATGTATGAAGCCTTATCAAAGTTATTCACTGTTAAGAACATTGGTCAAGTAGCAAGTTCAAAGAAAGAGCTAAGGACCACAAAGATGACTCAAGAAGACAAAGTGGCATCCTTCTTTGTGAAGATAGCAAGAATAAGGGATGATGTTTTGGCCATTTATGAAATTATAATTCTAGATAAAGAACTCGTGATCACTGCCCTATTAGATTTTCCATCCTCTTGGGGTGCTTTTCCTGCAAGTCTCAATAGTTAGAAGGAAGCTCCCACTGTTGAAGAACTATGGATTGACTGCATTAAGGAAGAATTGAGGATCTCATTAGCCAATCCTGAAGGAGTATCAAATGCCTACATTGCTCAACACAAAGGAAGTGAATCAAAAGGGCCAAGGAAGAAATTTGACATGTCCAAGATAGAGTGATATCAATGTCATAAGAAGGGTCACTAGAAGAGTGATTGTCCCGACAATCCAAAGAACATGAAGAGAGATATAGATTATGCTAAATTTGCTAAAGAAGGAGACCCAAAGAAAGAAAAACCAAAAGAATCTGATATAATTGACTTACATTATTAAGTCCTTTGTTTTTAGTCTTAGATATTCTAGTTTTGTACTTTTGATGTTTTAGAATTTATAGGTCTTTAACATATTTTGGAAAGGAAATTTTTATTGTTTTTATAAGTTTGTAAGTATCCCACAAACTTTGGAGGGAGTCCCCAACAACTCCCAAAGATAAGTATCTCATCTCCTTCCAGTTATTGGTTTCATGTACTTGTTTAAGTTTGATTATACTAATCACCATTCTCCCTCTATTGTCTTGATTAGGAAGACATCTACTATATCCTCAAGGAGTATGGAAGGAAGCCACCCAAGGAAAGGTTTGTCAAGAAACAAAGGTATGCCTTAAATTATAATACATTGATTTCTTTATATTAAAGGTTTATTCATTTGTTAGTATATTACTAACATTGTTATGTCTAGCTATATTGAATCATAATGATTTTTGATCTGGTTGATTCATCTCTTGATAAATCTACCCACCTCACTCATATTCTTAACTGATTTTGTAGAACCCTAGATAGGTTCTAGAAAACCATAACCGAAGGCTATGCTAATGTGAATGTGTGAAACCCTAAACTGCTAAGGCATATTGTGAAATTTTATTTGAATTTTTTATTGATGATGTCATGTTTGGGATTTTGGTATGATCAGGAAAACCTAACTTATTAGGGTTGAATGATAAAGTCTAAAATCACGAACCTATGAAGTTTTGGTAATGTTGGGTGTGCTATAAACTCTTTAGGGTTTGGTGGAATGTGTAAGAAATACCCTTATAGTGTTTTAGAAATGATTTCCTTGGTATGTGTGTGTTTGTTTAATGAAACCCTAGTTTAAATCAAGTTTGATGTATGTCTAACTCTTATTTGATATCTTGTGAAGTTGGGTTTGACTAACACATGATATAAAATGCCTTTGAATGAAACCCTAGGTATATATAGATATGTCCTTTTGGTCGAAACCCTAGCCTGGTCTAGGTAAGATGTATTAATTTTGTCGGACATATGATATGCTTATGAATGATTATGAATACCTAGATATGTGTGTTGACCTGGTTATTGATGGTCGTAGGTCTTAGGATTTAATATAGGTCCTTGTCTCAGATTCTAGGATGATGATATTTGGAAATCAAGGTTTTTGCAGCAAAACCCTAGTAATAGTTAAATTGTCTAGTATGTGTGATATAACAATTTGAGATCTATTTATTGATTGCTCAGATTATGAAAAAGGAATTATAGGGTTTTGGAGTTGAACCTTAGTAGAATTAAAATCTGTAATGTATGATGACAATATAATGATTTGAGATTTATGTAAGATAGTTGAAATCTGAGTTTTTATTGGGATTGATATTTGATTGAAAATCTAGGGTTTGTAACTAGCCTTAGTGGAAGTTGGCCATGTCAATGACTAAGCTATGATTGATTTTGATTGATTCTTTTCTATGAAATCTAGGATTTGTATGAAACCCTAGTAAGAAATCTAGCATATGAATTTTGAAAGGTTGTTAGATTCCTTATATTTGTTTGAATTGTTTCTAGGGTTTGCTATATGTTGTAGTAATATATGTCATACCTTTGAAAGAAACATTGAAACCCTAGATGGAATGAAAGTTGTTATGAAGTAGTCTAGGGTTTATGACAAAGTCCGTAGTAAGATGTTGAAGAGTATATGTCTCTTGTTTGCAATTCAGTCTGGCTATCTGATATGTATAAATTTGAAATGCTTCCATGATTATGATATGGATAACTTCATTCTTCTATAGTTTTGGTTGTAATTTCTATCTATGTTGATTAGGTACACAATATTCAATATGGTGAAGATGCTCATTGATGTGACAAGCATGATGAGGATACTAATAACTCTGATGAAATGGTTGGAATTGGTGAAATATTATTCAATGATGAAAAGAAGAAGTTGATCTCCCTGAGGAAGCCTACATAGAAGAGATATCCCTAAGATTAAGAGGGAGTCGAGATGAAGAGATTCTTCCTGGTTGAGAGGGAGGGCATAGCTTGGATTTTGTTAATGAATTTCGGAGGATATGTTGTTGCATGAAACGTAGGAAAGGAAAGTACATAATTGAGGAATCTTCTATCAAAGATTCAGTTGATAGTCCTACGAAGTTGAGAAGCGACATCTAGAGTGACCCTGGAGGTTTGTATTTGATTTTGTACATGTATATTATTGATTGGGGTTGTGTTTGTACAGGTAAATGTATTGAAGGTTTTTGATAGCATGTTGGTTACCGATCAATTTGACTAGGAGAGATTTTTTGTCCTTGATTTGTCAGATCAAGGGGTGTTGAGGCTTTGAGAGTGAAGCATTGCCTATGAGGACATCTGACCCGCACTTTGTGTTGATGTCTAGGTCCCAAAGCTGGAAATGTGGTGTTGATCATTGAGATTTGACACACACATGGGTTTATGGGTTGATAGTTAGCAACTAAGCTTGATGGTACCGAGAGAGGCTGAAAGCTTAAGTCCATCTTATTTCCACCCGGATATATTTCCTTGGTCAGGAATCTAGAACGTGGCATTGTCGTGCCTAAATTGTTGAGAAACCAATGGAGAGATTTCCCTGGTCAGGAATCTACTCCATGGCATTGTGGTGCCTAAAATTCTTCATGGTTCATATAGTTTGAGATCTTCTATTGTACTTGTACATGATGAATACCTCCTTAGTTAAGAGGGAGTTTTGGAAATCTAATTAGGTTCGGTATTCATTTAATGTATTTGAGTCATAATGTAATGTACTTATCAAAAGAATAAAGAAAATATTTATTATTATTATTGTTGTTACTTATTAAAGCATGAGTTTCATGCTTGGGTCACCTTGTTTTAGGTCAAAGTCCCCATTAAGGAACTATAGGATTTAGTCTAAGTCAATAGAGGCATTGTACTTTTAAAGAGATCCTTTTTGAACTTTTGAATTATGTAAAAAGGTTAAGTATTGAGTAAAATATGATTCAAGTATCCTCCACACCAAGTCAGCCTAGAAGAGAGGTCAGGTCGGCCTAAAGACCCTAATTCAACCCACATGAAGTCTATAAATACGAGTTAGTCGAAGTCATTCGGAGCATAAATCTCTCAAAAGAAGTTCAATATCTCTTGTAGTAGGGAAAAGTGCGAAATCTATTGTCGATAAACCAAAATAAGTGCAAGTTTGGGGGAGTCTAAGGAGAAAGGAAAAATTGAAAATTTGGTGCCTCTCTCTCCCTCTATTTCGTTTCTTGGATTGTGAGATTGAAGTATTCCAAGTTTCACTGTTGTTAGAAGTTGTCAGTTGCCGGAAGCTACTGGCTAGTCGAAGTTGCTGGATAGGGGTCAAAATTCTGGAAGGCTGACTTAGTGTGGAGGGAAGATCTGGTCTTGGTCTAGGGTGAAGAGTCTTAAATAACACTACTGGGTTTTCCCCTCCAGGGGGGGTTTTCCTTAGAACTGTGCCTACATCTGGTGTCTATTGTTTTATGTACTACTTCTTTGGTAATTGCGTGATAAACTAAAAGAAAAAAGATATAAAGAATCGTAATAGTAAGAAGCATCACAAGTAATTATCAAGAATAAGAACATCTTTCTGCCTTTTTTATTTTCTAACAAGGCCTAGTACGGGCTTAGTCGTTGAGGGATCTGTCATTCTCTGTAACCCATACACAGGCATCCCATTGTCATAGTGGAAATGACATCAGTGTGAGGCCTTGAGAGGAACATGGAAGGCAGTTTGGGAATCTTGAGTGACTACGGGGACCTCACGTAGGTCAACACATGGTTACGGAACATTGACATCACATCAGTTGGGTAATTTTTGGATACCGGAGGTCGAACACCCTGTGAACACAGATGGAAGAATGTTATGGGGAATCCAAGACACTGGGGACTATCAGTTGACGACACATCAGTTAACGAAGATTTCCATGTCCCTTAGGGTCATTACCCGGAATTAATTGTATGGAGGCGTCGGGGTTATAGGGCCACAAGGACATCGACACATAACATGTGGAGGATCATGTGGCACCCTGGAACAACGGAATCACGTACCCACTGCGAAATAAATATCGATAGATACAGGTGTCGGGATGGACAAAAGTTGGATTGTCGGACTCACATTTTCTCTTAGATTTGTACTTAGATAAATATACAATGCAACTCACAGTGCCAACCCACATGTTAGATGAGCTTGGATTTCCTTTGAAAAAGTGTAGTTCTCACCAATAGCTACCACATTCTATCCCTCCAAATAAGGATCAAACCACACACAAATCCACTAATCTACACTTCACAGGTTCGACACAGTATTGAATCCCCTGAATTTGGTGCAATGCATGGAAATTACTACATTAAGTACAGTGAAGGGAAAACATCAAACACACATCATGAATTTATGGGTGACTAGTGATACTCGTACTCCAGTCTCTACATAACTTATTTTTAATGGGTGACCTATGATACTCGTACTCCAGTCTCTGCCTAACTTGTTTTTAACTTAGTTGAGTGTTCAACAACAAACTAGTAGACAAAACACAATCTTTAACAAATCATAAATTATTTTTAATAAATTTAGACAAACCAATAGACCAATGTGTTTTCAATACATAGTATTCACCCAAGCTCGAAGGGGCCTTTGTCCTTAGTAAACAGTGTTTACTTGATCCTAGAGGCGCATTATCCTCATTACACATTATTCACCCAAGCCCAGAGGGGCCTTGTTCTTTTTTCTCACTATTTATTCAAGTTCAAAGGAGAGTCAACTATTTTTACTGGTTATCGAGGGGAATCATGCCTATCATACACCGAATCCCGGTTAGATGTTGTCTCACTTTGATTATCAGCCAAGAGGTATCACAAGGCATTGGCCAAGCTCGAGGGAGGGTAATTTGATTGACCCAATTCAAATCCAAGTCTAAGGGTGAATCACATTGAAGTCAAAGGATTACCAATCAACCTTAGGTTGAGCCTTAGTTCGATCTACAATTATGATGTGGCCAAGGCATGAAACATATCCAAGTTTAATTCATTCCATGTTGTCATCCTTCAAAGTCAAATTTAGTACAACGTTGGAAGCATAAGTTTACATGGTTCATTTCTTAGCTCATTCGGTGGGGCACTGGTAGTGGATTGGTTGAGACCTTGGTTTGAGTGTCAGGTCTAATCAAGTTAGAGCATTTTTTTTTTTTGATTATTGAAAGTCATTATGTTGAATGTTTAACCAATTGACAAGATACATTTTGTATCCTTGGTGCCAAAATATGACCATTTTTTCTGATGTTCCCTGAAAGAGGGAATTTGTATAATGGTTAATTTTATTATATGGTTTTAAATGGTTATTTTGAGTTTTTGGGCTCATTATTGGTCCAAATTGGATTCTGGGAGAAGCACAGTGATTGGGGCTTAGAGGTGGATGCTATTGAAGGAATGAAATGTATTATTAATATATATTTGATGACCATAATTTCTCTTTTGAATGAGTTTGAGGGTTTAAAATAAGGTTGCAGTGGTTTTGGATATATGGGGAAAACAGGTTCCAAGAAGAAGTGTGTGAGACTAGATTGATGTACTAGTTAGAGTAGAGCATGCACAACAATATGAAAACAACATGTTATTTAATTTGAAAACTTATATTATCTGAAGATAAGGTGGATCCAATTTGAAATATATTGAAAAGAGGTCCACAAGGAATTGAAGAAGGAGGTGGGTACCTCCATTTAGGTTGGATCCTATTGTAGGTCAAATCTTGGTCATCATCGAGGTTGGTGCCTCAATTAGGTTGGAGACTAGAGTAGGCTAAATTTTCTCATCATCAAGGTTGGTGCCTCAATTAGGTTGGATTCTAATGCAAGTTGGAGCTTGTCATTATCGAGGGTTGTGTCTCAATCAGGTTGGAGCCTAGAGTAGGTTGGAACTTGCTCATTATCGAGGTTGGTGCCTCAATCATATTGTAACCTACAAAGAGTTGTTTCTTGCACATTTTTTAGGTTGGTTCATCAATTAGGTTGTATCCATATGCAAGTATCAACTTCCATATTTTAGGGGTGGGTGCCTCCAACAAGTTGATGCTTGCGAATCTATTTAATGAATTGAAGAATAATAATAAGAAGAATTTGTGGTTTTCTCCCACATGAGTTTCCACGTAAAAGCTTGTGTCTATTTTTGTGGATATGATGGCTCTTGATGTCTTACTAATGTGATGATAACTTCATGATGCATTACTTTATTTATTGATATGTTGCAAATGGTTATGGTGCATTGGTACATAATTGTTCATTGATGGAAATTTGAGGAATGGTTAAATTGCTCTCACATTGATTCACCCCCCCTCCCCCTCTCCCGCCTGCCCTCCCCACAATGTGATCTTTCGTCCAACTGTACGCACTCAACATATTTTTTTTTTATGCCTTATAATGCATATTTATTTCTTTACTTATTTGTTGTAGATGGTTGTCCTTCAATTTCTCTAAATCTTTGCTACCTTGTGCATTCTCACTTTGCTCATTTATGCATTGATATTTTTCAATTTGAATATTTTCTAGCCAAGTCATACTTTCCCACTACGGTAATTCCGTCCAATATGCCCCATTGGTAGCTTTCTTCAATTAGAAATTTGTGTCCCAATTTCATTCTATTAGAAGCTTTCAACACATTGTAATTTTGCACATTATTGCATTCCCTTTCCTTCACACTGTGGTCTCTCCAACCAACTTAACCACTTTCATCATATCATCCTTTTCCATTACCTCTAGTTGTCCATTTGCATTTGCTTAGTTATTGGATGCTTTTATTCACTTAAATGTGTTGATTTGTGTGAAGCCTTGTTTTTTCTACTCAATGGCACTCTACTCCCAATGGACTTTCAAATTTAATGAATCTTCCTTCATCCATTATTTTGCACTATTTTCACTTGCACCAAGCTTCCACTAGACATTGCTAATAGAAACAATTTTCTTTCTCTGACTCTATTGAAGAGAACTAGTTGGTTTAGGAGTTGCAAACCCTTTTAGGAATACATTTGCTTATACATAAAGGTGAATTACCCATCTTGTGAGTCACACATGACCTCATGAGATCATTTCTCTCTTTTGTAAGAAGCTCTACTTTCATCAATGCACTTCTAAATTCACAACTAAGGAGTATTACTTATCTCAATGTGGATATTAAATTCATTCTTCACCTGCTAGTTTGTTCCATTCTTGTTCTTTTTTTGGTTGCACCTATTAATGAGGTTAATTGGTCCCAATATTCATAACTTCTTTCTATATGGCAACATCTTCCTTACCTGTCATCATTCATTTATGGTCAATCCTTGAAATAAAAAATGCAATAAAACTTATCTATCTTCACATAACATCTGGTCATATCGTTAATAATCCCTTGACATAGCACTCTATCCTTAGGGGTTCCCCTATTCATCAATAGTGCCATATTATTATAAAACTATCCTTGTTTTCATTGCTAAGTGGTTACACTTCCAAATTTGCCTCCATACTTTTATATAGGAACTCTCTCGAGATATATGCAACCTCCCATGCTCAATAGCACCATTTTCCTATGTTGTTTGGAGACTTCTATGGTTGAGATTTGAGGAGTGAAAATTCGAAATAGAATCCACAAGTGTCATTTTTAAGGTGTACGTTTCGAGTCACTAACTAGACTCATCATCAGGACAATCATGTCAAGATAAGAAAAGTAAATGATGAGGGTATAAATAGGACAGGGAAAAGAAGAGAGATAAAATAGAGTCAGTTTTATAATAATTAAGAAAAATAAATAAATAAATAAATGAAAAACAAAAAATAAATAATCAAAGGATAAATAATAATTAAAAACATTATAAATGACAATCAATAAATCTATAAGACAATAAAGATCAAATAAAATAATAATAAAAATACTAAAATAAAAACAAAAAATAATGAAATAACATTAAATTAAAACTACAAAAAATAAAAATAATAACAAAAATAAAAATAAAATAATAATATAAAGTAAAATGGAAGTGTAAAAATAAAATAAATAAAATAAGAATAAAAGTAGAAACTACAAAAGACAATCAAACTAAAAGTAAAGAAAGAATAATAGTAAAACAAACTAATTGAATATGAAAGAAATAAAGTAAAGTAAAATAAGATTATATAAAATAAAATAACAAAAATAATAAAATATAATAAACTAGAATAATAAAAATCAAGTAATAAAATAAGAGAAAATTTTAAAAGAAAAAGGAAAGGATCATGGAAGAACAAAACAAGTAAATAAATAAAATTGAAATGAAATAAATTAAGAAGGAGGAATGATAAATAGAGAATAGTTATGAATTCAAAGAAGGAAGCATCATATACAGAGAGGGGTGGGGGTAGGATAGGTGAGGGGAGGAAGGGGCAAGGAAGAGAGTATAGTCAAGAGGAGAGAAAGAATTGGGAATAAAGATAAGGTAAAATTAATAATAAAAAAATAAAAATAAAGAAAGGGGGTGAGGGGGGGAGCGAGAGAGAAGAATAAAGCAAAAAAAGAAGAGCGAAGTAAGAGGGAGAGTTTCTAGAGGGGAGAAGAAGAAGTTAAATGATTGAGATTAACGGTAGCCAACTATTGTTGATCTCGGTCCCTCCATCTTTATTAATATTGTTGGCATGTTTGATGATCTCCAAAGCTTCCCTAAACTTGCGCTTGAAATAATGGTTTTCCTTAGTGATAATTTCAGTGTTTTCAAGTTACAAGTGGTGCTTAGTTTTCGATGAGTGTTCAACAAGAGTAGAGGAGTGAATTCTCTCTTTCTTTATGTTAGCCCCATGTTCCCCGAGTCTTATTTTGAACGACTGACCAGTCTCCCCAATGTAGTACTTTCCACATGAGCAATTAATCTTATAAACTTCTTTGAACTGAAATTGGTCAACCTTATATTTTACAGATCTCATCTTATGTCGAATGGTTTCAAGGAGCTTGAATGTTGTGATAATACCATTTCTTTTGAGGATTTTTGCAATTCTGTCAGTGGTACCACGAATATATGGGTGGAACGCTTTACTTGTAAGGGCAGGGGAAGGGGAAGGGGACTTCAGGGAGTGAGACTTTCTTTCGTCTTATCTGATAGCTGTGCAAATGTCTTTGTAATTGTAGCCATTGTCAAGAAACACTTTCGTAAGGTGGTCTATTTCTTGCTGGAAATGTTCTTTATCATATAACCTTGAGGCTCTAGTAATGAGTGTGTTTAAAATCCCCATTTTTTTGTGTTGGATGATGGTGAAAATCGACATGGAGCTAGTTATTTGAATGAATCTTCTTTCTATATACTTGATGTCCTATGCTACCATCTTCTTTTCTGGTGAGAAGAACATCCAAAAAATGAATGGTATTATTGTCTTCAAGTTCCATGGTAAATTTGATATCTTCAGAAATTCCATTTAGACGATCTAAAAACTTGTTAAGTTCCAATTCATCATGGGGCCATTTTACATTGGTGTCGTCAACATATCTTTTCCTTCTTTTTTGGCTTTAAGTGATAAGTGTTAATTGCCTTCTAATGAAACATCTCCGTAAAGAGGTTGGCAGCAATGGGTGATAAGGGAGAGCCCATTGCCACACTAGTAGTTTGTTTGAAGAATTCCCCTTAGAAACTGAAAAAGGTTGATCTAAGATAGATCTCCGCGAGTTTAGCTGTTAGAGGGTCAGTAACACCTTTGACAACTTCGATTGCTTCATTAAGAGGAATTTTAGTGAATAATGAAATAATGTCAAAGCCTATGGTCATATCATTAGGTTCATACTTGTCATCCTTGATTAGATCAACAAAGTGTTTACTATCCTTAATGAAGGAGTCAATGTTACCAACAAGAGGGCTAAGTATACCAGAAACATATTTGGTTAACATATATGTGGGAGAACCAATGGTATTTACGATCGGTCTCAGTGGAATTCCCTCTTTGTGAATTTTAGGTAGACCGTAAATTTAGGGGTGATTTCACTGCATGGAATTAATTTCTTCTTTAGATGTCATCGAGATTTGATTTATTGACAACTTTCTTGACCTCTTTAATAATTTTTGCAATCGAATTATGCTGCAGTTTTTTGTAACTTCCACTATTGTAGAATTGATCTCTCATTTTTAAGTTATAATCCTCCTTGTCCATAATTACTATTGCTCCACCTTTGTCAGCCTTCAAAATGACAATATTATCGTCATTTCTTAGGGTTTTAAGAGCCAATAGAAAGAAAGAAAGAAGAAAGAAATTATTTTAACGTCCACGAGGCTAAAGATAGCCTATGGAAGATATTGCTTCTTCATCTGCTCGATGTATTTGGCTCTTTTCTGTGAAGCTTCAAAATAAATGCTCCTAGCTTCTCAACAAGCCCCTCGCTAAATAGATTATCCCAAGAGCTAGCTGCCATCATATCTGCATAACTTTCCCTATTGTCTTTGAAGGCCTCACATTCTAAAATGAAATGTTTTTCTATTTCCACTTTTTCGGAAGAACAAAAAATGCATACTCTTTCCTCCCACACTTCTTTTGGCTTTTTCCAGTGCCCTGTTTCACAACGGAGTTGATGATAATTAGTCCTTAACTAAGCAATAAGAGTTTTGGCTCTCCAAGAGATATTGACCTCTATGTATGCTTTTGGTTGATGACTATGAGTGGGGTTAAACACTTCAATATAATACTTTTTATTTCTTCCTAGCTTCTTATCCCAAGTACTCTTGTGGAACTTTTCCATAACAAAAGTTTTTATCTCTTCACTGTTTATGGGACACACATTCAATCAAATACCCCATTTACTAAACCATTTGTTATTTTGCTGCATCCAAATTTTTTTGCTCTTGCACAATCTATCATTAAAGACAACCTTAGGCCATCTACCCTCTTCCATTTGCTCAATTTTTTTAAAATACCTTATGACTCGCACCATAGCAATTGCTTCAATAGGAGCAGTCTATGTTTCATTTAACAAGATAGCATAAGGAATTGCACTTTTAATATTGAATTTGTTTGCAATCAAACATTTCTGAATTTTCTCAATTTGTCTCCACTGCATATTGGATGTATTGCTGATCCATAGTTCACAACCATAGAGAATCACCGGAATCACTAGAAGCCCAAAAGAATTTGAGTGGTTTTCGAGTCATAATAATTTGTTATTTAGATTGGGTTTTGGAGTTTTAACTTTGCTCATGATAAAAAGCACAATGGACTAATTCGTTCTCTGTCTACATCACTTAACCCTCGAATGCTATCCTTTCAAAAGGGATTGATTTTGGGGCTATGCTCGTTGCTGATGCTCAGATGAAGTATCAATCGCTGCTTTAGGAGGGGAAGGACATTGTTGCTCATCGAGAAAGTAGATACGAGGAAATTTCTTGTTAAAATCTTTGTTGAAGCTTCTAATTTCCGAATTTTATTAGATTGACGGTCCACAACGATTAATCCCTCTTTGTTGGCATTGAGGGCAGCAGAAGCGTTAAAAATAGTCCAGAGGTGGCTTTGAATGGCGGAGGCGAGTTTTAAATGCAGGTTATAGGCCGTGCCAGATAATTTAATAAGATCACCTCGGGTTTTATGTTTGGTGGTATATTCTCTGTTGTGTCTTTGGTGATATTAATTTTTAGTCCTGGTGACAAAGGTCATGTTGTGGAATTTTCCCGACCTTATCCATTTTCCAAAAATTTCCAAGATTGTGATTAAGAATCCATGAAATTTCCCTTCTAAGCTATGTTCATCTCCTTCCAATGCATGAATTTTTTTTGCTTGTGCTAATAATTTGATAAAATATGAATTTGGGGGAGTTCAACCCACATATTTCTATTGTGGAAACTCAATTTTCACCTATAGGTTAGAACTATAGAAAACACATGCATCTCTGACATTGTAACCTAGTGCTCTCATAGCACATGTAAAATATCTTTTCTGCTAAATTTTAAATTAAATTCTCTAATTGAAACAACCTAGTGCTCTCATAGCACATGTAAAATATCTTTTCTGCTAAATTTTAAATCAAATTCTCTAATTGAAACAAAATTCATATAGACAACATGCCCCAATTTTTCTCATGCACCTCACTCAAGCAAACAAAACAACATTCAAGTAAAAAGTTTACACAATGTAATTAACATAGTAAAATATAATACAAAACTCATCTTTTAAGGGAAGAATTGACTACCTACATTAAAGGAGACATTCCTTCCAACCATAGGCTTATTGTTCTATTTCTCGCAATAGCCAACCTCAAGATGGAGCTTCTCTCTTGGTTGTCCACCATCCACACACAATAGCCCAAAACCAAGATTTTTACTCCAATAGAAATTCCAATCCACCAACTCTCTTTCCCTTCAACCTACACAACCGAGGGAATGGGATCCACTTTTCTTCCATGCAGTCCCTCAAGCTATCCCACTTCCCTAGAAAAATTGACTAGAAAAAATGCTTAGAAAATGACCATTTTGTCTATTAGTTAGACTACTAGCGTATATTATAGATAGAATTAATTTTTTTCATTTTTTTTTTCAAGCAAAGTTATTACTTTTTGTTGTTTAAATTACAATACAATTTCAAGTAAAATTGTTATTTTTTGTTGTTTAAATTATATTTTTGAATGTATAAATGGATTCAACACCTTAAAATTATTTTTTTTCAAGCAAAATTATTACTTTTTGTTGTTTAAATTATAATACAATTTCAAGTAAAATTGTTATTTTTTGTTGTTTAAATTACATTTTTGAATGTATAAATGGATTCAACACCTTAAAAAATCTGAATAACTGCAACCCCGGTTTTTAAAAAATCTCTTATGAATTTTCGTTAAAATTAACGGGACAATTTGGCTCAAACCCAGTTTTTTTTTAAATGTCTCATGAATTTTGGTTAAAACTAACCGGAAAAAAATCCAAATAGCTGAAACCCGGTTTTAAAATCTCTTATGAATTTTGGTTAAAATTAACCGGACAATTTGGGTCAAACCTGGTTTTTTTTAAAATCTCTCACGAATTTTGGTTAAAACTAACCTGAAAAAATGTCGTGAAAAAGTTCATTTAGTCTATTAATTAGGCTATGGGTATATAATATTATATATATAATGATTGTTCTAGAAACCCCACTGCCACATAGATATATGTATCTGTAGGGTTTCTAGAACAAAAACCCTAATAACAAAGAACAAAACCCTAATAACAAAGCCCTAATGATATAAATAGAAGTAGCTAAGGAAAAGGAAGTAGAGCTACCTCTGTCTTACTCTCAACAAAAGGATGCAAAGATTGATGTTGTCTTTGAAAGAGTACTCACCCATGAGAAGGAGTAGTTGTATAATGGGAAATGCATTATTTCTCCTAACATTGGAGGTCGAGAAAAAGATTGAGGAAAAGAATGATATAGCATCACCATGGAAAGTAAGTTATGAGGTGCTCTCTACTTGTCTTCACTGTTCATGATCTTTTTTTATCACTTTTTTGTTTCTTTTTTGGTTCCATGGGCTTTAGATACCTTTTGTCTTCTTGCTTAGTGATGGATGTGGTTTAGTTTTCACTTCCTTGTTAGAATAGTGAGTTTTTTATTACATATGTAACTTTGGAGTTGTCTTTAAAGAGACTTTTTGGAAGTTTTTCCGTGGTTTTTCTAGTCAAAATCGGGCAGCAAGTTATTGAAATCCCAAGTTTGATAGCTAATTTCTGCACGATGAAAACATCCCAGCGGTTTTTCAGGGTGCTGAATCCAATTATGCAGTTAAAAAACCATTTTAAATAATACAAATCAAGATTTAATTTCGTCACCGGAATCTCCAAAAAGTCACATTAAAGACAATTCCTGTAACTTTTGTTTATTCTTGGTTTTGGTTTTGGTTTTCGCAACAATAGGATCTACTACCTAACTTATTACATGTAACTTTTTTTTTTCCATTAATGAAAATCACTGTGTAGCTTTTGTTTATTCCTGGTTTTGGTTTTGGCAACAATAAGATCTACTGCCCCACTTGTTATATGTAATTTCTTTTGTTTCCATTAATGAAAATCATTGTATAGCTTTTATTTATTTTTGGCAACAATAAGATCTACTGCCCAACTTGTTATATGTGACTTCTTTTGTTTCCATTAATGAAAATCATTGTGTTTTCTTCTGAACGAAAAAGTTGGAACTAAAATTATGCCCAACAATAGGATCTACTGCCCAACAATAAGATCTACTGCCCAAGAGCATTACCGCTCTGATACTAGTTATTATTTCACTGGTCCACACTTTGGTCCAATCCCTGGCTGCTTACAATTCCTTTTGTGTATTAGGGCCACAGGCAAATACAGAGGTGAGAAACAAGGGATTCGACCGACGTCCTTCTCCTCTTGCGCTGATCCAACAAATTATGTTTTATGTTTCCAATACATTTTTATGCAATGCCCTCTTGAATTAATTAAAAGTTCAATAACATGATGTCTTATGCTGCCCCCTTCCCAGATATGGACAACAACGACTCCACTCCACCAAAGTGGAATGAATTTGAAAAGTTCTGGCGTCCAGTGGGAGGCTTCAGGATTTCATGATTGTGAGAATAATGGGAGGAGTGTAGTTAAAATTTTATCCAACGGTTACAGCGGAAGAACATCAAGGAGGTTGCTGTTGCTGTTGCTGTTGCTCGGGCTGCGGCTGTTAATATGATGAAGTTAAAATTTTATCCAACGGCTACAGCGGAAGAACATCAAGGAGGTTGCTGTTGCTGCTGTTGTCGTCTTATGCTGCCCCTTCACAGATATGGACAACGACTCCACTTTGAAAAGTTCTGGCATCCAGTGGGAGGCTCCAGGATTTCATGATTGCGAGAATAATGGGAGCAGCGTGGTTAAAGTTTTATCCAACGGAAGAAAAGAAAAGGAATCAATGGCATGAGATGGAGTAAAAGGAGATTTAAAATTACCTTGCATGAACATCAAGGTGGGTCACTCTCTTTATATTTATGTATCTACAATATTTTTCACACATTGAAGTATCATCAACACCCATAACCTCTGTAACAATTTCCATCCGTTCATTCTGTCTCTCAAATTTTTGCATTATTTTCCGCAATGCTGGTAAATTCATCTGCCTGTTCATTTGCCTCATTGCTTTGGTGACACCCTTCATTGCCTCCCCCATGGTTTGAGTTGATTTAAGAGTCCGCCACAAAAATTCCCATTGAGATCAAAGCATAAATGTACTCTCTAAATCTTTGCTATTAAAAAACATAAATTTGGGTAGGAAGGAAGAACTGTGATAAATTGGGAGACTCAAAAAGAAGTATGCCAACTAAATTTTGATCCAGATACAGCAGTGCTGCCGAATGTAAACAAGAGGTTGAAAAATACGGTCGCGCCACTGAAACATTATTTGTCTTCATGAACAATGTCTCTTTCTTGCCTGTCAGCTGCTGAACCAGCTGCTTCAAGTTTTTCCTTTCTACCTCATTGTCCCTCATTGTGCATGGAACTGCAGCGATGAATGCAAAGAGCAAAAGTGGTTATGATGCTATTCATTTCTTTGGGAATTGCCCTAAGCCAGGGGATTGTTATGTTTTCATATCAATACAGCAATAAATGTTTTAATATCTTATTATATTTATAAGCTGTTTTTAATAATATTTGTGTTGGTTTATGTTTAGTAATTGTGTTATATTTAGAACATATTTTGATGCAGACAAATATTCTAGATGTATTTGTTATCATTTTATGAGTTAGTTTTGACATCAAGGAATTTATAAGTATGCTATATACCGTATATAGTAATACCAAGGTTGTTGAACTTATCACATGTATTACCAAATCTTTTTCATCATTTTGAGTCTTAAGTACAAGTAAAATAAATAATAATAATGAAAGCTATGACACCATAACTTCAGCCATTTAAAATTACCACAAAATTTGTGTGGGTGGCTTCACCATGATAACAAACATATACATTATGGTAATAAACATCTAAATGTGAATCACGGTGTTGTGGATGCTCAATATTTCTTGTAAATTAGTGTGAATGCTTTTTCGTGACAACACTTGTCTTTGTAATTATTAATGAATGTTGCAGCCTTTTTGTTCTAGATGTTGCTACAATTCATTTCTTTATATCATGTATAGGTTGGTGCTTTAGATAGAATTTTTCAAAATCCTATCAGTTTCAAGGCCATCCTAAGATAGGAAATATTATCTCTAAGTTCATTGGAATAGCCAACAAACTTCTATGTCATACAACCAAAATCTAACTTCGGAGGACAACCACGAATTGTCAGGAGACCATAGTTGGCCATAGTTGATGCCTTTATCAGTTGTAGGTCTCAAAATATAACAATTACACATGGCATTAAGACCAAACAAATTCCCTTATACACACTGCTAGACTATAACTTGAACTTGAATACACAAGATGGCTTGATGAGGACAATTGTGAAATTGTTCAACTTGTTTGACTGTTGCACAAGCCATGAGTCTTAAGGAAAATACTAATGAAAATATAATCAATAATTATCTCAATAATCTATATTTTCCACAGTGTTCTCGGGGGCATTCACCATCTCATACTCAATTGTCTATTAATTGTCTTCTTGAACAAAGCTTTCAAGAAAATTGCACCAAAGAAAACTATCCTCCGCCTTTTCATTAGCATTTCTTGCATGCTCAATCCCTGAGTTTGGCTATATGACCATTGAAATTCTTCCTGAAAATCACTAAACATAAATGTTGCTTTAGACAGTGAGCAGGAGAGAAATTAATCGAGCTCTTAATAAAGTGTTGTTGTTGTGACAATGACCCTCCAATTTTTTTGCCTAATTCAATTTTGGAGCCTACATGAACTATCATTTCAAGCCATCTTGTGTCGCCTTTTTATTTGTTCATGTTTTTCTAAGTTGTCGACTATCCTTGCAATGTTCTTAAGTGTTGTATTTCCTCCTAGGTCAAATTTTCCTAAGTGTCATCATCATATTTTTAGAAAGGCTTATGTTATTTTTATGATAGCCCCACCCAAAGTTCTCAATACAAGAAGCATTTGTAAACATATTGCAAATATTTCACAACATTTAAAATCAAGAAAAAATGGACTGAGTCAATGGACATGGATTTCAGAGCTGGAGGAGGTAGTCACTTGCTTGGGACATCATGGTTTCTTGTGCAAAGGAGAAACTTGAAATGCAAGACAACCATTAAAGGATGGCTGGTGCAGGAATTGAAAAAAAGGAGCTCTTGAAATTAAATGAGATGCAAGAGGAGGTATGCAGGCCCATGTTGATTGAGAAACAACCACAAGAAAGAAAGGACAAGCATTTTTAAAGGGATTGCACATTGCAGGTTAGGAAGGACACAACAATAATGGCGACCGAGGAGAAGACCAAGAAAAGGTTGGACACGAAAAAAATAGAGAGAGGAGAGATTTAGAAGAAGAAAATAAGAGGGAAAATAGAGAGACGGATGAGGCGAGATTCAACACGAGCTTCCCATAGGCAACACTAAATAGAAGAGAAGAAAAAATAAGGGGATTGGCTCTTGATCCGTTGAGGTTGTGGGTTGAGTTAATGCTAGTCTCTAGACCCCTATAACATCTTCAGGTCCTTAGAGGTTGTGGGTTGAGATAGAATCCCTGGAGCCCTATAACACCTTGGGTATCTGGAGGTTGTGGGTTGAGACATAGGTCTCTGGAGCCTTGTAGCAACTTGGGTCCCTGGAAGTTGTGGGTTGGGATGGAATCTCTAGAGCCCTGTAACAACTTGGGTCCCCTTGAGGTTGTGGGTTGAGATAGCAGAATCTAGAGCTCTGTAATAGCTTGGGTAGATGTCATCCTAAAGCTAAAGTGGAGGAAGACTAGAATGAAGACTAGTGGTTACCTCCCTAATGGTACAGTGGAATTTGGACTCCCTAGAAGGGGGTGAATAACTATGTGAGCACTCGGGGGTGAGGTTGGGCATCTACAAACTCCTATTTTCAACCAAGTAAGAAGCTGTCAGTTGATGGGATTGAGGAAGGAAGTCCTCTGGAATCTAGAAATCAGTGGTAGATTGGTGTGCTAGTCCTCGAAGCAAGCAACCCCCCCAGACTCTGGAATTTGGATCGGGGGTGACGACTCTAAGTAAGTGTGACTGCAACTGTCTATGGTTGGGTGGAGAGAACTTGTCCCAAACTTAGTTTCCCTGCATGTTCTAAGATAAGTAATTGTGTATACTATCTAACTCTCAGTGAATCATGTTATTATGTTATGGATAATGGTTTTGAACTTAGGGACTGCATTGCACTGTTGAAACTCGCATATGTGATACATTCCCCATGGGAATACGTTAATGTGTTTTGTATATATGTATGTGTATGTGTTGAATACATGAATATATGTGTGAGAAAGCTAAAAGTGAAATATGTGTAACAATTTCTAATTGTAGGCATGGAATATCTAGCACATAAAAGGCATAATAAATCACATGGTAATGAATACTAGGCCATAATATTGCACCAAGTCTAGATTCATGCATATGCTTAATTGTGTGAGAAACAACATATAAATAACTCATTAAGAAAAAGACAGAACACGTTACAAATCATGTTCGTGCCATGAGAGCTTGGAATAACACTTGAAGAATAGTGGGCTTTGAGACCCTTTTTTTTAGTATAATATTACATGCAAGGCCCTATATATAGCAGGGTTTGTTCTCGCTTGTGAGTTATTTGTTGTCACATTACAAGTTGTTGTGTTTCACAACGAGCATTGCCTTAATGTCAAAGGGAGTTTTCCCTGGTATCAGTTGAGTCACCAGCTTTACATGAATGTAATTCAGCCTTGAATTTTTAGTAGGAAGGATTGTTGTTTTTGGCATCTTAAGATGACAGTCGAGGAACTTGATGGCTCTCTGTATCGACATGGAGCTGTTTGCAGGCCCGACACAGGGTCTGGTACCGTTGGCGTGTGGCAATCGAGGTAGGAACCTCTCCTGAGTCTGCGCCAAGTCTGTGGTAGGTAATCCATGTAGGAGCGCCTATGCCTCCCAAAGTGGAATTTAGTCCCCGTGGGATGGGAAGACTCGTAGGCCAGGAACTCGTTGGAGAATTGATCACTCAAGCTCGAGAGAGATAATGTCATAAATCACCGTATGCAACCAAGGGTACCATTGTGAAACTGTGAAGCACATTTGCGGGTTTACTAGACTCCTGAGAAGGATCCATACTCAGCAAGGTTAGATCATAGAAGCTTGTGTGAAAACAAAGCTTGTAATCGGGAAGGTTGTCAAGCTCTTCGTCTAAGACACTGTGCGATGCAGAGTCAAGAGTCTTTGACCAAGTCATGGTGGGAATAGGAAGGGAATCTCGAGGAAGGAGGCGATGAGCTTATAGAAGAAGTTAGGCTAACCTTATCCCCTAAACGGTAAAAACCTTAGTCAAAGGAGGCTCCTGGTTGGTGGAGATAGATTCCCTTCACACGATTGGTCAGAATGAGAGGGAAGCGTAAAAGATAATTTAAATTAGTTTCGGGGACTTAGCAGGAAAAAGGGCTTTAAGGTTTTGTCGAGAGATGGTGACAAATATTTCTTTGTTACCCGAACCCGTTAGGCGAGGGAAGGCGGCCAGAAGGGGCCACCTTGGAAGTTGGGAAGGTCGAAACCCCAAAGAGTTGTGTGGATGGTGTTTTAAAGGGTTTTGGGTTTGAGGGTTATTGTTCACTACGTAAGGCCTATTGGAAATTGTAACTAGGTTCGGTCTTCATCTAATGTATTTGCTTCATCATGTAATGTACTTATCAAAAGAATAAAGAAAATAATTATTATTATTATTATTGTGACTTATTAAAGAATTGGGTTCATGCCTGGGTCACCTTGTTTTAGGCAAAAGTCCCCATTGAGGACCTCTAGTATTTATTTTGAGTCAATAAAGTCATTTTACTTTTAAAGAGGTCCTTCTTGGGCTTTTGAATTATGTAAAAAGGTTAAGTATTGAGTCAAATATGATTTAAGTATCCTCCACACCAAGTCGGCCTAGAAGAGAGATCCAGTTGGCCTAAGGACCCTAATTCGGCCCACAAGAAGTCTATAAATACAAGCTAGTCGAAGCATTTGGAGCATCAATCTCTCACAAGAAGTTCGATATCTCTCATAGTTGGGAAAAATGCAAAGTCTGTTGTCGGGAAGCTGAAATAAGTGCAAGATTGGGGGAGTATAAGGAGAAAGGAAAAATTGACATTTTGGTGCCTCTCTCTCTATTTCGTGTCCTGGATTGGGAGATCGAAGTCTTCCAAGTTTCACTATTTTCAGAATCTGCCAGTTGTTGGAAGGTGCTGCCAAGTAGTTGCTGGAAAGGGGTCGAAATTATGGAAGGTTGACTTGTTGTGGAGGGAAGGTCTAGTCTTGGTATAGGGTGAAGAGTCTCAAAGAATACTATTGAAAGGAAGAATTTATTGACTGGGTTTTCCCCTCGAGGGGTGTTTTTCCCTGGCACCGTGCTTGCATCTGGTGTCTATTGTTTTATGTGTTGCTTCTTTGGTAATTGCTTGATGAACTAAAATAAAGAAGATATAAAGAACCGTAATAATAAGAAACATCATAGGTAACTATCAAGAATAAGAAAATCTTTCTGCCTTTCTGATTTTCTAACATGGTATTAGAGCTTTGGTGAAGAAGGAAGACAAAGTCAGTCTCAAGAACTTGATCAAGGATCTATTCAAAAGGATTATCTCAAGGAAGGAATCTACTATATTCAACGAATATGTCTAACATAATCGAGGGAGAGAACAAAATTGAAGAGGCCTCAAACTATAGGTCCTGAAAGAAGAGGATTCACCTCATTTTTGAAAAGAACAAGGTACTAGACTTGGTCAAAGAAAAAGTAAAGAAGCTTACACATGGTTACAATGATGATGACAAAGTGAAATTCAAGGCACTAGAATTGGTGGCTATGACTCTGATGGTAGAAGGAATAAAGGACAACCTTGTCCTATTGATAGCTAACATCGATCATGCTCAGTAAATGTATGAAGCCTTATCAAAGTTATTTACTATTAAGAACATTGGTCAAGTAGCAAGTTCAAAGAATGAGCTAAGGACCACAAAGATGACTCAAGAAGACAAAGTGGCATCCTTCTTTGTGAAGAAAGCAAGAATAAGGGATGATCTTTTGGCCATTTATGAAATTTTTCTAGATAAAGAACTCGTGATCACTGTCCTATTAGATTTTCCATCCTCTTGGGGTGCTTTTCCTGCAAGTCTCAACTGTTAGAAGGAAGCTCCCACTTTTGAAGAACTATGGACTGCCTGCATTGAGGAAGAATTGAGGATCTCATTAGCCAATCCCGAAGGAGTATCAAATGCCTACATTGCTCAACACAAAGGAAGGAAATCAAAAGGACCAAGGAAGAAATTTGACATGTCCAAGTTAGAGTGATATTAATGTCATAAGAAGGGTCACTACAAGAGTGATTGTCCCGACAATCCAAAGAATAGGAAGAGAGATATAGATTATGCTAAATTTGCTGAAGAAGGAGACCCAAAGAAAGAAAAACCAAAAGAATATGATATAATTGACTTACATTATTAAGTCCTTTGTTTTTAGTCTTAGATATTCTAGTTTTGTATTTTTGATGTTTTAGAATTTATAGATCTTTAACATATTTTGTAAGGACATTTTTATTGTTTTTATAAGTTTGTAGGTATCCCACAAACTTTGGAGGGAGCCCCCAACAACTCCCAAAGATATGTATCTCATCTCCTTCCAGTTATTGGTTTCATGTACTTGTTTAAGTTTGATTATACTAATCACCATTCTCCCTCTATTGTCTTGATTAGGAAGACATCTACTATATCCTCAAGGAGCATGGAAGGAAGCCACCCAAGGAAAGGTTTGTCAAGAAACAAAGGTATGCCTTAAATTATAATACATTGATTTCTTTATATTAAAGGCTTATTCATTTGTTAGTATATTACTAACATTGTTATGTCTAGCTATATTGAATCATAATGATTTTTGATTTGGGTGATTCGTCTCTTGATAAATCTACCCACCTCACTCATATTCTTAACTGATTTTGTAGAACCCTAGATAGGTTCTAGAAAACCCTAACCAAAGGCTATGCTAATGTGAATGTCTGAAACCCTAAACTGCTTAGGCATATTGTGAAATGTTGTTTGAAGTTTTTATTGATGATGTCATGTTTGGGATTTTCGTATGATCAGGAAAACCTAACTTATTAGGGTTGAATGATAAAGTCTAAAATCACGATCCTATGTAGTTTTCGTAATGTTGGGTTTGCTATAAACTCATTAGGGTTTTGTGGAATGTGTAAGAAAGACCCTTATAGTGTTTTGGAAATGATTTCCTTGGTGTGTGTGTGTTTGTTTAATCCAACCCTAGTTTAAATCAAGTTTGGTGTATGCCTAACTCTTATTTGATATCTTGTGAAGTTGGGTTTGACTAAAACATTATATAAAATGCCTTTGAATGATGATGAAACCCTAGGTATATATAGATATGTCCTTTTGGTCGAAACCCTAGCCTGGTCTAGGTAAGATGTATTAATTTTGTTGGACATATGATATGCTTATGAATGATTATGAATACCTAGATATGTGTGTTGACCTGGTTATTGATGGTCATAAGTCTTAGGATTTAATATAATTCCTTATCTGAGATTCTAGGATGATGATATTTGGAAATCAAGGTTTTTGCAGCTAAACCCTCGTAATAGTTAAATTGTCTAGTATGTGTGATATAAAAATTTGAGATCTATTTATTGATTGTTGAGATTATGAAAAATGAATTATAGGGTTTTGGAGTTGAAACTTAGTAGAATTAAAATCTCTAATGTATGATGACAATATAATGATTTGAGATTTATGTAAGATAGTTGAAATCTGAGTTTTGGTTGGGATTGATATTTGATTGAAAATCTAGGTTTTGCAACTAACCTTAGTGGAAGTTGGTCATGTTAATGACTAATCTATGATTGATTTTGATTGATTCTTTTCTATGAAATCTAGGATTTGTATGAAACCATAGTAAGAAATCTAACATATGAATTTTGAAAGGTTGTTAGATTCCTTATATTTGTTTGAATTATTTCTAGGGTTTGCTATATGTTGTAGTAATATATGTCATACCTTTGAAAGAAACATTGAAATCCTAGATGTTATGAAAGTTGTTATTGAAATCCAAGCTCGAAGGGGCATTTTTCCTTAGTTAGCAGTGTTTCCCTGATCCCAGAGGTGCCTTATCCTCATTACACAGTATTCACCCAAGCCCAGAGGGGCCTTGTTCTTTGTTCTCACTATTTATTCAAGTTCAAAGGAGAGTCAACTATTTTTACTAGTTGTCGAGGGGCATCATGCCTGTCATACACCGAATCCTGGTTAGGTGTTGTCTCACTTTGATTATCAGCCAAGAGGTATCACAAGGCATTGGCCAAGCTCGAGGGAGGGCAATTTGATTGACCCAATTCAAATCCAAGTCTAAGGGAGAATTACATTGAAGTCAAAGGATTACCAATCAACCTTAGGTTGAGCCTTAGTTCGATCTACAATTATGATGTGGCCAAGGCATGACACATATCCAAGTTTAATTCATTCCATGTTGTCATCCATCAACAAGCTTGAATGATATATGTTGGCACACAACCCCTAACACATCAAACCAATGCTTGGCATGTAAGGTCGGTCCACACACTCACACTAGTTCAAAGTCAAATTTAGTACAACGTTGGAAGCATAAGTTTACATGGTTCATTTTTTAGCTCATTCGGTGGGGCATCGGTAGTGGATTGGCTGAGACCTTAGTTTGAGTGTCAGGTCTAATCAAGTTAGACCATTTTTTTTATGATTATTGAAAGTCATTATATTGAATGTTTAACCAATTGACAAGATACATTTTGTATCCTTGGTGCCAAAATATGACCATTTTGTTCGATGTTCTGTGAAAGAGGGAATTTGTATAATGGTTAATTTTATTATATGGTTTTAAATGATTATTTTGAGTTTTTGGGCTCATTATTGGTCCAAATTGAATTCCGGAAGAAGCAAAGTGATCAGGGCTTAGAGGTGGATGCTATTGAAGGAATAAAATGTATTATTAATATATATTTGATGACCATAATTTATCTTTTGAATGAGTTTGAGGGTTTGAAATAAGGTTGCAGTGGTTTTGGATATATGGGGAAAACGGGTTCCAAGAAGAAGTGTGTGTGACTAGATTGATGTACTAGTTAGAGTAGAGCATGCACAACAGTATGACATCAACATGTTATTTAATTTGAAAACTTATATTATCTGAAGATAAGGTGGATCCAATTTGAAATATATTGAAAAAGGTCCACAAGGAGTTGAAGAAGGAGGTGGGTACCTCTACTTAGGTTGGATCCTATTGTAGGTCAAATCTTGGTCATCATCGAGGTTGGTGCCTCAATTAGGTTGGAGACTAGAGTAGGCTAAATTTTCTTATCATCAAGGTTGGTGCCTCAATTAGGTTGGATTCTAATGCAAGTTGGAGCTTGTCATTATCGAGGTTTGTGTCTCAATCAGGTTGGAGCCTAGAGTAGGTTGGAAATTGCTCATTATCGAGGTTGGTGCCTCAATCATATTGTAACCTATAGTGAGTCGTTTCTTGCACATTTTTTAGGTTTGTTCATCAATTAGGTTGAATCCATATGCAATTATCAACTTCCATATTTTAGGGGTGGGTGCCTCCAACAAGTTGATGCTTACGAATCTATTTAATGAATTGAAAAATAATAAGAAGAAGAATTTGCGGTTTTCTCTCGCATGGGTTTCCACGTAAAAGTTTGTGTCTATTTTTGTGGATATGATGGCTCTTGATGTCTTACTGATGTGATGATAGCTTCATGATGCATTACTTTGTTTATTGATATGTTGCAAATGGTTATGGTGCATTGGTACATAATTGTTCATTGATGGATATTTGAAGAATGGTTAAATTGCTCTCACATTGATTCACCCCCCTCCCCCTCTCCCGCTTGCCGTCCCCCCAAGTGTGATCTTTGGTCCAAATGTATGCACTCAACATAATTTTTTTTTATGCCTTATAATGCATATTTATTTCTTTACTTATTTGTTGTAGATGGTTGTCCTTCAATTTCTCTAAATCTTTGCTACCTTGTGCATTCTCACTTTTCTCATTTATGCATTGATATTTTTCAATTTGAATATTTTCTAGCCAAGTCATACTTTCCCACTACGGTAATTCCATCAAATATGCCCCATTGGTAGCTTCGTTCAATTAGAAATTTGTGTCCCAATTTCATTCTATTAGAAGCTTTCAACACATTGTAATTTTGCACATTATTGCATTCCCTTTCCCTCACATTGTGGTCTCTCCAACCAACTTAACCACTTTCATCATATCATCCTTTTCCATTACCTTTGGTTGTCCATTTGTATTTGCTTAATTATTGGATGCTTTTATTCACTTAAATGTGTTGATTTGTGTGAAGCCTTGTTTTTTCTACTCAATGGCACTCTACTCCCAATGGACTTTCAAATTCAATGAATCTTCCTTCATCCATTATTTTGCACTATTTTCACTTGCACCTTGCTTCCACTAGACATTGATAATAGAAACAATTTTCTTGCTCTGACACTATTGAAGATAACTAGTTGGTTTAGGTGTTGCAAACCCTTTTAGGAATACATTTGCTTACACATAAAGGTGAATTACCCATCTTGTGAGTCACACATGACCTCATGAGATCATTTCTCTCTTTTGTAAGAAGCTCTACTTTCATCAATGCACTTCTAAATTCACAACTAAGGAGTATTACTTATCTCAATGTGGATATTAAATTCATTCTTCACCTGCTAGTTTGTTCCATTCTTGTTCTTTTTTTGGTTGCACCTATTAATGAGGTTAATTGGTCCCAATATTCATAAATTATTTCTATATGGCAACATCTTCCTTACATGTCGTCATTCATTTATGGTCAATCCTTGAAATAAAAAATGCAATAAAACTTATCTATCTTCACATAACATCTGGTCATATCGTTAATAATCCCTTGACATAGCACTCTATCCTTAGGGGTTCCCCTATTCATCAATAGTTCCATATTATTATAAAACTATCCTTGTTTTCATTGCTAAGTGGTTACACTTCCAAATTTGCCTCCATACTATTATATAGGCACTCTCTTGAGATATATGCAACCTTCCATGCTCAATAGTACCATTTGCCTTTGTTGTTTGGAGACTTTTATGGTTGAGATTTGAGGAGTGAAAATTCGAAATAAAATCCACAAGTGTCATTTTTAAGGTCTATGTTTCGAGTCACCAACTAGACTCATCATCAGGACAATCATGTCAAGATAAGAAAAGTAAATGATGAGGGTATAAATAGAACAGGGAAAAGAAAAGAGATAAAATAGAGTCAGTTTTATAATAATTAAGAAAAAAATAATAAATAAATAAATGAAAAACATCCAAAAAAGGAATGGTATTATTGTCTTCAAGTTCCATGTTAAATTTGATATCTTCAGAAATTCCGTTGATGCACGGATGAAAGAGGACTCCATTGCTCCTTGCTGGACGCTGGTTGCTGATGCTCAGATGAAGTATCAATCGCTGCTTTAGGAGGGGAAGGACATGGCTGCTCATCGTGAAAGTAGATACGAGGAAATTTCTTGTTAAAATCTTTGTTGAAGCTTCTAATTTCCGAATTTTATTAGATTGACGGTCCACAACGATTAATCCCTCTTTGTTGGCATTGAGGGCAGCAGAAGCGTTAAGAATAGTCCAGAGGTGGCTTCGAATGGCGGAGGCGAGTTTTAAATGCAGGTTATAGGCCGTGCCAGATAATTTAATAAGATCACCTCGGGTTTTATGTTTGGTGGTATATTCTCTGTTGTTTCTATTTTTTTTTGTTGTGTGTCTTTCGTGATATTAATTTTTAGTTATGGTGACAAAGGTTATGGTGTGGAATTTTCCCTAGCTTATCCATTTTCCAAAAATTTCCAAGTTTGTGATTATCATAGAATCCATGAAATTTCCCTTCTAAGCTATGTTCATCTCTTTCTAATGTATGATTTTTTTGCTTGTGCTAATAATTTGCTAAAATATGAATTTGGGGAAGTTCGACCCACATATTTTTGTTGTGGAAACTCAATTTTCACCTATAGGTTGGAACTATAGAAAACACATGCATCTCTCACATTGCAACCTAGTGCTCTCATAGCACATGTAAAATACCCTTCCTGCTAAATTTTAAATTAAATTCTCTAATTGAAACAAAATTCATACAGACAACATGCCCCAATTTTTCTCATGCCCTCACTCAAGCAAACAAAACATCATTCAAGTAAAAAGTTTACACAATGTAATTAACATTGTAAAATATAATACAAAACTCATCTTTTAACGGAAGCATTGACTACCTACATTAACGGAAGCATTGACTACCTACATTAAAGGAGTTTGTGCCAAGTCCGTGGTGGGTAATCCATGTAGGATCGCCTATGCCTCCCAGAGTGGAATTTAGTCCCCATGGGATGGGAAGACCCGTAGGCCAGGAACTCGTTGGAGAATTGATCAATCAAGCTCGAGAGAGATAATGTCATAAATCACTGTATGCAACCAAGGGTACCATTGTGAAACTGTGAAACACATCTGCGGGTCTACCAGATTCCTGAGAAGGAGCCATACTCGGCAAGGTTAGATCAGAGAAGCCTGTGCGAAAACGAAGCTTGTAATCGGGAAGGTTATCGAGCTCTTCGTCTTAGACACTGTGCGATGCAGAGTCAAGAGTCTTTCACCAAGTCATGGTGGGAATAGGAAGGGAATCTCGAGGAAGGAGGCAATGAGCTTGAGCTTATAGAAGAATTTAGGCTAACCTTATCCCCTAAATGGTAAAAACCTTAGTCAAAGGAGGCTTCTGGTTGGTGGAGATAGATTCCCTTCACACGATTGGTCAGAATGAGAGGGAAGTGTAAAAGATAATTTAAATTAATTTCGGGGACTTACCGGGAATAAGGGCTTCAAGGTTTTGTCGAGAGATGGTGACAAATATTTCTTTGTTACCCAAACCCGTTAGGCAAGGGAATGCAGTCAGACGGGGCCACCTCAGAAGCTGGGAAGGTCAAAACCCCAGAGAGTTGTGTGGATGGTATTTTAAAGGGTTTTGGGTTTGAAGGTTATTGTTCACTACGTAAGGCCTATTGGAAATTGTAACTAGGTTCGGTCTTCATTTAATGTATTTGCTTCATCATGTAATGTACTTATCAAAAGAATAAAGAAAATTATTATTATTATTATTATTATTGTGACTTATTAAAGAATGGGTTTCATGCTTGGGTCACATTGTTTTAGTTAAAAATCCCCATTGAGGACCTCTAGGATTTATTTTGAGTCATTGAAGTCATTTTACTTTTAAAGAGGCCCTTCTTGGGCTTTTGAATTATGTAAAAAGATTAAGTATTGAGTCAAATATGATTTAAGTATCCTCCACACCAAGCCGGCCTAGAAGAGAGATCAAGTCGGCCTAAGGACCCTAATTCGACCCACAAGAAGTCTATAAATACAAGCTAGTCGAAGTCATTTGGAGCATCAATCTCTCACAAGAAGTTCAATATCTCTCTTAGCTGGGAAAAATGCAAAGTTTGTTGTCGGGAAGCCAAAATAAGTGCAAGTTTGGGGAAGTATAAGGAGAAAGGAAAAATCAAAATTTTGGTGCCTCTCTCTTTGTTTTGTGTCCTGGATTGGGAGATCAAAGTCTTCCAAGTTTCATTGTTTTCAGAATCTGCCAGTTGCCGGAAGGTGCTGGCAAGTTGAAGTTGCTGGAGGGGTCGAAATTGTGGAAGGTTGACTTGTTGTGGAGGGAAGGTCTGGTCTTGGTATAGGGTGAAGAGTCTCAAAGAATACTATTGAAAGGAAGAATTTATTGACTGGGTTTTCCCCTCGAGGGGTGTTTTTCCCTGGCACCGTGCTTGCATCTGGTGTCTATTGTTTTGTGTGTTGCTTCTTTGGTAATTGCTTGATGAACTAAAATAAAGAAGATATAAAGAACCGTAATAATAAGAAACATCACAGATAATTATCAAGGATAAGAAAATCTTTCTGCTTTTCTGATTTTCTAACATGGTATCAGAGTTTTGGTGAAGAAGGAAGAGAAAGTCAGTCTCAAGAACTTGATCAAGGATCTATTCAAAAGGACTATCTCAGGGAAGGAATCTACTATATTCAAGGAATATCTCTAACAAAATCAAGGGAGAGAACAAACTTGAAGAGGCCTCAAACTATAGGTCCTGAAAGAAGAGGATTCACCTCATCTTTGAAAAGAACAAGGTACTAGACTTGGTCAAAGAAAAAGTAAAGAAGCCTACACAGGGTTACAATGATGATGACAAAGTGAAAATAAGGGAACTAGAATTGGTGGCTATGACTTTGATGGTAGAAGGAATAAAGGACAAACTTGTCCCATGATAGCTAACATCGATCATGCTCAGGAAATGTATGAAGCCTTATCAAAGTTATTCACTGTTAAGAACATTGGTCAAATAGCAAGTTCAAAGAATGAGCTAAGGACCACAAAGATGACTCAAGAAGACAAAGTGGCATCCTTCTTTGTGAAGATAGCAAGACTAAGGGATGATGTTTTGGCCATTTATGAAATTATAATTCTAGATAAAGAACTCGTGATCACTGCCCTATTAGATTTTCCATCCTCTTGGGGTACTTTTCCTGCAAGTCTCAACACTTAGAAGGAAGCTCCCACTTTTGAAGAACTATGGGATGACTGCATTAAGGAAGAATTGAGGATCTCATTAGCCAATCCTGAAGGAGTATCAAATGCCTACATTGCTCAACACAAAGGAAGTGAATCAAAAGGGCCAAGGAAGAAATTTGACATGTCCAAGATAGAGTGATATCAATGTCATAAGAAGGGTCACTACAAGAGTGATTGTCCCGACAATCCAAAGAACATGAAGAGAGATATAGATTATGCTAAATTTGCTAAAGAAGGAGACCAAAAGAAAGAAAAACCAAAAGAATCTGATATAATTGACTTACATTATTAAGTCCTTTGTTTTTAGTCTTAGATATTCTAGTTTTGTACTTTTGATGTTTTAGAATTTATAGGTCTTTAACATATTTTGGAAAGGACATTTTTATTGTTTTTATAAGTTTGTAGGTATCCCACAAACTTTGGAGGGAGCCCCCAACAACTCCCAAAGATAAGTATGTCATCTCCTTCCAGTTATTGGTTTCATGTACTTGTTTAAGTTTGATTATACTAATCACCATTCTCCCTCTATTGTCTTGATTATGAAGACATCTACTATATCCTCAAGGAGTACAGAAGGAAGCCACCCAAGGAAAGGTTTGTCAAGAAACAAAGGTATGCCTTAAATTATAATACATTGATTTCTTTATATTAAAGGTTTATTCATTTGTTAGTATATTACTAACATCGTTATGTCTAGCTATATTGAATCATAATGATTTTTGATCTGGTTGATTCATCTCTTGATAAATCTACCCACCTCACTCATATTCTTAACTGATTTTGTAGAACCCTAGATAGGTTCTAGAAAACCATAACCGAAGGTTATGCTAATGTGAATGTCTGAAACCCTAAACTGCTTAGGCATATTGTGAAATATTGTTTGAAGTTTTTATTGATGATGTCATGTTTGGGATTTTGGTATGATCAGGAAAACCTAACTTATTAGGGTTGAATGATAAAGTCTAAAATCACGAACCTATGAAGTTTTGGTAATGTTGGGTGTGCTATAAACTCATTAGGGTTTGGTGGAATGTGTAAGAAATACCCTTATAGTGTTTTAGAAATGATTTCCTTGGTATGTGTGTGTTTGTTTAATGAAACCCTAGTTTAAATCAAGTTTGATGTATGTCTAACTCTTATTTGATATCTTGTGAAGTTGGGTTTGACTAACACATGATATAAAATGCCTTTGAATGATGATGAAACCCTAGGTATATATAGATATGTCCTTTTGGTCGAAACTCTAGCCTTGTCTAGGTAAGATGTATTAATTTTGTCGAACATATGATATGCTTATGAATGATTATGAATACCTAGATATGTGTGTTGACTTGGTTATTGATGGTCGTAGGTCTTAGGATTTAATATAAGTCATTGTCTGAGATTCTAGAATGATGATATTTGGAAATCAAGGTTTTTGCAGCTAAACCCTAGTAATAGTTAAATTTTCTAGTATGTGTGATATAACAATTTGAGATCTATTTATTGATTGCTGAGATTATGAAAAAGGAATTATAGGGTTTTGGAGTTGAACCTTAGTAGAATTGAAATCTGTAATGTATGATGACAATATAATGATTTGAGATTTATGTAGGATAGTTGAAATCTGAGTTTTGATTGGGATTGATATTTGATTGAAAATCTAGGGTTTGCAACTAACCTTAGTGGAAGTTGGCCATGTTAATGACTAAGCTATGATTGATTTTGATTGATTCTTTTCTATGAAATCTAGGATTTGTATGAAACCCTAGTAAGAAATCTAGCATATGAATTTTGAAAGGTTGTTAGATTCCTTATATTTCTTTGAATTGTTTCTAGGGTTTGCTACATGTTGTAGTAATATATGTCATACACTGACGTCATTTCCACTATGACAATGGGATGCCTGTGTATGGGTTACAGAGAATGACAGATCCCTCAACGACTAAGCTCATACTAGGCCTTGTTAGAAAATAAAAAAGGCAGAAAGATGTTCTTATTCTTGATAATTACTTGTGATGCTTCTTACTATTACAATTCTTTATATCTTTTTTCTTTTATTTTATCACGCAATTACCAAAGAAGTAGTACATAAAACAATAGACACCAGATGTAGGCACAGTTCTAGGGAAAAACCCCCTTGGAGGGGAAAACCCAGTAGGGTTATTTAAGACTCTTTACCCTAGACAAAGACCAGATCTTCCCTCCACACTAAGTCAGCCTTCCAGAATTTCGAGCCCTATCCAGCAACTTCGACAAGGCAGTAGCTTCCGGCAACTGACAACTTGTAACAACAGTGAAACTTGGAATACTTCAATCTCACAATCCAAGACACAAAACAGAGGGAGAGAGAGGCACCAAAATTTCAATTTTTCCTTTCTCCTTAGACTCCCCCAAACTCGCACTTATTTCGGCTTATCGACAATAGATTTCGCACTTTTCCCTACTACAAGAGATATTGAACTTCTTATGAGAGATTGATGCTTTGAATGACTTCGACTAGCTTGTATTTATAGACTTCTTATGGGTTGAATTAGGGTCTTTAGCCGACTTGATCTCTCTTCTAGGTTGACTTGGTGTGGAGGATACCTAAATCATATTTGACTCAATACTTAACCTTTTTACATAATTCAAAAGTTCAAAAAGGATCTCTTTAAAAGTACAATGCCTCTATTGACTTAGAATAAATCCTATAGTTCCTTAATGGGGACTTTGACCTAAAACAAGGTGACCCAAGCATGAAACCCATGCTTTAATAAGTAACAACAATAATAATAATAGATATTTTCTTTATTCTTTTCATAATTACATTACATTATGACTCAAAAACATTAAATGAATATCGAACCTAGTTACATTTTCCAAAACTCCCTCTTAACTAAGGAGGCATTCATCATGTGCAAGTACAATAGAAGATCTCAAACTATATTAACCATGAAGAATTTTAGGCACTGCAATGCCATGGAGTAGATTCTTGACCAGGTAAAGCTCTCCATTGGTCTCTCAACAATTTAGGCACGACAATGCCACAGACTAGATTCCTGACCAGGGAAATATATCCGGGTGGGAATAAGATGGACTTAAGCTTTCAGCCTCTCTAGGTACCATCAGGCTTAGTTGCTAACTATCAACCCATAAACCCATGTGTGTGTCAAATTTCAATGATCAACACCACATTTCCAGCTTTACGACCTAGACATCAACAAAAAGTGTGGGTCAGATGTCCTCATAGGCAATGCTTCACTTTCAAAGCCTCAACACCCCTTGATATGACAAATCAAGGACAAAAAATCTCTCCTAATTAAATTGATCGATAACCAACATGCTATCAAAAACCTTCAAGACATTTACCTGTACAAACACAACCCCAATCAATAATATACATGTACAAAATCAAATACAAACCTCTAGGGTCATTCCAGATGTCGTTTCTCAACTTCGTAGGACTATCAACTGAATCTTTGATAGAACATTCCTCAATTATGTACTTTCCTTTCCTACCTTTCATGCAACTGTTTAGTCAATTTAGTGTTCCTAAATTGATGTCATTAATTGTCAACCCGGGGCTCGTAAGCTGATGAAGTGAAGGTGTACTATATGTACTTAAGCAACCTCTTAGAGCTTTTTGTCGTTTGGGGTGTTGTTTGAGGTTAATTTATCTTCCTAAAATGGAGTGGTGATTTATAAACAGATGAATGATGGTGTGTGTAAGGTGAATTCTAGATGAGTGAGAGTGTGTGATTAGTGGTTTCTAACTACTTGCTGAAAAGGAAAAGCTTGAAGGAAATAAATAAATTGAAATGACTTTGAAAGCAAAGAACCACTTTCTAATGGCATTAGACACCATTCATGCTGCTGCAAATAAAAGGTAAGAAAATCACTTAAAAGACCAATGATAAAGTTTATCTCTTCCTAACTCTCTGCCTCTAACACATAGTACTGTGTAAGACACGATTAGGAAGTAGCTAAAGATAAGTCTAAGAAATGATAAAAATGAGAAAAATCTACTTTAAAGACTAGTTATGATGTTCAGCTCTCTCTAACTCTCTGCCTCTAACACATAGTACTGTGTAAGACACGATTAGAAAGTAGTTAAAGATTAGTCTAAAAAGCACCCAAAGCCAGCTGCAAGTTATTAGTATTCTGATCTCTAAAAGATAGACAATTTATGATAAAGAGATCATTCATATGTTAGCAGACCACTTTGAGAAATAAAACTAAAAATCAGCTATGAAAATAAAGTAAAGGCAGCAACTTAGAATCTGTCAACTGAAACTACCACTAGATATAAAGCAAATTCACAAACACAAAAGCAATCCCGGGTTAAAAACCTGCAAAAGAACAATGCTGATCAGCTTAAAATAAAGGCTGCAAATGAAATAACATGAAAGTAAATTACGCTGTACATGTTTCAAGAAAAGGAAATGCTGAATAGAAATAAGGAAATGCTGAACATAAAATACTATACAAGGCTAACATGAACAGGGGCCCTCCATTCATATCATCCAAAGAAGACTCAGAGAATTGTAAACTTCAGAACAACACTGCTTCTATTACTCCATGTGCAGAAAAATACAGTCAAGAGTGCTAGAACAACACTATAAAAACAGAGTCTTCGAATGCTCTAAAATGATAACAAGTTGATAAAATGCAACAACTAAAAAGTAACATTAAGCGTATGCAAACGCTAGTTTTTATAGGCATCTGAAAGACGGCCTAATGCGTACAGCAAAAACTGAAAAACAACTAACTGTCATGTGTAATTAAGGTTCATAACACGTCATAAGGCTGCGTGGATGAGCTGGAGGTTCTGGTCGTTATGGGCATTGAATCCAGAGTTGGATTATGTCCCCCACGGCCTGCATAAGACGGACAAGTCACCGTTTGAACTGACGTGACCCAACAGCTTACGTATCACCGTTAAGCTGCCTTTGTTGACCGTAACTTGACCCTCTTTGACCGGAGGTACAGATGACGTGGATGGCTGAACAGATAGCACAGGAACCTCGAGCACCTTGATTCCTAAGTGCCCATGTGGCTCATTTGGCAAAATGACACGTGGAACCTTGAGATTAACAAAAAGGCTGCGGGATCATCAGATGGCTGCGGAATCAGCAGATGGCTGCGGAATCAGCAGATGGCTGCGGAATGCCTGTAAATATGTCAAAATCTAAACAAAACAGTCACACATTAGCAAAATTCCTTAATCATGCTTAAAGTCATATAATGTAATGATCTGGGTTGGTTTGCAAGGAAAATGAGGCAAAAGTGAGAGATGAATGAGGGAAAACTGTAAGTAATGGTGGATAATCAAGTGTAAAGTAGAGGCTCTACATACCCCCACTACGAGGGTATTGCATGTCCTCATGCAATCAAAAACATTGCTCAGTCCACCTGCTGGGATGCCTCTGCCAAGACATCCAGCCTTCTCTTCTTTCTCTGTGTGGCCACATTGACCCTTGGTCTTTTCATCAAACACCTGAATTTCAGATTGATTAAAGCTCTGTTTAATTTTCTGCATCTCTTCTTGAGCTTTTTGTTTTCCTTTTGCCATAGGCCCATATGAAGCATGGTGTTATCTTGGACCATCTTGTCCACATTGCCCTGTATCTTCAGTTTTTCATTTTCTTGTTTGATGTGGCGATTTAGTACCTCTAGCTCAAATATTTCTTGCTTCAGTGATTGGACTTGCTGCTCCAAGGGTTGAGCAGTGCTTGGCCCAGCCACTGCTTGTTCTAGCGTCTCCAGGTAATTATAAACTTTCTGTTGATCAGGGTCAACCTCTGGTGACCGCCTTGGGCTAGGTTCATACTGAAATTCGGATCCATGTTCAAATTCAGGCTCATGCTCAAAAGGACTTTCCTCACGTGGAGGACTGGTCTCTACATACTCAGCGTGTGAAGGACTTTTCTCCAAGTCAGGACTCGTAGCACCTTTTTGAGGTGTGCTCAAGTCAATGAAGAATGACTGTTTACCCTTTGTGGCCCCCTTTTTGTTTTGTAATCTGCTGCTCCTTCTCACGGAGGTGGTACTTTGTTTTTCTTTTTGTACTTTTTGCTTTTGTTTTTCCACCTTCTTGGAAAGGGCAGTTTCATGGAGTTGGGCCAACCTTTGTGCTAAGGGCTGAGTGTCTTCCTCACTAGAGTTCTCAGGAGTAGCGTAAGTTTCTTGAGCTACAGCTTTGCCTTTATCTTTCTTTTGTTTCATCCTACTCCCTTTTCTCTTTTGAGCAACTTCTTGGGCAAGTTCTGAGAGGGTTTCTGTGATGATTCCTTGAGCTGTTTGATCAGTATCCACAGCAGGCTCAGGATCAATTTCATGTTCAGAATGATGTACATCAGTTTCTTCTTCAATCTGTTCTTGGACAGTTTCCTCTTGGACAACAGTTTCAGGGGTAGCCTCTTTTCTTTTTCTTCTACTCTTTCTAGGCACAAAGGTTTCTCCTGCTTCTTCAAAATGGTTTCTCACAAGAAATTTCTCCTAGGTATCTCTTTTTGCTTTCAACTGTTCCTCAACTAGCATCTTAACAAGACCATGATGGTACAGATGTGGTTCAATGTTTGTTGGGTTCCTTTGGGCAATTGAACACATTTTTCTAAGACTTGAGAGTAGAAAATATGGAAGGTTAATATCATCTCCTAAGAAATGCATCATGACTTTGGCATGGTAAACATATAAAACTCCAAACCTTCCCTCACAAGTAAAGAATTTTTGCACTAATAACAGTAAAGTTGTCCATTCTTCCTTGACATAAGTAACAGGAATCCCTTTTGTAAAAATGCTGGTATCCATACCTGGGTTCTTCACGATTTGCTTCCACTGTTGGTCTTGTACTGATCGGTTTTTAAACCATCTTTCTCCAGTTTGTGGGAGTGAAGTGGCCTGTGCTATACTGCTCTCAGTGACTGTAAACTTCAGGTCCCCTATCTCCACTTGATTGTCTTTATCTCTGAAGGAACGTGCAAAGGCCTTCGTAACCTCACTGTGGTAACCTCTGAATTTCTGGATGCATTGGAGCCAGTTTGCTTTCTGCAAAGCGTCTTTAACTTGAGGATATCCCTTCAGAAATTTTGAACCCTCGGGTTCTACTCTCAAGAGTTTACCCATTGGCTCTACGGCTCTGTTCTAAAAAATTTTGGAAAAGGGAGGTTACACGGCTTAAACAATGGCCTTAACACAGTGAATTTACGGCTCTGTTCTAAATCAAAAGGCTACACGGCTTCAACAGTGGCCTTAACACAGTGAATTTACGGCTCTGTTCTAAATCAAAAGGCTACACGGCTTCAACAGTGGCCTTAACACCGTAAATTTACGGCTCTAAGGTAACAGCCGTAACACTGATAACCAGAATTAGCAGAGAGGAAGACGTAAAACAAAGTATGGCTAAGGTAGCAGCGTAATGAGCACAGCAGAATAAGGGAAATATGGAAATGAAACAGCGTGAATGGAATGATATGAGCGTATGAGGGTTATGAAATGATGGGTAGAAACGGTTAGGTCCTTAGGCTTCGGTCATAGGTTTACACTTGGCTACGGGATTATGACTTAGAGAGACGTAGTACAGTAGTCTACGTCACTTAGGTACGAAAACCTTAATGGAGGAGCAGCCGCAACTGAGTTTCAAAATCGTGATGAATCATGACCGATGAGTGGGGAGAATACGTGGATTTTTGGTCGAATGATGGGAAAACTGGTAATCATTACATTAAATGGCAAGAAACATAACCCCGGAAACTTTGCAAAATGAGATAACCGTAAGTTTAGGATTTAGATCATACCTCAGATTCACGCTTGGATTGCCTTTGATCATTTTCCACTAACCCTTCATTGTTTTATTGCTGTTGCATGACTCTTTTCCACTTATTGTTGATGACTTCTGAACTGTAAATTTCTTTTCAAACAGATTGTGTTTTTTTTATGCAGGTGCAGAGAGCTGCGGAATCGTTAGATGGCTGCAGAGTCTCCAGATGGCTGCGGAATCTGCAGTGGTACCCTCCGGCTGCACAAAATAACTTTAGTTGTCTAAAAAAAAATGACTTTATTGATGGAATGAAATGTAATGAATGGATTAATGAATGGATGGATGGATGGAAAGAAATGAGGTGAGGTGAGAGTGATTAAATGAATGAGATAGTGAATGAGGTGGATGAAATGGCGAAATGAGATGGAAGAGAGAGAGATTTTTTTTTTGGAAAACATGAGGTGTCAGGTGACCCTGATTTTCACCTCAGGTTTTCTGCATGAGACTGCCAATCAGAGATTGGTTTTCAGGCTCATACATTTTTTTTTTTCTTTTTCTTTTTTTTTTCTTTTTTTTTTCAAAAACCAAAGATTAGGCTGATGGAGGAGAAGAATCCTTCTCCACCAACCTGATTGCAGAATCTTCTTTAAACAGTTTGACAAACTCTTCTTTTGAGAATGGCTTTTGATAGATTTTCAAGCGGTGGCCATTCACAATAAGAGGAGTATGAAATTCATCAATAGTTTTCACTCGAACTGCTCCATTGCTAAAGACTTCATCAATCTCATATGGCCCAAGCCAATGAGTTTGAAACTTTCCTTTGAAGTCCTTAAACTTTGAATCAAACAATAGAGCCCAATCTCCTTTCTGAAACTTTCTTTCTTTGATATGACGATCATGCCATTTAGATCTTTGGTGTTGAACTAGATCGGTCCTTAGAATTGCATCTTGTCTTATTTCATCTAGCTCATTTAGCTGGTCCATTCTGTGTCTTTGAGCTTCTGAGAGGCTCATTCCCAATTGGACTGCCATCTTGAAGGTCTTGATTTGGAACTCAATGGGGAGCAGGACTTCCTTCCCATAAACAAGTTCATAGGGAGAATGTCCTGTTGTGTTCTTCCATGTAGTCCTATAGGCCCATAAGGCTTCAGGGAGCCTTTCCGTACAATCTCTTCTATGAAGATGAACAGTCTTGGTGATAATGCCTTCAAGAACTTTATTGGTAGATTCCACTTGGCCATTGGATTGCGGATGGTAGGGAGTGGATGTTCTGTGCTTGATCTTATATTCCTCCATCAGCTTCTCCATCAATTTATATGTAAACTGGCTGCCCTGATCTGTCACAATTTCCCTTGGGACACCAAAACGAGTGAAAATATCCTCAAAAAGAAATTGAACAACTGAATTTTCAGTGGCAGAAGGCAATGCTTTTGCTTCTACCCACTTAGTAACATAATCAGTACAAACCAGTATATACTTCTTTTGCTTTGATGGTGGATTAATTGGTCCAACGAAATCTAGAGCCCATTTCTCAAAGGGTTCGATGCATACCTGAGGCTGTAGAGGCATTTCATTTGAAGGAGTTGGTTTCCCAACTCTTTGGCAGCTGTCACACCTTTTAACATACTGCTTTGCATCTTTAAAGAGAGAAGGCCAATAATATCCTAGAGAAAGGATTTTATAGGCTGTTCTCTTGTCAGCAAAGTGCCCGCCGCATGGTTCATCATGACATGCCTTAAGGATGTCAGGCATTTCATCTTCCCGAACACACCTTCTGATTATACAATCTGGCCCTGTTCTGAACAATTCATTAGAAATCCAAGAATAATGTGAACTCTCCTGAATGATTTTCCTTTTTTCATTAGGAAATAAGTGTAGAGGAAGCTTCCCTGTAACTAGATAATTAGCCATATCTGCATACCAAGGAGTCTTGGTAGTCACTGCAAATAAGTATTCATCTGGAAACTTATCTTCTACTGGAGAATCTTCATTAGTGTTTTGGATTCTAGACAAGAAATCAGCTACTGTGTTTTGTTTTCCAGGTCTATCTAACACAGTAATGTTGAATTCTTGTAAGAGTAAAAGCCATCTTGTAACTCTACCATTAGTGACAGGTTTGTTCATTAAATATCTTATGGCAGAGTGATCAGTATGGACAAAGGTTTCATAGCTGGTTATGTAGTGTCTAAACTTATTGATCGCATGTACCACAGCTAAGAACTCTTTTTCTGTAACAGTATAATTTAACTCAGTAGGAGTCAAATTCTTACTTGTGTAATAAATGGCATAAGGGATCAAATCCTTTTGTCCCAAAACAGCTCCTAGAGCTGTATCTGAAGCATCAGTAGAGATGTGGAAAGGGAGTTTCCAATTTGGCCCCCTTAAGATGGGTGCTTCAGATATTCTAGTCTTTAAAGCTTCAAAGGCAGATTGACACTCAGGATCCCATTTGAACTCACAGTCCTTGGTAAGCAATTTGAAAAGAGGGGATGCTATCTTAGTGAAGTTTTCAATAAATCTTCTGTAATACCCAGTGAACCCAAGAAAACTTCTAACATCCTTCTGGCAATTTGGAACAGGTAACTTAGAGATGACTTCAACTTTGGATCTATCAACCTTAATTCCATCTCCTGAAATATGATGTCCTAAAACAATCCCTTCAGTAAACATCATAAAACACTTTTCATGACTTAAAGAAAGATTTGTTTCCTTACATCTTACCAGTACTTTTTCCAAATTTTCCAAAGCTTCTTCAAATGTATTACCATAAACTGTGAAATCGTCCATGTATACCTCTACACAATCATGAATCAGATCTGAAAAGATTCCTAATACAGCCCTTTGAAATGTAGCAGGTGCATTGCACAATCCAAAAGGGAGTAGTCGGTAGGCAAAAGTTCCCCAAGGACAAGTAAATGTGGTTTTGTCTTGATCTTCAGGTGCTACCTGAATTTGATTATACCCACTAAAACCATCCAAGAATGAGAAATACTTTTTACTTGCTAAAGTGTCTAGTACCTGATCAATAAAAGGTAGAGGGAAATGATCCTTTAAGGTTGCCTTGTTCAATTCTCGATAATCAATGCAAACTCTCCATTTACCATTCTTTTTGGGCACTATAACCAAGGGAGAAACCCATTGGCTATCTGAAATGGGGTAAATGAAGTTTACCTTGAGCAATTTCTGAAGTTCTTCTTTCACGATTTCCCTAAGGTTTGGATTCATCCTTCTTTGTGGTTGCCTAATAGGTCTGTTGTTTTCTTCAATATAGATGTGATGAATACAAGTCTTAGGATCGATTCCTTTCATGTCAGTGTATTCCCATGCAAAGGCAGTGGAATGTTTTTGCAACAGTTTAGTTAATTCTTCTTGTTGTGGTCTTCCCAAGTTTTTGTTAATGTTCAATGTTTTTCCTGGAAGGATTTCAACTGTAGAACTACCAAACTCTTCCATTGAGAAGAGAGACATCTGTCTAGAGGAGAGATATTCAATGTCTGCATCTAACTGAAACTGTGTAGAGTCATATTCTAAAGGTATTTCAAAATTTTCTAATGTATTTAGAATTTGACTGTCTTCACTAATCTCAGAGATGGTTAGAACAGGTTGAATAGTATCTTCATCCTCTACCCATTCATCTTCTCCTATTTCTGTTATAGCTTTTGCTGGGGGATACAAGTTGAATTTCTTGGTGGAATTACCATCTGATATATACATGTCCCCAGACCTACAACTTATGAAAGCATCAGCTGTGGCCAGCCAAGGTCTTCCTAAAATAAGAGGATGTCCTCCTAGATTATTCTTGGGAGTTAAAATCATAAAATCAACTGGATATTCCCAAGAATCTAGAGAGACTGGAATATCTTCCAATACACCATCAGGTTTAATGATTGATCTATCTGCAAGCTGCAGCAAAGTAGGTGTAAAGAGAAGGTTAGGAAGTTTTAACTGATCCATGGTCTGTCTACTCATGATGTTGATTGCGGCTCCTAAGTCAATCAAAGTATTTGGGATTTCAACCCCATTAATATGAGTTTTGACAATAGGGCTACCGGGATCTACATATTTTTGCATGGTAATCTTACCCATCATTATGTCTGCAATTTTTCCAACTAGATGTATCCTTTTAGTATCTCTGGTTCTTTTTCCTGTTTTCTTCAAACTTAACTCCTTTATTGTCTTCGCTAGAATGGGAATTTCTTTAATGGCTTGTAACAAGGGGATCTTGATACAGACATTCTTCAATTCATCTAGGAAACTATAGTCAGGCACCCATATCTGCTTTTCCACCCCTTTGTCAATTTGCAATCTTTCAGGAAAAGGAGGTGTAGCTAAAGGTGTAGGTTGCTCAACTATGGGAGTTGTAGAGGTTGATTCTTTTTCTTTTTCTTTTTGGATATTTTGGTTTTGAAGTGATACTTCAGAACCTTTATTGACTTTGAGAGATTCTTCCTCAGAAATGCTTGGTTGTTGAACACTTGTGGAAGGTTGATCTAAGATTCTACCTTATCTGAGTTGTACTTCATTGAGAGGAACAACCATATAGGTAGGGAATGGTTGACCTTCCATCATGTAAGCATTTTGAGGGTTCCTATTATTTGGATTTGGTAATGGCTGAGAGGGAAGTTGATTTTATTTCTGCTGGGATTGAAGTGATAGTTGAGAATTTTGATTTTGTGGAGGAGGTTGTTATTGTTGAGGGTATGGCAATGATAGTTGTTGACCTTGGTTTGGAAGTTGTGGAGCTTGCTGATTCTGAAATGATGGAGGATATTGATAGAATTGAGCAAATCTCCCATAAGGATTTTGCATGCTTTGCATCCATGCTTGGAAAGCATTTTGAGGTTGAGGCCAAGGTTGTTGCCAAGGATTCCAATTTGGTTGGGATTGAGAATTCATAGAGTTGTTAAACCCTTGATTCTGTTGTCCTTGCCAAGGTCTCCTTGCAATAAAACAGAGAGATTCAAGTGTATCTGGATCCTCTTGAAAGACTGCTTTGAGGCCAGGAATTGAAGGACAATCCTTGGTCTCATGAGTTTCTGAGCAAATTACACATGTTTCTACAACGTGTGCATCTAAGGGACATTCCCTTAAAGCATGTTTCTTTCTACACTTCGGGCAAAAGATAGCCAAAGCCTCAGCTTCTGCTTTTTGTTTATTGTGAATCTTAAGGGTATCAAGTTGTTCACTAAGACTCCCTAAGATGTCAGTTTTAAATTCATGAAGCATACTGCCGATTTCAGCCCTACTCACTGATCCTGTTGCAGATTTATTTTCCCTAAGGAGAGAAGGATCTCTAGGCCCTTTTTGAGTTTTTGATTTGCCCCTTGAGAGATGGATACAAAGTTCTGCTATATCGTTGAGAGAAAGTTGAGAAATATCCCCTTTCCCCATCATGTTTAAGATGTCTATCCATTCATCCCTAATGGCTTTTAATAAGAGGGCTTTTAAGGTCTCTTCATCCAAGGTACTCATTTTTGCTCTTTTCAAGTTATATTGAAATCTTTCAAGTAAATCTTCTAGGCTCTCATCTTCTTTTTGTATCATTTTAAAAACCTCGTCCTTGTGATTAGTAGGCATACAATAGTCCAAATACCTATCCAAAAATGTCTGTTTCATCTCATCCCAAGTCCTAATGGATTGAGTGAGTAACCCCATGAACCATTTCAAGGCTTGATCCTTCAGTGTTGAAGGGAACAACTTGAGTTTCTGAGAGTCATCCAGGTAGTCATAAGTTCGACATACCACTTCAAACTCAAATAAGAATGTTTCAGGGTCCTCAGTCCTTAACCCATGGAAGTTAGGGAGGACAGATGGTGATATGTTTTTCATGGTGGCTCGGGAATCCTCATTAACAATGGGAAACCCAAATGAATTATCCCCATCTCTATTTCCTCCTCCAAGGGGACCTCTACCTCCATTATTGTTATTGTTGTTTCCTCCTCCTCCTCTACCTCTACCTCTACCTCCTCCTTCTTCCTCTGCCATGATGATTCTCCTAGGGATTTCAAAATCTTCTGGTTCCTCTACAAAAGGTGAATGAGAAGAGATTTCTCCTTCTTCTTCAGATGATTCCAATTCCTCAATTACAATTGGTCTTCCTGTAGGAGAAAGAGAAGAGTCTCTTCCTGGTTCAAACTCAATAGAAGGTGTGGGAGAGTCAACTCTTGGCTCTTGAATTCCAGGAATTCTAGGACTAGGAGTTTCGGTTGGAGATAAGGGGGGTGTCTCTTGTCTATCCCTTGAAGCAGATGGACTTGTAAAAATTGAACTTCGAGCTCTAGCTAAAAACCTTCCTCTAGAATCTCTAGCTCTATGCATGTCATTTTTTATTATTTTTCTTCAAGTCAAGTTAATAGCTCTTTTTCTGATCTTCCAGTTCACTCTAGGTGCAAGAAGAGAGCATACTCAAGAAACTACCAAATCAATAACTTTCTCTTTTCTGATCCTCCAGATCACCTTGCAGTGCAAGAGGAGAGCATACTTTGATAGGTTATCAACTTCTTTCCTTGAAATTTTTATGTTTTTTTTTTCTAAGAATATGGCTACTTAATTTCACTTCCCCGGCAACGGCGCCAAAATGTTTAGTCAATTTAGTGTTCCTAAATTGATGTCATTAATTGTCAACCCGGGGCTCGTAAGCTGATGAAGTGAAGGTGTACTATATGTACTTAAGCAACCTCTTAGAGCTTTTTGTCGTTTGGGGTGTTGTTTGAGGTTAATTTATCTTCCTAAAATGGAGTGGTGATTTATAAACAGATGAGTGATGGTTTGTGTAAGGTGAATTCTAGATGAGTGAGAGTGTGTGATTAGTGGTTTCTAACTACTTGCTGAAAAGGAAAAGCTTGAAGGAAATCAATAAATTGAAATGACTTTGAAAGCAAAGAACCACTTTCTAATGGTATTAGACACCATTCATGCTGCTGCAAATAAAAGGTAAGAAAATCACTTAAAATACCAATGATAAAGTTTATCTCTTCCTAACTCTCTGCCTCTAACACATAGTACTGTGTAAGACACGATTAGGAAGTAGCTAAAGATAAGTCTAAGAAATGATAAAAATGAGAAAAATCTACTTTAAAGACTAGTTATGATGTTCAGCTCTCCCTAACTCTCTGCCTCTAACACATAGTACTGTGTAAGACACGATTAGAAAGTAGTTAAAGATTAGTCTAAAAAGCACCCAAAGCCAGCTGCAAGTTATTAGTATTCTGATCTCTAAAAGATAGACAATTTATAATAAAGAGACCATTCATATGTTAGCAAACCACTTTGAGAAATAAAACTAAAAATCAGCTATGAAAATAAAGTAAAGGCAGCAACTTAGAATCTGTCAACTGAAACTACCACTAGATATAAAGCAAATTCACAAACACAAAAGCAATCCCAGGTTAAAAACTTGCAAAAGAACAATGTTGATCAGCTTAAAATAAAGGCTGCAAATGAAATAACATGAAAGTAAATTACGCTGTACATGTTTCAAGAAAAGGAAATGCTGAATAGAAATAAGGAAATGCTGAACATAAAATACTATACAAGGCTAACATGAACAGGGGCCCTCCATTCATATCATCCAAAGAAGACTCAAGGAATTGTAAACTTCAGAACAACACTGCTTCTATTACTCCATGTGCAGAAAAATACAGTCAAGAGTGCTAGAACAGCACTATAAAAACAGAGTCTTCGAATGCTCTAAAATGATAACAAGTTGATAAAATGCAACAACTAAAAAGTAACATTAAGCGTATGCAAACGCTAGTTTTTATAGGCATCTGTAAGACGGCCTAATGCGTACAGCAAAAACTGAAAAACAACTAACTGTCATGCGTAATTAAGGTTCATAACACGTCATAAGTCTGCGTCGATGAGCTGGAGGTTCTGGTCGTTATGGGCATTGAATCCAGAGTTGTATTATGTCCCCCACGGCCTGCATAAGACGGACAAGTCACCGTTTGAACTGACGTGACCCAACAGCTTACGTATCACCGTTAAGCTGCCTTTGTTGACCGTAACTTGACCCTCTTTGACCGGAGGTACAGATGACGTGGATGGCTGAACAGATAGCACAGGAACCTCGAGCACCTTGATTCCTAAGTGCCCATGTGGCTCATTTGGCAAAATGACACGTGGAACCTTGAGATTAACAAAAAGGCTGCGGGATCATCAGATGGCTGCGGAATCAGCAGATGGCTGCGGAATGCCTGTAAATATGTCAAAATCTAAACAAAACAGTCACACATTAGCAAAATTCCTTAATCATGCTTAAAGTCATATAATGTAATGATCTGGGTTGGTTTGCAAGGAAAATGAGGCAAAAGTGAGAGATGAATGAGGGAAAACTGTAAGTAATGGTGGATAATCAAGTGTAAAGTAGAGGCTCTACAACAACAACATTTATAAACAAAATCCAAGCTATGCCCTCCCTCTCAACCAGGAAGAATCTCTTCATCTGGACTCCCTCTTAATCTTAGGGATATCTCTTCTATGTAGGTTTCCTCAGGGAGATCAACTTCTTCTTTTCATCATCGAAGAATATTTCACTAATTCCAACCATTTCATCAGAGTTATTAGTATCCTCATCATGCTTGTCACATCAACGAGCATCTTCACCATGTTGAATATTGTGTACCTAATCAACATAGATAGAAAGTACAACCAAAACTATAGAAGAATGAAGTTATCCATATCATAATCATGGAAGCATTTCAACTTTATCCATATAACATAGCCAGACTGAATTGCAAACAAGAGACATATACTCTTCAACATCTTACTAAGGACTTTGTCATAAACCCTAGACTACTTCATAACAACTTTCATTCCATCTAGGGTTTCAATGTTTCTTTCAAAGGTATGACATATATTACTACAACATATAGCAAACCCTAGAAACAATTCAAACAAATATAAGGAATCTAACAACCTTTCAAAATTCATATGCTAGATTTCTTACTAGGGTTTAATACAAATCCTAGATTTCATAGAAAAGAATCAATCAAAATCAATCATAGCTTATTCATTAACATGACCAAACTCGCATTAATTTCGGTTTCCCGACAATAGATTTCGCACTTTTCCCTACTACAAGAGATATTGAACTTCTTTTGAGAGATTGATGCTCTGAATGACTTCGACTAACTTGTATTTATAGACTTCATGTGGGTTGAATTAGGGTCTTTAGGCCGACTTGATCTCTCTTCTAGGTTGACTTGGTGTGGAGGATACTTAAATCATATTTTACTCAATACTTAACCTTTTTACATAATTCAAAAGTTCAAAAAGGATCTCTTTAAAAATACAATGCCTCTATTGACTTAGAATAAATCCTATAGTTCCTTAATGGGGACTTTGACCTAAAACAAGGTGACCCAAGCATGAAACCCATGCTTTAATAAGTAACAACAATAACAATAATAAATATTTTCTTTATTCTTTTGATAAGTACATTACATTATGACTCAAATACATTAAATGAATACCGAACCTAATTACATTTTCCAAAACTCCCTCTTAACTAAGGAGGTATTCATCACGTAAAAGTAAAATAGAAGATCTCAAACTATATGAACCATGAAGAATTTTAGGCACCACAATGCCATGGAGTAGATTCCTGACCAGGGAAATCTCTCCATTGGTTTCTCAACAATTTAGGCACGACAATTGCACGGACTAGATTCCTGACCAGGGAAATATATCCGGGTGGAAATAAGATGGACTTAAGCTTTCAGCCTCTCTAGGTACCATCAGGCTTAGTTGCTAACTATCAACCCATAAACCCATGTGTGTGTCAAATCTCAATGATCAACACCACATTTCCAGCTTTGGGACCTAGACATCAACAAAAAGTGTGGGTCAAATGTCCTCATAGGCAATGCTTCACTCTCAAAGCCTCAACACCCCTTGATCTGACAAATCAAGGACAAAAAATCTCTCCTAGTCAAATTGATCGGTAACCAACATGCTATAGATCTTATGTCGTAGACACTCCAGCAACACAATCTTGGAGACCACATTCCTGAGAATGCTAAGAAGAAGTCTGGAGAAAAAGCACCAGATCCAAGAGGTAACGGGCATGCTTTGATTGCTCTTCATTCTGCACCACAAGAATGGATCATCGATTCAGGAGCTTCACATCATATGGCTTCTTCAAAGGAATCCTTTTCTTCTCTACATACATACTCAGGTCCTACCATTCTCATGGAGGATAATTCTGCAGTTGCAGCAACTGGACAAGGAAGAGTGCAATTCGAAGATGGAAGTTTTGAAAATGTCTTGCATATTCCAAGGCTTTCTGTGAATCTTCTCTCAGTGTATCAGATGACACACACAGGCAGCGGAAGGAAAGTGGAATTTACCCCAGATTCCGTGAGCATTTATGACATGCAAACCAATTTGAAGATTGCATCTGGCAAGGTAAATGATCAATCTCGTCTGTATACAATTTCTGATTTTGTTCCTCAATTAGATTCTTTTGCTACTTACGCATGCAAATGAAGAAAGTAGGATTTGGCACGAGAGATTTGGGCACTTGAATTTCATATATATGCAACAGCTTAGTAAGCAAGGGATGGTCAAAGGATTGCCAACCATTGAATTTTTAGATGGTGTTTGTAATGGATGTGCTCTTGGAAAGCATCCACAAGAAAAATTCGAGAAGGGGCATGCATGGAGAGCCTCTTCACCTTTGGAACTTGTACACAGTGATCTCATGGGTCCATTTCCGGTGCTTTCAATGAGAAAAGCAAGATATGTGTTGTCATTTATAGATGATTACACGAGATTCACTTGGGTTTACTTCTTGAAACTCAAGTCTAAAGTTTTTCAACATCTAAAGATTTTCAAAGCGCATGCGGAAAATCAGTCTAGAAAACGCACCAAAATACTCCGCACAGATAATGGGACGGAATATGTCAACAAAGATATCAAGAATCTTTGTGATGAAGCAGGCATACAGTTCCTTATACTCCACAACAAAATGGCGTGGCTGAAAGGAAAAATCGATCTTTGAAAGAGATGGCTAATTGCATGTTGCATGCAAGATCTCTTCCGTCGAAATTGTGGGCCGAAGCTATTAATTGTGCCTCATACATCCAGAACAGATCCCCTCATAAATTTGTTACTGGAAAAACACCTTTTGAGGCTTGGACTGGCATGCAACCTGAAGTTAGTCATTTCCGCATTTTTGGATCTTGAGCATGGGCCCGCATTCCTCCAGAGAAGAGAAAGGCTTTGGAGCCTCAAAGCAAAGCATGCATGTTTGTTGGATATTCTGATGAAGTCAAAGGGTACAGATTGCTTGATATCCACACTGAAGAGCTCTTTATTGAAAGGAGTGTAAAGTTTGACGAAGATATTTCGCATGCACCAATAGATGAACTTGTTACCAAATTTTCATCACCACTGCAGATGAAACTTCAGACCAGCGTTCTGATGAAGATGAGTCTTTTCCTGTGACCCCTGTTAGACCACCAGTTGTTGAACATCGAGATCATACTTCTGCATGTAGTTCGGAAGATTCTCGACCACCTTCAACACAAAAATGGCGCAACATGAGTGATATCCTTGATGATCCTGCCTCTATCCCTCTGTTTGAGGAAGATCCGCAAGCACTCTTAGCTATGGAGCCATCCATGCCCATGCATGCTTATATGATGCATGGATCGGATCCACAAACTTATGCAGAAGGATTGGGCATCCTGAATGGGAAGCCGCCATGGATGAGGAATATAACTCTCTCATTGAGAACTAGACTTGGGATTTGGTTCCGCTACCTTCAAATCACAAACTTGTGAAATGCAAGTGGGTTTACCGGACCAAGAAAGCATCAAATGGCCAAGTTAGTCAATATAAGGCACGATTGGTAATCCTTTGACTTCAATGTGATTCACCCTTAGACTTGGATTTGAATTGGGTCAATCAAATTACCCTCCCTCGACCTTGGCCAATGCCTTGTGATACCTCTTGGCTGATAATCAAATTGAGACAACACCTAACCGGGATTCGGTGTATGATAGGCATGATTCCCCTCGACAACCAGTAAAAATAGTTGACTCTCCTTTGAACTTGAATAAATAGTGAGAAAAAAGAACAAGGCCCCTCTGGGCTTGGGTGAATAATGTGTAATGAGGATAAGGCGCCTCTGGGATCAGGTAAACACTCTTTACTAAGGACAAAGGCCCCTTCGAGATTGGGTGAATGCTATGTATTGAAAACACATTGGTCTATTGGTTTGTCTAAATTTATTAAAAATAATTTATGATTTGTTAAAGATTGTGTTTTGTCTACTAGTTTGTTGTTGAACACTCAACGAAGTTAAAAACAAGTTAGGCAGAGACTGGAATACGAGTATCACAGGTCACCCATTAAAAATAAGTTATGTAGAGACTGGAGTACGAGTATCACTAGTCACCCATAAATTCATGATGTTTGTTTGATGTATTCCCTTCACTGTACTTAATGTAGTAATTTCCATGCATTGCACCAGATTCAGGGGATTCAATATTGTGTCGAACCTATGAAGTGTAGATTAGTGGGTTTGTGTGTGGTTTGGTCCTTATTTGGAGGGATAGAATGTGGTAGCTATTAGTGAGCACTACACTTTTTCAAAGGAAATCCAAGCTCATCTAACATGTGGGTTGGCACTGTGAGTTGCATTGTATATTTATCTAAGTACAAATCTAAGAGAAAATGTGAGTCCGACCATCCAACATTCGTCCATCCCGACACCTGTTTCTATCGATATTTATTTCGCAGTGGGTACGCGATTCTGTTGTTCCAGGGTGCCACATGATCCTCCACATGTTATGTGTCGATGTCCTTGTGGCCCTATAACCCCGACGCCTTCATCCAATTACTTCCAGGTAATGACCCTAAGGGACATAGAAATCTTCGTTAACTTATGTGTCGTCAACTGATAGTCCCCAGTGTCTTGGATTCCCCAGAACATTCTTCCATTTGTGTTCACAGGGTGTTCGACCTCGGGTATCCAAAAATTACCCAACTGACGTGATGTCAATGTTCCCTAACCATGTGTTGACCTACGTGAGGTCCCCGTATCACCCATTAGTGGCTCTTGTAGTCACTCAAGATTCCCAAACTGCCTTCCATGTTCCTCTCAAGGCCTCACACTGACGTCATTTCCACTATGACAATGGGATGCTTGTGTATGGGTTACAGAGAATGACAGATCCCTCAACGACTAAGCTCGTACTAGGCCTTGTTAGAAAATAAAAAAGGCAGAAAGATGTTCTTATTCTTGATAATTACTTGTGATGCTTCTTACTATTACGATTCTTTATATTTTTTTTCTTTTATTTTATCACACAATTACCAAAGAAGTAGTACATAAAACAATAGACACCAGATGTAGGCACAGTTCTAAGGAAAAAACCCCCCTGGAGGGGAAAATCTAGTAGTGTTATTTAAGACTCTTCACCCTAGACCAAGACCAGATCTTCCCTCCACACTAAGTCAGCCTTCCAGAATTTCGACCCCTATCCAGCAACTTCGACTAGGCAGTAGCTTCCGGCAACTGACAACTTCTAACAATAGTGAAACTTGGAATACTTCAATCTCACAATCCAAGACACGAAATAGAGGGAGAGAGAGGCACCAAAATTTCAATTTCTCCTTTCTCCTTAGACTCCCCCAAACTCGCATTAATTTCGGTTTCCCGACAATAGATTTCGCACTTTTCCCTACTACAAGAGATATTGAACTTCTTTTGAGAGATTGATGCTCTGAATGACTTCGACTAACTTGTATTTATAGACTTCATGTGGGTTGAATTAGGGTCTTTAGGCCGACTTGATCTCTCTTCTAGGTTGACTTGGTGTGGAGGATACTTAAATCATATTTTACTCAATACTTAACCTTTTTACATAATTCAAAAGTTCAAAAAGGATCTCTTTAAAAGTACAATGCCTCTATTGACTTAGAATAAATCCTATAGTTCCTTAATGGGGACTTTGACCTAAAACAAGGTGACCCAAGCATGAAACCCATGCTTTAATAAGTAACAACAACAATAATAATAAATATTTTCTTTATTCTTTTGATAAGTACATTACATTATGACTCAAATACATTAAATGAATACCGAACCTAATTACATTTTCCAAAACTCCCTCTTAACTAAGGAGGTATTCATCACGTAAAAGTAAAATAGAAGATCTCAAACTATATGAACCATGAAGAATTTTAGGCACCACAATGCCATGGAGTAGATTCCTGACCAGGGAAATCTCTCCATTGGTTTCTCAACAATTTAGGCACGACAATTGCACGGACTAGATTCCTGACCAGGGAAATATATCCGGGTGGAAATAAGATGGACTTAAGCTTTCAGCCTCTCTAGGTACCATCAGGCTTAGTTGCTAACTATCAACCCATAAACCCATGTGTGTGTCAAATCTCAATGATCAACACCACATTTCCAGCTTTGGGACCTAGACATCAACACAAAGTGTGGGTCAGATGTCCTCATAGGCAATGCTTCACTCTCAAAGCCTCAACACCCCTTGATCTGACAAATCAAGGACAAAAAATCTCTCCTAGTCAAATTGATCGGTAACCAACATGTATTCCTTCCAACCATAGGCTTATTGTTCTGCTTCTCCCAATAGCCATCCTCAAGATGGAGCTTCTCTCTTGGTTGTCCACCATCCACACACAATAGCCCAAAACCAAGATTTTTACTCCAATAGAAATTCCAATCCACCAACTCTCTTTCCCTTGAACCTACACAACCGAGGGAATGGGATCCACTTTTCTTCCATGTAGTCCTCAAGTTATCCCACTTCCCTAGAAAAATTGACTAGAAAAAATGCCCAGAAAATGACCATTTTGTCTATTAGTTAGACTACTAGCGTATATTATAGATAGAATTAATTTTTTTCATTTTTTTTTTCAAACAAAATTAATACTTTTTGTATTTTAAATTACAACACAATTTCAAGTAAAATTGTTATCTTTTGTTGTTTAAATTATATTTTTGAATGTATAAATGGATTCAACACCTTAAAATTATTTTTTTTCCAGCAAAATTATTACTTTTTGTTGTTTAAATTACAATACAATTTCAAGTAAAATTGTTATTTTTTGTTGTTTAAATTACATTTTTGAATGTATAAATGGATTCAACACCTTAAAAAATCTGAATAACTGCAACCCCTCTTTTTAAAAGATCTCTTATGAATTTTGGTTAAAATTAACCGGACAATTTGGCTCAAACCCAATTTTTTTTAAAATCTCTCATGAATTTTGGTTAAAACTAACCGGAAAAAATTTGAATAGCTGAAACCCCGTTTTTAAAAATCTCTTATAAATTTTGGTTAAAATTAACCGGACAATTTGGGTCAAACCTGGTTTTTTTTTAAATCTCTCATGAATTTTGGTTAAAACTAACCCGAAAAAATGTCGTGAAAAAGTTCATTTAGTGTATTAATTAGGCTATGGGTATATAATATTATATATATAATGATTGTTCTAGAAATCCCACTGCCACATAGATATATGCATCGTAGGGTTTCTAGAAAAATCATTCATATTATATATATATAAAAAATAAAAATAAGTATAAGAACAAAACCCTAATAACAAAGCCCTAATGATATAAATAGAAGTAGCCAAGGAAGAGGGAGCAGAGCAACCTCTGTCTTACTCTCAACAAGAGGATGCAAAGATTGATGTTGTCTTTGAAAGAGTACTCACGCATGAGGAGTAGTTGTATAATGGGAGATGCATTATTTCTCCTAACATTGGAGGCCGAGAAAAAGATTGAAGAAAAGAATGATATAGCATCACTATGGAAAGTAAGTTATGAGGTGCTCTCTACTTGTCTTGACTGTCCATGATTTTTTTTATCGCTTTTTTGTTTTTTTTGTTCCATGGGCTTTAGATACCTTTTGTCGTCATGCTTAGTGATGGATGTGGTTTGGTTTTCACTTCCTTGTCAGAATAGTGAGTTTTTTTATTACATATGTAACTTTTGTTTATTCTTGGTTTTGATTTTGGTTTTGGTTTTCGTAACAATAGGATCTACTACCTAACTTGTTAGGTTAGTAACTTTTTTTGTTTCCATTAATGAAAATCACTGTGTAGCTTTTGTTTATTCCTGGTAACTTGTTAGGTTAGTAACTTTTTTTTGTTTCCATTAATGAAAATCACTGTGTATTCCTGGTTTTGGTTTTGGCAACAATAAAATCTACTGCCCCACTTGTTATATGTAATTTCTTTTGTTTCCATTAATGAAAATCATTGTATAGCTTTTATTTATTTTTGGCAACAATAAGATCTACTGCCCAACTTGTATATGTAACTTCTTTTGTTTCCATTAATGAAAATCATTGTGTTTTCTTCTGAACGAAAAAGTTGAAACTAAAATTATGCCCAACAATAGGATCTACTGCCTAACAATAAGATCTACTGCCCAAGAGCATTACCGCTCTGATACTAGCTATTATTTCACTCGTCCACACTTTGGTCCGATCCCTGGCTGCTTACAATTCCTTTTGTGTATTAGGGCCACAGGCAAATACAGAGGTGAGAAACAAGGGATTCGACCGACGTCCTTCTCCTCTTGCGCTGATCCAACAAATTATGTTTTATGTTTCCAATACATTTTTATGCAATGCCCTCTTGAATTAATTAAAAGTTCAATAACATGATGTCTTATGCTGCCCCCCTTCACAGACATGGACAACAACGACTCCACTCCACCAAAGTGGAATGAATTTGAACAGTTCTGGCGTCCAGTGGGAGGCTTCAGGATTTCATGATTGTGAGAATAATGGGAGGAGTGTAGTTAAAATTTTATCCAACGGCTACAGCGGAAGAACATCAAGGAGGTTGCTGTTGCTGTTGCTGTTGCTGTTGTTGTTGCTCGGGCTGCGGCTGTTGCTCGGGCTGTGGCTGTTAATATGATGAAGTTCAATAACATCATGTCTTATGCTGCCCCTTCGCAGATATGGACAGCAACGACTCCACTTTGAAGAGTTCTAGCATCCAGTGGGAGGCTTCAGGATTTCATGATTGCGAGAATAATGGGAGCAGCGTGGTTAAAGTTTTATCCAACGGAAGAAAAGAAAAGGAATCAATGGCATGAGATGGAGTAAAAGGAGATTTAAAATTACCTTACATGAACATTAAGGTGGGTCACTCTCTTTATATTTATGTATCTACAATATTTTTCACACATTGAAGTATCATCAACACCCATAACCTCTGTAACAATTTCCATCTGTTCATTCTGTCTCTCAAATTTTTGCATTATTTTCTGCAATGCTGGTAAATTCATCTGCCTGTTCATTGGCCTCATTGCTTTGGTGACACCCTTCATTGCCTCCCCCATGGTTTGAGTTGATTTAAGAGTCCGCCACAAAAATTCCCATTCAGATCAAAGCATAAATGTACTCTCTAAATCTTTGCTATTAAAAAACATAAATTTGGGTAGGAAGGAAGAACTGTGATAAATTGGGAGACTCAAAAAGAAGTATGCCAACTAAATTTTGATCCAGATACATCAGTGCTGCCGAATGTAAGCAAGAATTGAAAAATACGGTCGCGCCACTGAAACACTATTTGTCTTCATGAACAATGTCTCTTTCTTGCCTGTCAGCTGCTGAACCAGCTGCTTCAAGTTTTTCCTTTCTACCTCATCGTCCCTCATTGTCCATGGAACTGCAGCGATGAATGCAAAGAGCAAAGTGGTTATGATGCTATTCATTTCTTTGGGAATTGCCCTAAGCCAGGGGATTGTTATGTTTTCATATCAATACAGCAATACATGTTTTAATATCTTATTATATTTATAAGTTGTTTTTAATATTATTTGTGTTGGTTTATGTTTAGTAATTGTGTTATATTTAGAACATATTTTGATGCAGAAAACATAAAATATATTACATAAACTAAAATTAAATAGTAGTAATATAAATAGTTAATAGCATATACTCAAAGATAAAATCCCTAAAGTGCATAATCCATTCCAATTCATTCCAGCAATTTTTTTTCAATGTATTTGTTATCATTTTATGATTTAGTTCTGACATCAACGATAATTTTTTTCAAAGGAATTTATAAGTATGCTATACACCGTATATAGTAATACAAGGGTTGTTGAACTTATCACATGTATTACCAAATCTTTTTCATCATTTTGAGTCTTAAGTACAAGTACAATAAATAATAATAATGAAAGCTATGACACCATAACTTCAGCCATTTAAAATTACCACAAAATTTGTGTGGGTGACTTCACCGTGATAACAAACATATATATTATGGTAATAAACATCTAAATGTGAATAGTGATGTTGTGGATGCTCAATATTTCTTGTAAATTAGTGTGAATGCTTTTTTGTGACAACACTTGTCTTTGTAATTATTAATGAATGTTGCAGCCTTTTTGTTTAGATGTTGTTACAATTCATTTCTTTATATCATGTATAGGTTGGTGCTTTAAATAAAAATTTTCAAAATCCTATCAGTTTCAAGGCCATCCTAAGATAGGAAATATTATCTCTAAGTTCATTGGAATAGCCAACAAACTTCTGTCATACAACCAAAATCTAACTTCGGAGGACAACCTCGAATTCTCAGGAGACCATAGTTGGCCATAGTTGATGCCTTTATCAGTTTTAGGTCTCCAAATATAACAATTGCACATGGCATTAAGACGAAACAAATTTCCTTATACACACTGCTAGACTATAACTTGAAACTTGAATACACAACATGGCTTGATGAGGACAATTGTGAAATTGTTCAACTTGCTTGACTGTTGCACCAGCCATGAGTCTTAAGGAAAATACTAATGAAAAATATAATCAATAATTATCTCACTAATCCATATTTTCCACAGTGTTCTCGGGGGCATTCACCATCTCATACTCAAGTGTCTATTAATTGTCTTGTTGAACAAAGCTTTCAAGAAAATTGCACCAAAGAAAACTATCCTCCGCCTTTTCATTAGCATTTCTTGCATGCTCAATCCCTGAGTTTGGCTATATGACCATTGAAATTCTTCCTGAAAATCACTAAACATAAATGTTGCTTTAGACAGTGAGCAGGAGAGAAATTAATTGAGCTCTTAATAAAGTGTTGTCTTTGTGACAATGACCCTCCAAATTTTTTTCCTAATTCAATTTTGGAGCTTACATGAACTATCATTTCAAGCCATCTTGTGTCGCCTTTTTATTTGTTCATGTTTTTCTAAGTTGTCGACTATCCTTGCAATGTTCTTAAGTGTTGTATTTCCTCTTAGGTCAAATTTTCCTAAGTGTCGTCATCATATTTTTAAAAGGCTTATGTTATCTTTTATGATAGCCCCACCCAAAGTTCTCATACAGGAAGCATTTGTAAATATATTGTAAATATTTCACAACATTTAAAATCAAGAAAAAATGGACCGAGTCAATGGACATGGATTCCAGAGCTAGAGGAGGTAGTCGCTTGCTTGGGACATCATGGTTTCTTGTGCAAAGGAGAAACTTGAAACGAAAGACAACCATTAAAGGATCGCTGGTGCAGGAATTGAAAAAAAAGGAGCTCTTGAAATTAAATGAGATGCAAGAGGAGGTATGCAGGCCCATGTTGATTGAGAAACAACCACAAGAAAGAGAGGACAAGCATTTTTGAAGGGATTGCCTGTTGCAGGTTAGGAAGGACGCAACAATAATGGCAACCGAGGAGAATACGAAGAAAAGGTTGGACGTGAAAAAAAGAGAGAGAGGAGAGATTTAGAAGAAGAAAAAAAAGAGGGAAATTAGAGAGACATATGAGGCGAGATTCAACACGAGCTTCCCATAGGCAACACTAAATAGAAGAGAAGAAAAAATAAGGGGATTGGCTCTTGATCCCTTGAGGTTGTGGGTTGAGTTAATGCTAGTCTCTAGACCCCTATAACATCTTTAGGTCGTTAGAGTTTGTGGGTTGAGATAGAATCCCTGGAGCCCTATAACACCTTGGGTATCTAGAGGCTGTGGGTTGAGACATAGGTCTCTGGAGCCTTGTAGCAACTTGGGTCCCTGGAAGCTGTGGGTTGGGATGGAATCTCTAGAGCCTTGTAACAACTTGGGTCCCCTTGAGGCTGTGGGTTGAGATAGCAGAATCTAGAGCCTTGTAAAAACTTGGGTAGATGTCATCCTAAAGCTCAAGTGGAGGAAGATTGGAATGAAGACTAGTGGTTACCTCCCTAATGGTACAGTGGATTTTGGACTCCCTAGAAGGGGTGAATAACTATGTGAGCACTTGGGGGTGAGGTTGGGCATCTACAGACTCCTGTTTTCAACCAAGTAAGAAGCTGTCAGTTGATGGGATTGAGGAAGGAAGTCCTTTGGAATCTAGAAATCAGTGGCAAATTGGTGTGCTAGTCCTCGAAGCAAGCAACCCCCCCAGAATCTGGAATTTGGATCGGGGGTGATGACTCTAAGTGAGCGTGACTGCAACTGTCTATGGTTTGGTGGAGAGAACTTGTCCCAAACTTAGTTTCCCTGCATGTTCTAAGATAAGTAATTGTGTATAATATCTAACTCTCAATGAATCGTGTTATTGTGTTATGGATAATGGTTTTGAACTTAGGGACTGCATTGCACTGCTGAAACTCGCATATGTGATACATTCCCCATGTGAATACGTTAATGTGATTTGTATATATGTATGTATATGTGTTGAATACATGAATATATGTGCGAGAAAGCTAAATGTGAAATATGTGTAACAATTTCTAATTGTAGGCATGGAATATCTAGCACATAAAAGGCATAATAAATCACATGGTAATGAATACTAGGCCATAATGTTGCACCAAGTCTAGATTCATGCATATGCTTAGCTGTGTGAGAAACAACATATAAATAACTCATTAAGAAAAAGACAGAACATGTTACAAATCATGGTCGTGCCATGAGAGCTTGGATTAACACTTGAAGAATAGTGGGCTTTGAGACCCTTTTTTTTAGTATAATATTACATGCAAGGCCCTATATATAGCAGGGTTTGTACTCACTTGTGAGTTATTCATTGTCACATTACAAGTTGTTGTGTTTCACAACGAGCACTGCCTTATTGTCAAAGGGAGTTTTCCCTGGTATCAGTTGAGTCACCAACTTTACATGAATGTACTGCAGCCTTGAATTTTTGGTAGGAAGGATTGTTGCTTTTGGCATCTTAAGATGACAGTCGAGGAACTTGATGGCTCTCTGTATCGACATGGAGTTGTTTGTAGGCCCGACACAGGGTCTGGTACCGTCGGCGTGTGGCAATCGAGGTAGGAACCTCTCCAGAGTTTGTGCCAAGTCCGTGGTGGGTAATCCATGTAGGATCGCCTATGCCTCCCAGAGTGGAATTTAGTCCCCATGCGATGGGAAGACCCGTAGGCCAGGAACTCGTTGGAGAATTGATCAATCAAGCTCGAGAGAGATAATGTCATAAATCACCGTATGCAACCAAGGGTACCATTGTGAAACTGTGAAACACATATGCGGGTCTACCAGATTCCTGAGAAGGAGCCATACTCGGCAAGGTTAGATCAGAGAAGCCTGTGCGAAAACGAAGCTTGTAATCGGGAAGGTTATCGAGCTCTTCGTCTTAGACACTGTGCGATGCAGAGTCAAGAGTCTTTCACCAAGTCATGGTGGGAATAGGAAGGGAATCTCGAGGAAGGAGGCAATGAGCTTATAGAAGAAGTTAGGCTAACCTTATCCCCTAAATGGTAAAAACCTTAGTCAAAGGAGGCTTCTGGTTGGTGGAGATAGATTCCCTTCACACGATTGGTCAGAATGAGAGGGAAGTGTAAAAGATAATTTAAATTAATTTCGGGGACTTACCGGGAATAAGGGCTTCAAGGTTTTGTCGAGAGATGGTGACAAATATTTCTTTGTTACCCAAACCCGTTAGGCGAGGGAAGGCAGTCAGACGGGGCCACCTTAGAAGCTGGGAAGGTCAAAACCCCAGAGAGTTGTGTGGATGGTGTTTTAAAGGGTTTTGGGTTTGAAGGTTATTGTTCACTACGTAAGGCCTATTGGAAATTGTAACTAGGTTCGGTCTTCATTTAATGTATTTGCTTCATCATGTAATGTACTTATCAAAAGAATAAAGAAAATTATTATTATTATTATTATTGTGACTTATTAAAGAATGGGTTTCATGCTTGGGTCACATTGTTTTAGTTAAAAATCCCCATTGAGGACCTCTAGGATTTATTTTGAGTCATTAAAGTCATTTTACTTTTAAAGAGGCCCTTCTTGGGCTTTTGAATTATGTAAAAAGATTAAGTATTGAGTCAAATATGATTTAAGTATCCTCCACACCAAGCCGGCCTAGAAGAGAGATCAAGTCGGCCTAAGGACCCTAATTCGACCCACAAGAAGTCTATAAATACAATCTAGTCGAAGTCATTTGGAGCATCAATCTCTCACAAGAAGTTCAATATCTCTCTTAGCTGGGAAAAATGCAAAGTTTGTTGTCGGGAAGCCAAAATAAGTGCAAGTTTGGGGAAGTATAAGGAGAAAGGAAAAATCAAAATTTTGGTGCCTCTCTCTTTGTTTTGTGTCCTGGATTGGGAGATCAAAGTCTTCCAAGTTTCATTGTTTTCAGAATCTGCCAGTTGCCGGAAGGTGCTGGCAAGTTGAAGTTGCTGGAGGGGTCGAAATTGTGGAAGGTTGACTTGTTGTGGAGGGAAGGTCTGGTCTTGGTATAGAGTGAAGAGTCTCAAAGAATACTATTGAAAGGAAGAATATATTGACTGGGTTTTCCCCTCGAGGGGTGTTTTTCCCTGGCACCGTGCTTGCATCTGGTGTCTATTGTTTTGTGTGTTGCTTCTTTGGTAATTGCTTGATGAACTAAAATAAAGAAGATATAAAGAACCGTAATAATAAGAAACATCACAGGTAATTATCAAGAATAAGAAAATCTTTCTACTTTTCTGATTTTCTAACATGGTATCAGAGTTTTGGTGAAGAAGGAAGAGAAAGTCAGTCTCAAGAACTTGATCAAGGATCTATTCAAAAGGACTATATCAGGGAAGGAATCTACTATATTCAAGGAATATCTCTAACAAAATCAAGGGAGAGAACAAACTTGAAGAGGCCTCAAACTATAGGTCCTGAAAGAAGAGGATTCACCTCATCTTTGAAAAGAACAAGGTACTAGACTTGGTCAAAGAAAAAGTAAAGAAGCCTACACAGGGTTACAATGATGATGACAAAGTGAAAATAAGGGAACTAGAATTGGTGGCTATGACTTTGATGGTAGAAGGAATAAAGGACAAACTTGTCCCATGATAGCTAACATCGATCATGCTCAGGAAATGTATGAAGCCTTATCAAAGTTATTCACTGTTAAGAACATTGGTCAAATAGCAAGTTCAAAGAATGAGCTAAGGACCACAAAGATGACTCAAGAAGACAAAGTGGCATCCTTCTTTGTGAAGATAGCAAGAATAAGGGATGATGTTTTGGCCATTTATGAAATTATAATTCTAGATAAAGAACTCGTGATCACTGCCCTATTAGATTTTCCATCCTCTTGGGGTGCTTTTCCTGCAAGTCTCAACAGTTAGAAGCAAGCTCCCACTTTTGAAGAACAATGGACTGCCTGCATTCAGGAAGAATTGAGGATCTCATTAGCCAATCCTGAAGGAGTATCAAATGCCTACATTGCTCAACACAAAGGAAGTAAATCAAAAGGATCAAGGAAGAAATTTGACATGTCCAAGATAGAGTGATATCAATGTCATAAGAAGGGTCACTATAAGAGTGATTGTCCCGACAATCCAAAGAATAGGAAGAGAGATATAGATTATGCTAAATTTGCTGAAGAAGGAGACCCAAAGAAAGAAAAACCAAAAGAATATGATATAATTGACTTACATTATTAAGTCCTTTGTTTTTAGTCTTAGATATTCTAGTTTTGTACTTTTGATGTTTTAGAATTTATAGGTTTTTAACATATTTTGGAAAGGACATTTTATTGTTTTTATAATTTTGTAGGTATCCCACAAACTTTGGAGGGAGCCCCCAACAACTCCCAAAGATAAGTATCTCATCTCCTTCCAGTTATTGGTTTCATGTACTTGTTTAAGTTTGATTATACTAATCACCATTCTCCCTCTATTGTCTTGATTATGAAGACTTCTACTATATCCTCAAGCAGTATGGAAGGAAGCCACCCAAGGAAAGGTTTGTCAAGAAACAAAGGTATGCCTTAAATTATAATAAATTGATTTCTTTATATTAAAGGTTTATTCATTTTTTAGTATATTACTAACATTGTTATGTCTAGCTATATTGAATCATAATGATTTTTGATTTGGTTGATTCGTCTCTTGATAAATCTACCCACTTCACTCATATTCTTAACTGATTTTGTAGAACCCTAGATAGGTTCTAGAAAACCCTAACCGAAGGCTATGCTAATGTGAATGTCTGAAACCCTAAACTGCTTAGGCATATTGTGAAATTTTGTTTGAAGTTTTTATTGATGATGTCATGTTTGGGATTTTGGGATTTTAAGAGGGAGTCCAGATGAAGAGATTCTTCCTGGTTGAGAGGGAGGGCATAGCTTGGATTTTGTTAATAAATGTTGTTGCTGTAGAGCCTCTACTTTACACTTGATTATCCACCATTACTTACAGTTTTCCCTCATTCATCTCTCACTTTTGCCTCATTTTCCTTGCAAACCAACCCAGATCATTACATTATATGACTTTAAGCATGATTAAGGAATTTTGCTAATGTGTGACTGTTTTGTTTAGATTTTGACATATTTACAGGCATTCCGCAGCCATCTGCAGATTCCGCAGCCATCTGCTGATTCCGCAGCCATCTGATGATCCCACAGCCTTTTTGTTAATCTCAAGGTTCCACGTGTCATTTTGCCAAATGAGCCACATGGGCACTTAGGAATCAAGGTGCTCGAGGTTCCTGTGCTATCTGTTCAGCCATCCACGTCATCTGTACCTCCGGTCAAAGAGGGTCAAGTTACGGTCAACAAAGGCAACTTAACGGTGATACGTAAGCTGTTGGGTCACGTCAGTTCAAACGGTGACTTGTCCGTCTTATGCAGGCCGTGGGGGACATAATCCAACTCTGGATTCAATGCCCATAACGACCAGAACCTCCAGCTCATCTACGCAGACTTATGACGTGTTATGAACCTTAATTACGCATGACAGTTAGTTGTTTTTCAGTTTTTACTGTACGCATTAGGCCGTCTTTCAGATGCCTATAAAAACTAGTGTTTGCATACGCTTAATGTTACTTTTTAGTTGTTTCATTTTATCAACTTGTTATCATTTTAGAGCATTCGAAGACTCTGTTTTTATAGTGTTGTTCTAGCACTCTTGACTGTATTTTTCTGCACATGGAGTAATAGAAGCAGTGCTGTTCTGAAGTTTACAATTCCTTGAGTCTTCTTTGGATGATATGAATGGAGGGCCCCTGTTCATGTTAGCCTTGTATAGTATTTTATGTTCAGCATTTCCTTATTTCTATTCAGCATTTCCTTTTCTTGAAACATGTACAGCGTAATTTACTTTCATGTTATTTCATTTGCAGCCTTTATTTTAAGCTGATCAACATTGTTCTTTTGCAAGTTTTTAACCTGGGATTGCTTTTGTGTTTGCGAATTTGCTTTATATCTAGTCGTAGTTTCAGTTGACAGATTCTAAGTTGCTGCCTTTACTTTATTTTCATAGCTGATTTTTAGTTTTATTTCTCAAAGTGGCCTGCTAACATATGAATGATCTCTTTATTATAAATTGTCTATCTTTTAGAGATCAGAATACTAATAACTTGCAGCTGGCTTTGGGTGCTTTTTAGACTAATCTTTAACTACTTTCTAATCGTGTCTTACACAGTACTATGTGTTAGAGGCAGAGAGTTAGGGAGAGCTGAACATCATAACTAGTCTTTAAAGTAGATTTTTCTCATTTTTATCATTTCTTAGACTTATCTTTAGCTACTTCCTAATCGTGTCTTACACAGTACTATGTGTTAGAGGCAGAGAGTTAGGAAGAGATAAACTTTATCATTGGTATTTTAAGTGATTTTCTTACCTTTTATTTGCAGCAGCATGAATGGTGTCTAATACCATTAGAAAGTGGTTCTTTGCTTTCAAAGTCATTTCAATTTATTTATTTCCTTCAAGCTTTTCCTTTTCAGCAAGTAGTTAGAAACCACTAATCACACACTCTCACTCATCTAGAATTCACCTTACACAAACCATCACTCATCTGTTTATAAATCACCACTCCATTTTAGGAAGATAAATTAACCTCAAACAACACCCCAAAAGACAAAAAGCTCTAAGAGGTTGCTTAAGTACATATAGTACACCTTCACTTCATCAGCTTACGAGCCCTGGGTTGACAATTAATGACATCAATTTAGGAACACTAAATTGACTAAACATTTTGGCGCCGTTGCCGGGGAAGTGAAATTAAGTAGCCATATTCTTAGAAAAAAAAAAACATAAAAATTTCAAGGAAAGAAGTTGATAACCTATCAAAGTATGCTCTCCTCTTGCACTGCAAGGTGATCTGGAGGATCAGAAAAGAGAAAGTTATTGATTTGGTAGTTTCTTGAGTATGCTCTCTTCTTGCACCTAGAGTGAACTGGAAGATCAGAAAAAGAACTATTAACTTGACTTGAAGAAAAATAATAAAAAATGACATGCATAGAGCTAGAGATTCTAGAGGAAGGTTTTTAGCTAGAGCTCGAAGTTCAATTTTTACAAGTCCATCTGCTTCAAGGGATAGACAAGAGACACCCCCCTTATCTCCAACCGAAACTCCTAGTCCTAGAATTCCTGGAATTCAAGAGCCAAGAGTTGACTCTCCCACACCTTCTATTGAGTTTGAACCAGGAAGAGACTCTTCTCTTTCTCCTACAGGAAGACCAATTGTAATTGAGGAATTGGAATCATCTAAAGAAGAAGGAGAAATCTCTTCTCATTCACCTTTTGTAGAGGAACCAGAAGATTTTGAAATCCCTAGGAGAATCATCATGGCAGAGGAAGAAGGAGGAGGTAGAGGTAGAGGTAGAGGAGGAGGAGGAAACAACAATAACAATAATGGAGGTAGAGGTCCCCTTGGAGGAGGAAATAGAGATGGGGATAATTCATTTGGGGAGTCTAAGGAGAAAGGAAAAATTGAAATTTTGGTGCCTCTCTCTCCCTCTGTTTCGTGTCTTGGATTGTGAGATTGAAGTATTCCAAGTTTCACTGTTGTTACAAGTTGTCAGTTGCCGGAAGCTACTGCCTTGTCAAAGTTGCTGGATAGGGCTCGAAATTCTGGAAGGCTGACTTAGTGTGGAGGGAAGATCTGGTCTTTGTCTAGGGTGAAGAGTCTTAAATAACCCTACTGGGTTTTCCCCTCCAAGGGGGTTTTTCCCTAGAACTGTGCCTACATCTGGTGTCTATTGTTTTATGTACTACTTCTTTGGTAATTGCGTGATAAAATAAAAGAAAAATGATATAAAGAATTGTAATAGTAAGAAGCATCACAAGTAATTATCAAGAATAAGAACATCTTTCTGCCTTTTTTATTTTCTAACAAGGCCTAGTATGAGCTTAGTCGTTGAGGGATCTGTCATTCTCTGTAACCCATACACAGGCATCCCATTGTCATAGTGGAAATGACGTCAGTGTGAGGCCTTGAGAGGAACATGGAAGGCAATTTGGGAATCTTGAGTGACTACAAGAGCCACTAATGGGTGATACGGGGACCTCACGTAGGTCAACACATGGTTGGTGAACATCGACATCACGTCAGTTGGGTAATGTTTGGATACCAGAGGTCGAACACCCTGTGAACATAGATGGAAGAATGTTATGGGGAATCCAAGACACTGGGGACTATCAGTTGACGACACATTAGTCAACAAAGATTTCTATGTCCCTTAGCGTCATTACCCGGAAGTAATTGGATGGAGGCGTCGGGGTTATGGGGCCACAAGGCGCATAACATGTGGAGGATCATGTGGCACCTTGGAACAACGAAATCACGTACCCACTGCGAAATAAATATCGATAGATACAGGTGTAGGGATGGACGAAATTTGGATGGTCGGACTCACATTTTCTCTTAGATTTGTACTTAGATAAATATACAATGAAACTCACAGTTCCAACCCACATGTTAGATGAGCTTGGATTTCCTTTGAAAAATTGTAGTTCTCACCAATAGCTACCACATTCTATCCCTCCCAATAAGGACCAAACCACACACAAACCCACTAATCTACACTTCATGGTTCGACACAGTATTGAATCCCCTGAATCTGGTGCAATGCATGGAAATTACTACATTAAGTACAGTGAAGGGAATACATCAAACAAACATCATGAATTTATGGGTGACTAGTGATACTCGTACTCTAGTCTCTACATAACTTATTTTTAATGGGTGACCTGTGATACTCGTACTCCAGTCTCTACCTAACTTGTTTTTAACTTAGTTGAGTGTTGAACAACAAACTAGTAGACGAAACACAATCTTTAACAAATCATAAATTGTTTTTAATAAATTTAGACAAACCAATAGACCAATGTGTTTTCAATACATAGTATTCACCCAAGCTCGAAGGGGCCTTTGTCCTTAGTAAACCGTGTTTACCTGATCCTAGAGGCGCCTTATCCTCATTACACAGTATTCACCCAAGCCCAGAGGGGCCTTGTTCTTTTCTCACTATTTATTCAAGTTCAAAGGAGAGTCAATTATTTTTACTGGTTGTCGAGGGGCATCATGCCTATCATACACCGAATCCTGGTTAGGTGTTGTCTCACTTTGATTATCAGCTAAGAGGTATCACAAGGCATTGGCCAAGCTCGAGGGAGGGCAATTTGATTGACCCAATTCAAATCCAAGTCTAAGGGTGAATCACATTGAAGTCAAAGGATTACCAAACAACCTTAGGTTGAGCCTTAGTTCGATCTACAATTATGATGTTGATTCGGACTTAAACAGGAACGCAACAAATTACAGAGATAACCATAAACACAGATATGAAGCGGAAATAATACTTCATTTCATTAATGTAAATATTGAAATATGCTTACAAATGGTAATGGAAATAAACTAGCTAGGGCGATGGTAGCTTATCTCTGAGGAGAGATGTGGTGGCTACATGCCTCTGAACTGTGTTACAATGAGGCTCGAAGGCCTATTTATTGTTGAGAAACAATGGAAAACCCTTAACATTCCAAAACCTAACCCTAGAAGATGAAACGCCAAATTGTGGGCCTCGTTTGGGTAAATTGGTACACCAACTTCCTGGTGTCGTAACTTTGGCATACGATCTCTGTTTGATGCGTACAATAGCTCGTTAGAAATATCTATCCGAGCACTGCCACTTTGGGAGGAAACATCAGTCCATGGACCCATGTTGCCCCAGATTTCCAAAAAAAACGTCGTTTAGGGCCTCAAAACGGCTCCGGAAGTTCAGGACCCGAAAATCTGCTAAAAATAGTAAGTTGTGCTATAATTAAGGAAACTAAAAATGCTGAGAGAAACAATGGTGGGGTTCCAGGTGGACTTGGCAGGTGGCCACCAATATCCACCTGGATCATTCCTCCCCCCTTAGGAAGCAATGGTCCCCATTGCGTTGAGTTCCTCCATGAGATGAGGAAACTTTTGCTGAACTTTTTCCCTGGTGAGGAGTTGGCTTGCTTTGACAACTCGAAACAGTTGGATATTCTGTTGGCAAGTGTTCTTGATCTGTGTATCCATGATCTGATCAGTTGTATCTTGTTCCATGCAATCTAGATTTAATTTTGTGGGTGTGAGCTGTTCTGTTATGTCGGATGTGTCTAGCAATGGTGGAAAGTATGACCGAAGGCGGTCCACATTGAACACTAGGTGCAGGCCGATGAATGGGGGAATGTTGAGCTCAAATGCATTGTCTCCCATAGCCTTAGTAATGGTGTAAGGACCATATCAGAGTGGTCTCAGTTTCCGATAGGCTCCAGTAAGGCGTTCCTTTTGCAAATGCAACCAGACTTTGTCGCCCACCTGAAACTTGTGTTGCACCCGATGTTGATCATGTCTCTGCTTGTACTTGGTATTTGATTTCTCCAGAATTTCATGGACCTGCTGGAGAATATGTTGGATGCGCTCAATGAAGCTGGTGGCCTTATCTGTTTCGGACTGGACATGAGCTGAATTTATGTGAGTAGCTGCAAGTGGCATGGCCACATCAATGGGGCATAGTGGCTGGAATCCCAAACCCACCTGAAAAGGGCTATGGCCAGTGGAGCTGTGAAGAGCTCGGTTGTAGCTGTGCTAAACATAGGGGAGGCTCTCGTCCCATGTGCGTGGATGCTTTGAGTTATACATGTGTAGAATGTGCAAAATCATCCTATTGACAACCTCTGTCTGGCCATCAGTTTGAGGATGGAAGGTCGTGGACTTCGTGAGTTTGGTGTCCATCATTGACTAGAGACTGGACCAAAATGTGCTGAGGAACCGACTGTCCCGATCTGAGATGATAGACTGTGGGATCCCAAAGTGCACCCACACTCGTTCAAAGAAGAGTTTAGCAGTGGCTTCTGCTGTGATATTCTTCTTGCAGGCCGCCCTAATGGCCATCTTTGAGAACCTGTCGACGACCACAAAAACACAGTCATTTCTATGCTTAGTGGAAGGAAGGCCTGACATGTAATCCATGGAGATGGATTCCCAAGGTCGACTAGGGGTAGGCAATGGGGTATAGAGGCCTTGCTTCTTGATGGTTGGTTTGGCAATGGCACAGACAGTACATGATCTGATGTACTTCCCAACATCCTGTCGAAGATTCGGCCAATAGAAATAATTTTGTAGTACTGCCACTGTTTTCTCGACCCCGAAATGCCCAGCAGCCCGACTGTAGTGTGCTTCCCAAATCATCTTGGCACGCTCGCTTGAAGGAACACAAAGGTGACCCAGGTGGCATAACAGGGCATCCTGGAGGTGAAAATTTGGAACATTCCGACCCTCCAAGAGTGTCTGGTATGTGTGGCCGAATTCTGGGTCGCTTTTGTAGAGAAGTGGCCAATCAGAAGTCTCGTGCCCACAAGAGTTGAGCATAGTGGTTAACGCCATGATCGGTGGTCGACTGAGGCAATCTGCAACATTATTGGTGCTGCCCTTCTTATACTTGATATTCAAGTGGAACTATTTCAGGTATGTAGACCACTTCTGATGGCGATCATTCTGCAATTTCCCTTCGGTCTGTATGAACTACAGGGGTCGGTGGTCTGTGTGGATGACTGTTTCCTTCCCCAAAATGTAATGCTTCCATTTTCGGCAGGCTTGTACAATGGAATACATCTCTTTATCATAAGTGGGGTACTTCCGGACTGTGTCTGAAAGTGTTTCACTGTGATATGCCACTGGATGTCCATTTTGAGTAAGGACTGCCCCAATAGCATAGTCAGAGGGATCTGTCTCGACCTCAAATGGTTGTTGTAAATCTGGTAACGCGAGCACTGGTGCCGTGCAGAGGCAATCCTTCAACTCTATGAATGCCTTATGTTGAGATTCAGACCAAAAGAATTTTGCTTTCGCCCCTCCCTTGGTGACTTGATTCAAGGGCCAAGTAATATGAGAAAACTCCAACACAAACCTACGTTAGAAGTTGGCAAGACCTAGAAAGCTGCAGAACTCTATTAGAGTGGTTGGATATGGCCAATCCTGAATGACTTGGATCTTGGCTGGATCTACATGCACCCCATGTTCATCAATGATGTATCCCAGATACTGAACCTGGGTCATGCCAAAAGTGCATTTCTCCAAATTGGCACATAGCTTGTGTTGCCGCAGTGTTTGGAGAACTTGTTGGATGTGGTGGAGGTGCTCTTCCCAACTCTGGCTGAAGATCAGAATGTCATCCAAGTATACGACTACAAAGGAGTTGGTGAATGGCTGCAATATGTCATTCATTAGCCTCATGAAGGTTGCAGGAGCATTCCTCAATCCGAAAGCATAACCAACCATTCGAAAAGGCCCTCCTTGGATTTGAAGGTAGTCTTCCACACATCAGAGGGTTCGATTGGTACCTGGTGATATCCTGACTTCAGATCGATCTTGTTGAAATATTTTGCCCCCTTTAGTTGGTCCAAGAGGTCATCAATCCGCGGGATCGGGTACCTATTACGGACAGTGATCTTGTTCAGCGCCTGATAGTCAATACAGAGTCTCCACGTCCCATCCTTCTTCTGTACCAACACGATCGGGCTCCTACAAGGCGATGAACTCGGACGGATGTGACCTTTCTGCAGGAGCTCCTGAATCTGCCTCTTGATTTCATTGTTCTCCAGAACGGAGCGCCGATAAATTGGTCCATTGGGCAGCGGCGCACCTGGGGTCAGATCGATGGAGTGCTTGACCTGACAGTGTAGAGGAACCCCTGCAGGGGAGGTGAAGATTTCCTCGTACTCCTCCACAACCTTGTCCATCTGTAGTTGTCGTGCAGAGGGACCCTGTCTGGAGGCCGCCGTGACCACTATCTTCTTCTTTCCTTGAGGGCGTATCATCAGGAAAACAAATTTCCTGGTTTTGGAAATGATCTTACTGCATTGTTTTGCAGTAATCAAAGAGATGGTGGTAGGTGGTGCTACCTCTGGTATCCTGTACAACTTATTTCCCAATGTAATAATAACAGCACGGGGCCTTGATTCATACACAGCATGTCGCTTCCACAAGTATGGCTGTCCTAATAATACATCACAAACTTCAAGGGGAGCAATGTCACACAATACCTCATCCGTGAAGGGCTTGATGTTGTATGGAAGGCGACACTGCTGGCTCACGCGAAGATCTCGTCCTTGGTGAAGCCACCCAATGGTGTATGGTTGTGGATGTGCTGTGGTCGGTAAGCCCAACCGCTTCATGACCTCTGTCGAAATGAGGTTCTTTTGACTCCCGCTATCAACAATGAACTGTATCGGGGAGCCCTTTACCCACATCTGGGAGTGGAAGAGACGCTCCTCCTCCTCTGGATCTTCGGGTTCATTTTTCTGGATCTTGGCGGTAGCAACAGTGGCGTTGGGATCCACATCAATGATCTGCTTCCCTTTGTCATTCCCGTTATCGGGTTCTGACTCAGAGTCGGAACATGCATCTGATTCTGAAACCTTTAGCTCAGCCACCAGTGACTGCTTGGCTCGACACTCACTTGTGTTGTGAGTGGAGCTCTTGTGGAACTCACACCATTTTCCCGTGTCCTTTTTCGGCTTCGCGGCGCTGTTCTTTGCTTGCGGCTTCGACGGGTTGTCTTGGGCTATCCCACCTTGGCTTTGTCCTTTGTTCTGTGGTTTAGGGGCACCTTTTCCCTGCTTTGGATTCGCAGATCCAAAGTATCGCTTCTTTTGTTTAAACTTCTGCTCGACCTTGACGACATATCGGTATGCTGCGCCGAGAGAGGAGATGTTCAGGAATTGTATTTCTTCCTGGATGTACTTGTGTAGGCAGCCACGGTATTTGAGTATCAAATGTTGCTCCGAATCTTTGATACCCAACTTTGTGCGAAGGGTATGGAAAAGATTGGTGAACTACGGCACGTCTTGGTCCCTTCCCTGCCGCAGCGTGGTCCACTTTATGTATTCATCCTCATAGCTTCCGACAGGGTTGTACTGCTCCTTGATGGCATCCCGGAATGAATTCCAGGTGGGTGCGGCTGAAAATAGTGAGCCAATACTTTCATCCTTCTGCTCGCAGTAGGTTTCCCACCAGTCCTTGACGTGGGGGGCTGCTTTGAGAAGAGCGAAAACAATATTTTCCTGACTCGAAAATTCATGAATAGAAAAATAACCCTCTAGTAGATTTAACCATTTATCTACGGCATCTGCGTCTATCTGACCCTAGAATATGGGGATTTCAAAATTAACTTGTACCTTAAAGGGCGTGGCATTTCCAGAGTAGCTGCTGGAAGCCGATGCGTCGCTTCTGGGTAGCCGCTGAAGGATCTGGGCAAAGCTGTCCATCATCGCGTTCCGTTGTCGCTTGAGGGCTTCTTCGAGCAAGATTTTGATGGGATCTCCTGCCCCCTCGTCTTTCTTCTCATCCGCCATGGGAGGCCGTCGGGATTTGCGAGGCTGGTCTTGCAAAGGTTCGACCAGTTCAAGCCCTAACTCTTTATATCCCGACCTTGTTGGGGACATGCAAAGAAAAACAGAGAAAAAGCATATCGGTCTGATACCACTGATCCGGACTTAAACAGGAACACAACAAATTACAGAGATAACCATAAACACAGATATGCAGCGGAAATAATACTTCATTTCATTAATGTAAATACTGAAATATGCTTACAAATGGTAATGGAAATAAACTAGCTAGGGCGAGGGTAGCTTATCTCTGAGGAGAGATGTGGTGGCTACATGCCTAAGAACTGTGTTACAATGAGGCTCGAAGGCCTATTTATTATTGAGAAACAATGGAAAACCCTTAACATTCCAAAACCTAACCCTAGAAGATGAAACGCCAAACTGTGGGCCCCGTTTGGGTAAATTGGTACACCAACTTCCTGGGGTCGTAACTTTGGCATATGATCTCCATTTGACGTGTACAATAGCTCGTTAGAAAGATCTATCTGAGCACTGCCACTTTGGGAGGCAACATGGGTCCATGGACCCATGTTGCCCCAGATTTCCAAAAAAAACGTCGTTTAGGGCCTCAAAACGGCTCCGGAAGTTCAGGACCCGAAAAACTGCTAAAAATAGTAAGTTGTGCTACAATTAAGGAAACTAAAAATGCTGAGAGAAACAATGGTGGGGGTCCAGGTGGACTTGGCAGGTGGCCACCAATATCCACCTGGATCAGATGTGGCCAAGGCATGACACATATCCAAGTTTAATTCATTCCATGTTGTCATCCTTCAACAAGCCTGAATGATATATGTTGGCACACAACCCCTAACATGTCAAACCAATGTTTGGCATGTAAGGTGGGTCCACACACTCACACTAGTTCAAAGTCAAATTTAGTACAACGTTGGAAGCATAAGTTTACATGGTTCATTTTTTAGCTCATTCGGTGGGGCACCGGTAGTGTATTGGCTAAGACCTTGGTTTGAGTGTTAGGTCTAATCAAGTTAGACCATTTTTTTTATGATTATTGAAATTCATTATGTCGAATGTTTAACCAATTGACAAGATACAATTTGTATCCTTGGTGCCAAAATATGACCATTTTGTCTGATGTTCCCTGAAAGAGGGAATTTGTATAATGGTTAATCTTATTATATGGTTTTAAATGGTTATTTTGAGTTTTTGGGCTCATTATTGGTCCAAATTGGATTCCAGGAGATGCACAGTGATCAGGGCTTAGAGGTGGATGCTATTGAAGGAATAAAATTTATTATTAATATATATTTGATGACCATAATTTCTCTTTTGAATGAGTTTGAGGGTTTAAAATAAGGTTGCAGTGGTTCTGGATATATGGGGAAAACGGGTTCCAAGAAGAAGTGTGTGTGACTATATTGATGTACTAGTTAGAGTAGAGCATGCACAACAGTATGACAACAACATGTTATTTAATTTGAAAACTTATATTATCTGAAGATAAGGTGGATCCAATTTGAAATATATTGAAAAGAGGTCCACAAGGAGTTGAAGAAGGAGGTGGGTACCTCCATTTAGGTTGGATCCTATTGTAGGTCAAATCTTGGTCATCATTGAGGTTGGTGCCTCAATTAGGTTGGAGACTAGAGTAAGCTAAATTTTCTCATCATCAAGGTTAGTGCCTCAATTAGGTTGGATTCTAATGCAAGTTGGAGCTTGTTATTATCAAGGTTCGTGTCTCAATCAGGTTGGAACTTGCTCATTATCGAGGTTGGTGCCTCAATCATATTGTAACCTATAGTGAGTTGTTTCTTGCACATTTTTTAGGTTTGTTCATCAATTAGGTTGTATCCATATACAAGTATCAACTTCCATATTTTAGGGGTGGGTGCCTCCAACAAGTTGATGCTTGCGAATCTATTTAATGAATTGAAGAATAATAAGAAGAAGAATTTGTGCTTTTCTCCCACATGGGTTTCCACGTAAAAGTTTGTGTCTATATTTGTGGATATGATGGCTCTTGATGTCTTACTGATGTGATGATAGCTTCATGATGCATTACTTTGTTTATTGATATGTTGCAAATGGTTATGGTGCATTGGTACATAATTGTTCATTGAAGAAAATTCGAGGAATGGTTAAATTGCTCTCACATTGATTCACCCCCCCTCCCCCTCTCTTGCCTGCCCTCCCCCCCAGTGTGATATTTGGTCCAACCGTACGCACTCAACATAATTTTTTTTATGCCTTATAATGCATATTTATTTCTTTACTTATTTGTTGTAGATGGTTGTCCTTCAATTTCTCTAAATCTTTGCTACCTTGTGCATTCTCACTTTGCTCATTTATGCATTGATATTTTTCAATTTGAATATTTTCTAGCCAAGCAATACTTTCCCACTACGGTAATTCCGTCCAATATGCCCCATTGGTAGCTTCCTTCAATTAGAAATTTGTGTCCCAATATCATTCTATTAGAAGCTTTCAACACATTGTAATTTTGCACATTATTTCATTCCCTTTCCTTCACATTGTGGTCTCTCCAACCAACTTAACCACTTTCATCGTATCATCCTTTTCCATTACCTCTAGTTGTCCATTTGCATTTGCTTAATTATTGGATGCTTTTATTCACTTAAATGTGTTGATTTGTGTGAAGCCTTGTTTTTTCTACTCAATGGCACTCTACTCCCAATGGACTTTCAAATTTAATGAATATTCCTTCATCCATTATTTTGCACTATTTTCACTTGCACCTTGCTTCCACTAGACATTGATAATAGAAACAATTTTCTTGCTCTAATACTATTGAAGAGAACTAGTTGGTTTAGGAGTTGCAAACCCTTTTAGGAATACATTTGCTTACACATAAAGGTGAATTACCCATCTTGTGAGTCACACATCACCTCATGAGATCATTTCTCTCTTTTGTAAGAAGCTATACTTTCATCAATGCACTTCTAAATTCACAACTACAGAGTATTACTTATCTCAATGTGGATATTAAATTCATTCTTCACCTGCTAGTTTGTTCCATTCTTGTTCTTTTTTTGGTTGCACCTATTAATGAGGTTAATTGGTCCCAATATTCATAACCTCTTTCTATGTGGCAACATCTTCCTCACCTGTCACCATTCATTTATGGTCAATCCTTGAAATAAAAAATGCAATAAAACTTATCTATCTTCACATAACATCTGGTCATATCGTTAATAATCCCTTGACATAGCACTCTATCCTTAGGGGTTCCCCTATTCATCAATAGTGCCATATTATTATAAAGTTATCCTTGTTTTCATTGCTAAGTGGTTACACTTCCAAATTTGCCTCCATACTATTATATAGGCACTCTCTCGAGATATATGCAACCTCCCGTGCTCAATAGCACCATTTTCCTTTTTTGTTTGGAGACTTCTATGGTTGAGATTTGAGGAGTGAAAATTCGAAATAGAATCCACAAGTGTCATTTTTAAGGTCTACATTCCGAGTCACCAACTAGACTCATCATCAGGACAATCATGTCAAGATAAGAAAAGTAAATGATGAGGGTATAAATAGGACAGGGAAAAGAAGAGACAGAAAATAGAGTCAATTTTATAATAATTAAGAAAATAATAATAAATAAATAAATGAAAAATAAAAAATCAAAGGATAAATAATAATTAAAAACATTATAAATGACAATCAATAAATCTATAAAACAATAAAGGTCAAATAAAATAATAATAAAAATACTAAAATAAAAACAAAAAATAATGAAATAACATACTACAATTAAAATTACAGCAAATAAAAAAATAAAAATAAAATAATAATATAAAGTAAAATGGAACGAGTAAAAATAAAATAAATAAAAATAAGAATAAAAGTAGAAACTAGAAAAGACAATCAAACTAAAAGTAAAGAAAGAATAATAGTAAAACAAACTAATTGAATATGAAAGAAATAAAATAAAGTAAAATAAGATAATATAAAATAAAATAACAAAAATAATAAAATATAATAAACTAGAATAATATAAATCAAGTAATAAAATAAGAGAAAATTTTAAAAGAAAAAGGAAAGGATCATGGAAGAACAAAACAAGTAAATAAATAAAATTGAAATGAAATAAATTAAGAAGGATGCATAATAAATAGAGAATAATTATGAATTCAAAGAAGGAAGCATCATATACAGAGAGGGGTGGGGGTAGGAGAGGCGAGGGGAGGAAGGGTGCAGGGGGCAAGGAAAAGAGTATAGTGAGGAGAGAAAGAACCGGGAATAAGGATAAGGTAGAAACTAATAATAAAAAATAAAAATAAAGAAAGGGGGTGAGGGGGGGAGCGAGAGAGAAGAATAAAGCAAAAGAAGAAGAGCGAAATAAGAGGGAGAGTTTCTAGAGGGGAGAAGAAGAAGTTAAATGATTGAGATTAACGGTAGCCAACTATTGTTGATCTCGGCCTTGGCATGTTTGATGATCTCCAAAACTTCCCTAAACTTGCGCTTGAAATAATGGTTTTCCTTAGTGATAATTTCAGTGTTTTCAAGGCAAAAGTGGTGCTTAGTTTTTGATGAGTGTTCAACAAGAGTAGAGGAGTGAATTCTCTCTTTCTTTATGTCAGCCCCATGTTCCCCGAGTCTTATTTTGAACGACCGACCAGTCTCCCCAATGTAGTACTTTCCACATGAACAATTAATCTTATAAACTTCTTTGAATTGAAATTGATCAACCTTATCTTTGATAGATCTCATCTTATGTCGAATGGTTTCAAGGAGCTTGAATGTTGTGATAATACCATTTCTTTTGAGGATTTTTGCAATTGTGTCAGTGGTACCACGAATATATGGGTGGAACGCTTTACTTGTAGGGGCAGGGGAAGGGAAAGGGGACTTCAGGGAGTGAGACTTTCTTTCGTCTTGTCTGATAGTTGTGCAAATGTCTTTGTAATTGTAGCCATTGTCAAGAAACACTTTTGTAAGGTTGTCTATTTCTTGTTGGAAATGTTCTTTATCATATAACCTTGAGGCTGTAGTGATGAGTGTGTTTAAAATCCCCATTTTTTGTGTTGGATGATGGTAAAAATCGACATGGAGCTAGTTATCTGAATGAATCTTCTTTCTATATACTTGATGTCCCAACCATAGGCTTATTGTTCTATTTCTCCCAATAGCCGCCCTCAAGATGGGGCTTCTCTCTTGGTTGTCCACCATCCACACACAATAGCCCAAAACCAAGATTTTTACTCCAATAGAAATTCCAATCCACCAACTCTCTTTCTCTTGAACCTACACAACCGAGGGAATGGGATCCACTTTTCTTCCATGCAGTCCCTCAAGCTGTCCCACTTCCCTAGAAAAATTGACTAGAAAAAATGCTCAGAAAATGACCATTTTGTCTATTAGTTAGACTACTAGCGTATATTATAGATGGAATTAATTTTTTTCACTTTTTTTTTGCCAAGCAAAATTATTACTTTTTTTTGTTTAAATTACAATACAATTTCAAGTAAAATTGTTATTTTTTGTTGTTTAAATTACATTTTTGAATGTATAAATGGATTCAACACCTTAATTTTTTTTATTTTTTTTTTCACTTTATTTTTTTCAAGCAAAATTATTACTTTTTGTTCTTTAAATTACAATACAATTTCAAGTAAAATTGTTATTTTTTGTTGTTTAAATTACATTTTTAATGTATAAATGGATTCAACACCTTAAAAAATCTGAATAACTGCAACCCCGGTTTTTAAAAAATCTCTTATGAATTTTCGTTAAAATTAACTGGACAATTTGGCTCAAACCCAGTTTTTTTTTTAAATCTCTCATTAATTTTGGTTAAAACTAACTGGAAAAAAATCCGAATAGCTGAAACCCGGTTTAAAAAAATCTCTTATGAATTTTGGTTCATATCAATACAGCAATAAATGTTTTAATATCTTATTATATTTATAAGTTGTTCTTAATATTATTTGTGTTGGTTTATGTTTAGTAGTTGTGTTATTTTTAGAACATATTTTGATGCAGACAACATAAAATATTCTACATAAACTAAAATTAAATAGTAGCAATATAAATAGTTAATAGTATATACTCAAAGATAAATTCCCTAAAGTGCATAATCCATTCCAATTCATTCTAGCAATTTTTTCGATGTATTTGTTATCATTTTATTAGTTAGTTTTGACATCAACGATAATTTTTTTCAAAGGAATTTATAAGTATCCTATATACCGTATATAGTAATGCCAAGGTTGTTGAACTTATCACATGTATTACCAAATCTTTTTCATCATTTTGAGTCTTAAGTACAAGTAAAATAAATAATAATAATGAAAGCAATGACACCATAACTTCAGCCATTTAAAATTACCACAAAATTTGTGTGGGTGGCTTCACCATGATAACAAACATATACATTATGGTAATAAACATCTAAATGTGAATCGTGTTGTTGTGGATGCTCAATATTTCTTGTAAATTAGTGTGAATGCTTTTTCATGACAACACTTGTCTTTGTAATTATTAATGAATGTTGCAGCCTTTTTGTTTAGATGTTGCTACAATTCATTTCTTTATATCATATATAGGTTGGTGCTTTAGATAGAAATTTTCAAAATCCTATCAGTTTCAAGGCCATCCTAAGATAGGAAATATTATCTCTAAGTTCATTGGAATAGCCAACAAACTTCTATGTCATACAACCAAAATCTAACTTCGAAGGACAACCTCGAATTCTCAGGAGACAATAGTTGGCCATAGTTGATGCCTTTATCAGTTGTAGGTCTCCAAATATAACAATTGCACATGGCATTAAGACCAAACAAATTTCCTTATACACACTGCTAGACTATAACTTGAAACTTGAATACACAACATGGCTTGATGAGGACAATTGTGACATTGTTCAACTTGCTTGACTGTTGCACAAGCCATGAGTCTTAAGGAAAATACTAATGAAAATATAATCAATAATTATCTCACTAATCCATATTTTCCACAGTGTTCTCGGGGGCATTCACCATCTCATACTAAAGTGTCTATTAATTGTCTTGTTGAACAAAGCTTTCAAGAAAATTGCATCAAAGAAAACTATCCTCCGCCTTTTCATTAGCATTTCTTATATGCTCAATCCCTGAGTTTGGCTATATGACCATTGAAATTCTTCCTGAAAATCACTAAACATAAATGTTGCTTTAGACAGTGAGCAGGAGAGAAATTAATTGAGCTCTTAATAAAGTGTTGTCTTTGTGACAATGACCCTCCAATTTTTTTTCCTAATTCAATTTTGGAGCTTACATGAACTATCATTTCAAGCCATCTTGTGTCGCCTTTTTATTTGTTCATGTTTTTCTAAGTTGTCGACTATCCTTGCAATGTTCTTAAGTGTCGTATTTCCTCTTAGGTCAAATTTTCCTAAGTATCGTCATCATATTTTTAGAAAGGCTTATGTTATCTTTTATGATAGCCCCACCCAAAGTTCTCATACAGGAAGCATTTGTAGATATATTGTAAATATTTCACAACATTTAAAATCAAGAAAAAATGGACTGAGTCAATGGACATGGATTCCAGAGCTAGAGGAGGTAGTCGCTTGCTTGGGACATCATGGTTTCTTGTGCAAAGGAGAAACTTGAAATGTAAGACAACCATTAAAGGATCGTTGGTGCAGGAATTGAGAAAAAGGAGCTCTTGAAATTAAATGAGATGCAAGAGGAGGTATGCAGGCCCATGTTGATTGAGAAACAACCACATGAAAGAGAGGACAAGCATTTTTGAAGGGATTGCATGTTGCAGGTTAGGAAGGACGCAATAATAATGGCAACCAAGGAGAATACCAAGAAAAGGTTGGACGCGAAAAAAAAGAGAGAGAGGAGAGATTTAGAAGAAGAAAAAAAAGAGGGAAAATAGAGAGACGGATGAGGCGAGATTCAACACGAGCTTCCCATCGGCAACACTAAATAGAAGAGAAGAAAAAATAAGGGGATTGGCTCTTGATCCCTTGAGGTTGTAAGTTGAGTTAATGCTAGTCTCTAGACCCCTATAACATCTTTAGGTCCTTAGAGGTTGTGGGTTGAGATAGAATCCCTGGAGCCCTATAACACCTTGGGTATCTAGAGGCTGTGGGTTGAGACATAGGTCTCTGGAGCCTTGTAGCAACTTGGGTCCCTGGAAGCTGTGGGTTGGGATGGAATTTCTAGAGCCTTGTAACAACTTGGGTCCCCTTGAGGCTGTGGGTTGAGATAGCAGAATCTAGAGCCCTGCAAAAACTTGGGTAGATGTCATCCTAAAGCTCAAGCGGAGGAAGATTGGAATGAAGACTAATGGTTACCTCCCTAATGGTACAGTGGATTTTGGACTCCCTAGAAGGGGTTGAATAACTATGTGAGCACTTGGGGGTGAGGTTGGGCATCTACAATCTCCTGTTTTCAACCAAGTAAGAAGCTGTCAGTTGATGGGATTGAGGAAGGAAGTCCTTTGGAATCTAGAAATCAGTGGTAGATTGGTGTGCTAGTCCTCGAAGCAAGCAACCCCCCCAGACTCTGGAATTTGGATCGGGGGTGACGACTCTAAGCAAGTGTGACTGCAACTGTCTATGGTTGGGTGGAGAGAACTTGTCCCAAACTTAGTTTCCCTGCATGTTCTAAGATAAGTAATTGTGTATATTATCTAACTCTCAATGAATCGTGTTATTGTGTTATGGATAATGGTTTTGAACTTAGGGAATGCATTGCACTGCTGAAACTCGCATATGTGATACATTCCCCATGTAAATACGTTAATGTGATTTGTATATATGTATGTATATGTGTTGAATACATGAATATATGTGTGAGAAAGCTAAAAGTGAAATATGTGTAACAATTGCTAATTGCAGGCATGGAATATCTAGCACATAAAAGGCATAATAAATCACATGGTAATGAATACTAGGCCATAATGTTGCACCAAGTCTAGATTCATGCATATGCTTAGCTGTGTGAGAAACAAGATAAATAACTCATTAAGAAAAAGACAGAACGCGTTACAAATCATGGTCGTGCCATGAGAGCTTGGATTAACACTTGAAGAATAGTGGGCTCTAAGACCCTTTTTAATATAATATTACATGCAAGGCCCTATATATAGCAGGGTTTGTACTCACTTGTGAGTTATTCATTGTCACATTACAAGTTGTTGTGTTTCACAACGAGCACTGCCTTATTGTCAAAGGGAGTTTTCCCTGGTATCAGTTGAGTCACCAACTTTACATGAATGTACTTCAGCCTTGAATTTTTGGTAGGAAGGATTGTTGCTTTTGGCATCTTAAGATGACAGTCGAGGAACTTGATGGCTCTCTGTATTGACATGGAGCTGTTTGTAGGCTCGACACAGGGTCTGGTACCGTCGATGTGTGGCAATCGAGGTAGGAACCTCTCCAGAGTCTGTGCCAAGTCCGTGGTGGGTAATCCATGTAGGAGCGCCTATGCCTCCCAGAGTGGAATTTAATCCCCGTGGGATGGGAAGACTCGTAGGCCAGGAACTTGTTGGAGAATTGATCACTCAAGCTCGAGAGAGATAATGTCATAAATCACCGTATGCAACCAAGGGTACCATTGTGAAACTGTGAAACACATCTGCGCGTCTACCAGACTCCTGAGAAGGAGCCATACTCGGCAAGGTTAGATCAGAGAAGCCTTTGCGAAAATGAAGCTTGTAATCGGGAAGGTTATTGGGCTCTTCGTCTAAGACATTGTGCGATGCAGAGTCAAGAGTCTTTGACCAAGTCATGGTGGGAATAGGAAGGGAATCTCGAGGAAGGAGGTGATGAGCTTATAGAAGAAGTTAGGCTAACCTTATCCCCTAAACGGTAAAAACCTTAGTCAAAGGAGGCTTCTAGTTGGTGGAGATAGATTCCTTTCACACGATTGGTCAGAATGAGAGGGAAGTGTAAAATATAATTTAAATTAGTTTTGGGGACTTAGCGGGAAAAAAGGCTTCAAGGTTTTGTCGAGAGATGGTGACAAATATTTGTTTGTTACCCAAACCCGTTAGGCGAGGGACGGCAGTCAGAAGGGGCCACCTCAGAAGCTGGGAGGTCAAAACCCCAGAGAGTTGTGTGGATGGTGTTTTAAAGGGTTTTGGGTTTGACGGTTATTGTTCACCACGTAAGGCCTATTGGAAATTGTAACTAGGTTCGATCTTCACTTAATGTATTTGCTTCATCATGTAATGTACTTATCAAAAGAATAAAGAAAATTATTATTATTATTATTATTGTGACTTATTAAAGAATGGGTTTCATGCTTGGGTCACATTGTTTTAGGTAAAAGTCCCCATTGAGGACCTCTAGGATTTATTTTGAGTCAATAAAGTCATTTTACTTTTAAAGAGGCCCTTCTTGGGCTTTTGAATTATGTAAAAAGATTAACTATTGAGTCAAATATGATTTAAGTATCCTCCACACCAAGTCGGCCTAGAAGAGAGATCAAGTCGGCCTAAGGACCCTAATTCGACCCAGGAGAAGTCTATAAATACAAGCTAGTCGAAGCCATTTGGAGCATAAATCTCTCACAAGAAGTTCAATATCTCTCTTAGATGGGAAAAATGCAAAGTTTGTTGTCGGGAAGCCGAAATAAGTGCAAGTTTGGGGAAGTATAAGGAGAAAGGAAAAATCAAAATTTTGGTGCCTCTCTCTCTGTTTCGTGTCCTGGATTGGGAGATCGAAGTCTTCCAAGTTTCATTGTTTTCAGAATCTGCCAGTTGCCAGAAGGTGCTGGCAAGTTGAAGTTGCTGGAAAGGGGTCGAAATTATGGAAGGTTGACTTGTTGTGGAGGGAAGGTCTGGTCTTGATATAGGGTGAAGAGTCTCAAAGAATACTATTGAAAGGAAGAATTTATTGACTGGGTTTTCCCCTCGAGGGGTGTTTTCCCTGGCACCGTGCTTGCATCTGGTGTCTATTGTTTTATGTGTTGCTTCTTTGGTAATTGCTTGATGAACTAAAATAAAGAAGATATAAAGAACCGTAATAATAAGAAACATCACAGGTAATTATCAAGAATAAGAAAATCTTTCTGCCTTTCTGATTTTCTAACATGGTATCATAGTTTTGGTGAAGAAGGAAGAGAAAGTTAGTCTCAAGAACTTGATCAAGGATCAAAAGGATTATCTCAGGGAAGGAATCTACTATATTCAAGGAATATGTCTAACAAAATCAAGGGAGAGAACAAACTTGAAGAGGCCTCAAACTATAGGTCCTGAAAGAAGAGGATTCACCTCATCTTTGAAAAGAACAAGGTACTAGACTTGGTCAAAGAAAAAGTAAAGAAGCCTACACAGGGTTACAATGATGATGACAAAGTGAAATTCAAGGAACTAGAATTGGTGGCTATGACTTTGATGGTAGAAGGAATAAAGGACAAACTTGTCCCATTGATAGCTAACATCGATCATGCTCAGGAAATGTATGAAGCCTTATCAAAGTTATTCACTGTTAAGAACATTGGTCAAGTAGCAAGTTCAAAGAAAGAGCTAAGGACCACAAAGATGACTCAAGAAGACAAAGTGGCATCCTTCTTTGTGAAGATAGCAAGAATAAGGGATGATGTTTTGGCCATTTATGAAATTATAATTCTAGATAAAGAACTCGTGATCACTGCCCTATTAGATTTTCCATCCTCTTGGGGTGCTTTTCCTGCAAGTCTCAATAGTTAGAAGGAAGCTCCCACTGTTGAAGAACTATGGATTGACTGCATTAAGGAAGAATTGAGGATCTCATTAGCCAATCCTGAAGGAGTATCAAATGCCTACATTGCTCAACACAAAGGAAGTGAATCAAAAGGGCCAAGGAAGAAATTTGACATGTCCAAGATAGAGTGATATCAATGTCATAAGAAGGGTCACTAGAAGAGTGATTGTCCCGACAATCCAAAGAACAGGAAGAGAGATATAGATTATGCTAAATTTGCTAAAGAAGGAGACCCAAAGAAAGAAAAACCAAAAGAATCTGATATAATTGACTTACATTATTAAGTCCTTTGTTTTTAGTCTTAGATATTCTAGTTTTGTACTTTTGATGTTTTAGAATTTATAGGTCTTTAACATATTTTGGAAAGGGCATTTTTATTGTTTTTATAAGTTTGTAAGTATCCCACAAACTTTGGAGGGAGTCCCCAACAACTCCCAAAGATAAGTATCTCATCTCCTTCCAGTTATTGGTTTCATGTACTTGTTTAAGTTTGATTATACTAATCACCATTCTCCCTCTATTGTCTTGATTAGGAAGACATCTACTATATCCTCAAGGAGTATGGAAGGAAGCCACCCAAGGAAAGGTTTGTCAAGAAACAAAGGTATGCCTTAAATTATAATACATTGATTTCTTTATATTAAAGGTTTATTCATTTCTTAGTATATTACTAACATTGTTATGTCTAGCTATATTGAATCATAATGATTTTTGATCTGGTTGATTCATCTCTTGATAAATCTACCCACCTCACTCATATTCTTAACTGATTTTGTAGAACCCTAGATAGGTTCTAGAAAACCATAACCGAAGGCTATGCTAATGTGAATGTGTGAAACCCTAAACTGCTAAGGCATATTGTGAAATTTTATTTGAAGTTTTTATTGATGATGTCATGTTTGGGATTTTGGTATGATCAGGAAAACCTAACTTATTAGGGTTGAATGATAAAGTCTAAAATCACGAACCTATGAAGTTTTGGTAATGTTGGGTGTGCTATAAACTCTTTAGGGTTTGGTGGAATGTGTAAGAAATACCCTTATAGTGTTTTAGAAATGATTTCCTTGGTATGTGTGTGTTTGTTTAATGAAACCCTAGTTTAAATCAAGTTTGATGTATGTCTAACTCTTATTTGATATCTTGTGAAGTTGGGTTTGACTAACACATGATATAAAATGCCTTTGAATGATGATGAAACCCTAGGTATATATAGATATGTCCTTTTGGTCGAAACCCTAGCCTGGTCTAGGTAAGATGTATTAATTTTGTCGGACATATGATATGCTTATGAATGATTATGAATACCTAGATATGTGTGTTGACCTGGTTATTGATGGTCGTAGGTCTTAGGATTTAATATAGGTCCTTGTCTCAGATTCTACGATGATGATATTTGGAAATCAAGGTTTTTGCAGCAAAACCCTAGTAATAGTTAAATTGTCTAGTATGTGTGATATAACAATTTGAGATCTATTTATTGATTGCTCAGATTATGAAAAAGGAATTATAGGGTTTTGGAGTTGAACCTTAGTAGAATTAAAATCTGTAATGTATGATGACAATATAATGATTTGAGATTTATGTAAGATAGTTGAAATCTGAGTTTTTATTGGGATTGATATTTGATTGAAAATCTAGGGTTTGTAACTAGCCTTAGTGGAAGTTGGCCATGTCAATGACTAAGCTATGATTGATTTTGATTGATTCTTTTCTATGAAATCTAGGATTTGTATGAAACCCTAGTAAGAAATCTAGCATATGAATTTTGAAAGGTTGTTAGATTCCTTATATTTGTTTGAATTGTTTCTAGGGTTTGCTATATGTTGTAGTAATATATGTCATACCTTTGAAAGAAACATTGAAACCCTAGATGGAATGAAAGTTGTTATGAAGTAGTCTAGGGTTTATGACAAAGTCCGTAGTAAGATGTTGAAGAGTATATGTCTCTTGTTTGCAATTCAGTCTGGCTATCTGATATGTATAAATTTGAAATGCTTCCATGATTATGATATGGATAACTTCATTCTTCTATAGTTTTGGTTGTAATTTCTATCTATGTTGATTAGGTACACAATATTCAATATGGTGAAGATGCTCATTGATGTGACAAGCATGATGAGGATACTAATAACTCTGATGAAATGGTTGGAATTGGTGAAATATTATTCAATGATGAAAAGAAGAAGTTGATCTCCCTGAGGAAGCCTACATAGAAGAGATATCCCTAAGATTAAGAGGGAGTCGAGATGAAGAGATTCTTCCTGGTTGAGAGGGAGGGCATAGCTTGGATTTTGTTAATGAATTTCGGAGGATATGTTGTTGCATGAAACGTAGGAAAGGAAAGTACATAATTGAGGAATCTTCTATCAAAGATTCAGTTGATAGTCCTACGAAGTTGAGAAGCGACATCTAGAGTGACCCTGGAGGTTTGTATTTGATTTTGTACATGTATATTATTGATTGGGGTTGTGTTTGTACAGGTAAATGTATTGAAGGTTTTTGATAGCATGTTGGTTACCGATCAATTTGACTAGGAGAGATTTTTTGTCCTTGATTTGTCAGATCAAGGGGTGTTGAGGCTTTGAGAGTGAAGCATTGCCTATGAGGACATCTGACCCGCACTTTGTGTTGATGTCTAGGTCCCAAAGCTGGAAATGTGGTGTTGATCATTGAGATTTGACACACACATGGGTTTATGGGTTGATAGTTAGCAACTAAGCCTGATGGTACCGAGAGAGGCTAAAAGCTTAAGTCCATCTTATTTCCACCCGGATATATTTCCTTGGTCAGGAATCTAGAACGTGGCATTGTCGTGCCTAAATAGTTGAGAAACCAATGGAGAGATTTCCCTGGTCAGGAATCTACTCCATGGCATTGTGGTGCCTAAAATTCTTCATGGTTCATATAGTTTGAGATCTTCTATTGTACTTGTACATGATGAATACCTCCTTAGTTAAGAGGGAGTTTTGGAAATCTAATTAGGTTCGGTATTCATTTAATGTATTTGAGTCATAATGTAATGTACTTATCAAAAGAATAAAGAAAATATTTATTATTATTATTGTTGTTACTTATTAAAGCATGGGTTTCATGCTTGGGTCACCTTGTTTTAGGTCAAAGTCCCCATTAAGGAACTATAGGATTTAGTCTAAGTCAATAGAGGCATTGTACTTTTAAAGAGATCCTTTTTGAACTTTTGAATTATGTAAAAAGGTTAAGTATTGAGTAAAATATGATTCAAGTATCCTCCACACCAAGTCAGCCTAGAAGAGAGGTCAGGTCGGCCTAAAGACCCTAATTCAACCCACATGAAGTCTATAAATACAAGTTAGTCGAAGTCATTCGGAGCATCAATCTCTCAAAAGAAGTTCAATATCTCTTGTAGTAGGGAAAAGTGCGAAATCTATTGTCGGGAAACCAAAATAAGTGCGAGTTTGGGGGAGTCTAAGGAGAAAGGAAAAATTGAAAATTTGGTGCCTCTCTCTCCCTCTATTTGGTTTCTTGGATTGTGAGATTGAAGTATTCCAAGTTTCACTGTTGTTAGAAGTTGTCAGTTGCCGGAAGCTACTGGCTAGTCGAAGTTGCTGGATAGGGGTCGAAATTCTGGAAGGCTGACTTAGTGTGGAGGGAAGATCTGGTCTTGGTCTAGGGTGAAGAGTCTTAAATAACACTACTGGGTTTTCCCCTCCAGGGGGGGTTTTCCTTAGAACTGTGCCTACATCTGGTGTCTATTGTTTTATGTACTACTTCTTTGGTAATTGCGTGATAAACTAAAAGAAAAAAGATATAAAGAATCGTAATAGTAAGAAGCATCACAAGTAATTATCAAGAATAAGAACATCTTTCTGCCTTTTTTATTTTCTAACAAGGCCTAGTACAGGCTTAGTCGTTGAGGGATCTGTCATTCTCTGTAACCCATACACAGGCATCCCATTGTCATAGTGGAAATGACATCAGTGTGAGGCCTTGAGAGGAACATGGAAGGCAGTTTGGGAATCTTGAGTGACTACAAGAGCCACTAATAGGTGATACGGGGACCTCACGTAGGTCAACACATGGTTACGGAAGATTGACATCACATCAGTTGGGTAATTTTTGGATACCGGAGGTCGAACACCCTGTGAACACAGATGGAAGAATGTTATGGGGAATCCAAGACACTGGGGACTATCAGTTGACGACACATCAGTTAACGAAGATTTCTATGTCCCTTAGGGTCATTACCCAGAATTAATTGTATGGAGGCGTCGGGGTTATAGGGCCACAAGGACATCGACACATAACATGTGGAGGATCATGTGGCACCCTGGAACAACGGAATCGCGTACCCACTGCGAAATAAATATCGATAGATACAGGTGTCGGGATGGACAAAAGTTATATTGTCGGACTCACATTTTCTCTTAGATTTGTACTTAGATAAATATACAATGCAACTCACAGTGCCAACCCACATGTTAGATGAGCTTGGATTTCCTTTGAAAAAGTGTAGTTCTCACCAATAGCTACCACATTCTATCCCTCCAAATAAGGATCAAACCACACACAATTCCACTAATCTACACTTCACAGGTTCGACACAGTATTGAATCCCCTGAATTTGGTGCAATGCATGGAAATTACTACATTAAGTATAGTGAAGGGAATACATCAAACAAACATCATGAATTTATGGGTGACTAGTGATACTCGTACTCCAGTCTCTACATAACTTATTTTTAATGGGTGACCTATGATACTCGTACTCCAGTCTCTGCCTAACTTGTTTTTAACTTAGTTGAGTGTTCAACAACAAACTAGTAGACAAAACACAATCTTTAACAAATCATAAATTATTTTTAATAAATTTAGACAAACCAATAGACCAATGTGTTTTCAATACATAGTATTCACCCAAGCTCGAAGGGGCCTTTGTCCTTAGTAAACAGTGTTTACTTGATCCCAGAGGCGCATTATCCTCATTACACATTATTCACCCAAGCCCAGAGGGGCCTTGTTCTTTTTTCTCACTATTTATTCAAGTTCAAAGGAGAGTCAACTATTTTTACTGGTTATCGAGGGGAATCATGCCTATCATACACCGAATCCCGGTTAGATGTTGTCTCACTTTGATTATCAGCCAAGAGGTATCACAAGGCATTGGCCAAGCTCGAGGGAGGGTAATTTGATTGACCCAATTCAAATCCAAGTCTAAGGGTGAATCACATTGAAGTCAAAGGATTACCAATCAACCTTAGGTTGAGCCTTAGTTCGATCTACAATTATGATGTGGCCAAGGCATGAAACATATCCAAGTTTAATTCATTCCATGTTGTCATCCTTCAAAGTCAAATTTAGTACAACGTTGGAAGCATAAGTTTACATGGTTCATTTCTTAGCTCATTCGGTGGGGCACTGGTAGTGGATTGGTTGAGACCTTGGTTTGAGTGTCAGGTCTAATCAAGTTAGAGCATTTTTTTTTTTTGATTATTGAAAGTCATTATGTTGAATGTTTAACCAATTGACAAGATACATTTTGTATCCTTGGTGCCAAAATATGACCATTTTTTCTGATGTTCCCTGAAAGAGGGAATTTGTATAATGGTTAATTTTATTATATGGTTTTAAATGGTTATTTTGAGTTTTTGGGCTCATTATTGGTCCAAATTGGATTCTGGGAGAAGCACAGTGATTGGGGCTTAGAGGTGGATGCTATTGAAGGAATGAAATGTATTATTAATATATATTTGATGACCATAATTTCTCTTTTGAATGAGTTTGAGGGTTTAAAATAAGGTTGCAGTGGTTTTGGATATATGGGGAAAACAGGTTCCAAGAAGAAGTGTGTGAGACTAGATTGATGTACTAGTTAGAGTAGAGCATGCACAACAATATGAAAACAACATGTTATTTAATTTGAAAACTTATATTATCTGAAGATAAGGTGGATCCAATTTGAAATATATTGAAAAGAGGTCCACAAGGAATTGAAGAAGGAGGTGGGTACCTCCATTTAGGTTGGATCCTATTGTAGGTCAAATCTTGGTCATCATCGAGGTTGGTGCCTCAATTAGGTTGGAGAATAGAGTAGGCTAAATTTTCTCATCATCAAGGTTGGTGCCTCAATTAGGTTGGATTCTAATGCAAGTTGGAGCTTGTCATTATCGAGGGTTGTGTCTCAATCAGGTTGGAGCCTAGAGTAGGTTGGAACTTGCTCATTATCGAGGTTGGTGCCTCAATCATATTGTAACCTACAGTGAGTTGTTTCTTGCACATTTTTTAGGTTGGTTCATCAATTAGGTTGTATCCATATGCAAGTATCAACTTCCATATTTTAGGGGTGGGTGCCTCCAACAAGTTGATGCTTGCGAATCTATTTAATGAATTGAAGAATAATAATAAGAAGAATTTGTGGTTTTCTCCCACATGAGTTTCCACGTAAAAGCTTGTGTCTATTTTTGTGGATATGATGGCTCTTGATGTCTTACTAATGTGATGATAACTTCATGATGCATTACTTTATTTATTGATATGTTGCAAATGGTTATGGTGCATTGGTACATAATTGTTCATTGATGGAAATTTGAGGAATGGTTAAATTGCTCTCACATTGATTCACCCCCCCTCCCCCTCTCCCGCCTGCCCTCCCCCCAATGTGATCTTTCGTCCAACTATACGCACTCAACATAATTTTTTTTAATGCCTTATAATGCATATTTATTTCTTTACTTATTTGTTGTAGATGGTTGTCCTTCAATTTCTCTAAATCTTTGCTACCTTGTGCATTCTCACTTTGCTCATTTATGCATTGATATTTTTCAATTTGAATATTTTCTAGCCAAGTCATACTTTCCCACTACGGTAATTCCGTCCAATATGCCCCATTGGTAGCTTTCTTCAATTAGAAATTTGTGTCCCAATTTCATTCTATTAGAAGCTTTCAACACATTGTAATTTTGCACATTATTGCATTCCCTTTCCTTGAAACTATGGTCTCTCCAACCAACTTAACCACTTTCATCATATCATCCTTTTCCATTACCTCTAGTTGTCCATTTGCATTTGCTTAGTTATTGGATGCTTTTATTCACTTAAATGTGTTGATTTGTGTGAAGCCTTGTTTTTTCTACTCAATGGCACTCTACTCCCAATGGACTTTCAAATTTAATGAATCTTCCTTCATCCATTATTTTGCACTATTTTCACTTGCACCAAGCTTCCACTAGACATTGCTAATAGAAACGGTTTTCTTTCTCTGACTCTATTGAAGAGAACTAGTTGGTTTAGGAGTTGCAAACCCTTTTAGGAATACATTTGCTTATACATAAAGGTGAATTACCCATCTTGTGAGTCACACATCACCTCATGAGATCATTTCTCTCTTTTGTAAGAAGCTCTACTTTCATCAATGCACTTCTAAATTCACAACTAAGGAGTATTACTTATCTCAATGTGGATATTAAATTCATTCTTCACCTGCTAGTTTGTTCCATTCTTGTTCTTTTTTTGGTTGCACCTATTAATGAGGTTGATTGGTCCCAATATTCATAACTTCTTTCTATATGGCAACATCTTCTTTACCTGTCATCATTCATTTATGGTCAATCCTTGAAATAAAAAATGCAATAAAACTTATCTATCTTCACATAACATCTGGTCATATCGTTAATAATCCCTTGACATAGCACTCTATCCTTAGGGGTTCCCCTATTCATCAATAGTGCCATATTATTATAAAACTATCCTTGTTTTCATTGCTAAGTGGTTACACTTCCAAATTTGCCTCCATACTTTTATATAGGAACTCTCTCGAGATATATGCAACCTCCCATGCTCAATAGCACCATTTTCCTTTGTTGTTTGGAGACTTCTATGGTTGAGATTTGAGGAGTGAAAATTCGAAATAGAATCCACAAGTGTCATTTTTAAGGTGTACATTTCGAGTCACTAACTAGACTCATCATCAGGACAATCATGTCAAGATAAGAAAAGTAAATGATGAGGGTATAAATAGGACAGGGAAAAGAAGAGAGATAAAATAGAGTCAGTTTTATAATAATTAAGAAAAATAAATAAATAAATAAATGAAAAACAAAAAATAAATAATCAAAGGATAAATAATAATTAAAAACATTATAAATGACAATCAATAAATCTATAAGACAATAAACATCAAATAAAATAATAATAAAAATACTAAAATAAAAACAAAAAATAATGAAATAACATTAAATTAAAACTACAAAAAATAAAAATAATAACAAAAATAAAAATAAAATAATAATATAAAGTAAAATGGAAGTGTAAAAATAAAATAAATAAAATAAGAATAAAAGTAGAAACTACAAAAGACAATCAAACTAAAAAGTAAAGAAAGAATAATAGTAAAACAAACTAATTGAATATGAAAGAAATAGAGTAAAGTAAAATAAGATTATATCAAATAAAATAAAATAACAAAAATAATAAAATATAATAAACTAGAATAATAAAAATCAAGTAATAAAATAAGAGAAAATTTTAAAAGAAAAAGGAAAGGATCATGGAAGAACAAAACAAGTAAATAAATAAATTTAAAATGAAATAAATTAGGAATGATAAATAGAGAATAATTATGAATTCAAAGAAGGAAGCATCATATACAGAGAGGGGTGGGGGTAGGATAGGTGAGGGGAGGAAGGGGCAAGGAAGAGAGTATAGTCAAGAGGAGAGAAAGAATTGGGAATAAAGATAAGGTAAAATTAATAATAAAAAATAAAAATAAAGAAAGGGGGTGAGGGGGGGAGCGAGAGAGAAGAATAAAGCAAAAAAAGAAGAGCGAAATAAGAGGGAGAGTTTCTAGAGGGGAGAAGAAGAAGTTAAATGATTGAGATTAACGGTAGCCAACTATTGTTGATCTCGGTCCCTCCATCTTTATTAATATTGTTGGCATGTTTGATGATCTCCAAAGCTTCCCTAAACTTGCGCTTGAAATAATGGTTTTCCTTAGTGATAATTTCAGTGTTTTCAAGTTACAAGTGGTTCTTAGTTTTCGATGAGTGTTCAACAAGAGTAGAGGAGTGAATTCTCTCTTTCTTTATGTTAGCCCCATGTTCCCCGAGTCTTATTTTGAACGACTGACCAGTCTCCCCAATGTAGTACTTTCCACATGAGCAATTAATCTTATAAACTTCTTTGAACTGAAATTGGTCAACCTTATATTTTACAGATCTCATCTTATGTCGAATGGTTTCAAGGAGCTTGAATGTTGTGATAATACCATTTCTTTTGAGGATTTTTGCAATTCTGTCAGTGGTACCACGAATATATGGGTGGAACGCTTTACTTGTAAGGGCAGGGGAAGGGGAAGGGGACTTCAGGGAGTGAGACTTTCTTTCGTCTTATCTGATAGCTGTGCAAATGTCTTTGTAATTGTAGCCATTGTCAAGAAACACTTTCGTAAGGTGGTCTATTTCTTGTTGGAAATGTTCTTTATCATATAACCTTGAGGCTCTAGTAATGAGTGTGTTTAAAATCCCCATTTTTTTGTGCTGGATGATGGTGAAAATCGACATGGAGCTAGTTATTTGAATGAATCTTCTTTCTATATACTTGATGTCCTATGCTACCATCTTCTTTTCTGGTGAGAAGAACATCCAAAAAATGAATGGTATTATTGTCTTCAAGTTCCATGGTAAATTTGATATCTTCAGAAATTCCATTTAGACGATCTAAAAACTTGTTAAGTTCCAATTCATCATGGGGCCATTTTACATTGGTGTCGTCAACATATCTTTTCCTTGTTTTTTGGCTTTAAGTGATAAGTGTTAATGGCCTTCTAATGAAACATCTCCGTAAAGAGGTTGGCAACAATGGGTGATAAGGGAGAGCCCATTGCCACACTAGTAGTTTGTTTGAAGAATTCCCCTTAGAAACTGAAAAAGGTTGATCTAAGATAGATCTCCGCGAGTTTAGCTGTTAGAGGGTCAGTAACACCTTTGACAACTTCGATTGCTTCATTAAGAGGAATTTTAGTGAATAATGAAATAATGTCAAAGCCTATGGTCATATCATTAGGTTCATACTTGTCATCCTTGATTAGATCAACAAAGTGTTTACTATCCTTAATGAAGGAGTCAATGTTACCAACAAGAGGGCTAAGTATACCAGAAACATATTTGGCTAACATATATGTGGGAGAACCAATGGTATTTACGATCGGTCTCAGTGGAATTCCCTCTTTGTGAATTTTAGGTAGACCGTAAATTTAGGGGTGATTTCACTGCATGGAATTAATTTCTTCTTTAGATGTCATCGAGATTTGATTTATTGACAACTTTCTTGACCTCTTTAATAATTTTTGCAATCGAATTATGCTGCAGTTTTTTGTAACTTCCACTATTGTAGAATTGATCTCTCATTTTTAAGTTATAATCCTCCTTGTCCATAATTACTATTGCTCCACCTTTGTCAGCCTTCAAAATGACAATATTATCGTCATTTCTTAGGGTTTTAAGAGCCAATAGAAAGAAAGAAAGAAGAAAGAAATTATTTTAACGTCCACGAGGCTAAAGATAGCCTATGGAAGATATTGCTTCTTCATCTGCTCGATGTATTTGGCTCTTTTCTGTGAAGCTTCAAAATAAATGCTCCTAGCTTCTCAACAAGCCCCTCGCTAAATAGATTCTCCCAAGAGCTAGCTGCCATCATATCTGCATAACTTTCCCTATTGTCTTTGAAGGCCTCACATTCTAAAATGAAATGTTTTTCTATTTCCACTTTTTCGGAAGAACAAAAAATGCATACTCTTTCCTCCCACACTTCTTTTGGCTTTTTCCAGCGCCCTGTTTCACAACGGAGTTGATGATAATTAGTCCTTAACTAAGCAATAAGAGTTTTGGCTCTCCAAGAGATATTGACCTCTATGTATGCTTTTGGTTGATGACTATGAGTGGGGTTAAACACTTCAATATAATACTTTTTATTTCTTCCTAGCTTCTTATCCCAAGTACTCTTGTGGAACTTTTCCATAACAAAAGTTTTTATCTCTTCAGAGGTGGCTTCGAATGGCGGAGGCGAGTTTTAAATGCAGGTTATAGGCCGTGCCAGATAATTTAATAAGATCACCTCGGGTTTTATGTTTGGTGGTATATTCTCTGTTGTTTCTATTTTTTTTGTTTTGTGTCTTTGGTGATATTAATTTTTAGTTATGGTGACAAAGGTCATGGTGTGGAATTTTCCCTACCTTATCCATTTTCCAAAAATTTCCAAGCATGTGATTATCCTAGAATTTCCAATGTATGAATTTTTTGCTTGTGCTAATAATTTGATAAAATATGAATTTGGGGGAGTTCGACCCACATATTTTTATTGTGGAAACTCAATTTTCACCTATAGGTTGGAACTATAGAAAACACATGCGTCTCTTACATTGCAACCTAGTGCTCTCATAGCACATGTAAAATACCCTTCCTGCTAAATTTTAAATTAAATTCTCTAATTGAAACAAAATTCATACAGACAACATGCCCCAATTTTTCTCATGCCCTCACTCAACCAAACAAAACAGCATTCAAGTAAAAAGTTTACACAATGTAATTAACATAGTAAAATATAATACAAAACTCATCTTTTAACGGAAGCATTGACTACCTACATTAAAGGAGACATTCCTTCCAACCATAGGCTTATTGCTCTATTTCTCCCAATAGCCACCCTCAAGATGGAGCTTCTCTCTTGGTTGTCCACCATCCACACACAATAGCCCAAAACCAAGATTTTTACTCCAATAGAAATTCCAATCCACCAACTCTCTTTCCCTTGAACCTACACAACCGAGGGAATGGGATCCACTTTTCTTCCATGTAGTCCTCAAGCTATCCCACTTCCCTAGAAAAATTGACTAGAAAAAATGCTCAGAAAATGACCATTTTGTCTATTAGTTAGACTACTAGCGTATATTATAGATAGAATTAATTTTTTTCATTTTTTTTTTCAAGCAAAATTATTACTTTTTGTATTAAATTACAATACAATTTCAAGTAAAATTGTTATCTTTTGTTGTTTAAATTATATTTTTGAATGTATAAATGGATTCAACACCTTAAAATTATTTTTTTTCAATTTTTTTTTCAAGCAAAATTATTACTTTTTGTTGTTTAAATTACAATACAATTTCAAGTAAAATTGTTATTTTTTGTTGTTTAAATTACATTTTTGAATGTATAAATGGATTCAACACCTTAAAAAATCTGAATAACTGCAACCCCTGTTTTTAAAAGATCTCTTATGAATTTTGGTTAAAATTAACCGGACAATTTGGCTCAAACCCAGTTTTTTTTTTAAATCTCTCATGAATTTTAGTTAAAACTAACCGGAAAAAATTTGAATAGCTGAAACCCGGTTTTTAAAACATCTCTTATAAATTCTTATAAATTTTGGTTAAAATTAACCGGACAATTTGGGTCAAACCTGGTTTTTTTTAAATCTCTCATGAATTTTGGTTAAAACTAACCCGAAAAAATGTCGTGAAAAAGTTCATTTAGTCTATTAATTAGGCTATGGGTATATAATATTATATATATAATGATTGTTCTAGAAATCCCACTGCCACATAGATATATGTATCGGTAGGGTTTCTAGAAAAATCATTCATATTATATTATATATATATATATATATATATATATAAATAAGTATAAGAACAAAATCCTAATAACAAAGCCCTAATGATATAAATAGAAGTAGCCAAGGAAGAGGGAGCAGAGCAACCTCTGTCTTACTCTCAACAAGAGGATGCAAAGATTGATGTTGTCTTTGAAAGAGTACTCACGCATGAGGAGTAGTTGTATAATGGGAGATGCATTATTTCTCCTAACATTGGAGGCCGAGAAAAAGATTGAAGAAAAGAATGATATAGCATCACTATAGAAAGTAAGTTATGAGGTGCTCTCTACTTGTCTTGACTGTCCAGGATTTTTTTTATTGCTTTTTTGTTTTTTTGTTCCATGGGCTTTAGATACCTTTTGTCTTCTTGGTTAGTGATGGATGTGGTTTGGTTTTCACTTCCTTGTCAGAATAGTGAGTTTTTTTATTACATATGTAACTTTTGTTTATTCTTGGTTTTGATTTTGGTTTTGGTTTTTGCAACAATAGGATCTACTACCTAACTTGTTAGGTTAGTAACTTTTTTTGTTTCCATTAATGAAAATCAATGTGTAGCTTTTGTTTATTCCTTGTTTATTCCCGGTAACTTGTTAGGTTAGTAACTTTTTTTGTTTCCATTAATGAAAATCACTGTGTAGCTTTTGTTTTTCGTTGTTTATTCTTGGTTTTGGTTTTGGCAACAATAAGATCTACTGCCCAACTTGTTATATGTAATTTCTTTCGTTTCCATTAATGAAAATCATTGTATAGCTTTTATTTATTTTTGGCAACAATAAGATCTACTGCCCAAGAGCATTACCGCTCTGATACTAGCTATTATTTCACTCGTCCACACTTTGGTCCGATCCCTGGCTGCTTACAATTCCTTTTGTGTATTAGGGCCACAGGCAAATACAGAGGTGACAAATTACGTTTTATGTTTCCAATACATTTTTATGCAATGCCCTCTTGAATTAACTACGTTTTTCTATTGAATTAATTGAAAGTTCAATAACATGATGTCTTATGCTGCCCCCCTTCCCAGATATGGACAACAACGACTCCACTCCACCAAAGTGGAATGAATTTGAACAGTTCTGGCGTCCAGTGGGAGGCTTCAGGATTTCATGATTGTGAGAATAATGGGAGGAGTGTAGTTAAAATTTTATCCAACCGCTACAGCGGAAGAACATCAAGGAAGTTGCTGTTGCTGTTGCTCGGGCTGCGGCTGTTAATATGATGAAGTTCAATAACATCATGTCTTATGCAAGCCCCTGTAGGAGCGCCTATGCCTCGCAGAGTGGAATTTAGTCCTCGTGGGATGGGAAGAATCGTAGGCCAAGAACTCGTTGGAGAATTGATCACTCAAGCTCGAGAGGGATAATGTCATAAATCACCGTATGCAACCAAGGGTACCATTGTGAAACTGTGAAGCACATCTTCGTGTCTACCTGACTCCTGAGAAGGAGCCATACTCGGCAAGGTTAGATCAGAGAAGCCGGTGCGAAAACGAATCTTGTAATCCGGAAGGTTGTCGAGCTCTTCTTCCAAGACATTGTGCGATGCAGAGTCAAGAGTCTTTGACCAAGTCATGGTGGGAATAGGAAGGGAATCTCGAGGAAGGAGGCGATGAGCTTATAGAAGAAGTTAGGCTAACCTTATCGCCTAAATGGTAAAAACCTTAGTCAAAGGAGGCTCCTAGTTGGTGGAGATAGATTCCCTTCACATGATTGGTCAGAATGAGAGGGAGGCGTAAAAGATAATTTAAATTAGTTTCAGGTACTTAGCGGGAAAAAGGGCTTCAAGGTTTTGTCGAGAGATGGTGACAAATATTTCTTTGTTCCCCGAACCCATTAGGCAAGGGAAGGCGGCCAGAAGGGGCCACATCGGAAGCTGGGAAAGTCGAAACGCCAGAGAGTTGTGTGGATGGTGTTTTAAAGGGTTTTGGGTTTGAGGGTTATTGTTCACCACGTAAGGCCTATTGGAAATTGTAACTAGGTTCGGTCTTCATTTAATGTATTTGCTTCATCATGTAATGTACTTATCAAAAGAATAAAGAAAATAATAATTATTATTATTATTGTGACTTATTAAAAAATGGGTTTCATGCTTGGGTCACCTTGTTTTAGGTAAAATTCCCCATTGAGGACCTATAGGATTTATTTTGAGTCAATAAAGTCATTTTACTTTTAAAGAGGCCCTTCTTGGGCTTTTGAATTATGTAAAAAGGTTAAGTATTGAGTCAAATATGATTTAAGTATCCTCCACACCAAGTCAGCCTAAAAAGAGAGATCAAGTCGGCCTAAGGACCCTAATTCGATCCACAAGAAGTCTATAAATACAAGCTAGTCAAAGTCATTTGGAGCATCAATCTCTCACAAGAAGTTCGATATCTCTCTAGCTGGGAAAAATGCAAAGTCTATTGTCAGGAAGCCGAAATAAGTGCGAGTTTGGGGGAGTATAAGGAGAAAGGAAAAATCGAAATTTTGGTGCCTCTCTCTTTGTTTCGTGTCCTGGATTGGGAGAACGAAGTCTTCCAAGTTTCATTGTTTTCAGAATCTGCCAGTTTCCGGAAGGTGTTGGCAAGTTGAAGTTGCTGGAAAGGGGTCGAAATTATGGATGGTTGACTTGGTTTGGAGGGAAGGTCTGGTCTTGGTATAGGGTGAAGAGTCTCAAAGAATACTATTGAAAGGAAGAATTTATTCACTGGGTTTTCCCCTCAAGAGGTATAGGGAAGGTTGACTTCGTGTGGAGGGAAGGTCTGGTCTTGGTATAGGGTGAAGAGTCTCAAAGAATACTATTGAAAGGAAGAATTTATTGACTGGGTTTTCCCCTCGAGAGGTGTTTTTCCTTGGCACCATGCTTGCATATGGTGTCTATTGTTTTATGTGTTGCTTCTTTGGTAATTGCTTGATGAACTAAAATAAAGAAGATATAAATAACCTTAATAATAAGAAACATCACAGGTAATTATCAAGAATAAGCAAATCTTTCTACCTTTCTGATTTTCTAACATGTATCAGAGCTTTGGTGAAGAACGAAGAGAAAGTCAGTCTCAAGAACTTGATCAAGGATCCATTCAAAAGGATTATCTCAGGGAAGGAATCTACTATATTCAAGGAATATGTCTAACAAAATCGAGGGAGAGAACAAAAATGAATAGGCCTCAAACTACAGGTCCTGAAAGAAGAGGATTCACCTCATCTTTGGAAAGAACAAGGTACTAGACTTGATCAAAGAAAAAAGTAAAGAAACCTACACAGGGTTACAATGATGATGACAAACTGAAATTCAGGGAACTAGAATTGGTGGCTATGACTCTGATGGTAGAAGGAATAAAGGACAACCTTGTCCCATTCATAGCTAACATCGATCATGCTCAGGAAATGTATGAAGCCTTATCAAAGTTATTTACTATTAAGAACATTGGTCAAGTAGAAAGTTCAAAGAATGAGCTAAGGACCACAAAGATGACTCAAGAAAATAAAGTGGCATCCTTCTTTGTGAAGATATCAAGAATAAGGGATGATTTTTTGGCCATTTATGAAATTATTCTAGATAAAGAACTCGTGATCACTGCCCTATTAGATTTTCCATCCTCTTGGGGTGCTTTTCCTGCAAGTCTCAATAGTTAGAAGGAAGCTCCCACTTTTGAAGAACTATGGACTGCCTTCATTCAGGAAGAATTGAGGATCTCATTAGCTAATCCTAAAGGAGTATCAAATGCCTACATTGCTCAACACAAAGTAAGGAAATCAAAAGGACCAAGGAAGAAATTTGACATGTCCAAGATAGAGCGATATCAATGTCATAAGAAGGGTCACTACAAGAGTGATTGTCACGAAGATCCAAAGAACAGGAAGAGATATACAAATTATGCTAAATTTGCTGAAGAAGGAGACCCAAAGAAAGGAAAACCAAAAGAATCTGATATAACATATTTTGGAAAGGACATTTTTATTGTTTTTATAAGTTTGTAGGTATCCCACAAACTTTGGAGGGAGCCCCCAACAAATCCCAAAGATAAGTATCTCATCTCCTTCCAGTTATTGGTTTCATGTACTTGTTTAAGTTTGATTATACTAATCACCATTCTCCCTCTATTGTCTTGATTAGGAAGACATCTACTATATCCTCAAGGAGTATGGAAGGAAGCCACCCAAGGAAAGGTTTGTCAAGAAACAATGGTATGCCTTAAATTATAATACATTGATTTCTTTATATTAAAGGTTTATTCATTTGTTAGTATTAACACCCAGGTTGTTCCCTTTGACTCCTGAGGGAATACGGCCGGGGTAACCACTAACCAAGCTTTGGATTACAGGTTCTAGCCCACCTGTAATCAGAGAGGGCTCTCTCTTTCAATTTTAGCTTTGTCTTTGAAGATCTTAGGCTAGTTATGAGTTGGGAGTTTGTTTGAGTTTTGGTTGCAGATTGTTTTTCAAAGAAGGGCATGCAAATATGAAGGAGATTTCAATCCATTGGGCATGTGGAGTCCATAAATAAGTAGGTTTTGATGTCTGTGATAAAGAAAGGTTCACTGCAAGGCTAGATGGGTATTCATGATACAAACTTTGAATTTTAGCAAGAAAACAGTACAAATTACACCAGGAAAGGCAATTAAGAATTATTTCACAGTACAATATGAGATGAAGAACAAATCCTACTCAACAGCAACAAGAATTACTGAATAAAGACTTATCATGTGATTAAAGCAATTGGGAGCATTTAAGAATTCCACAGTTGCAGCTAACCTTGAAGAAAACATATTTAGTAGTAAGGATTGAGTTTAGGGTGTCTTTAATAGACAAATCCTGAACTAGTCTTTTACCTTTCTACCTAGGTTAAACACCATACATTCACAGACAGATTATAGAAGAAATAAAACATGAATACAATTAGAAAACACTTATTGTATCACACCATAACACGAGAATCTTGTAGCATTCAGTAATTTCATCACAGCACATCCGAGCCACACATGTCTTCTGGAAACCAACAGTTCCTTTGTATTATATCTTTCAGAAGAATACAGCCGAGTTCTCTTGAACAGAATAAGTAACAACAACCCCCAATAAACAGCGCGGGGGTGCATATATAGAAAAAATATCACAAAAATATCTTAGTTCTGAGTTATTGTACAATAAATGTTCTTACCAACTTTCAAAGATATTTTTACAAAATTAAAAGCTACTTAAATGAATACATAACAGCTGTTTGCTGTTTGTCAGAAGTTTTTTGACTTTGAGGGCAACTGGCTCTGCAGGATACTTTGCATTGTATCTGAATAATACGCCTTTAATGCTCTGTCGTGTTGTAGCTTTCTCAGCCCTGTCATCTGCATCTGTCGGTGTTGCTTTAGTGGCCGAATTGGTTTGCTGAGTTGGCTCAGTCCACTCTTTTGCAGTCATAGTGAATGTATCAACTATCTGAACCTGATGATTTATATTTGATGTACCAAAATTTGATGAAAATCTGTTTATTCACAACAATGTCTGTATCATGCTTGTCCACCATTCCTGAGTAGGCAACTGATGTCTCAAAATTGTGCCTAATGTTTCATCTTCCTCAGTATATTTGTAGTAATTAGGAGGCACTTCAAACAGATGTCTGATCTCATTCATGATAAAAAAAAAAATTTCTATTATGTCATAGATGCAGGCCCTGTTTCCTCTGGGGTACTTGATCCTGCAGTGATCTGATTTGTAGCAAATGTATTTACCCTTTTGGCATAGTTTTCATGGGATAACAACCTACCTGCACTGTTTAGTAGGCTGGGAAGGCCTCAGTTATGCAATGCTGTGAATTTCTCTGTGAACTTGTTCACCTCTGCCTACATTTCCTGGCATCTCCTATCCAATGTTTGCACAAGATTTCTTAAAGTGAGCACCCTTTTCACCAGTAAGATGGTGTCAGTTCTGTTGGGGATTCCTATTGCTGCCAGCTGAGGGCCTGTGCGGTTGTTCAAGACATTGATCATCCTATTGGCTATCTCAGGCATAGTGCCTAGAGATGCCCTTGCTCTTTGACTTTCCTTGTGGGCCCTGCCTATGAGATCCATGTGCTCATGAATGGTTTCTATATATTGCCATTGATCTGTTATGGATTGACCAATATTGGCCCACAGGACTTTCTTGATTTCAGCCACCACTTTGTCAAGAGAGAGCTCTTTCTCCAGTTCTTTTATCCTTTTCTCAAGAGCCTTCACCTCTCTGGTTTTTTCAGCTACAGTTTGCTTAGATTTATCATATTTTTCATTAACTGTGGCCAATTTTTCCTTGGCTTCGTTTAGCTCTACCATTTGGGCCTCTAGAACTTGAATCTCCTTCATCATATTCTGCATATCAAGGCTTGGTGCCTGTTCTGATGTTGTTGCTGGTGCTGATGTTGATGGGCCTGTCCCACCTGCTTGTTCTGTGGGAGGACTGATAATTTGAGGAGGTTCCTCAAGGTTGATCACTGGATGAGGGGGCTGAGATGTCTGGCCTCCTTCTTTCTGCTTCAGGGCTGCCTGTAATGCAACCTCTTTTTCTACCAATTTCCCTTCTGTTTGTACCAACTGTTTGTGTAGTGTTAGTAGCATGGCTGCTACATCTTGGTCCTTCCTCTGCTAAGCAACATCTTCTGTTTGAGGGTGAAGGGTTGCTGGAATTTTTACCATCTTCCTCAAAGCTGCTATATCTGCCTCTTTTTCCTTTAGCAATGCCTGTACAACTTTGGGATCACTTGGGTCATGCCCAAGCTCTATAATGATGTCTTCCAAAGACCTAATCCTGTTGTCTTTGGCTTGAGAGGATGCTTTCTCCAATTCTAATTGAGCAGTGGTGTTATGGAGACTATTTTGCAATTTATGTGCAAGAAAGGTTTTATCTGCGAGAGTGGAATAGACCATCTCACCCGTTTGCTTATGAAGCTCTATATGGTCCATTGGGTGGATGTCTTTTGCAAATACCTCAAGATTGGTCCTTATGTAATCTGCAGCTGACTGTGGCTGCAGCATAGTAGGCATGAAATGACTCATAGTCATCTTCCCCTCTGTTATGTCATATGCTGACATAAACCTCTGCTGGTTTGTGGGAGCCATTTTGAGCAAGTGATTGTACAACTGGAGTCTGACTGGCTCATTTCTCTTCTTGATGTCAATAAATTGTTGTTTTATGCTTGATTCTGCCCTTCTTTGCTGACTTGAGGAGCTGACCTCTCCTCCAAGTGTTCTTTCTTGTTACTGTTGGAAGGAACTGGCAGATGCTTCCATGTTAGGGGGCCCATACCCATGGATGGCCCAATAGGCATCTCTTCTTCAGAAAGAGGATTTAATCTCTGCATTTTCTCCCCTTGTTGACTTGTTGATGTAGTGAGGGGAGTTTCCTGCTCTCTATCCCTCTTCCTGGTTCTTTCTTCATTTAATGGAGTTTGGAGCACCGAGGCCTCCACTACTGTTTCCTGCCTTGGAGGCACACTTTCTTGAGCCTGCTGCTCTGTAGATATTGGGGCCTCAGCCATTTCCTCTTGCTGTTTGGGCTGCTCTTTCTGCTGTTCTGATGTTGGGGGTGGCTGCTCCTCTTCCATCTCTTTTCCTTTACCTGTGCTGGCTGCCTGAGAAGTAGTTTGAGCTGCCTGCTGGGGGGCTGTAGAGGATGAGGCAGCTGCTCCAAGTTGCACTTGATAAGACGAGGAAACCTGCCCACAATTTTCCAAGTCAGCTTCCTTCTCAAGATTCTTTGCTTCTTTTTGTAGAATTTCCTCTTTAGTACTTGCCTCTTCTAATGTGCCCTATTTCCATCTTAACAGATTTGCATATTTCTCAATATGAGGCAGCCTGACATGATCATAGCTAGCCAATTTATACTTGACCCTTCTAAGGCTAATGAAATGATTGGGATCATAGGGTATCCAGAGGAAACTAGTTTGCAATCCAAGGCGTTGCTGGATCTTATCTGCTTCTTGCCATGCCTCTTCTCTTTTATTATAAATGAATGGGCCTAGCTGATTTCTGACTTTTAGTTGCACCTTCTTGTTTTTGCTGTGGAAATGGACCATGTCTGCATTCCCAAACTGTCTGAAATACTCTAAGGCAAAGAGTCTCATAGGGACATATCTTGGTAGCCTATATGGGGCTAACTCACAGCCATATATTCTTATCACTGTATGGTGTTGGTAGAAGTACCAATCCCCAATGTTGTAGGCCTTTGAGAGCTAGAGGATCCTTTGCATCTCATCTGTTAATCTTGGAGGAGGGGCACTCAACAGCAAGGACATGGCTGGATGGATAAACAGGTCTATGAATTCACAGTAATTGTATGGTGAAAAAGATATGTGATGGAAAACTGAAGACCAAAACACTACAGACCTTTGGTTCCCTTGGGCATCAAGCTTCTTGAGAGTAATAGGGAAGCTATCAGGCTGATAGAATAGGAACAAGTGATAGATGTAAGAATTATATCTAAATATCCTTTCCCTCTCTAGATTCATCAATTGCTCATGAATCTTATTGGCAATGTAGGCAGCATAATCATAGTGAACAACATGAGGCTTTCCAGGGGAGAAGATGGACATCATGGCCAGAATGGTTTCATCAACATCCTCAGATGTTCTGTATCCCAGGACATAACTGATCATATCCACAAGCATTTTGCCCAGCTCATTTAGGTACACATTTCCAATAGGGGGAGTCCTCACAGTTTCAGAGCCTGATTGAATGAATAATTGATTGATCTTTACAATTTGGGCACTGGACAACTTGCCTCCTTTCTTTATCAAATCCATGATGGAGAGGGGAGTCAATGGCCTTGAAGTATGAAAGTGTAGCATTTCATTTATGGCCTCAGGGGTGACATGGAACAAAACTGAGCCTGAGGAATTGAGGACAGCTCTCTGACAGGGGTCATAGTTAGCACTGCATCTGTGTATCAAGTCTGGGAGGATATTGACTTGAGGGAGATTGAAAATGGGCAAGTTGGAATCCCAAATCCCTAGGATATCATTCCCACTGAGATGTTTGGCTTTAAGGTCATTGAGTACATGAATGTGGTACTTGCTATAGTCTGGGATTCCCTCTGCCATTTGGTAGTCTCTGTCAGCCAAGGGCAGCCACTCTAGCTCTCTTTGTGGGGCATTTAGAGGTGTAACATTCAATGCAACTGGAGTTTCCATGGTTTTGGTACTTTGAATTGTATTTGAACTTGTTTTTCTGGGCTCAGCAACACAGAGCAATGAATTTTGCAGGAACAGGGCAATTTGCAGGGGAAACAGGGTGAATTATGGTGAAAACAAGTTGAAATGCTCCTGAAAAGGTTTAATGAGCAAATGCTGGGACTTAAGAGTTGTTTTCCCGGTGGACTTGTGTAGCAAAGGTTTTAGCTTGCGAATGCGCAAACAGACTGTAAACGTGTGGAGATTGGACACAATGGGGACTTCTGCAAGTAAAATTGGGCTTACAGTGTGGAGAAAGACCAATGGTTCCTGAAGATTTGCTGAACTTACAGTGTTTTTTCCTTTTCCTAATTTCCTCAGAGAATTATGGGAAAAACCAGGCGCGGAGGGAAAACTTTGATAAATACCTGGTAAACTCGGGCAATGGTGGCAATGCAGGCGAATTGAGGGCGCCCACGGTCTCTAAAATCAATTTCTGCAGGTTGGCGGCGAGAACGTCGTTAAATTTCATGCAGGAGCACAATAGTCTTTTGGTGAAAAAATGCGAAAAAACGCTAATTTTGGCGAAAATATTGGAAATTTTGGGCTTTGGCCCATTTTTTGGATGATGTCAGCATGACATCATTGGGTGGGATCGGGTACGGAAAGGTGACTTGGTGGCCTGTGAGTGGTCCACGGGGACTGATGAGGTGGCAGACAGAGTGGAGTCACGGCGGGCCATGCGCTGATGCGGGGTCGACTTGGCATGGCGTGGGCATGATGTGGGCGTGACGTGGGCAGGCGCTAAACAAAAGCGGTAAGTGGTTCCATCGGACCGCTTATAGTACGGGAGCGGTTTTGGCAGGCGGCCTCCCGATACAACCTGGAAGCGACGTGTGGCCGAGCCCTGACGTCACCCTCTGACATTTTTCGGGTGCTATCGTCCGGACATCGGGGGCGGCCCGATATTGATATGGGCCGTCGGATGGGAGGGCCCAGATCCGACGGTTGACGGGGCGCAAAGGTGATAGGACAATACGGCGGGACCCGGCGGCATTATTTTAATGATTTCTTTTGTTTTTTGCGAAATGCGCATTGTAACAAAACTTTGGATAGGCGGCAAAAGTGGGTTTTAACAAGGTTTTTGCAAATAGTGCGGGTAAAGCATTGCGAAGGGGTTGTAAGGGGACAAGGGTAGAGTTTAGGTTATTAAACCAACCAGGGGTTAGTTTAATCCCTGACTTTAAACAAACCATATACAACAAGACTTTGTTTCTGCATGGTTTTCCAATATTTGAACATATGGCTATAATGCCAAAGGGGAGGGATATATACATATTTTGGGTATTTTATACACAATAGTGATATAGTAATAGGGAAAGGGGAACATAGGGAGTTAAGTATAGATAGAGTTAGTAGTTAGTATTGGATGGAAGATATAGAAAAGAGGAAGTAAATACTAAGTTTTATAGGAAACAAACTTAGTTAGGAGAGTAGATCAAAATGAAAAGATTTTTACACAGGAAATGTGGCTCTTTATGCAACAAGGAACAATCAATGAATTTGTTTTCTCTCATAAACAAAGGTGGTATTGGGATGTTAGCAAAGAGTTTGATAGGGGATGATTGGGAAGTTAGACATGCTTCATTTTGCTGCTACAAAATTGCTGAATAGGAGGATCTGTACTGGCCATAATGTGTTTCCTTTGCTTTGGCCAGCGATATGAAAGAAATCATGTTTCTGCAACACCATCCACCTACCCATTCTATTGCCTAGCATTTTTTGTTACTTCAAGGAGGGTGCACTTAGACTTGCAAACCCTCATGTGCCTTTTCTTTTCCTTTGGCATTTCCTTTTGATTTTCTATCTAAAGCTAGCCTTATTACTTCCAAGGCCCCAGATTAAACAGTTGGGAACCTTCATTCTCTACCTAACTACTTATCTGCCAAGATTGAACAGTTTGGACAGATTTCTTTCTCTAGTCTACAACAAAAAATTGAAATATGGCATGACCCAGCTTAGACTGTTGGATCACCCATTCAAAAGTAGGACAGCATCAACCAACTGTATATATGTGTTTTCCACAAGAATATGAGATCTTTGCATCACCAAAGTAGATCATATTGGCACTTCCCCTGCCAATCATGAAAAATGAAACCTATTGGTATAGGTAGCTAACAATTAGTATATTACTAACATTGTTATGTCTAGCTATATTGAATCATAATGATTTTTGATTTGGGTGATTCGTCTCTTGATAAATCTATACCCACCTCACTCATATTCTTAACTGATTTTGTAGAACCCTAGATAGGTTCTAGAAAACCCTAACTGAAGGCTATGCTAATGTGAATGTCTGAAACCCTAAACTGCTTAGGCATATTGTGAAATGTTATTTGAAGTTTTTTGATGATGTCGTGTTTGGGATTTTGGTATGATCAGGAAAACCTAACTTATTAGGGTTGAATGATAAAGTCTAAAATCATGAACCTATGAAGTTTTGGTAATGTTGGGTTTGCTATAAACTCATTAGGGTTTGGTGGAATGTGTAAGAAAGACCCTTATAGTGTTTTAGAAATGATTTGTTGGTATGTGTGTGTTTGTTTAATCAAACCCTAGTTTAAATCAAGTTTGGTGTATGTCTAACTCTTATTTGATATCTTGTGAAGTTGGGTTTGACTAACACATGATATAAAATGCCTTTGAATGATGATGAAACCCTAGGTTTATATAGATATGTCCTTTTGGTCGAAACCCTAGCCTGGTCTAGGTAAGATGTATTAATTTTGTCAGACATATGATATGCTTATGAATGATTATGAATACCTAGATATGTGTGTTGACCTGGTTATTGATGGTCATAAGTCTTAGGATTTAATATAAGTCCTTATCTGAGATTCTAGGATGATGATATTTGGATATCAAGGTTTTTGCAGCTAAACCCTAGTAATAGTTAAATTGTCTAGTATGTGTGATATAACAATTTGAGATCTATTTATTGATTGTTGAGATTATGAAAAAAGAATTATAGGGTTTTGGAGTTTAACCTTAGTAGAATTAAAATCTCTAATGTATGATGACAATATGACGCTTGAAGACTAGTGATTACCTCCCTAATGGTACAGTGGATTTTGGACTCCCTAGAAGCGGGTGAATAACTATGTGAGCACTTGGGGGTGAGGTTAGGCATCTACAGACTCCTGTTTTCAACCAAGTAAGAAGCTGTTACTTGGTGGGATTGAGGAAGGAAGTCCTCTGGACTCTATAAATCAGTGGCAAATTGGTGTGCTAGTCCTTGAAGCAAGCAAACCCCCCAGACTCTGGAATTTGGATCGTGGGTGATGACTCTAAGTAAGTGTGACTGCAACTGTCTATGGTTGGGTGGAGAGAACTTGTCCCAAACTTAGTTTCCTTGCATGTTCTAAGATAAGTAATTGTGTATACTATCTAAATCTCAATGAATCATGTTATTGTGTTATGGATAATGGTTTTGAACTTAGGGACTGCATTGCACTGCTGAAACTCGCATATGTGATACATTCCTCATGGGAATATGTTAATGTGATTTGTATACATGTATGTGTATGTGTTGAATACATGAATATATGTGTGAGAAAGCTAAAAGTGAACTATGTGGAACAATTTCTAATTGTAGGCATGGAATATCTAGCACATAAAAGGCATAATAAATCACATGGTAATGAATACTAGGCCATAATGTTGCACCAAGTCTAGATTCATGCATATGCTTAGTTGTGTGAAAAAAAACATATAAATAAATCATTAAGAAAAAGACAAAACACGTTACAAATCATGGTCGTGCCATGAGAGCTTAGATTAACACTTGAAGAATAGTGGGCTCTGAGACCCTTTTTATTAATATAATATTACATGAAAGGCCGTATATATAGCAGTGTTTGTACTCGCTTGTGAGTTATTCGTTGTCACATTACAAGTTGTTGTGTTTCACAACGAGCATTGCCTTAATGTCAAAGGGAGTTTTCCCTAGTATCAGTCGAGTCACCAGCTTTACATGAATGTACTTCAACCTTGCATTTTTGGTAAGAAGGATTGTTGTTTTTGGCATCTTAAGATGACAGTCGAGGAACCTGATGGCTCTCTGTATCGACATGGAGCTGTTTATAGGCTCGACACAGGGTCTGGTACCGTCGGTGTGTGGCAATCAAGGTAGGAACCTCTCCAGAGTCTGCGCCAAGTCCGTGGTAGGTAATCCATGTAGGAGCGCCTATGCCTCCCAGAGTGGAATTTAGTCCCCATGGGATGGGAAGAATCCTAGGACAGGAACGCGTTGGAGAATTGATCACTCAAGCTCGAGAGGGATAATGTCATAAATCATCGTATGCAACCAAGGGTACCATTGTGAAACTGTGAAGCACATCTGCGGGTCTACCTGACTCCTGAGAAGGAGCCATACTCGGAAAGGTTATATCCGAGAAGCCTGTGTGAAAATGAAGCTTGTAATCCAGAAGGTTGTCGAGCTCTTCATCCAAGACACTGTGCAATGCAGAGTCAAGAGTCTTTGACCAAGTCATGGTGGGAATAGGAAGGGAATCTCGAGGAAGGAGGCGATAAGCTTATAGAAGAAGTTAGGCTAACCTTATCCCCTTAGTCAAAGGAGGCTCCTAGTTGGTGGAGATAGATTCCCTTCACACGATTGTTCAGAATGAGAGGGAAGCATAAAAGATAATTTAAATTAGTTTTAGGGACTTAGCAGGAAAAAGGGCTTCAAGGTTTTGTCGAGAGATGGTGACAAATATTTCTTTGTTCCCCGAACCCATTAGGCAAGGGAAGGCGGCCAGAAGGGGCCACCTTGGAAGCTGGGAAGGTCGAAACCTCAAAGAGTTGTGTGGATGGTGTTTTAAAGGGTTTTGGGTTTGAGGGTTATTGTTCACCACGTAAGGCATATTGGAAATTGTAACTAGGTTCGGTCTTCATTTAATGTATTTGCTTCATCATGTAATGTACTTATCAAAAGAATAAAGAAAATAATAATAATAATTATTATTGTGACTTATTAAAGAATGGGTTTCATGCTTCGGTCACCTTGTTTTAGGTAAAATTCCCCATTGAGGACCTCTACGATTTATTTTGCGTCAATAAAGTCCTTTTACTTTTAAAAAGGCCCTTCTTGGGTTTTTGAATTATGTAAAAAGGTTAAGTATTGAGTCAACTATGATTTAAGTATCCTCCACACCAAGTCGGCCTAGAAGAGAGATCAAGTTGGCCTAAGGACCCTAATTCGACCCAAAAGAAGTCTATAAATACAAGCTAGTCGAAGTCATTTGGAGCATCAATCTCTCACAAGAAGTTCGATATCTCTCTAGCTTGGAAAAATGCAAAGTCTATTGTCGGGAAGCTGAAATAAGTGAAAGTTTGGGGGAGTATAAGGAGAAAGGAAAAATCGAAATTTTGGTGCCTCTCTCTTTGTTTCGTGTCCTGGATTGGGAGATCGAAGTCTTCCAAGTTTCATTATTTTCGGAATCTGCCAGTTGCCGAAAGGTGTTGGCAAGTTGAAGTTGCTGGAAAGGGGTCGAAATTATGGAAGGTTGACTTGGTGTGGAGGGAAGGTCTGGTCTTGGTATAGGGTGAAGAGTCTCAAAGAATACTATTGAAAGGAAGAATTTATTGACTGGGTTTTCCCCTCGAGGGGTGTTTTTCCTTGGCACCATGCTTGCATATGGTGTCTATTGTTTTATGTGTTGCTTCTTTGGTAATTGCTTGATGAACTAAAATAAAGAAGATATAAAGAACCTTAATAATAAGAAACATCACAGGTAAGTATCAAGAATAAGCAAATCTTTCTGCCGTTTTGATTTTCTAACATGGTATCATAGCTTTGGTGAAGAGCGAAGAGAAAGTCAATCTCAAGAACTTGATTAAGGATCTATTCAAAAGGATTATCTGAGGGAAGGAATCTACTATATTCAAGGAATATGTCTAACAAAATCGAGGGAGAGAACAAACATGAAGAGGCCTCAAACTACAGGTCCTGAAAGAAGAGGATTCATCTCATCTTTGAAAAGAACAAGGTACTAGACTTGGTCAAAGAAAAAGTAAAGAAACCTACACAGGGTTACAATGATGATGACAAAGTGAAATTCAGGGAACTATAATTGGTGGCTATGACTCTGATGGTAGAAGGAATAAAGGACAACCTTGTCCCATTCATAGCTAACATCGATCATGCTCAGGAAATGTATGAAGCCTTATCAAAGTTATTTACTATTAAGAACATTGGTCAGGTAGCAAGTTCAAAGAATGAGCTAAGGACCACAAAGATGACTCAAGAAGACAAAGTGGCATCCTTCTTTGTGAAGATATCAAGAATAAGGGATGATTTTTTGGCCATTTATGAAATTATTCTAGATAAAGAACTCGTGATCACTACCCTATTAGATTTTCCATCCTCTTGGGGTGCTTTTCCTGCAAGTCTCAACAGTTAGAGGAAGCTCCCACTTTTGAAGAACTATGGACTGCCTTCATTCAGGAAGAATTAAGGATCTCATTAGCCAATCCTAAAGGAGTATCAAATGCCTACATTTCTCAACACAAACGAAGGAAATCAAAAGGACCAAGGAAGAAATTTGACATGTCCAAGATAGAGTGTTATCAATGTCATAAGAAGGGTCACTACAAGAGTGATTGTCTCGACAATCCAAAGAACAGGAAGAGAGATACAAATTATGCTAAATTTTCTGAAGAAGGAGACCCAAAGCAAAAAAAACCAAAAGAATCTGATATAACATATTTTGGAAAGGAAATTTTTATTATTTTTATAAGTTTGTAGGTATCCCACAAACTTTGGAGGGAGCCCCCAACAAATCCCAAAGATAAGTATCTCATCTCCTTCTAGTTATTGGTTTCATGTACTTGTTTAAGTTTGATTATACTAATCACCATTCTCCCTCTATTGTCTTGATTAGGAAGACATCTACTATTCCTCAAGGAGTATGGAAGGAAGCCAACCAAGGAAAGGTTTGTCAAGAAACAAAGGTGTGCCTTAAATTATAATACATTGATTTCTTTATATTAAAGGTTTATTCATTTGTTAGTATATTACTAACATTGTTATGTGTAGCTATATTGAATCATAATGATTTTTGATTTGGGTGTTTCGTCTCTTGATAAATCTATACCCACCTCACTCATATTCTTAACTGATTTTGTAGAACCCTAGATATGTTCTAGAAAACCCTAACCGAAGGCTATGCTAATGTGAATGTCTGAAACCCTAAACTGCTTAGGCATATTGTGAAATGTTGTTTGAAGTTTTTATTGATGATGTCATGTTTGGGATTTTGGTATGATCAGGAAAACCTTACTTATTAGGGATGAATGATAAAGTCTAAAATCACGAACCTATGAAGTTTTGGTAGTGTTGGGTTTGCTATAAACTCATCAGGGTTTGGTGGAATGTGTAAGAAAGACCCTTATAGTGTTTTAGAAATGATTTGTTGGTATGTGTGTGTTTGTTTAATCAAACCCTAGTTTAAATCAAGTTTGGTGTATGTCTAACTCTTATTTGATATCTTGTGAAGTTGGGTTTGACTAACACATGATATAAAATGCCTTTGAATGATGATGAAACCCTAGGTTTATATAGATATGTCCTTTTGGTCAAAACCCTAGCCCGGTCTAGGTAAGATGTATTAATTTTGTCAGACATATGATAGGCTTATGAATGATTATGAATACCTAGATATGTGTGTTGACCTGGTTATTGATGGTCATAAGTCTTAGGATTTAATATAAGTCCTTGTCTGAGATTCTACGATGATGATATTTGGATATCAAGGTTTTTGCAGCTAAACCCTAGTAATAGTTAAATTGTCTAGTATGTGTGATATAACAATTTGAGATCTATTTATTGATTGTTGAGATTATGAAAAAAGAATTATAGGGTTTTGGAGTTGAACCTTAGTAGAATTAAAACCTCTAATGTATGATGACAATACGATGATTTGAGATTTATGATAGTTGAAATCTGAAGTTTGGTTGGGATTGATATTTGATTGAAAATCTAGGGTTTTCAACTAACCTTAGTAGAAGTTGGTCATGTTAATGACTAAGCTATGATTGATTTTGATTGATTCTTTTCTATGAAATCTAGGATTTGTATCAAAACCCTAGTAAGAAATCTAGCATATGAATTTTGAAAGGTTGTTAGATTCCTTATATTTGTTTGAATTGTTTCTAGGGTTTGCTATATGTTGTAGTAATATATGTCATACCTTTGAAAGAAACATTGAAACCCTAGATGGAATGAAAGTTGCTATGAAGTAGTATAGGGTTTATGACAAAGTCCCTAGTAAGATGTTGAAGAGTATATGTCTCTTGTTTGCAATTAAGTCTAGATATCTGATGTGTATAAAGTTGAAATGCTTCCATAATTATGATATGGATAACTTCAATCTTCTATAGTTTTGGTTGTGATTTCTATTTATGTTGGTTAGGTACACAATATTCAATATGGCGAAGATGATTGTTGATGTGACAAGCATGACGAGGATGCTAATAACTCTGATGAAATGGTTGGAATTGGTGAAATATTCTCCAATGACGAAAATAAGAAGTTGATCTCCCTGAGGAAGCCTACATAGAAGAGATATCCCTAAGATTAAGAGGGAGTCCAGATGAAGAGATTCTTCCTGGTTGAGAGGGAGGGCATAGCTTGGATTTTGTTAATGAATTTCAGAGCATATGTTGTTGCATGAAAAGTAGGAAAGGAAAGTACATAATTGAGGAATCTTCTATCAAAGATTCAGTTGATAGTACTACGAAGTTAAGGAGCGACATCTAGACTGACCCCAGAGGTTTGTATTTGATTTTGTACATGTATATTATTGATTGGGGTTGTGCTTGTACAGGTAAATGTCTTGAAGGTTTTTGATAGCATGTTGGTTACCGATCAATTTGATTAGGAAAGATTTTTTGTCCTTGACTTGTCAGATCAAGGGGTGTTGAGGCTTTAAGAGTCAAGCATTGCCTATGAGGACATCTGACCCACACTTTGTGTTAACGTCTAGGCCCTAAAGCTAGAAATGTTGTGTTGATCATTGAGATTTGACACACACATGGGTTTATGGGTTAATAGTTAGCAACTAAACTTGATGGTACCTAGAGAGGCTGAAAGCTTAAGTCCATCTTATTCCCACCTAGATAGATTTCCCTGGTCAGGAATCTACTCCATGGCATTGCGGTGCCTAAAATTCTTCATGGTTCATATAGTTTGAGATCTTCTATTGTACTTGTACATGATGAATACCTCCTTAGTTAAGAGGGAGTTTTGGAAAATGTAACTAGGTTCGGTATTCATTTAATGTATTTGAGTCATAATGTAATGTAATTATCAAAAGAATAAAGAAAATATTCTTATTATTATTATTGTTGTAAATTAATAAAGCATGGGTTTCATGCTTGGGTCACCTTGTTTTAGGTCAAAGTCCCCATTAAGGAACTATAGGATTTATTCTAAGTCAACAGAGGTATTTTACTTTTAAAGAGATCCTTTTTGAACTTTGGAATTATGTAAAAAGGTTAAGTATTGAGTCAAATATTATTTAAGTATCCTCCACACCAAGTTGGCCTAGAAGATAGATCAAGTCGGCCTAAAGACCCTAATTCAACCCAAAAGAAGTCTATAAATACAAGCTAGTCGAAGTCATTCAAAGCATCAATCTCTCAAAAGAAGTTCAATATCTCTTGTAGTAGGGAAAAGTGCCAAATCTATTGTCGGGAAGCCGAAATAAGTGCGAGTTTGGGGGAGTCTAAGGAGAAAGGAAAAATTGAAATTTTGGTGCCTCTCTCTCTCTCTGTTTTGTGTCTTGGATTGTGAGATTGAAGTATTCCAAGTTTCACTGTTGTTAGAAGCTGTTAGTTGCCGGAAGCTACTGTCTAGTCGAAGTTGCTGGATAGGGGTCAAAATTCTGGAAGGCTGACTTAGTGTGAATGGAAGATCTGGTCTTGGTCTAGGGTGAAAAGTCTTAAATAATACTACTAGGTTTTCCCCTCCAAGGGGGTTTTTCCATGGAACTGTGCCTACATCTGGTGTCTATTGTTTTATTTACTATTTCTTTGGTAATTGCATGATAAACTAAAAGAAAAAAGATATAAATAATCGTAATAGTAAGAAGCATCACAAGTAATTATCAAGAATAAGAACATATTTCTACCTTTTTTATTTTCTAACCAGGCTCGGTCGTTGAGGGATCTGTCATTCTCTATAACCCATACACAGGCATCCCATTGTCATAGTGTAAATGACGTCAGTGTGAGGCCTTGAGAGGAATATGGAAGGCAATTTGGGAATCTTGAGTGACCATAAGAGCCACCAATGGGTGATACGAGGACCTCACATAGGTCAACACATGGTTGGGGAACATCGACATCACATCAGTTGGGTAATGGTTGGATACCAGAGGTCGAACACCCTGTGAACACAGATGGAAGAATGTTCTAGGGAATCCCAGACACTGGGGACCATCAGTTGATGACACATCAGTTAACGAAGATTTCTATGTCCCTCAGGGACATTACCCGGAAATAATTGGATGGAGGTGTCGGGGTTATGGGCCACAAGGAAATCGATACATAGCATGTGGAGGATCATGTGGCACCCTGGAACAATGGAATCACGTACCCACTATGAAATAAATATCGATAGATACAGGTGTCGGGATGGACGAAAGTTGGATGGTTGGACTCATATCAATATGGTAGGCCGGTAGTAGGAGAGTTGGCTGTTGGTGCAGAGCTGTGACACATCAGCCGATAGGTCTGCTTTGGGGGGGGGCTCGAATAAGAAGTTTGATACGTCCTAAGGGTCCTAGAGACGTGACATTTCAGCCAAGCAGACTGATTCTAGGGGGAGTCTCATGTTAGGAGTTTAGATGTTGAGAGGGTTCTGAAGTCACACCTAATGGAAAAAGAAGAAGTACACATAGTTATCTTTTACCCCATTCCTCCAATGTTAAATGCAATCAGGTATGTTACAGAGTGGTATCAGAGCATTTAGGTTCAATACTTAGACTTGATGGTATTCGTCATGAGAAATTGAGGAAGTTTTATTAACTAATTATAATACCGAGTCAGTTTGGACTATGCTTGCTAATTGTTAATTAAATTGTGCTAGGATAAGTTAGTTGATGGCTAACAACTCTATGGGAGAATGATTGTGATTGTGAATACATTTTCTTCATTAGTTATGTGCCAATGCATGATTGAATGAGTATTGCATATGATTTATAAATGGATTGTACGTTAACCTTTTTTTTTAAATTACCGTAGGAAACCCCATGACACTCTGTGAATGCAAACTCATGATCCTGATTTGTGTTTAATGTTGTTTTAAAATGTCTCACAATGTGTTTTATTGAAATCATGTTACGAAAAACATAACAGAAAAATATACATTGATGAGAACCAGAATGGTCAAATATTGTTCCGATCATTCCTGGCATGGAAGTGATGGAGTTAGAACCAATGAAGAAGATAGATCAGTTGGGAAAGGGGGAGTAAATCAATCCCCGGATTGGATGGACACCCTAAGAAGTATTCAGGATGAGGTGAGGAACTTTAAGGTTGGTAATGTGAGGATGGTAAGAGCCCAAGAGAGACATGTTGAGATCATTAGGGTTGTCTGTAACAACCCTGGTGAAAATTTCATGTAATAAAAGTTAATAAAGGAATAATATGACCACACTTAAGGGACACTTATTCCACGCTGAATGTTGGGAAAATATATCCTAATGGGCATCACAGGGTGTGTGTTTTGGCTAAGGAAAATTGGCAAAGGCTAAGGCAAAAAAGGAAAAAAAGGAATTTTAGTACATTTATTTATGAAAATAAATAAAATTAGGAGAAAAGTAAGGTGAAAGGTCATAGGTTACATGTGAGGGGGAAAATGAAGGAAAAATAATGGAAAATAAAGAAATTAGAGGCCTCATTCATAAAAAGGATTCTAAGGATCAGTTGGTAACCTTTTGTCAATTTATCTTTGGAGCTCTCTCATCATTCTCTCTCTCTCTCTAGCTCTTGATCACTTAGAGTTTCTTGGAGCACTTAGCTTTGGATCAAGGCATGAAAAGAAAGCAAGTAAAGGAAAAACAAGCATGGATCAAGAAAAGGATAGCAAGATCAAGAAACTTCATCAAGAATAATTGCACGTAACCTCTTGCATGTGTGATTTCCTAGCTGGTTTGGACATGCACGACTTTGCATGTTGGTGTATGGTTCTCTTATTGTCAGTGGCATGGATTTTCTGGGTTATGACAATGATTTTCAGCCTAGCCTTTCCTTTCTCTGGATGCCATGGTGTTGGGATGTTTATTTTGGTTTTTGAGCTTTGGTTTGTCGGATGGATTTTAGAATCTAGGGCAGAGGTGGTCTCAAGTTCCATTCCCAAAGGCCTAGGAATCCCTTGATTGGTTTTGGTGGGATACAAAGTAAAGCCTAAGGGAGAAGTCTTGGATTAGGGCTTAGTGGTCTAGGTTTGGATTGTGGTAAATCTCGAGAGATAAGGAGACAAAAAATTCCTCAAGGATAGTGATGGATTCTGGATGGCATTCCAAGTTCGGTTCGGTTGTGATCGGAGCACCGATTTTAGTGTGATCATGGTTTGATGAGGGGGGAGGTGGTTTAACCTTTGGATTCCATTGGTTGTTCTATGAGAACCCACATTCATGCTTGGAATACGACACGGGGGTGACTGGATAAAAGAGAGATTTGGTTAAGCCATGTCTATGGTCGGGTGGTATGTGGAAGTCCTGAACCTGGTCAGATTTTCCTATGATTAATAAAAGCTAATTTCTATCAATTTTTCACTTGTGTATAGGTGGATTTAATGGCTGCCTTATATATGATATTTATATGGTTTTATGATGGTAATAAGCATGGCTGAATGACTAGTTTATGTCATGGTTATTTCATGTAATTAATTGTAACTGATAAATGGATGGATGCAAGACCTCATTGATGATATAATAGTTCATTGGAGAAGGAGGTGATCCTTCCGTTATGTTTCATAAGTTATTTAAGTCATTTATGCTCTGTCTTGTATTCTAGACCTGTAGGTTGCATTGATGCCAAGTGTTTGACAAAATGTCAATCCCGGTTGGGGATGCTCAGGCCTAGTCCTGAGGTTGAGTTTTGATTTATCATCATTGTTATCATGTATTTAATGGATTTTGAAGGTTCCAGCAAGTTCTGCGTAGAGGTCGGGGTTCTGTGCTAGAAACGTGGCTCAAATCTCGGGATTACTAGCAAATTAGAGTGTTTCCTTAGGGAGTAATACATTTGGCTAAGGGTTGGAGAGCATTATAGTTTGCTTGGGTTATGTCTACGGAGCGTTACTCTGGCCTAAGTTGGCCAAAACTTCAGTAGGACCCATGGGAAAGTTATCTAAAGTGCGTGTTTGGTTCCTGTGGGCCCTGAGGCTGATGTTGGATGACTCTGTATTATGATTTTTTCGGTTCCCATTCCTTAAGGTCACATAGGAGGTTGAATCCCATCATAGTAGCCTCTCATCTCATGTTTACCCCAGTTGACATGGTTACTTTGGGTAGACCTGGGAGGGGGTGTTACAGATTGGTATAAAAGCATGGTTCACCCCTCAGACTCGATGGGCGATGTGTGTTGGTTATGCATGCATGTCAATTACATGTGTGTCTGTTACACTTGTGTTCCATGTGCTTGAAGCATTGCATCATGTTGATCATGGTTGTAGTAAGGTTATCATGAGGAACTTGATGTGGTTTTGTGAAATGTACCATCAGGTGTACATGACTGGTTACTTGATTATATGTAGTTTGATTATATGCAGCTTGACTACATCCTTGTATGTTAGGTTGCATTCTTGGTTAATCTAACACATGTATCAGTATTGTAGGTTGATTACAAGAATTAATCGCTTATGCTCGACTACATGCGGTTATGCGTATGCGTAATCGATTTGGCATTGCATGGGTTTCAATAACGTGATGTCTTATGCTGCCCCCCTTCACAGATATGGACAACAACGACTCCACTCCACCAAAGTGGAATGAATTTGAACAGTTCTGGCGTCCAGTGGGAGGCTTCAAGATTTCATGATTGTGAAAATAATGGGAGGAGTGTAGTTAAAATTTTATCCAACAGCTACAGCGGAAGAACATCAAGGAGGTTGTTGTTGCTATTGTTGTTGTTGTTGCTGGGGCTGCGGCTGTTAATATGATGAAGTTCAATAACATGATGTCTTATGCTACCCCTTCATAGATATGGACAACAACGACTCCACTTTGAAGAGTTCTGGCATCTAGTGGGAGGCTCCAGGATTTCATGATTGCGAGAATAATGGGAGGAGTGTGGTCAAAGTTTTATCCAACGGAAGAAAAGAAAAGGAATCAATGACATGAGATGGAGTAAAAGGAGATTTAAAATTTCCTTGCATGAACATCAAGGTGGGTCACTCTCTTTATATTTATGTATCTACAATATTTTTCACACATTGAAGTATCATCAACACCCATAACCTCTGTAACCATTTCCATCTGTTCATTTTGTCTCTCAAATTTTTGCATTATTTTCTGCAATGCTAGTAAATTCATCTGCCTGTTCATTTGCCTCATTGCTTTGGTGACACCCTTCATTGCCTCCCCCATGGTTTGAGTTGATTTAAGAGTCTGCCACAAAAATTCCCATTGAGATCAAAGCATAAATGTACTCTCTAAATCTTTGCTATTAAAAAACATAAATTTGGTTTGGAAGGAAGAACTGTGATAAATTGGGAGACTCAAAAAGAAGTATGCCAACTAAATTTTGATCCAGAAACGGCAATGTTGCCGAATGTAAACAAGAGTTGAAAAATATGGTCACGCCATTGAAACATTATTTGTCTTCATGACCAATGTCTCTTTCTTGCCTATCAACTGTTGCACCAGCTGCTTCAAGTTTTTCATTTCTACCTCATTGTCCCTCATTGTCCATGGAACTGCAGTGATGAATGCAAAGAGAAAAAGTGGTTATGATGCTATTCATTTCTATGGGAATTTCCCCAAGCCAGGGGATCGTTATGTTTTCATATCAATACAACAATAAATGTTTTAATACCTTGTTATATTTATTAGTTGTTTTTAGTATTATTTGTGTTGGTTTATGTTTAGTAATTGTGTTATATTTAGAACATATTTTGACGCAGACAACATAAAATATTCTACATAAACTAAAATTAAATAGTAGTAATATAAATAGTTAATAGCATATAATCAAAGATAAAATCCCTAAAGTGCATAATCCATTCCAATTCATTCTAGAAATTTTTTCGATGTATTTGTTATCTTTTTATGAGTTAGTTTTGACATCAATGATAAATTTTTTCAAAGGAATTTATATGTATGGTATATACCGTATATAGTAATACCAAGGTTGTTGAACTTATAACATGTATTGCAGTTACCAAATCTTTTTCATCATTTTGAGTCTTAAGTACAAGTAAAATAAATAATAATAACGGAAGCTATGACACCATAACTTTAGTCATTTAAAATTACCACAAAATTTGCATGGGTGGCTTCACCATGATAACAAACATATACACTATGGTAATAAACATCTAAATGTGAATCGTGCTGTCGTGGATGCTCAATATTTCTTGTAAATTAGTGTGAATGCTTTTTTCATGACAACACTTGTCTTTGTAATTATTAATGAATGTTGCAGCCTTTTTGTTCTATATGTTGCTACAATTCATTTCTTTATATCATGTATAGGTTGGTGCGTTAGATAGAATTTCTCAAAATCCTATTAGTTTCAAGGCCATCCTAAGATAGGAAATATTATCTCTAAGTTCATTGGAATAACCAACAAACTTCTATGTCATACAACCAAAATCTAACTTTGGAGGACAACCCCGAATTCTCAAGAGAACATAGTTGGCCATAGTTGTCCATAGTTGATGCCTTTATCAGTTGTAGGTCTCCAAATATAACAATTGCACATGGCATTAAGACCAAACAAATTTCCTTATACACACTGCTAGACTATAACTTGAACTTGAATACACAACATGGCTTGATCAGGACAATTGTGAAATTGTTCAACTTGTTTGACTGTTGCACAAGCCATGAGTCTTAAGGAAAATACTAATGAAAATATAATCAATAATTATCTCACTAATCTATATTTTCCACAGTGTTCTCGGGGGCATTCACCATCTCATACTCAACTGTCTATTAATTGTCTTCTTGAACAAAGCTTTCAAGAAAATTGCACCAAAGAAAACTATCCTCCGCCTTTTCATTAGCATTTATTGCATGCTCAATCCCTGAGTTTGGCTATATGATCATTGAAATTCTTCCTGAAAATCACTAAACATAAATGTTGCTTTAGACAGTGAGCAGGAGAGAAATTAATCGAGCTCTTAATAAAGTGTTTTCGTTGTGACAATGACCCTCCAAATTTTTTGCCTAATTCAATTTTGGAGCCTACATGAACTATCATTTCAAGCCATCTTGTGTCGCCTTTTTATTTGTTCATGTTTTTCTAAGTTGTCGACTATCCTTGCAATGTTCTTAAGTGTTGTATTTCCTCCTAGGTCAAATTTTCCTAAGTGTCGTCATCATATTTTTAGAAATGCTTATGTTATCTTTTATGATAGCCCCACCCAAAGTTCTCATACAAGAAGCATTTGTAAATATATTGTAAATATTTCACAACATTTAAAATCAAGAAAAAATGGACTGAGTCAATGGACATGGATTCTAGAGCTGGTGGAGGTAGTCACTTGCTTGGGACATCATGGTTTCATGTGCAAAGGAGAAACTTGAAATGCAAGACAACCATTAAAGGATCGCTGGTGCAGGAATTGAAAAAAAGGAGCTCTTGAAATTAAATGAGATGCAAGAGGAGGTATACAGGCCCATGTTGATTGAGAAACAACCACAAGAAAGAAAGGACAAGCATATTTAAAGGGATTGCACGTTGCAGGTTAGGAAGGATGCAACAATAATGGCGACCGAGGAGAAGACCAAGAAAAGGTTGGATGCGAAAAAAAAGAGAGAGAGGAGAGATTTAGAAGAAGAAAAAAAGAGGGAAAATAGAGAGACGGATGAGGCGAGATTCAACACGAGCTTCCCATAGGCAACACTAAATAGAAGATAAGAAAATAAGGGGACTGGCTCTTGATTCCTTGAGGTTGTGGGTTGAGTTAATGCTAGTCTCTAGACCCCTATAACATCTTCAGGTCCTTAGAGGTTGTGGGTTGAGATAGAATCCCTGGAGCCCTATAACACCTTAGGTATCTGGAGGTTGTGGGTTGAGACATAGGTCTCTGGAGCCTTGTAGCAACTTGGGTCCCTGGAAGCTGTGGGTTGGGATGGAATCTCTAGAGCCCTGTAACAACTTGGGTCCCCTTGAGGCTATGGGTTGAGATAGCAGAATCTAGAGCTCTGTAACAACTTGGGTAGATGTCATCCTAAAGCTAAAGTGGAGGAAGACTAGAATGAAGACTAGTGGTTACCTCCCTAATGGTACAATGGATTTTGGACTCCCTAGAAGGGGGTGAATAACTATGTGAGCACTTGGGGGTGAGGTTGGGAATCTATAGACTCCTGTTTTCAACCAAGTAAGAAGCCGTCAGTTGATGGGATTGAGGAAGGAAGTCCTCTGGAATCTAGAAATTAGTGGAAGATTGGTGTGCTAGTCCTCGAAGCAAGCAACCCCCCCAAACTCTGGAATTTGGATCGGGGGTGACGACTTTAAGTAAGTGTGACTGCAACTGTCTATGGTTGGGTGGAGAGAACTTGTCCCAAACTTAGTTTCCCTGCATGTTCTAATAGAAGTAATTGTGTATACTATCTAACTCTCAATGAATCATGTTATTGTGTTATGGATAATGGTTTTGAACTTAGGGACTACATTTCACTGTTGAAACTCGCATATGTAATACATTCCCCATGGGAATACGTTAATGTGATTTGTATATATGTATGTGTACGTGTTGAATACATGAATATATGTGTGAGAAAGCTAAAAGTGAAATATGTGTAACAATTGCTAATTGTAGGCATGGAATATCTAGCACATAAACGGCATAATAAATCACATGGTAACGAATACTAGGCCATAATATTGCACCAAGTCTAGATTCATGCATATGCTTAATTGTGTGAGAAACAACATATAAATAACTCATTAAGAAAAAGACAGAATGCGTTACAAATCATGGTCATGCCATGAGAGCTTGGATTAACACTTGAAGAATAGTGGGTTCTGAGACCCTTTTTATTAATATAATATTACATGCAAGGCCCTCTATATAGCAGGGTTTGTTCTCGCTTGTGAGTTATTCGTTGTCACATTACAAGTTGTTGTGTTTCATAACGAGCACTGCCTTATTTTCAAAGGGAGTTTTCCCTGGTATCGGTTGAGTCACCAACTTTACATGAATGTACTTCATCCTTCAATTTTTGGTAGGAAGGATTGTTGTTTTTGGCATCTTAAGATGACAGTCGAGGAACCTGATGGCTCTCTGTATCGACATGGAGCTGTTTGTAGGCCCGACACAGGGTCTAGTACCGTTAGTGTGTGGCAATTGAGGTAGGAACCTCTCCAGAGTCTGCGCCAAGTCCGTGGTAGGTAATCCATGTAGGAGCGCCTATGCCTCCCAGAGTGGAATTTAGTCCCCGTGGGATGGAAAGACTCGTAGTCCAGGAACTCATTGGAGAATTGATCACTCAAGCTCAAGAGAGATAATGTCATAAATCATTGTATGCAACCAAGGGTACCATTGTGAAACTGTGAAACACATCTGCGGGTCTACCAGACTCCTGAGAAGGAGCCATACTCGACAAGGTTAGATCAGAGAAGCCTATGCGAAAACGAAGCTTGTAATCGGGAAGGTTGTTGAGCTCTTCGTCTAAGACACTGTGCGATGTAGAGTCAAGAGTCTTTGACCAAGTCATGGTTGGAAGAGGAAGGGAATCTCGAGGAAGGAGGCAATGAGCTTATAGAAGAAGTTAGCTAACCTTATCCCCTAAACGGTAAAAACCTTAGTCAAAGGAGGCTCCTGGTTGGTGGAGATATATTCCCTTCACACGATTGGTTAGAATGAGAGGGAAGTGTAAAAGATAATTTAAATTAGTTTCGGGGACTTAGCGGGAAAAAGGGCTTCAAGGTTTTGTCGAGAGATGGTGACAAATATTTCTTTGTTACCCGAACCCGTTAGGCGAGGGAAGGCGTTAGAAGGGGCCACCTCGGAAGCTGGGAAGGTCAAAACCCCAGAGAGTTGTGTGGATGGTGTTTTAAAGGGTTTTGGGTTTGAAGGTTATTGTTCACTACGTAAGGCCTATTGGAAATTGTAACTAGGTTCAATCTTCATTTAATGTATTTGCTTCATCATGTAATGTACTTATCAAAAGAATAAAGAAAATAATAATAATTATTATTATTGTACTGATTAAAGAATGGGTTTCATGCTTGGGTCACCTTGTTTTAGGTAAAAGTCCCCATTGAGGACCTCTAGGATTTATTTTGAGTCAATAAAGTCATTTTACTTTTAAAGAGGCCCTTCTTGGGCTTTTGAATTATGTAAAAAGGTTAAGTATTGAGTCAAATATGATTTAAGTATCCTCCACACCTAGTCGGCCTAGAAGAGAGATCAAGTCGGCCTAAGGACCCTAATTCGGCCCACAAAAAGTCTATAAATACAAGCTAGTCGAAGTCATTTGGAGCATCAATCTCTCACAAGAAGTTCGATATCTCTCTTAGCTGGAAAAAATGCAAATTATGTTGTTGGGAAGCCGAAATAAGTGCAAGTTTGGGGAAGTATAAGGAGAAAGGAAAAATCAAAATTTTGGTGCCTCTCTCTTTGTTTCGTGTCCTAGATTGGGAGATCGAATTCTTCCAAGTTTCACTGTTTTCAGAATATTCCAGTTGCTGGCAAGTTGAAGTTGTTGGAAAGGGGTCGAAATTATGGAAGGTTGACTTGTTGTGGAGGGAGGTCTGGTCTTGGTATAGGGTGAAGAGTCTCAAAGAATACTATTGAAAGGAAGAATTTATTGACTGGGTTTTCCCCTCGAGGGGTGTTTTTCCCTGGCACCGTGCTTGCATCTGGTGTCTATTATTTTATGTGTTGCTTCTTTGGTAATTGCTTGATGAACTAAAATAAAGAAGATATAAAGAACCGTAATAATAAGAAACATCACAGGTAATTATCAAGAATAAGAAAATCTTTCTGCTTTTCTGATTTTCTAACATGGTATCAGAGTTTTGGTGAAGAAGGAAGAGAAAGTCAGTCTCAAGAACTTGATCAAGGATCTATTCAAAAGGATTATCTCAGGGAAGGAATCTACTATATTCAAGGAATATGTCTAACAAAATCGAGGGAGAGAACAAACTTGAAGAGGCCTCAAACTATAGGTCCTGAAAGAAGAGGAATCACCTCATATTTGAAAATAACAAGGTACTAGACTCAGTCAAAGAAAAAGTAAAGAAACCTACACATGGTTACAATGATGATGACAAAGTGAAATTCAGGGAACTAGAATTGGTGGCTATGACTCTGATGTAAGAAGGAATAAAGGACAAACTTGTCCCATTGATAGCTAACATCGATCATGCTCAGGAAATGTATGAAGCCTTATCAAAGTTATTTACTATTACGAACATTGGTCAAGTAGCAAGTTCAAAGAATGAGCTAAGGACCACAAAGATGACACAAGAAGACAAAGTGGCATCCTTCTTTATGAAGATAGCAAGAATAAGGGATGATGTTTTGGCCATTTATGAAATTATTCTAGATAAAGAACTCGTAATCACTGCCCTATTAGATTTTCCATCCTATTGGGGTGCTCTCCCTGCAAGTCTCAACAGTTAGAAGGAAGCTCCTACTTTTGAAGAACTATGGATTTCCTGCATTCAGGAAGTATTGAGGATCACATTACCCAATCCTGAAGGAGTATCAAATGCCTACATTGCTCAACACAAAGGAAGTAAATCAAAAGGGCCAAGGAAGAAATTTGACATGTCCAAGATAGAGTGATATCAATGTCATAAGAAGGGTCACTAGAAGAGTGATTGTCCCGACAATCCAAAGAACAGGAAGAGAGATATAGATTATGCTAAATTTGTTGAAGGAGACCCAAAGAAAGAAAAACCAAAAGAATCTGATATAATTGACTTACATTATTAAGTCCTTTGTTTTTAGTCTTAGATATTCTAGTTTTGTACTTTTGATGTTTTAGAATTTATAGTTCTTTAACATATTTTGGAAAGGACATATTTATTGTTTTTATAAGTTTGTAGGTATCCCACAAACTTTGGAGGGAGCCCCCAACAACTCCCAAAGATAAGTATCTCATCTCCTTCCAGTTATTGGTTTCATGTACTTGTTTAAGTTTGATTATACTAATCACCATTCTCCCTCTATTGTCTTGATTAGGAAGACATCTACTATATCCTCAAGGAGTATGGAAGGAAGCCACCCAAGGAAATGTTTGTCAAGACATGTAATGTATTTGAGTCATGTTGTTTCTCTTTTTTTTTGTGTCTTTGGTGATATTAATTTTTAGTTATGGTGACAAAGGTCATGTTGTGGAATTTTCCCTACCTTATCCATTTTCCAAAAATTTCCAAGCTTGTGATTACCATAGAATCCATGAAATTTCCCTTCTAAGCTATGTTCATCTCCTTGCAATGCATGAATTTTTTGCTTGTGCTAATAATTTGATAAAATATGAATTTGGGGGAGTTCAACCCACATATTTCTATTGTGGAAACTCAATTTTCACCTATAGGTTGGAACTATAGAAAACACATGCATCTTGACATTGCAACCTAGTGCTCTCATAGCACATGTAAAATACCCTTCCTGCAAAATTTTAAATTAAATTCTCTAATTGAAACAAAATTCATACAGACAACATGCCCCAATTTTTCTCATGTACCTCACTCAAGCAAACAAAACAACATTCAAGTAAAAAGTTTACACAATGTAATTAACATAGTAAAATATAATACAAAACTCATCTTTTAACGGAAGAATTGACTACCTACATTAAAGGAGACATTCCTTCCAACCATAGGCTTATTGTTCTATTTCTCCCAATAGCCACCCTCAAGATGGAGCTTCTCTCTTGGTTGTCCACCATCCACACACAATAGCCCAAAACCAAGATTTTTACTCCAATAGAAATTCCAATCCACCAACTCTCTTTCCCTTGAACCTACACAACCGAGGGAATGGGATCCACTTTTCTTCCATGCAGTCCCTCAAGCTATCCCACTTCCCTAGAAAAATTGACTAGAAAAAATGCTCAGAAAATGACCATTTTGTCTATTAGTTAGACTACTAGCGTATATTATAGATAGAATTAATTTTTTTCATTTTTTTTTCAAGCAAAATTATTACTTTTTGTTGTTTAAATTACAATACAATTTCAAGTAAAATTGTTATTTTTTGTTGTTTAAATTATATTTTTGAATGTATAAATGGATTCAACACCTTAAATTTTTTTTTTTTTTCAAGCAAAATTATTACTTTTTGTTGTTTAAATTACAATACAATTTCAAATAAAATTGTTATTTTTTGTTGTTTAAATTACATTTTTAATGTATAAATGGATTCAACACCTTAAAAAATGTGAATCTGAATAACTGCAACCCCAGTTTTTAAAAAATCTCTTATGAATTTTGGTTAAAATTAACCGGACAATTTGGCTCAAACCCAGTTTTTTTTTTAAATCTCTCATGAATTTTGGTTAAAACTAACCCGAAAAAAATTTGAATAGCTGAAACCCGGTTTTTAAAAAATCTCTTATGAATTTTGGTTAAAATTAACCAGACAATTTTGGTCAAACCTCGTTTTTTAAAATCTCTCATGAATTTTGGTTAAAACTAAACCGAAAAAATGTCGTGAAAAAGATCATTTAGTCTATTAATTAGGTTGTGGGTATATAATGTTATATATATAATGATTGTTCTAGAAATCCCACTGCCACATAGATATATGTATCGGTAGGGTTTCTAGAAAAATCATTCATATTATATATATATATATATATAAAGTAAAAATACGTATAAGAACAAAACCCTAATAACAAAGCCCTAATGATATAAATAGAAGTAGCTAAGGAAGAGGGAGCAGAGCTACCTCTGTCTTACTCTCAACAAAAGGATGCAAAGATTGACGTTGTCTTTGAAAGAGTACTCACGCATGAGGAGTAGTTGTATAATGGGAGATGCATTATTTCTCCTAACATTGGAGGCAGAGAAAAAGATGGAGGAAAAGAATGATATAGCATCACCATGGAAGGTAAGTTATGAGGTGCTCTCTACTTGTCTTGACTGTCCAGGATCTTTTTTTATCGCTTTTTTGTTTCTTTTTTGGTTCCATGGGCTTTAGATACCTTTTGTCTTCTTGATTAGTGATGGATGTGGTTTAGTTTTCACTTCCTTGTGAGAATAGTGAGTTTTTTTATTACATATGTAACTTTTGTTTATTCTTGGTTTTGGTTTTGGTTTTGGTTTTCGCAACAATAAGATTTAGTAACTTTTTTGTTTCCATTAATGAAAATCACTCTGTAGCTTTTGTTTATTCCTGGTTTTAATTTTGGCAACAATAAGATCTACTGCCCAACTTGTTATATGTAATTTCTTTTGTTTCCATTAATGAAAATCATGGTATAGCTTTTATTTATTTTTGGCAACAATAAGATCTACTGCCCAACTTGTATATGTAACTTCTTTTGTTTCCATTAATGAAAATCATTGTGTTTTCTTCTGAACGAAAAAGTTGAAACTAAAATTATGCCCAACAATAGGATCTACTGCCCAACAATAAGATCTACTGCCCAAGAGCATTACCGCTCTGATACTAGCTATTATTTCACTCGTCCACACTTTGGTCCGATCCCTGGCTGCTTACAAATACAGAGGTGAGAAACAAGGGATTCGACCGACGTCCTTCTCCTCTTGTGCTGATCCAGCACATTAAGATGAAGTTCAATAACATGATGTCTTATGCTACCCCTTCATAGATATCGACAACAACAACAACGATATCAAGTGGGAGGCTCCAGGATTTCATGATTGCGAGAAATAATGGGACGAGTGTGGTCAAAGTTTTATCCAACGGAAGAAAAGAAAAGGAGTAAAAGGAGTGTGGTCACTCTCTTTATATTGAAGTATCATCAACACCCATAACCTCTGTTGTCTTCATGAACAATGTCTCTTTCTTGCCTGTCAGCTGCTGAACCAGCTGCTTCAAGTTTTTCCTTTCTACCTCATTGTCCATGGAACTGCAGCGATGAATGCAAAGAGCAAAAGTGGTTATGATGCTATTCATTTCTTTGGGAATTGCCCTAAGCCAGGGGATTGTTATGTTTTCATATCAATGCAGCAATAATGTTTTAATATCTTATTATATTTATAAGTTGTTTTTAATATTATTTGTGTTGGTTTATGTTGAGTAATTGTGTTATATTTAGAACATATTTTGATGCAGACAACATTAAATATTCTACATAAACTAAAATTAAATAGTAGTATTATAAATAGTTAATGGTGTATACTCAAAGATAAAATCCCTAAAGTGCATAATCCATTCCAATTCATTCTAGCAATTTTGTCGATGTATTTATTATCATTTTATGAGTTAGTTTTGATATCAACGATAATTTTTTTCAAAGGAATTTATAAGTATGCTATATACTGTATATAGCAATACCAAGGTTGTTGAACTTATCACATGTATTACCAAATCTTTTTCATCATTTTGAGTCTTAAGTACAAGTAAAATAAATAATAATAATGAAAGCTATGACATCATAACTTCAGCCATTTAAAATTACCACAAAATTTGTGTGGGTGGCTTCACCATGATAACAAACATATACATTATGGTAATAAACATCTAAATGTGAATCGTGCTGTTGTGGATGCTCAATATTTCTTGTAAATTAGTGTGAATGCTTTTTCGTGACAACACTTGTCTTTGTAATTATTAATGAATGTTGCAGCGTTTTTTTTCTAGATGTTGCTACAATTCGTTTCTTTATATCATGTATAGGTTGGTGCTTTAGATAGAATTTTTCAAAATCCTATCAGTTTCAAGGCCATCCTAAGATAGGAAATATTATCTCTAAGTTAATTGGAATAGCCAACAAACTTCTATATCATACAACCAAAATCTAACTTCGGAGGACAACCTCTAATTCTCAGGAGACCATAGTTGGCCATAGTTGATGCCTTTATCAGTTGTAGGTCTCCAAATATAACAATTGCACATGGCATTAAGACCAAACAAATTTCCTTATACACACTGCTAGACTATTACTTGAACTTGAATACACAACATGGCTTGATGAGGACAATTGTGAAATTGTTCAACTTGTTTGACTGTTGCACAAGCCATGAGTCTTAAGGAAAATACTAATGAAAATATAATCAATAATTATCTCACTAATCCATATTTTCCACAGTGTTCTCGGGGGCATTCACCATCTCATACTCAACTATCTATTAATTGTCTTCTTGAACAAAGCTTTCAAGAAAATTGCACTAAAGAAAACTATCCTTTGCCTTTTCATTAGCATTTCTTGCATGCTCAATCCCTGAGTTTGGCTATATGACCATTGAAATTCTTCCTGAAAATCACTAAACATAAATGTTGCTTTAGACAATGAGCAGGAGAGAAATTAATCGAGCTCTTAATAAAGTGTTGTCGCTGTGACAATGACCCTCCAAATTTTTTGCCTAATTCAATTTTGGAGCCTATATGAACTATCATTTCAAGCCATCTTGTGTCGCCTTTTTATTTGTTCATGTTTTTCTAAGTTGTCGACTATCGTTGCAATGTTCTTAAGTGTCGTATTTCCTCCTAGGTCTAATTTTCCTAAGTGTCGTCATCATATTTTTAGAAAGGCTTATGTTATCTTTTATGATAGCCCCACCCAAAGTTCTCATACAAGAAGCATTTGTAAATATATTGTAAATATTTCACAACATTTAAAATCAAGAAAAAATGGACTGAGTCAATGGACATGGATTCCAGAGCTGGAGGAGGTAGTCGCTTGCTTGGGACATCATGGTTTCTTGTGCAAAGGAGAAACTTGAAATGCAAGACAACCATTAAAGGATTGCTGGTGCAGGAACTGATAAAAAGGGAGCTCTTGAAATTAAATGAGATGCAAGAGGAGGTATACAGGCCCATGTTGATTGAGAAACAATGACAAGAAAGAAAGGACAAGCATTTTTGAAGGGATTGCACGTTGCAGGTTAGGAAGGACGCAACAATAATGGCGGCCGAGGAGAAGACCAAGAAAAGGTTGGATGTGAAAAAAAAGAGCGAGAGGAGAGATTTAGAAGAAAAAAAAAGGGGGAAAATAGAGTGATGGATGAGGTGAGATTCACCACGAGCTTCCCATAGGCAACACTGAATAGAAAAGAAGAAAAAATAAGGGGACTAGCTCTTGATCCCTTGAGGTTGTGGGTTGATTTAATGCTAGTCTCTAGACCCCTATAACATCTTCAGGTCCTTAGAGGTTGTGGGCTGAGATAGAATCCTTGGAGCCCTATAACACCTTGGGTATCTAGAGGTTGTGGGTTGAGACTTAGGTCTCTGGAGCCTTGTAGCAGCTTGGGTCCATGGAAGCTGTGGGTTGGGATGGAATCTCTAAAGACCTGTAACAACTTGAGTCCCCTTGAGGCTGTGGGTTGAGATAGCAGAATCTAGAGCCCTGTAACAACTTGGGTAGATGTCATCCTAAAGCTAAAGCAGAGGAAGACTAGAATGAAGACTAGTGGTTACCTCCCTAATGGTACAATGGATTTTGGACTCCCTAGAAGGGGGTGAATAACTATGTGAGGACTTGGGGGTGAGGTTGGGCATCTACAGACTCCTGTTTTCAACCAAGTAAGAAGTTCTTAGTTGGTAGGATTGAGGAAGGAAATCCTTTGGAATCCAGAAATCAGTGGAAAATTGGTGTGCTAGTCCTTGAAGCAAGCAAACCCCCAGACTCTGGAATTTGGATCGGGGGTGACGACTCTAAGTAAGTGTGACTGCAACTGTCTATGGTTGGGTGGAGAGAACTTGTCCCAAACTTAGTTTCCTTGCATGTTCTAAGATAAATAATTGTGTATACTATCTAACTCTCAATGAATCATGTTATTGTGTTATGGATAATGGTTTTGAACTTAGGGACTGCATTGCACTGCTGAAACTCGCATATGTGATGCATTCCTCATGGGAATATGTTAATGTGATTTGTATACATGTATGTGTATGTGTTGAATACATGAATATATGTGTGAGAAAGCTAAAAGTGAAATATGTGTAACAATTTCTAATTGTAGGCATGGATTATCTAGCACATAAAAGGCATAATAAATCACATGGTAATGAATATTAGGCCATAATGTTGCACCAAGTCTAGATTCATGCATATGCTTAGTTGTGTGAAAAACAACATATAAATAACTCATTAAGAAAAAGACAGAACACGTTACAAATCATGGTCGTGCCATGAGAGCTTAGATTAACACTTGAAGAATAGTGGGCTCTGAGACCCTTTTTATTAATATAATATTACATGAAAGGCCCTATATATAGCAGTGTTTGTACTCACTTGTGAGTTATCCGTTGTCACATTACAAGTTGCTGTGTTTCACAGCGAGCATTGCCTTAATGTACAAGGGAGTTTTCCCTGGTATCAGTCGAGTCACCAGCTTTACATGAATGTACTTTAGCCTTGCATTTTTTATACGAAGGATTGTTGTTATTGGCATCTTAAGATGACAGTCGAGGAACCTAATGGCTCTTTGTATCGACATGGAGCTGTTTGGAGGCTCGACACAGGGTCTGGTACCGTCGGCGTGTGGCAGTCAAGGTAGGAACCTCTCCAGAGTCTGCACCAAGTCCGTGGTAGGTAATCCATGTAGGAGCGCCTATGCCTCCCAGAGTGGAATTTAGTCCTCGTGGGATGGGAAGAATCGTAGGCCAGGAACTCGTTGGAGAATTGATCACTCAAGCTCGAGAGGATAATGTCATAAATCACCGTATGCAACCAATAGTACCATTGTGAAACTGTGAAGCACATCTGCGGGTCTACTTGACTCCTAAGAAGGAGCCATACTCGGCAAGGTTAGATCAGAGAAGCCTGTGCGAAAACGAAGCTTGTAATCTGGAAGGTTGTCGAGCTCTTCGTCCAAGACAGTGTGCGATGCAAAGTCAAGAGTCTTTGACCAAGTCATGGTGGGAATAGGAAGGGAATCTCGAGGAAGGAGGCGATGAGCTTACAGAAGAAGTTAGGCTAACCTTATCCCCTAAATGGTAAAAACCTTAGTCAAAGGAGGTTCCTAGTTGGTGGAGATAGATTCCCTTCACACGATTGGTCAGAATGAGAGGTAAGCGTAAAAGATAATTTAAATTAGTTTCAGGGACTTAGCAGGAAAAAGGGCTTTAAGGTTTTGTCGAGAGATGGTGACAAATATTTCTTTGTTCCCCGAACCCATTAGGCAAGGGAAGGCAGCCAGAAGGGGCCACCTCGGAAGTTGGGAAGGTGGAAATCCCAGAGAGTTGTGTGGATGGTGTTTTAAAGGGTTTTGGGTTTGTGGGTTATTGTTCACCACGTAAGGCCTATTGGAAATCGTAACTAGGTTTGGTCTTCATTTAATGTATTTGCTTCATCATGTAATGTACTTATCAAAAGAATAAAGAAAATAATAATTATTATTATTTATGTGACTTATTAAAGAATGGGTTTCATGCTTGGGTCACCTTGTTTTAGGTAAAAGTCCCCATTGAGGACCTCTAGGATTTATTTTGAGTCAATAAAGTCATTTTACTTTTAAAGAGGCCCTTCTTGGGCTTTTGAATTATGTAAAAAGGTTAAGTATTGAGTCAAACATGATTTAAGTATCCTCCACACCAAGTCGGCCTAGAAGAGAGATCAAGTCGGCCTAAGGACCCTAATTCGACCCACAAGAAGTCTATAAATACAAGCTAGTCGAAGTCATTTGGAGCATCAATGTCTCACAAGAAGTTCGATATCTCTCTAGCTGGGAAAAATGCAAAGTCTATTGTCGGGAAGCCGAAATAAGTGCGAGTTTGGGGGAGTATAAGAAGAAAGGAAAAATTGAAGTTTTGGTGCCTCTCTCTTTGTTTCGTTTCTTGGATTGGGAGATCGAAGTCTTCCAAGTTTCATTGTTTTCAGAATCTGCCAGTTTCCGGAAGGTGTTGGCAAGTTGAAGTCGCTGGAAAGGGGTCGAAATTATGGAAGGTTGACTTGGTGTGGAGGGAAGGTCTGGTCTTGGTATAAGGTGAAGAGTCTCAAAGAATACTAATGAAAGGAATAATTTATTGACTGGGTTTTCCCCTCGAGGGGTGTTTTTCCTTGGCACCATGTTTGCATATGGTGTCTATTGTTTTATGTGTTGCTTCTTTGGTAATTGCTTGATGAAATAAAATAAAGAAGATATAAAGAACCTTAATAATAAGAAACATCACAGGTATTTATCAAGAATAAGCAAATCTTTCTGCCTTTCTGATTTTCTAACATGGTATCAGAGCTTTGGTGAAGAACGAAGAGAAAGTCAGTCTCAAGAACTTGATCAAGGATCTATTCAAAAGGATTATCTCAGGGAAGGAATCTACTATATTCAAGGAATATGTCTAACAAAATCGAGGGAGAGAACAAAAGTGAAGAGGCCTCAAACTACAGGTCCTGAAAGAAGAGGATTCACCTCATCTTTGAAAAGAACAAGGTACTAGACTTGTTCAAGGAAAAAGTAAAGAAACCAACACAGGGTTACAATGATGATGACAAAGTGAAATTCAGGGAACTAGAATTGGCGGCTATGACTCTGATGTTAGAAGGAATAAAGGACAACCTTGTCCCATTCATAGCTAACATCCATCATGCTCAGGAAATGTATGAAGCCTTATTAAATTTATTTACTATTAAGAACATTGGTCAAGTAGAAAGCTCAAAGAATGAGCTAAGGACCACAAAGATGACTCAAGAAGACAAAGTGGCATCCTTCTTTGTGAAGATATCAAGAATAAGGGATGATTTTTTGGCCATTTATGAAATTATTCTAGATAAAGAACTCGTGATCACTGCCCTATTAGATTTTCCATCCTCTTGGGGTGCTTTTCCTGCAAGTCTCAACAATTAGAAGGAAGCTCCCACTTTGAAGAACTATGGACTGCCTTCATTTAGGAAGAATTGAGGATCTCATTAGCCAATCCTAAAGGAGTATCAAATGCCTACATTGCTTAACACAAAGGAAGGAAATCAAAAGGAACAAGGAAGAAATTTGACATGTCCAAGATAGAGTGATATCAATGTCATAAGAAGGGTCACTATAAGAGTGATTGTCCCGAAAATCCAAAGAACATGAAGAGAGATACGAATTATGCTAAATTTGCTGAAGAAGGAGACCCAAAGAAAGAAAAACCAAAAGGATCTGATATAACATATTTTGAAAAGGACATTTTTATTGTTTTTATAAGTTTGTAGGTATCCCACAAACTTTGGAGGGAGCCCCCAAGATAAGTATCTCATCTCTTTCCAGTTATTGGTTTCATGTACTTGTTTAAGTTTGATTATACTAATCACCCTTCTCCCTCTATTGTCTTGATTAGGAAGACATCTACTATATCCTCAAGGAGTATGGAAGGAAGCCACCCAAAGAAAGGTTTGTTAAGAAACAAAGGTATGCCTTAAATTATAATACATTGATTTCTTTATATTAAAGGTTTATTCATTTGTTAGTATATTACTAACATTGTTATGTCTAGCTATATCGAATCATAATGATTTTTGATTTGGGTGATTCGTCTCTTGATAAATCTATACCCACCTCACTCATATTCTTAATTGATTTTGTAGAACCCTAGATAGGTTCTAGAAAACCCTAACCAAAGGCTGTGCTAATGTGAATGTCTGAAACCCTAAACTGCTTAGGCATATTGTGAAATGTTGTTTGAAGTTTTTATTGATGATGTCATGTTTGGGATTTTGGTATGATCAGGAAAACCTAACTTATTAGGGTTGAATGATAAAGTCTAAAATCACGAACCTATGAAGTTTTGGTAATGTTGGGTTTGCTATAAACTCATTAGAGTTTGGTGGAATGTGTAAGAAAGACCCTTATAGTGTTTTAGAAATGATTTCTTGGTATGTGTGTGTTTGTTTAATCAAACCCTAGTTTATCAAGTTTGGTGTATGTCTAACTCTTATTTGATATCTTGTGAAGTTGGGTTTGACTAACACATGATATAAAATGCCTTTGAATGATGATGAAACCCTAGGTTTATATAGATATGTCCTTTTGGTCGAAACCCTAGCCTGGTCTAGGTAAGATGTATTAATTTTGTCAGACATATGATATGCTTATGAATGATTATGAATACCTAGATATGTGTGTTGACCTGGTTATTGATGGTCATAAGTCTTAGGATTTAATATATGTCCTTGTTTGAGATTCTAGGATGATGATATTTAGATATCAAGGTTTTTGCAGCTAAACCCTAGTAATAGTTAAATTGTCTAGTATGTGTGATATAACAATTTGAGATCTATTTATTGATTGTTGAGATTATGAAAAAAGAATTATAGGGTTTTGGAGTTGAACCTTAGTAGAATTAAAATCTATAATGTATGATGACAATATGATGATTTGAGATTTATGATAGTTGAAATCTGAGTTTTGGTTGGGATTGTTATTTGATTGAAAATCTAGGGTTTTCAACTAACCTTAGTAGAAGTTGGTCATGTTAATTACTAAGCTATGATTGATTTTGATTGATTCTTTTCTATGAAATCTAGGATTTGTATCAAAACCCTAGTAAGAAATCTAGCATATGAATTTTGAAAGGTTGTTAGATTCCTTATATTTGTTTGAATTGTTTCTAAGGTTTGCTATATGTTGTAGTAATATATTTCATAACTTTGAAAGAAACATTGAAACCCTAGATGGAATGAAAGTTGTTATGAAGTATTATAGGGTTTATGACAAAGTCCCTAGTAAGATGTTGAAGAGTATATGTCTCTTGTTTGCAATTAAGTTTGGCTATCTGATATGTATAAAGTTGAAATGCTTCCATGATTATGATATGGATAACTTCATTCTTCTATAGTTTTGGTTGTGATTTCTATCTATGTTGATTAGGTACACAATATTCAATATCGCGAAGATGCTCGTTGATGTGACAAGCATGACGAGGATGCTAATAACTCTTATGAAATGGCTGGAATTGGTGAAATATTCTCCAATGACGAAAATAAGAAGTTGATCTCCCAGAGGAAGCCTACATAGAAGAGATATCCCTAAGATTAAGAGGAAGTCCAGATGAAGAGATTCTTCCTAGTTGAGAGGGAGGGCATAGCTTGGATTTTGTTAATGAATTTCAGAGGATATGTTGTTGCATGAAAAGTAGGAAAGGAAAGTACATAATTGAGGAATCTTCTATCAAAGATTCAGTTGATAGTCCTACAAAGTTAAGGAGCGAAATATAGACTGACCCCAGAGGTTTGTATTTGATTTTGTACATGTATATTATTGATTGGGGTTGTGCTTGTACAAGTAAATGTCTTGAAGGTTTTTGATAGCATGTTGGTTACCGATCAATTTGATTAGGAAAGATTTTTTGTCCTTGACTTTTCAGATCAAGGGGTGTTGAGGTTTTAAGAGTGAAGCATTGCCTATGAGGACATCTGACCCACACTTTGTGTTGACGTCTAGGTCCCAAAGCTGGAAATGTTGTGTTGATCATTGAGATTTGACACACACATGGGTTTATGGGTTAATTGTTAGCAACTAAACTTGATGGTACCTAGAGAGGCTGAAAGCTTAAGTCCATCTTATTCCCACCTAGATAGATTTCCCTGGTCAGGAATCTAGTCCGTGGCATTGTCGTGCCTAAATTGTTGAGAGACAATTGGAGAGATTTCCCTGGTCAGGAATCTACTCCATGGCATTGCGGTGCCTAAAATTCTTCATGGTTCATATAGTTTGAGATCTTCTATTGTACTTGTACATGATGAATACCTCCTTAGTTAAGAGGGAGTTTTGGAAAATGTAACTAGGTTCGGTATTCATTTAATGTATTTGAGTCATAATGTAATGTAATTATCAAAAGAATAAAGAAAATATTTTTATTATTATTGTTGTTGTTACTTATTAAAGCATGGGTTTCATGCTTGGGTCACCTTGTTTTAGGTCAAAGTTCCCATTAAGGAACTATAGGATTTATTCTAATTCAATACAGGCATTGTACTTTTAAAAAGATCCTTTTTGAACTTTTGAATTATGTAAAAAGGTTAAGTATTGAGTCAAATATGATTTAAGTATCCTCCACACCAAGTCAGCCTAGAAGAGAGATCAAGTTGGCCTAAATACCCTAATTCAACCCACAAGAAGTCTATAAATACAAGCTAGTCGAATTCATTCAGAGCATCAATCTCTCAAAAGAAGTTCAATATCTCTTGTAGCAGGGAAAAGTGCAAAATCTATTGTCGGGAAGCCGAAATAAGTGCAAGTTTGGGGGAGTCTAAGGAGAAAGGAAAAATTGAAATTTTGGTGCCTCTCTCTCCCTCTCTTTCGTGTCTTGGATTGTGAGATTGAAATATTCCAAGTTTCAATGTTTTTAGAAGTTGTCAGTTGCGAGAAGCTACTGCCTAGTCAAAGTTGCTGGATAGGGGTCGAAATTCTAGAAGGCTGACTTAGTGTGGAGGGAAGATCTGGTCTTGGTCTAGGGTGAAGAGTCTTAAATAACACTACTGGGTTTTCCCCTCCAGGGGGGTTTTTCCCTAGAACTGTGCCTACATCTAGTGTCTATTGTTTTATGTACTACTTCTTTGGTAATTGCGTGATAAACTAAAAGAAAAAAGATATAAAGAATCGTAATAGTAAGAAGCATCACAAGTAATTATCAAGAATAAGAACATCTTTCTGCCTTTTTTATTTTCTAACAAGGCCTAGTACGGGCTTAGTCGTTGAGGGATTTGTCATTCTCTGTAACCCATACACAGGCATCCCATTGCCACAATGGAAATGACGTCAGTGTGAGGCCTTGAGAGGAACATGGAAGGCAGTTTGGGAATATTGAGTGACTACAAGAGCCACTAATGGGTGATACGGGGACCTCATGTAGGTCAACACATGGTTGGGGAATGTCGACATCACGTCAGTTGGGTAATGTTTGGATACCAAAGGTCGAACACCCTGTGAACACAGATGGAAGAATGTTCTGGGGAATCCTAGCCACTAGGGACCATCAGTTGACGACACATCAGTTAATGAAGATTTCTATGTCCCTTAGGGTCATTACCCAGAAGTAATTGGATGGAGGTGTCGGGGTTATGGGGCCACAAGGACATCGACACATAACATGTGGAGGATCATGTGGCACCCTGGAACAACGGAATCGCGTACCCACTGCGAAACAAATATCGATAGATACAAGTGTCGGGATGGACGAAATTTGGATGGTCGGACTCACATTTTCTCTTAGATTTGTACTTAGATAAATATACAATGAAACTCACAGTGCCAACCCACATGTTAGATGAGCTTGGATTTCCTTTGAAAAAGTGTAGTTCTCACCAATAGCTACCACATCCTATCCCTCCCAATAAGGACCAAACCACACACAAACCCACTAATCTACACTTCATAGGTTTGACACAGTATTGAATCCCCTGAATTTGGTGCAATGCATGCAAATTACTACATTAAGTACAGTGAAGGGAATACATCAAACAAACATCATGAATTTATGGGTGACTAGTGATACTCGTACTCCAGTATCTGCATAACTTATTTTTAGTGGGTGACCTATGATACTCGTACTCCAGTCTTTGCCTAACTTGTTTTTAACTTAGTTGAGTGTTCAACAACAAACTAGTAGATGAAACACAATCTTTCACAAATCATAAATTATTTTTAATAGATTTAGACAAACCAATAGACTAATGTGTTTTCAGTACATAGTATTCACCCAAGCTCGAAGGGGCCTTTTTCCTTCGTTAACAATGTTTCCCTGATCCCAGAGGCGCCTTATCCTCATTAAATAGTATTCACCCAAGCCCAGAGGGGCCTTGTTCTTTGTTCTCACTATTTATTCAAGTTCAAAGGAGAGTCAACTATTTTTACTGGTTGTCGAGGGGCATCATGCCTATCATACATCGAATCCCGGTTAGGTGTTGTCTCACTTTGATTATCAGCCAAGAGGTATCACAAGGCATTGGCCAAGCTCGAGGGAGGGCAATTTGATTGACCCAATTCAAATCCAAGTCTAAGGGTGAATTACATTGAAGTCAAAGTATTACCAATCAACCTTAGGTTGAGCCTTAGTTCGATCTACAATTATGATGTGGCCAAGGCATGACACATATCCAAGTTTAATTCATTCCATGTTGTCATCCTTCAACAAGCTTGAATGATATATGTTGGCACACAACCCCTAACACATCAAACCAATGTTTGGCATGTAAGGTGGGTCCACACACTCACACTAGTTCAAAGTACAACGTTGGAAGCATAAGTTTACATGGTTCATTTTTTAGCTCATTCGGTGGGGCATCGGTAGTGGATTGGCTGAGACCTTGGTTTGAGTGTCAGGTCTAATCAAGTTAGACCATTTTTTTTTATGATTATTGAAAGTCATTATGTTGAATGTTTAACTGATTGACAAGATACATTTTGTATCCTTGGTGCCAAAATATGACCATTTTGTCTGATGTTCCCTGAAAAAGGGAATTTGTATAATGGTTAATTTTATTATATGGTTTTGAATGGTTACTTTGAGTTATTGGGCTCATTATTGGTCCAAATTGGATTCCGGAAGAAGCAAAGTGATCAGGGATTAGAGGTGGATGCTATTGAAGGAATAAAATGTATTATTAATATATATTTGATGACCATAATTTCTCTTTTGAATGAGTTTGAGGGTTTAAAATAAGGTTGCAGTGGTTTTGGATATATGGGGAAAACGGGTTCCAAGAAGAAGTGTGTGTGACTAGATTGATGTACTAGTTAGAGTAGAGCATGCACAACAATATGGCATCAACATGTTATTTAATTTGAAAAATTATATTATCTCAAGATAAAGTGGATCCAATTTGAAATATATTGAAAAGAGGTCCACAAGGAGTTGAAGAAGGAGGTGGGTACCTCCACTTAGGTTGGATCCTATTGTAGGTCAAATCTTGGTCATCATCGAGGTTGGTGCCTCAATTAGGTTGGAGACTAGAGTAGGCTAAATTGTCTTATCATCAAGGTTGGTGCCTCAATTAGGTTGGATTCTAATGCAAGTTGGAGCTTGTCATTATCGAGGTTTGTGTCTCAATCAAGTTGGAGCCTAGAGTAGGTTGGAAATTGCTCATTATCGAGGTTGGTGCGTAAATCATATTGTAACCTATAGTGACTCGTTTCTTGCACATTTTTTAGGTTGGTTCATCAATTAGGTTGAATCCATATGCAAGTATCAACTTCCATATTTTAGGGGTGGGTGCCTCCAACAAGTTGATGCTTACAAATCTATTTAATGAATTGAAGAATAATAAGAAGAAGAATTTGCAGTTTTCTCCCACATGGGTTTCCACGTAAAAGTTTGTGTCTATTTTTGTGGACATGATGGCTCTTGATGTCTTACTGATGTGATGATAGCTTCATGATGCATTACTTTGTTTATTGATATGTTGCAAATGGTTATGGTGCATTGGTACATAATTGATCATTGATGGAAATGTGAAGAATGGTTAAATTGCTCTCACATTGATTCACTCCCCCTCCCCCTCTCCTGCCTGCCCTCCCCCCAGTGTGATCTTTTGTCCAACCGTATGCACTCAACATAATTTTTTTGTATGCCTTATAATGCATATTTATTTCTTTACTTATTTGTTGTAGATGGTTGTCCTTCAATTTCTCTAAATCTTTTCTACCTTGTGCATTCTCACTTTTCTCATTTATGCATTGATATTTTTCAATTTGAATATTTTCTAGCCAAGTCATACTTTCCCACTATGGTAATTCCATCAAATATGCCCCATTGGTATCTTCCTTCAATTAGAAATTTGTGTCCCAATTTCATTCTATTATAAGCTTTCAACACATTGTAATTTTGCACATTATTGCATTCCCTTTATCTCACATTGTGGTCTCTCCAACCAACTTAACCACTTTCATCATTTCATCCTTTTCCATTACCTCTGGTTGCCCATTTGCATTTGCTTAATTATTGGATGCTTTTATTCACTTAAATGTTTTGATTTGTGTGAAGCTTTGTTTTTTCTACTCAATGGCACTCTACTCCCAATGGAATTTCAAATTTAATGAATCTTCCTTCATCCATTATTTTGCACTATTTTCACTTGCACCTTGCTTCCACTAGACATTGATAATAGAAACAATTTTCTTGCTCTGACACTATTGAAGAGAACTAGTTGGTTTAGGAGTTGCAAACCCTTTTAGGAATACATTTGCTTACACATAAAGGTGAATTACCCATCTTGTGAGTCACACATCACCTCATGAGATCATTTCTCTCTTTTGTAAGAATCTCTACTTTCATCAATGCACTTCTAAATTCACAACTAAGGAGTATTGCTTATCTCAATGTGGATATTAAATTCATTCTTCCCCTGCTAGTTTGTTCCATTCTTGTTCTTTTTTTGGTTGCACCTATTAATGAGGTTAATTGGTCCCAATATTCATAAATTCTTTCTATATGTCAACATCTTCCTTACCTGTCATCATTCATTTACGGTCAATCCTTGAAATAAAAAATGCAATAAAACTTATCTATCTTCACATAACATCTGGTCATATCGTTAATAATCCCTTGACATAGCACTCTATCCTTAGGGGTTCCCTTATTCATCAATAGTGCCATATTATTATAAAACTATCCCTGTTTTCATTGCTAAGTGGTTACACTTCCAAATTTGCCTCCATACTATTATATAGGCACTCTCTTGAGATATATGCAACCTCCCATGCTCAATAGTACCATTTGCCTTTGTTGTTTGGAGACTTCTATGGTTGAGATTTGAGGAGTGAAAATTCAAAATAAAATCCACAAGTGTCATTTTTAAGGTCTACGTTTCCAGTCACCAACTAGACTCATCATTAGGACAATCATGCCAAGATAAGAAAAGTAAATGATGAGGGTATAAATAGGACAGAGAAAAGAAAAGAGATAAAATAGAGTCAGTTTTATAATAATTAAGAAAATAATAATAAATAAATAAATGAAAAATAAAAAATAAAAAATCAAAGGATAAATAATAATTAAAAACATTATAAATTACAATCAATAAATCTATAAAACAATAAAGATCAAATAAAATAATAATAAAAATACTAAAATAAAAACATAAAATAATGAAATAACCTAGTGCTCTCATAGCACATGTAAAATACCCTTCTTGCTAAATTTTAAATTAAATTATCTAATTGAAACAAAATTTATACAAACAACATGCCCCAATTTTTCTCATGCACCTCACTCAAGCAAACAAAACAACATTCAAGTAAAAAGTTTACACAATGTAATTAACATAGTAAAATATAATACAAAACTCATCTTTTAACGGAAGAATTGACTACCTACATTAAAGGATGTTGGCATTATGATACATATGTTGTACTTGATGGCAACCCACTCATCTCAGATAATAAATTATAGTGTAGAGAAAAGTTCAGGCACTTATATGCAGAGAAAAGTTTATTTCATGTAGAGAAAAGTTCACGCACTTTTATGCAGATAAAAGTTTATTTCATGTAGAGAAAAGTTCACGCACTTTTATGCAGAGAAAAGTTTATTTCATGTAGAGAAAAAGTTCACGCACTTTCACGCAAGGAAAAGCGCGTATATGTTGGAGAACTTACCTTTGGTCCATGGTAGTTAGTCCATGGTATTTGAACCTATGAGGAAAAGCGCGTATATGTTGGAGAACTTACCTTTGGTCCATGGTAGTTAGTCCTTGGTATTTGAACCTATGAGGAAAAGAGCGTATATGTTGGAGAACTTACCTTTGGTCCACGGTAGTTAGTCCTTGGTATTTGAACCTAGGAGGAAAAGCGCGTATATGTTGGAGAACTTACCTTTGGTCCATGGTAGTTAGTCCTTGGTATTTGAACCTATGGTTTTGGACCATGGTACTTCGTCAAAAGTGTTGATCTCACGTACTTTCATGGTTGGTTCATGGTATTAGTCCAACAGTTTTTTGATCCTATGGTTTTGGCCCGTGGTATTGTGAAAGGCCTAAGCCTATATAAAGCAAAGGAGATCACTTGGCTAATTCATTCTTGCAAATCGAATATCTTAAGATCTGAAATATTGGGTTATTGTTTTTAAAAGTTTGATCTATGAAAGGGAAGTTGAAAGCGAATCTATGAAGGGTGATCTCTCGAGCGCTGCAGCTGCGGAAGTGCGGAGGCGCCACAGAAGGCGCAGTGCGGAGGCGCCACAGAAGGCGCAGTGCGGAGATGCCACAGAGGCGCCACAGAAGGCGCAGTGCGGAGACGCCACAGAAGGCGCAGTGCGGAGATGCCACAAAGCGCCACAGAAGGCACTGTGCGGAGGCGCCACAGAAGGCGCAGTGCGGAGACACCATAGAAGGCGCAGTGCGGAGGTGCATAGAAGGCGCAGTGCGGAGGCGCCACAGAAGGCGCGGTGCGGAGGCGCCCCAGAAGGCGCAGTGCGGAGGCGCCACAGAAGGCGCAGGTGCGGTGGTCGCGGCGCCACAGAAGGCGCAGGTGCGGAGGTAGTACAGATATCCGCAGATCTATACCATTTGAAAATTTATGAAAAGTGGTCCTTGAAAGAAAAGAAGTAGGGGGTTGTAGCTCCCTTCCAGGAGAGACTGGAAAACGAGAGAGAGTTGTAGCTCTCTGCAGGTTGCAGCCTACGTACTGGTAAAGGACTGCACCAGTACAAAACCATTGTAAAAGGAGTTTCTAATTTGAAAGAAGATAGAGACATATTGCAGCAGGTGGTTTTCACCCACATTGGGTTTCCACCTTACATCTTGTGTTCTTTGGTGTGACTATCTGTTTTCTTTGTTCATGCTCATTATTTTATGGTACTGACATGCAAAAATAATTCAAAGAATAAATAAGGAAGATTTATTAAAAGAACTTGATAATACTGATTCACTCCCCCTCTCAGTATTATTTCCAACAAAGGAGACATTCCTTCCAACCATAGGCTTATTGTTCTATTTCTCCCAATAGCCACCCTCAAGATGGAGCTTCTCTCTTGGTTGTCCACCATCCACACACAATAGCCCAAAACCAAGATTTTTACTCCAATAGAAATTCCAATCCAGCAATTCTCTTTCCCTTGAACCTACACAACCGAGGGAATGGGATCCACTTTTCTTCCATGCAGTCCCTCAAGCTATCCCACTTCCCTAGAAAAATTGACTAGAAAAAATGCTCAGAAAATGACCATTTTGTCTATTAGTTAGACTACTAGCGTATATTATAGATAGAATTAATTTTTTTCACTTTTTTTTTTTGGTTTTCAAGCAAAATTATTACTTTTTGTTGTTTAAATTACAATACAATTTCAAGTAAAATTGTTATTTTTTGTTGTTTAAATTGCATTTTTGAATGTATAAATGGATTCAACACCTTAAAAATTTTTTTTTTTCATTTCTTTTTTCAAGCAAAATGAATACTTTTTGTTGTTTAAATTACAATACAATTTCAAGTAAAATTGTTATTTTTTGTTCTTTAAATTACATTTTTAAATGTATAAATGGATTCAACACCTTAAAAAATCTGAATAACTGCAACCTCGGTTTTTAAAAAATCTCTTATGAATTTTGGTTAAAATTAACCGGACAATTTGGCTCAAACCCAATTTTTTTTTTAAATCTCTCATGAATTTTGGTTAAAACTAACCGGAAAAAAATCTGAATAGCTGAAACCCCATTTTTAAAAAATCTCTTATGAATTTTGGTTAAAATTAACCAGACAATTTGGGTCAAACCTGGTTTTTTTAAAATCTCTCATGAATTTTGGTTAAAACTAACCCGAAAATGTCGTGAAAAAGTTCATTTAGTCTATTAATTAGGCTATGGGTATATAATATTATATATATAATGATTGTTCTAGAAATCCCACTGCCACGTAGATATATGTATCGGTAGGGTTTCTAGAAAAATCATTCATATTATATATATATATATATATATATATATATATATATATATATAGTAAAAATATGTATAAGAACAAAACCCTAATAACAAAACCCTAATGATATAAATAGAAGTAGCTAAGGAAAAGGGAGCAGAGCGACCTCTGTCTTATTCTCAACAAAAGGATGCAAAGATTGATGTTGTCTTTGAAAGAGTACTCACGCATGAGGAGTAGTTGTATAATGGGAGATGCATTATTTCTCCTAACATTGGAGGCCGAGAAAAATATTGAAGAAAAGAATTGATGGCCCAGCCCAACGTGTGACGTGGATAACTTGACCCACGCTGTCACTCTACAGGCCCTCGGTAGGTGAACTGTCACTTTTTACAGTTTAAAGTCAAATATCCGTAGACTCGACTTGATTGCAATCTGTATGTATTTATTACTACCCTCCTTCCCGGTTGGGGATGGCCACCTGCCGGTTCACCCGGTCTATCCGCCTCCCGCCTTTGTTAAACCCTACTCTTTGTGTTTCGGGTCATTTCACTTCCTGTCGGGCTCAGTCAAGTTCTGCTCTGTGGTTTTTGGTGATGGTTCTCCGGGCTCGATCCTGGCTCTGCTCCACGGTGTTTTCTATGGACAATACACTATGCCCATGTCCTGGGTCTTACTCTGTTGCGGTTCCTGATGGTTTGCTGTGCCTTCGGGCTTTCTCTGCTGTGTTAATGAGTTGCCTGGGCGCGCGTTACCTTGCTGGTCTTCACCTGTGTGTAATGGTAAGTTTTTGGTTTTATGGGCGCTCTCTGTCACCTGGTTTCTTCTGGTTCCGTTAATTAGTTGTGTTCACTGTACAGATTGACTGCAACTTAAGCGCTCCCGGTTGGCTGAGTTCATCCTCGCCTCTGAAGGTAACATATGGTTCTCTGATTTACTCTATCCCTGCTCCTGTTGCAACTTCTCACGGCTCTTGTTCCTTGTTCAGCTAGGGTTATCAGGTTCGGTTCCGCCGGTCTCCTTGTCAACTTGACTGTAAGTACTGTGCGTTTCTTTCGTTTCACATCTCCATTTCTTTCTTTTTTGTATCAATTTACCTTTGGTTTGCCCAAACTCTGTTCTAACCTTGCTCTGTTTTGTATGCAGGTTGTCTTGGTGGCTAGCTGTCGAGGGTTTGGCCACATTCAACCTTCGGCTCCACTCGAACCTGGCTAATCTCGCAAACTGGTAGGGTTTGCTCCGTCTTTAATGTAACTGTAGACTATGGAGGGTTTGGTAGTTTAGGTGCTAGCTCTGTTATGGTTGTGATGAGTCGGCCGTGCTTCTTTCGGCGTTTCGTGACTTTTGTATCTCTGTTCTAATGTAACAAGATTTATGGCCGCATTTTTGAAAGGCGTTTGGTATTTGATAATGTTCAGAGAGTTTGTAATTTGTGTGGCTTTGTAACAACCCACAGTTATGTGGCGAATCGTATTAAATTAACCTCCCTTTCTGCATACAGTATTTGTGTTATTTTATAAAGGAAAATGAAAACAGTGGTTCGTATTTCTTGGTACCTGATTGTCTTTGCAACAACTGTAAGGTTCTGTACTTTTGCTTGCTGGAGATGTATGTCCGTAGCGCTTCTTTTGTTGTCTCGATACAAATGGGTGTCTGTAGAATGTCTGTAGTTGACTCGATTTCAAATGGATGTCTGTAGAACTCCTTCCGTTATCTCGTTTCCTGTTACAGTTAGTGGCTATTCGTTCCAATCTCGTTCTTAAAACATACAGAAATAATTTTGTACATACATCATCATAACCCAATTGTAGATTTGATTCATAGGAAAACCCAACTAACCAGTGCTCAATTGTAGATTCAACCAAAACCCTACTCACCATCACTTAATTGTATATTACACCAGCTTAGATCCATCTTAACTCTGGATCTGCCAAGGGTTGAGAGGGTTCAAATCTCTCGAGATGCAAACCTCTTTTAGAGTGAAAAGAGATCTGGTCCCTCTCGGTGTGTGGTAGATCTAAAGTTAAGATGAATCTAGGTTGGTTTTATTATTAATTATAATTATAAATATAATTATTAATTTTATGTTTATTTTTATTTTAAATTTTATGTAAATTGACCAAGTCAAAATGTTTTATTGATAATTATAATAATTATTTTATTTTTATTTTTATAGAGTCAAAATGTTTACAGGACATTATAACATCTCCCCAATACCTGTTTTATTTGAGATTTAATTTAAAAAATATTATAAAATAAATTTAAAAAAATATATTTAATAAATATTTTGATTTTGAAATGAGTTATGGTTTTTGGCCATGCAATATTGATAAGCCATGGTATCATCTCGTGGTTGTCTGCTCACTGAGACACATAATTCTCTTTATCTCTATTGAAATTCTAGGGAGTGCATCATTGTTTAAAAAACAAGTAGCTATGTACAATAATTGATTAACAAACTCACCGAAAGAAAACTCTTTAGAGGTTTTCCTCACTAAAGATTTCCAATGGATTACTGATAGAGGTATACCTTCAAGATCCAACTTTTGTAAAGGAAAGTAATCTTTTTGACTGATGATATATGAACAAGTAAACCAAGGCTGACAAATACTTAAATGATCTTTCAATGCTAAACTTTAAAAATTGATCATGAATAATATCGGAAAGAAACTGACTGTAGTTGAACATAATTGAATGTTTTTTACCATAAGAAAATACTGATAGAATGCCCAAATTGACTTCATCAACCCACTGATCACTGGGATATCCTAGCATAGAAGACACTAAGGAAATTACATGCCTAGACATCTCACGAAACATTGCAGAGGGATAAGGTGGGTTGGTTCTTGGTAATTCTAAGTTTTCTCGTAAAAATGACCCAAATATGTGAGCTCTCTATGAGAAAGAAAGTTTATGATAGATTTCCATTAGAGAATCAAAATAAAAAGTGTGTAAAGAGTCTTGAGGATTTTGATGGAGGGCTTGGCAAATTGACTCAACTGTAATATGGAAAAGAGTCTCATTGTTCTGAGAAATTACAACTCTTTGGCCTGGAAGATATCGGGTTGCACACCATGCTATGAATTTTGGGAAATGATGGGTTTGAGGGAAGCAAAATTCAGGTAGTAGGGTTTCCCAAAAACAAAACTCATCATTGACGTCTTCATATTTTTGAAATGTCAAATTGTGAAGTTCATACAGGTCAAACTCACAATTGGTCTCTACAATCTTAAATTGAGTGTCAACCAGTGGGAGTTCATCTAGATTAATGACAAGGAGAAACAAAGGATTATCTACAGAGACTTTCGATTTTCCTTTATGGGAAGCCATTAGGAAAACAAAATTACTGAGAAAATCGGGATAGAGCTACTTCGAAATATGGTGGTTGGAGGTTGTTGTTCATTGGGATTCTAATTGCAGTGGCCTTCTGTGAATTGCAGTGACAGGAAGAATTGGCAGAATTTGTGATTTGAAAATGATAACAACATTTATTAGGAGTGAATAACGGTTTCTTTGTTAGTTTAACGATTATTGGTAGAGGGTATTTAATGAAAATGAGCGTTGGTCAGAGATTAAATGTGCAACAGTCATATTCAAATCTAGTGAGAAGGATAACAATAGTTAAATGTAGTGGGATATTGGTAGGTAGTGCAAATAGCTAGATATCGGATGGTGGGAGAAATGGATGGCAAAAGAGTGGTTTGCGCGTGGGATTAGTAAACGGTATTGAGCAGAGGGGGACGCAATAGTTACAGGAGTGCCACGTAGAGGAAGCAGAATTTATGAAATCCGCTTTGCAGACACACCCCCCTCGCCCCCCACCCCATTAACGTTCAAGGATGCGGGGGGGGACGCTATTACCCATAAGTCGTTGATCTAGGCAAGCTTAATCATAGTTTTTCATTGTTGCGCCTTCGTTAATTGTTGATGGGCGACGATCCAATTAATTTCTTTTATTATATATAAAACACAAAAATACAATAAGTATGATGGGTGACATTTAAACGTGCATGCCATTTATTGGGATTTATCTATTTATTTTTCTTTCTCTATCCCTTTATTTATTTCTTTTGACTTTTTTTTTTTATTCTCTTTTCTTTTCATTTTTTACTTCTTTTTCTCTTTCTCTATTTTCTCTATTTTTTCTATTTTTTATCTTTTCTCTATTTCTTTTTATTTTGTATATAAAGGAAAAACTAGAAAATACTAATAGGGGATAAATGGTTGTACAAACCCAAGTTTAAAGCAGATGGTAGTATAGATAAATATAAAGCTAGATTGGTGGCAAAAGGGTACTCACAAAAGGAGGGCATTGATTATGTAGAAACATTTGCACCTGTAGCTAAACTAAATACTATTAGATTGTTAATTGCATTAGCTACAAAGTACCATTGGAATTTGCACCAATTAGATGTAAAATATGCTTTTCTGAATGGTGATTTAAAGGAGGAGGTGTATTTGACACAACCTGAAGGGTTTGTGAAAAAGGGGCAGGAACATTTAGTTTGTAGATTAAACAAAGCTTTGTATGGGCTAAAGCATGCACCTAGGTCATGGTATGAAAAGATAGATTCCTTATTTCTTCAATAGGGTTTTATGAGGAGTCAAAGTGATCCAAATCTATATGCCAAGTTTGATGCAAAGGGGCATGTAGTATTGATTTCTTTGTATGTTGATGACCTAATTATTACAGGAAATTCAGTCAAAATGATTGATGGAATTAAGGAGCAAATGTCACAAGTATTTGAGATGAAAGATCTTGGTGAGTTACATTATTGTCTAGGTCTTGAAGTGTGGAGAGATGCAGGCCAAACTTTTGTTACTTAGGGTAAGTATGTCAGAGAATTACTTAAAAGGCTTAAAATAGATCAGTGCAAGGTTGCCTTTACTTCAATGCAACAGAATGTGAAACTTCATTTTGATTATGGCCCAAAGGAGGTAGATGGTACATTGTATAGACAACTAGTTCGAAGTTTGAATTATCTTACCACAACTAGACCTGACATAACATGCTTTGTTAGTGTGTTAAGTCAATTTATGGTGAGACCTCTAGAAAGCCATTGGAAAGCAACAAAAGGAGTCATCAGGTATCTTAAAGGAATAATTGATTTTGGTCTTAAGAATACTGATTCATCTGATGTTGGGTTGACAGGTTACTCAAATTCAGATCAGGCTGCTAATCCGGATGATATAAGATCTACAACAAGTTATGCATTCAGTATTGGATCTGGGATTTTTTCATGGAGCAACAAGAAGCAACCTACTGTATCTTTTTCATCTACAGAGGTAGAGTACAAAGCTTTGTGTGCAACTGAGGCGAGTTCTTCAATATATTAGAGAAGAAAAAGAGAAGAATACAGTGATCAAATGTGATAACCAGAGCTCACTCAAGTTGGAAAATAATCCAATATTTCATGCAAGGACAAAGCATGTTGATGCCCAGTTTAATTTTATTAGAGAAAAAAATACAGTGTAAAGAATTTTTTCTTCAATATTGTAATACTTGTGAAAATGTTGCTTCTATTTTTACAAGGCTCCCTGGGACGATGGAATTTGAATTGTTTAGGGAGATCTTAGGTGTGGAGATTAATCCTTTCTGCATTAAGGGGGAACTTAGAAAAAATAGAGACATGTTGTTTTCATTGTTTTGATTACGTTCTAAGATTAGATTTAGTTCTTATTTTCTTGGATATTGTTGTGATCTCTCAAACCGAATGTAACCATTATATTTGTGTATGTGTGATTGCCTTAATCAATGAATGCAGTGTTGTGGCAGCCTCAAGTGCTCTTCACCCGAGTGCTGCGGGTTTCATTCTAAATTCAAATTGTCTTCCTATTGTTTTTTTTCTTAATACCTCAAGGGTCATCTAGTATGGACTTGCTTTAAATGAAAAAACACAGGAATGTGTTGTGATCTAAAGACAAAAAGTAAAAAAAATTAGCATTTCTTAAATCATAGCTCTAATTTGATAATCGAAATTGTTATGAACTCAAACTCTTGACATACTAGTGCATCCAATTTCTCACTAAAGACCATCCCTCCATAGTACATGGTAAAAATATATATTGCATTTACAAATGAAGGAACCCTTGATTTTCTAGTGACGTTGACACAAATTTAATTCATCCATCATGGTTCCATTCTCAACATTGTCCTCCCCGCCCAAATGGAGTGCCAAAAAAGGGATGAGAACAGGTGCAAGTCTCGATGTAATTCAATGGAATAGATACCTTGGGGACCTAGCACCTTAGTCAATGGAATAGATACCCTAGAGACATAGCACCTTAGTCAAAGGAAATCCATGTTATCTGATGCAACCCCTGAGGACATGTTTAGTGTGCATGTGTTGCATTCCAAATACAATTCAAATACTTGTGAACAATGCTTAGCTCGGTAGTATCAAAAGCTTATCTCGACAATATACTAAGAGCATACAACATTCATGAAGAGTTATATCTAATCAGGGACACTTAGAAATAATGGAAAAAGGTTGTTTTGATTATGCTCTAAGATTAGATTTAGTTCCTATTTTCTAGGAAATTGTTTTGATCTCCCGAATAGAATGTAACCATTATATTTGTGTGTGTGATTGCCTTAATCAATGAATGTGGTGTTGTGGCAGCCTTAGGTGCTCCTCACTTGAGTGTTGCAGGTTTATTTCTAAATTTGAGTTGTCTTCCTATTGTTTTAGTTGGTATCAGAGCATATGGGGTGGATGTGTTGGTCCATGTTAGAAGGAGTCAACAAGCAAAGGTGGAGAAAGATAATTGTCGGTGTGACATTCGACTGTGGTGCTTTGGTGCCTTGCTGTTGCGAGAGGCCACGAAGTTTTTTAAATCCGCTGAGATTTTTCAATAGAGAGACACATTTTTTTTAGTTGCAGTGTGAAGGCCAACGTGAATGAACGTTGGACCTCCGTAGAAGACTAGGTGAGGTTGTCAACTGGTGCGTGAGTGTTTCCAGTTGAGTGTGGTGTAGCATATAGCGTGAAGGAGCAGAGTCTTTGCGACACTATTTTGGCGGAGTCGTGTTGGTGTTGGCATCAGTTGGCATTTGACCGTGCTGTTCAGCGGAACAGAGGTCCAACCTGCCGAATACAGATAAGCTTGATTGGTGTGACTGCTGAGACAAACGATCTCTCAACTGTGTTGTTCGAAGCTAATTTGGATGGTGGGTTGTGAGGAGACGTGAGTTGTGTTGAAGGAGAAGCGAGCCATAGTTCCATTTGAGACGACAGCTTGAGGAGGTGGTGTGTATGGACATTGACCGTGTGTGGAGAAAATTTTCGCATTGATCATTGAATTACCTGGCTTTCCTCTGAATCCATTTTTATTTAGAAGACCCCGATGCCTGATGCCGTGGAGTTTACTTTGTGTGAACCTCTATTTTAGCAAAGTCTGCTTGTTTGTTGGATGTCGTGGAGGATGTGAGAGCAACAGACGGTGACAAGGATCCAGTGAGTGCAACATGGCAGATCTGACGCTGCGCAGCAGAGAAACAAAGATCTGGTGCTTAAACTTGTGATCCGTGGAATTAGATTGTTCAATGCATCCTGCAGTAGAACGTTACCTACGTTGACAGAGGCAAATTCAAAAGTATCATTTTTTTTTGTGTTGTGGCGCTCCCAAACAACATCGGAAGGCCTTTTTTTGTGTTGCAGTGCTCCCAAAAAAACATTGAAAGGAGCGTTGATCTTTGTCATCGACAACCGTGTTGGAGAACGTGGCATGTGAAGCATGAGTTTGCACTTGTGTCATTTTAAAGGAGAGTTGACCCCTATTATAAAACAGTGTCAGCAGTGGTGTGCTGACCCTTGATATTGTAAGTATCAAGGGTTTCACATTTTTTTTTTAAGGAGAAGCACCTTTGAAGTTTATTTAAAAAAAGAAGAAGGGGTTTTGATACTTTTGAGGGAAAAGTGATCTTATATATTTTTAAACATGGGAATTTTTTTTTAATGAGTGGTTGAGCCTTAGTAATATTTATTTTTTAGTGTCCATTTAAATTTATTTGAAGGTGTTGGAAGTGCTCTGGAGAGACATTGGGCAATGGCAAATCCCTTGGAAGAGACATATCTAAACGAAGCTAATAAATTTTTATTTTTTAGTGTCCATTTAAATTTATTTGAAGGTGTTGGAAGTGCTCTGGAGAGACATTGGGCAATGGCAAATCCCTTGGAAGAGACATATCTAAACGAAGCTAATAAATTGGATGGCACAAATTATGTCAACTAGAAATTCAAGCTGCAAACATTATTGGAAGGTTATGGCGCCTGGACCATCACGAAGGGAGAAGAAGAAAAATTGTTGTAGGCAAGACAGTTGTATTAGTTTAGGACTAGGAGAAGTGGGAGAACAAAGCAAAGTTATTATTAAGGATGTTTTTTAAAGATAATGTACTCCCTTATATTCGTGATCGTTAGACTTCTAATGTGACATGGAAAGCATTGAAGGAGTTGTATGAAACTAAGATTACAAATCGAGTTATGTTTTTAAAATTTCCTATAAAATGAAGTGCTTATCGCAATCGCATATCGGCTTTCACAATGGATGCAACTCACAAAGAATGTCGTAACATGTGAGATGTGATATTATGGTAGAGTGAGTCAATACTTATCACAGTACTTTACTTAAAAGCCAATCTTATGAACAACGAGAGTTCGCGAAGTGCAATAGAACTCAAACCCAATAAAAGTAAATGTTATAAATTGTAAGTTAAGTCTGGCACATAGTGAAAAGAACTTTATGAAATAATTACTCATTTGTGCAAAATATGCTCTAAACGATAAAGAATATGTCACTGATCTCACATCTCGCATCCCGTAGAATATTAAAAAACTCTAGGAAAACGTACAACCAAAAATGCGATAGCGCTATTTGGAATATTGTGATAATCTTATCACAATCACAAAATCAGCGTTCTCGTAGTTTAAACTTGCCACCTTAAAGTTTTTCTTTCTCGATTGTGATGTGGTAGTTTAATGAGTAATAAAGGCAATGATAATAAGTGTTAGTGGCTATTTAATAAGTTTAACGGCATTTATGTTAAAAAGCGACTCGATGTGATACGATATCTTTTCATCTGCGTTTTGAATAAAATCTCCTTTCTTGTCACCTTTTTGAGGTTCAAAGTCCACAAACCATGTATTTGCATCATCCATTTCAGCAGCCAGCACAGTGTTAGACACAAACAACTTAAGATTTTTAAGATTAGAATTCAGGGCTTCTCCTGCAAAATGTCCTGACTGTCTTCTATGTTTATGCCTAGATTTATCATTTTTCTTCTTATAACAGTGTTGGACAAGATTCCCATTTTTACCATAGTAAAAACATTTTATTCCAGATGACATACCTTGATTTGATTTCAGAAATGGCCTTTTTTAAGATGAGCTTCCACCTTTGTTTGCTCCTCCTTGTTTCCCTTTGAAGAATTTCTTCTTTGCCACAAGTGCCAAATCTGGATTCTGAGGCTTCAAATTATTGTGCCTCTCTTCTTCCTGCAACAGTATACCTGTCAATTCCTCAAAGTTTTGCGCTTTCTCCCTTGTTGCAAGACCTGTAATGAACATCTAATAGTCCTCTGACATTCCATTTAAGGTAATTGTCACAAGATCAGTAGTAAATATTTTTTCTCCTATATCCCCCAGCTTATCTTTCAAATATTTAATTCTGGAAATAAAGCCACTAATAGATTCATTCTCTTCCATATTAATATATAGGAGTTTACCCTTAAGTCTTAGCTTTGAATGAAAAGTCCAAAGATATCTAAGTTAAATGCGGTGATTCTTTCTATTGCAATTCATGGATTTTGTTCATTAATTAACCCTTTCAACACATTTGGTCCAGCGATATGCGAAAAGGTGAGAATTTCTAGTCTTAGAGGGTTTTGACTTGATATCTTGATTTATTTCTAAAAGTTTAAAAGAAAGCGCCTAAGTGCTAAATTTTTCTTGGAGGGTTTTTTAAAGGGTTGTTGAATAACACAACAGAAGGATAATAAATTATCACCAAAGTACTATGGTCATTACAAGGTGTTGCAAAAGATTGGTACTATGGCATGCAAATTGGAGCTTATTGCATCTTCCTGAGTGCACCTAGTTTTCAATGTTTCATACTTAAATAAGGTTATAGGTGACAAGCTCCCAATTCAAACAATATTTCCGGAAATTGATGACGAAGGAAAAATCATATTGGAACATGAAGCAGTCATGGAAATAAGAACCCAATAGCTATGATATTGATCAATTTCAGAGTATCTCATCAAGTGGAAGAACTTAACTGTTGAAGATTCCACATCAGAGGATGAGAACATTATATAGAAGCATCCATAACTACTCAAGCGTTGAGGACAACACTTTTTTGGAGGAGAGGGGTGTAGTGTTGTTTAATCAATCCTAGTTGACCGAGACTACAACATTTAATTGTCAACCCAGGGTAGGTCTTGCTGTTTCAATGGATTTTTCACTGTCTGTGTCGATACACCACAACCAAGAATAAGAAAATACAGAAAATATTAAAAGGTGTATTGTTGAATCAAACCATTCATGTAGACATAAAAACACTCTACAAAATTAATCACAGTTCGCAACTATTAAAGTAAAGGTGCGCCACACAGGAATTAATATCTACTCTAGCTGGTTACTACCATTTTGTTGATTAACTCAGTTTAATAGCATAATATAAATAGAAACTGTTGGAAATAATACTGAGAGGGGGGTTGAACCAGTATTATCAAGTCAAATATTCCCTTTTTCAAATCTAGATAATATACGCTACTTCAGTTAATTTAACCCGCATATATACGCAACTATGTAGAAGGAAACCCGCGTATACAATGCAAACTTATAATTTACTTTATCTTTCAGATGATGATTGTTAATCTGTGTATCAGAATTAAATAACCAGCAACCAGAAACAGAGCATAAGACAATCACACACAAGAACACAAGATATAAGGTGGAAACCCAATGTGGGTGTAAACCACCTGCTGCAATTCGTCTCTATCTTCTTTTAATTAGAAACTTCTTTTTACAATGTATTGGTGCAATCCTTTACCAGTACGCACGCTACAACCTGCAGAGAGCTACAACCCTCTCTCGTTCTCCAGCTTCTCCTGGAAGGGAGTTATAACCCCCTTACCTCTTGCACTAGCCAAGATACTAGTACGTAGGTGCTGGCCTACAGAAGGCTACAACCTTATCTTTCTTCCAGGGACCACGTTTCATAAATTTTCAGACTGGATCCATGAACATCAATCAATCATCAAGGATTTCTGCATCAAACAATCTCCTTTTCACCAATTAGAACTGAATCAAGATAAACACTTCTCTGACAGCTGTACCCAGAACACAGTAACTGTAACCACACACCAATTCTGAACCCTGACCACTGCAGCAATAAACAGAAACAACTAGAACATAAATTAAGAGATGTACGCTACTTCACTTTTCAGAAACCTGCGTGTATACGCGTCTGTATCAAAGCCAACCTGCGTATAGATATATAAAGGATAATTCACTCTTTCAAAAATTCAGACACTGATTAGCCCAGAGTATCAGATTTATAGATCAAGCATGCGCCACATATAACAGATCAAAATCATACAAAGATACTATCATTCAAGCCTTAAGATTATGACCCATCAATAGAACTTATCCTTCTCTTTGCGCTAAGGTTCCTCCTTCATTCAGATCCAGATCTGCACCATAACCCCAATCACCAATATTTCAGATCTAGCACTTATCAGATATTCAATTAATTCCGATGATCCCTTGCCAAATGATCTCCTTCCTCTTTTTATGGTCTTAGGCCTTTCACAATACCATGGTCCAAAACCATAATAAAACAATACCAAGGACCCAATACTTGGGATCAACACTTCTAACGAGATACCATGGTCCAAAACCATAGGTTCAAATACCAAGGACTAACTACCACGGACCAAAAGTAAGTTCTCCAACATATATGCACTTTTCCTTGCGTGAACGTGCGGGTATACGCATACGCGCCTTTGTAATGTCTATCCCGCGTGTATACGCATCTTCGTCTAGATAAACCTGCGTATATGACTTTTCCTTCATCCTGAAAGCCTGAACTGAGATCTGTTACCAAAGAGAGTTGCCATCAAGGACAACACCTGTGCCATAGGTTTAAATCAGTGCCATAATGCCAACAATCTCCCCCTTTGGACTTGATGGCAACCCCAAGATCCTAAAAGTCATTCTCCCCCTTTGTCATCAAGGGCAAAGGGTTGTGCTCCCCCTAAGTACATGCTGAAATCTCTGTCCTGATGTCCTGACCATGCTCCTCCTGACTGTAGGCAAGATCTACAAAAATTTGTTCTTCAAGAAGAATGATGACTTATACATCATAAAATTCCTTCCTATCACCAAAAGACTCAATACATACATCCATCACCCAACCAAGTGGGGATCATCCACCCAACCAAGTGGGGATACATCATAAATTTACATATGACATCCAAGTACATTACATCTTCATCCCAAGCATAGTGGGGAAACCAAAATAGGCCGTTACATGACCTTGAAACCTTAAAAGAGATACATGACATAGAGACGAAATAACTAGAGCAAGACTTATGAAAGTCACCAATAATTGATATCAGCGGCATTTGGCAATTGCCATTTAGATCATCAACCAAGATTTCCTTCTATTCTCCCTCTGCCTAGTTCCACCTGAAACCAGCAACAACTGTGAACTGGAACCAAAAGATTCTAAGATAATGCCAACAATGCATCATTGGAAGTTTATCTGCTCCCCCTGAACCTATGCCGGATGGTCTCTGTCAGACCCATATCAGAATATATTCAACTAGAGCCTGTCCCTACTGATATTCATCAAACCTCCATATACGCAACTGTCTCTGCACAAACCGGCGTATGTACGCGGATCCTCCTCAGGCAACTCGCGTACACCCATTTTTCTCTGAAACAAACAAGATTTAACAGAAATATGATGCATCAACTACTCCCAGCTTCTGTCTAAGGTATTCAAAAGTTTCCCTGGGCAGTGGTTTAGTGAGAATATCAGCAACTTGTTCCTTATAAGGAACATACTCCAATTTGACCTTTTGTTCCAACACTTGTTCCCGAAGAAAGTGATACTTGATCGGTATGTGCTTGGTCTTTGAATGCATGACTGGGTTCTTTGAAATGTTGATTGCACTTGTATTATCACATAAGATGGAGATAGGTGGTGTACAAGTGATTTGAAAATCCTGCAAGGTCGACATCATCCAAAGGAGTTGAGTGCAGCAAGATGCAGCAACCACATATTCCGCTTCAGCTGTAGATAACGCAATCGAACTCTGTTTCTTGCTGAACCAAGATACTAATCTGGAACCCATAAAGAATGCACCACCACTTGTGCTCTTCATGTCATCCACGCTTCCGGCCCAATCTGCATCTGTATAAGCATGGAGTGTGAGATCTCTATCTGTAGGATACCATAAGCCATAGTTTTAAGTTCCTTGAAGGTACTTGAAGATTCTCTTAACTGCCTGAAGATGAGTTTCCTTAGGATTTGCTTGAAATCTTCCAACTATTCCCACTGCATGCATGATGTCTGGTCGTGTACCTGTAAAATAAAGTAGACTTCCAATCATGGATCTATAGGTTGGTTGATGCACTGCTTCTGATTCATCATTTGCACTGAGGCTGCATCCTGTAACCATAGGGGTACATACTAGTTTTGGATCTTCCATGCCATACTTCTTCAAAATCTACTTGAGGTACTTGGTTTGAGACAAAAAGATACTGCCTTCATTTTGTTGGATTTGTAGACCAAGAAAATATGTTAGCTCTCCAAGTAATGACATTTCGAATTCTTTCTGCATCACCAAGGCAAAGTTTTGACTCATAGTTTCTTCATTGCTGCCAAAGATAATATCATCTACATACACAACAAGTATTAGCAATTTGTCATTTTCAATTTTTATATAAAGATTGCTATCTGCTGATCCCTTTGAAAAGCCTTGTTGATGAAGATATTTGTCCAAACGATAGTACCAAGCCCTTGGAGCTTGTTTAAGACCATAAAGAGCCTTTTTTAGTCTTCATACAAGATTTGGATCATTCCTAAGAATGAAACCATCTGGTTGCTCAATGTACACCTCTTATTCTAAGTCTCCATTCAGAAAGGCTGATTTCACGTCCATTTGAAATACTTTGAACTTCTGAAAGCTTGAGAGAGCAAGAAACATTCGAATGGCCTCAAGTCTAGCAATGGGAGCAAAAATTTCTTCAAAGTCTATTCCTTCTTGTTGAGCATACCCTTTACAAACAAGTCTGGCCTTGTTTCTAATCACTTCCCCATTTTCATTCATTTTGTTTTTAAAGATCCATTTTGTCCCTATGATATTCTTATCTTTTGGCCTAGGAACTAGCTCCCAAGTGTCATTCTTTTCGATCTGCTCAAGTTCTTCATCCATTGCCTTGACCCAACATTCATCTTTGCATGCCTCTTTTACATTTTGTGGTTCAGTGGAGGAGAGCAATGCCAAATAGCTTGAGGCTTCTGCAATTGTTCTTCTTGTTTGTATACCTGCCTCTTTCTGCCCCAAAATTTGAGATTTTGGATGATTCTTCTGAATGTACCTGGATGGAGTCTTCTCTTCTATCCTTATCTGTTCCTCTGGTGCCTCTTGAGGTTCTTCTTCATCATCAGTCTGATTTGAAGGATAGTCTTCATCCTCTTTGATATTTTCATAATTTACTTGCCTAGGAATGTTTCCTTCTTCATCAACCACTACATCAATGCTGTCAACTATTCTTCCAAGTCTTTTGTTGTAACACTTATATGCTTTTCTATGAGGAGAATAACCAAGGAGAATGCCTTCACCTGCTCTAAGTTCAAACTTGCCAAGATGTTCATCATTATTCTTAATATAGCATTTGCTTCCAAAGATTTTGAAATATTTTACCGAAGGAGTCTCACCATACCAGAGCTCATGAGGAGTTTGAGTGTTGTTCACCCGGACATTTGTTTTGTTGAGAATAACAACCGTAGCAAATGCAGCTTCACCCCAGAAGGTTGCGGGAGTTCCAGACTCATCAAGCATAGCACGAGCCATTTGTTGACCTGTTCTGTTCATCCTTTCCACTACTCCATTCTGCTGATGAGTCCTAGCTGTAGAGAATTCCCTTCTTATTCCATGTTCTTCACAAAAATCGAAAAATTCATTTGAGGTAAAATGCCCACCTCTATCAGACCTGAGGCACTTAATTTTGTGATCTAATTCGTTTTCAACCAAGGCTTTGAAAGATTTGAATTTTTCGAAGGCTTCGTCTTTGTGCTTCATAAGTCCTATCCAAACCATCCTGCAGAAGTCGTCAATGAATAATATAAAGTATTCTTCTCCTCGAGGTGACCTTTTCCTAGATGGGCCACATACATTTGTATGGACTAGTTCAAGAGGCCTGCTAGCTAATCCTTCCTTCTCAGGGAATTAGTTCTGGTTTGCTTACCAAACTGACATGATTTGCATATTGTATTGTCTGGAATTCTGATGTTTGGAAGACCACGAATTGCCTGGTATTTGCATGCTTTCCTTATCTGTGAAAAGCATAGATGCCCCAACCTCCGGTGCCATAACCAGTGTTCATCATTCTTGCTCAAATAGCATTGTTGTTGTCCTTCTTCAAATATGTATAAATTATTTGGAGTTCTTATGCCTTTGATCACTGTTTTTCCTGTATCAAGATCACGAACACTACATCCATTTGATCGAAATATTACCTCAGTTCCTTGATCGCACATCTGACTGACACTCAGTAGATTATGCTTCAAACCATCAACATACAAAACATTTCCAGCCTTGACTTTTTCTTTCAACTGAACAGCGCCTTTTCCTTTTATGACTACAGGGGTATCATTTCCAAAAGAAACTTTCTTTCCCTTTTCTAAAGCACTATATGATTGAAGTTTTTCTTTATCACCTGTCATATGCTTCGAACATCCACTGTCGATGTACCATTGATTTTCCTATCCTTCTGCATATAAAGCTATCCCACATCTTTCTGGTTGCAGTTCCTTCATTCTCCATGTTCTGGCATTTGAGGTTTGCTCCTTTTGAGTTGTCTTCTGAACCCTGCTCCTGCATTCAGAATCTTCATGAACAAAGTTATTACAAATAGAACATTCAATTTCACTTCAAGGGCAGAAAAGTTGTTATAGGTCCTTTTCGTGATTCCAGTCATACTTCTTTGTTTTTGAGCTTCTCTAGTCATGATTGTCTTATAGGAAACACATTGAGCTGCTTTGTGACCAAAGTTATGGCAGGAGAAACATTGGCCATTGAAGAAACTCCTACGATTATCAAATCTATCAACCAACCGATTGTAGTTTCTACTGACATCCATTCTTGAGGCAAATTGGGAAGATTTTACCTATGGCTAGTTGTGGCTTCTGTTTGTCCTTAAGGTAGATTGCCCCCGATTTTCTTGATAGTCTTTGTTCATTCTTGAGGTAAATTGTCCTTGATTTACCTGATGATTTCTATTAGGCCTTTTCTCGCTCCTCCTTGCTACGTCAAGGTAACTTTTGGAGGTGGATGCTTGAGATGCTTCTCCATTATATCCCAGACCTGTCTTGATTAGTGGAGAACGCTGCACATTGATAATCTCATCCAGAGTTTCAGATCCTTTAACCAATTTAAGATTAAGAGCTTTTGTTTTCTCAATCTCTTTTCTAAGACCAACAATTTCACATTCCAATTTTTCATGACGTTTTTCCCTTTCAGCTAGTTGACATTGCAAAGAATCAATAATCACATTTTTCTCTTCTAAACAAATTTTGAGTTTAGAAATCTCTTCATAAAGACATTCTTCATCTATAGCATCCATGTAATCATCATCTTCAAAAGCCATTAAAAGTTTATAATTATTACCTCGTTCATCTTCGTCACTATTTGAAAGTCCATCACTATCTTCATGAGTGTAATATCTTTTCTTATTTGCATTCTGTTTCTTGTTCCATCTAACAGGTTCCTTCCCCTTGTCAATCTTATCCTTATGAGGACATTTGGCAGCATAGTGACCGACTCTTCCACAAGCAAAGCATTTGAAAGGTAGCTTACCTCGGAATCATCCAACACCCCGTTGAAGGTTTTTGACAAAATTTGATTCTTCTTCTTCTTCTGACACGTGTCCTGACTCATAGTAATCTCCTTTGCCTGAAGCCTTGAAGGAAACTTCTCTCCTGTCTGATGGTACTCCTTTCCTCATTTCATAAGCAGTTAGAATTTCGTGCAGCTGTGACATGGTAAGGTTTCGTAGATTCTCTTTTTCTTCTATTGCAGAAACTTTAGATTCAAACATAGGGGATAAAGATCTTAGAACCTTTTCAACCACAACAGCCTCTTTTATTTCTTCACCCAAATTTTTCATACGATTAACAATCTCATCTACACGAAGGAAATAGTTAGCCACACTTTCATCGTTGTGCATTCTGAGATTTTCATACTGAATTCTGAGGGTTTGAAGTTTTGCTCGTTTTACTTGATCATCTCCTTCATAGCTCAGAACAATCTTGTCCCATATTTCTTTTGCGGATTTATACTACATAACCTTCATGAATTCTAATTGAGATAGACATCCTAATAGAGTATTGACAGCCTTTGCATTTGTTTCATATTTCTTCTTCTCAACCAGATCTGTAGGAGTTGCTGATGGAAAAGTGTACCCTGTATCTATGATATCCTAGACTCCTGTACCAAGAGATTGAAGATAGGAAGTAACTCTTACCTTCCAATATACGAAGTTTGTCCCGTCAAAAATTGGTGGCCTGATAGATGCTTCTCTCTCGTAGTTGCTCATGATGATGGATCTTCCTTCAAGCGATCAAGCTTCTTCAGAAGGACCTGCTCTGATACCAATTGTTGGAAATAATACTAAGAGGGGGGTGAATCAGTATTATCAAGTCAAATATTCCCTTTTTCAAATCCAGATAATATACGCTACTTCAGTTAATTAAACCGCGTATATACGTATGTAGAAGGAATCCCGCATATACAATGCAAACTTATAATTTACTTTATCTTTCAGATGATGATTGTTAATCTGTGTATCAGAATTAAATAACCAGTAACCATAAACAGAGCAGAAGACAATCACACACATGAACACAAGATATAAGGTGGAAACACAATGTGGGTGAAAACCACCTGCTGCAATTCGTCTCTATCTTATTTTAATTAGAAACTTCTTTTTACAATGTACTGGTGCAGTCCTTTACCAATACACAGGCTGCAACCTGCAGAGAGCTACAACCCTCTCTCGTTCTCCAGCTTCTCCTGGAAGGGAGCTACAACCCCCTTAGCTCTTGCACTAGCCAAGATACTAGTACGTAGGTGCTGGCCTAGAGAAGGCTACAACCTTCTCTTTCTTCCAGGGACCATGTTTCATAAATTTTCAGACTGGATCCATGAACATCAATCAATCATCAAGGATTTCTACATCAAACAATCTCCTTTTCACCAATTAGAACTGAATCAAGATAAACACTTCTTTGACAATTGTACCCAGAACACAGTAACTGTAACCAAACACCAATTCTGAACCCTGACCACTGCAGCAATAAACAGGAACAACTAGAACATAAATAAGAGATGTACGCTACTTCACTTTTCAGGAACCTGCGCATATATGCTTCTTTACCTTACCAAAACAACGTGTATACGCGCCTTCGCTTCACTGAACCTGCGTATAGATCTATAAAAGATAATTCACTCTTTCAAAAATTCAAACACTAATTAGCCCAAAGTATCAGATTTATAGATCAAGCATGTGCCACATATAACAGATCAAAATCATACAAAGATACTATCATTCAAGCCTTAAGATTATGACCCATCAATAGAACTTATCCTTCTCTTTGCGCTAAGGTTCCTCCTTCATTCAGATCCAGATCTACACCATAACCCCAATCACCAATATTTGAGATCTAGCACTTATCAGATATTCAATTGATTCTGATGATCCCTTGCCAAATGATCTCCTTCCTCTTTTTATAGTCTTAGGCCTTTCACAATACCACGGTCCAAAACCATAATAAAACAATGCCAAGGACCCAATACTTGGGATCAACACTTCTGACGAGATACCATGGTCCAAAACCATAGGTTCATATACCAAGGACCAAAAGTAAGTTCTCCAACATATACGCACTTTTACTTGCGTGAACGTGCGTGTATACGCATACGCGCCTTTGTAACATCTATCCCACGTGTATACGCATCTTCGTCTAGATGAACTTGCGTATATGACTTTTCCTTCATTCTGAAAGCCTGAACTGAGATCTGTTACCAAAGAGAGTTGCCATCAAGGACAACACCTGTGCCATAGCTTTAAATCAGTGCCATGATGCCAATAGAAAAAACAACGAATGTAATCCACAATTTGTACAGCAACAACGAGAAACCATAAATCAATTAGCTAAACTAGAATGTACACTACCTCTATCATTGGAATCCCTGCCAAAGAGGAGGGCCCTTCCTCCTCAGCAGGGCGTAGGAGTAACACAAAAGTAATTAACAAATCAGCAGAAGAGAAGGAACAACATCATTGTGCTGATTAATATTAAAAATAAACTCAGAATTACAGAAGCACAGTAACAATACTTTTCTATATGTCATATCCTTGTACATGAAAAATCGAGTTCCTTTATAATTATTACATCCAGAAATTATAAAACAAATCAATCATGAAAATCTCATGATTCTCATGTTGATAAAAAATAAAAGTAGTTACGACCTATTTCTAAATGAAAATACAGAGTAGTTAGGATTACAACCGCTTGGGTCTGTTGCTTCCAAAATAATCAATCCCTATTGTTGACAGTTGTTATGTGGAATAGTACCCACATTTGCCAGCTTTGGCACAACAACAACAAGTGAATAATGTCTCAGGATGTCATGGCATCGCTGGTGACAACACTTTTGGTGTAACATTGGATTCTTGTATCAACGTGTAGTGTAACAACATCCAATATGTAACAACAACATGTAACAACATCCAATGTGTAACAACATCCTGTAACAACATCCAATGTGTAACAACGAACTGTTCTACCATTCTCTGTAGTTAACCCGTGTTGCACGTCTGCTTCATAGCTTTGTTCTCGTGAGCCATCCCCTGAAAAGAAGAAGAGCTTCCCAAAATACTTCTTTAATGCTCTCCCAGTTAGCCACAAAAAGGAATAAATCATTAGATTACTCAGTAAAATATGGAAAAGTAACATAATAGTAGAATAGGTTAAAAAGGTGAGAAAACAAGGGAACTGGTCAAGTAAAGTCATAGGCTTGGAGGATAGAAGGGTCAAAATTGGGGAAAGAATGTGCAGAAAATAGGTAAAAGACCACACCCAACATCTCCCCCCGACTGAAGCAACTACATGTCCCCATGCAGAATCTCAACTCCTCCTACTGTACCCCCGATGAAAGTCTGTGAAATTTTAGGCACCAGTAGTGTCTTTGCCCAGAGCTCTGAACCCTTGAATGACCATCAACTGTTGTGGCTAAGATTCCTCTTCATAGTCACATAGGTGGTAGTCCAACTGATATTTCTCTATTGGCAACCAAATCAAAGGAAATTTGAATCTAAGGCCAATCCATAACTCCCCCAATGTCTGCACAATTCGAGCATACTCGAGCACCCGTGTAACAGCAGCCAAAAAGTTCTTGTACTCAAAAGGATCCCCTTCTTGTAACTCAATGCTACAGGCCTCAGTGCACTTGAGACATCCCACTAGCGCTCAACTTTTCATATTTGCATACAGGTTGAGGCAGATTCTCATGATCCTTTTTCTTATAGGTTTCCGACTGTTCTCTGATTTCTGGAGTGCTCAGGAACAGCTTAAACTCATGCCTGAGTTCATAAACCATCCCTGGTTCAGCTCTGACCCACAATGTTGTTCTCTCCTCATTAGCTTCTGTTGATTTCATGGCCAGATGCCACTCAATCTGATTCCTCATAAATGAAAGGAAGGCCCGCAACTGCAAATCTCCCATGTAGGAGAAGACACTCGCTACCATCTTCATGTTGACATATTCACACATGATATTATGTAAAAACAGCTTGCACAACAAGCTCTGGTCATCAAAGTCGCAGGAGAAAAAAATATCCAGAAAAGTACAGGTTGAAGAACCCAAGTAGGACCTATTATCAAAAGCAACTTTTAATTGAAATAAATAATAACGTTCCCAGAGGAACACTGGATATGATGGGGATGGCCATATGCATGCTAGCAGGTCTAGGGTAAGGTCACGGAGCTTAATCTTATCATTCATCAGGTCTGAGACCTGTCAATTCAGTTGTTCATGCTTCTTCTTTATAGTTTCCTTGTGCCTACGTGCTTCCCATTCTCTTTCCCATTCTTCTTTTATCCATTTCTCTCTAAGGGAATCCATCATCTTCTTGTAAGCTTGGATCGAGATCACTCCCTCTTATAGAGAGAGCTTACGCTGGTTCCATTTTTGCAGCTCTGGTAAAAATAACATCTTCTCAAAACACCATCCTTTATAAGGACCCAATGTTCTCCCACATGCACTATCAATTGAAGGTGTAACAACCTCCTGAGGGTGAAACTATTCCACCTCAGTTGTTGGTTCTTATGTAACAAGAACTTCGTCAGTGGATTTTGTCACAGTTTCCTTATCTTCATGGTCAGCTTCCATTTCCATTGTTGGTTCTTGTGTAACAACAGTGTTATCCACAAACTCTTTTATATCATTTTTCCCCAGGTAAGCTTTTTTCTCCACTATTGGTTCTTGTGTAACAGTAGTGTCGACCGTCGACTCATGGATGTTAGCTTCTCCTTCCTTCCCTTGGTTGACTTCCTCCTCCACTGTTGGTTTTGGTGAAACAATAATGTTAGCCAAGGGCTCCTGTGTATCCATTACCCGATCACTTTATGTGGATTGTTCCATCTTAGTTGCTGGTTCTTGTGTAACATCAACGTCCTCAATGATTTCTTGTGTATTAGCTTCCCAGATTTTAGTCTAGGTCTCCCTCCAAGTGGTGTCTGCTACACAAACCTTAAACATTGTTGCCACTAGCTTCTCAACATAGGCTATGCACACAATGCTCGAAACATCTCCCTTTCTGGCCCTGTCCATGGCCTCAGCCAAAGTATCTAGCCCTAGGGCTCTTGGTTCTATCTTTCCCTCTCCTAGTTATTCCCTTAGTTCTCTATTTTCTTTTTCTAATTTCAATTCTTGACAACAAGGACTGGGTTTCGCTCTTACTAGGTGAAGAAGGTTTCTCTGACTGAGCTTGCTTCTCGTCCTTCTGCTCTACTGCTTCTTTGTTCTTCCTTGACATGGATGGGGACTATGGGTGCCTGCTAAACCTTATCCTCTGCTTCGACTGTCTGTCACCAATTGGTTTGTCAACTGGCCTCTTACCAACCCTTACTGTCAAGGGTTGGGGTTGCTCCTTTGTCACCATTGGAGCTTCCTTAGACGTCTCGGTTTGCCTCCTACAGGTGGTCCTGGGATTCTTCCTCATAAATTCTTCCCAATTCCTACCCTGGTAGCTTAAGGCATCCAACGCGATGAATTTGATAATACCATGGTTGGTGACACATGTTTCTAGATGCATAGCTTTTTTCATAGCTATGGCCATGTGCCTAATGTTTCCCAGCAAGAAGTAAGGAAGATTTATTAGCTGCTAATGTCAGAGCTAGTTCAGCAATGGAAAGTGATAATTAAACACAATTGTTGCCCTTCCCTCGCAAGTAATGTACTTGATGAGGTAGATGGAAACATCAGCCCATGGTTGGGGGAGTGACAAACTATCAATTGCCCTTCCTTTCTTTACCAGTGACTCTTCTTCTTGGAGGAAATCCCCTTTCAGGGAGAGGTCATTGACCTTCCTGTCAAACAACCTCTTTCCTTCCACTGGTAATCCTATCACTCTAGAAATCACCTCTTCTGTGACCTCCAAATTCAACCCTATGACTTCTGTCTGGTTTCTCTCCAAATTATTTGCAAATTCCATGGAAACACCACCATCTGATCCCTCCAACCTCCAGAAGAATTTGAACCAACCTGCATCCTTGAAAATCTGGCATGCTTCAGGGCAATCCTCCAAGGCTTTTGTGGACCCTGGCTCATGCCGTATTGCTTCTCCACCCATTGCTTATGCAAATTCAGTGTTGTTTCACCTCCTTATCACTTCCTTTAGATGCTCCGGGGTCGTCGAGACACAACTTAGTTGTTTCAGCTTGCACTGTTATCTTCTAATTCTCCGAGCACTCTGAACGTGGATTTAGAGCTTCTAGCAGGGTGTTTGGACAATTTAATGTCTTTAAATTGTCAAACATAAATTGTCAACCAGGGTGCGTGGACTGATGAAGTACAGGTGACCTATAGGTGCTAGAAGTTATTCCTTATGTCATTATGTTCCTGTTAGGGTCTAAACTTAAGATTAGTATGGAGATGGTGTCGTTGATTATATTAATGTCTCAATCCCTAAAGTTATCAACTAATTTCTTAAGATTTATTCTCTATTGAATTAGTTTATGGATGATATGAGAGTGATTCTAACTTCTACTTGTGTTAGATTATTTTGGGATTTTTGTCTTGAGTCTTTAGGCTGCAGCTCTAATTCACTAAGTGCAAGAGAAATCTATTCTATCAAACTGAAAAGAAGTACTGTCTGAATTCAATTGTTAAGAAGAAGGCTCTCACACTTTTACTTATTCAATTTTATTCAAACAAGATATTCTAAACAACATCTATACTTATGAAGTAAACACAATTAGACTATTCTAGATAAAAAGAAAATGAAAGAACCATGTTGTACTAGGTAGAAAGCAATTCAAATAGCAAACTAAACTAGGTATAAAGAAGATGGAAGTACTCATGCATATAACGATTCACTAGCAAACTCATCATACTGCATTCCTCACACAAAAACAGAGTATTCAAAAGAATGAAAAGAAATCTAATTGGAACTTTAGACATACATATGTCTCAACATGTTTTAGGAGGTGAAGAGGAATGAATGCAAGGCGAACATCGAGAGTTTCAGATAGTTGCAGGGGTTGATCTTCATGGAGGGCCGCAGACGAGGGAGCTCCACTCCCTCCTATAAGGAGGTCGTAGCAAACAGAGGCAAGAAACCTCTAGAGAATGCCAGCGGCACTGTTGAGGAAGGGAAAAATGTTAGACTCTCTCATAAAACAATAATAAATCCAAAAATAAATAAATTAATTAAATATTCCAAGTTAGGAATTTGTGCCTAACTCTTGGGTTGTTCCTCTAAGATAGGAGATAGTTTAGGTAACTCCTATATTGGTGTGTCTGGTGAGAAATTATCTCAACCAAAGGAGAAATTATCTCAACCAAAGGTGTCTAAGATAGCACGCACTATCTTGAGAACACTGTCTCTCATCTATTTATTTGTAACACTATATTCAATTATTTTAGTAATGTGTAATGAGAGAGAATACCTGAGGAAGCATGAGGCTTCAGCCTTTTTCCGCCAATATTTTGTGTCTGGGTTTTTATGTGTGATTTATATATTTTTCTGAGTTAATTGCATTTTTATCATGTGGTATCGGAGCCAGCCACAAAAGCCCAGACACAACACGGTGATGATCATAGTTGTTGCACCTGCACTGTCATCGTAACCGATGGCCACCCGGGTACTCCTAGATAAGCTATCCGATCCCTGTGCTCTCGCTGGTCTGGTGGTGTTATAGACATTTTTGTGCCTTACAGCATGAAGCATGAAATGTCCATAATCTAAGGGATCCAAAGTCCCTAAACATGTTGTTCCTACCCCTAGAGGAACAAGGTCAACAAACCACAGCACTGAATAACAGTTCTCCACCTGAAAACACTCAAAAACAAGGCAATTCTGGATCATGTCAACTGCTCCACTGAGCATCTGCACTGAATGTCAACTGCTCCACTATCTACCTGCGCTGAATGTCAACTGCAAAGAAGGCTACCTGCGCTGGGCGAGTTGGGACAAGTGGCACAGTCATTCCTCAAGGTGTCAATGCCCAGGAAGCTTCCAAAATGACACTTGGATCAAGGAATTCGACTGGTGATGAGTAAGAGGGTCTAGATCTCCAAATGGAAGCAAGAACCTCCAAGTGGACTCAAGAACTGAAGAATAACTGAAGTGGGAGAGGACACTAGTCAGCTTCATGCCAGCTTCAAGCTGACTCATCCTTTCTCCAAAACTCCTATATATAGAGCTCTCTCATGAGGTCTAGAGGGGCTGGAATCTTGTGAATGTAAGGAAGTGCTGTTGGTTTGAGTTTAGAACTATTGGGTGATTTGCTTTGAAGGAGGTGAAGAGGAGATTTCTTTCTGTTGGGAGGTGATGCTGGATTGGGCCTTTTATGGTTGTATCACTTCCTGAACTTTACTTCTTCCATTAATAAAGCATTTGAGGTTCTTCTATATGCATGTGTCTCAATGGTGTATTGTTATACTTGTGTATTTGATTTATTCTAATCCTTGAATCAATTATGAATGTATGCTTCTTGTAGTTTCCCTCTCTTGCCATTTTGCAGGATCTTGGTGTAGCTGGGCCAGTGAAAGAGCAAGGAGCTAGGAGCAAGCAGCAAGGAGAGAAGATTGGATCAACCATTAGCGAAAGACATCGGTTAGTGGACCTCTTTCTCCCCTATTTTACTTTCATAAAGAAGAAATCTTAGATAGCTTTGCTTCAATTGTTGCTGAGGTACTATCACCCTTAGAGTGGGATAGGGTCATTCCATATTGGATACTTTTCCCAACAACAAATTGGCGACTCCACTGGGGATCGTATCTTGTTGGTTGTTTGTGTTTTTGCTATTCATTTCCTAAACTCAGGGAGTACCGAATCGAACTGCATTTGAATCTTTCAAATGCAAAGTAGAGGGCAGCTACTCTAGCTCAGTTTCTGGGCATGTTTATGATTTGAAGAGCTGATCCACAAGGACTCTGAACAGCTCTTAGTGATAGCTTTTCATCCTCCTTTTCATCCTTTAGTGTGTACTTGATTGATAGCTTTTGATTTGGCCAAAAACTGTGAATTTTTGAGCAATCTGTAACTCGGAAACTGAGAAAAACAAAAGTTTATCTCTTCATTGCAGGCGCTGTGAAGGCAGACTGCATTTCATCGCAGGTCCCGAAGGGGCTACCTGTGCTGAATGTCAAACTGACATTGTACTACCTGCGCTGAACCAGTTTTGCCTTGTGCAACTGGGGTTCCTTGCTGTTTATTGCCCTGTTTTCATCCTTGTTTTTGCAGCCTGTTATCGGTCAATGTGCCTACCTGAAACCAACTTTCCTTACCACTATTCCGCCTCGGTTGTATAAAGAAACTGTATTTGTTCTTTGTGTATTTCTTATATCATTTGCAGTTTCCCATAACGAAAGTGGACTAGTCTTGTTGTGGCCTCTTAGATCTAGACCTATGATAAGTGTTGTTTTGATCTTAAGAGTTAGTTTGTTTGTTGTTCATAGCTGATTGAGCTTTTGCTTTCGTCATATGGTTTGAATTTATGTATTTCTAGTGTTGAAACAAGTAAATCTTAAGGTGTCTTTTGATTTTGGACAAAGCTTGTTTTCTTTCACTTGAAATTGAATTCAAAGTTATACAACAGCTTTCTTTTTGTAGTACATCAACATTAAGAAAGAGAAAAGAAATACCTGCATTGTGCATGTGCATTTTGACAGCTTGTATGTTGATTTAGGGAAAAGTGCATTAGTGTGTGCTCTATGATCTGTGTGAAAAGATGATGTCTTTCTTTTCCCTCAGTAGTTAAGATTTTCAAAGTTGAAAGATTGAAAAGCTTGCTTATCATCTTAGACTGCATTTAGGAAGTTGTATTATACATCTCGTGGTGATCCATAAAGGCAAACTACTAAACAAGATCAACTTAAAATGAATTGAATTTACATAACAACGCATTGAAACATAACGCAAACACATAGAGGTCTAAGCTAGAGACGTGTTTCGGCGTCATTAAACGTGATATCTTAGCGTTGAGTGGTTGGGTGATTCCTCCACGGTGAAGCGATAAGTATCAATACGGACTTGTGCTCCCACGTACCGTCGCGTATATATTGGGAGACCCCTATAGGAACAAAGCCTTTATCCATAGGAAGCCGTGTCGGCCGCCCTACTGATCGCAATGCAATGAACACAGCATTCACGAAGATCGACCACTCGTACCGTAAAACGTATTCTGTGGTTTTGCGAAAAGTTTGGCACACCCTCTGCCTAGATCTCCAGAGCAGTTTCTTTTGGCCTTTTTCAAACTCTATAACTGAAAAAGTCCATCCGAGCATTTGTCACTTCGGGCTCGTTAAAACATCGAAGGAGACTAGAGTCATCTTTAGCTTTTTCTCGACTCTTAAAAAGTGAAAAAGCAAGTTGTGTCTAAAGCGTCGTTATAAAATTTATTTTAAACGGAACATAATCACCTCCTATTCCTGCATTGATCTGTAGGTTGAGAACATGGAATGCCCCAACCAAGGAATTCCACATGATGGAAATCCTAGTCCTTTCTCCTCTTGGGGAGGAGTTGGTGCGCCCCACATGGCCACATTGTCGCTTCCAGGACTGACAATTGGCCTGCCAATTTCGCTATTCTCAACCAATGTAGTTCAAAACACCATGGTTCCTGAACAGTCGAGTCAACAGTTAGATCAGTCTAGAGCTGCCCACCAGCCTTCTACTTCCTATAACTCTTCCTCCAATCCCTCGTCTTCGCAAGGTAGAGCCGGCAAAAGCCAAGCTCCCATGGAGAAGAAGGAGAAGAAGAAGAGAGAGAAGAAGAAGAAGGAGCCTAAGGCGACTGGGGGCAAGCAAAAGACATCTGACGAAAATCCACACACAGCACAGACCGAGCCTAAATCGCCATGTGTCATATGTAGAGGAGACCACTTCCATAGAGATTGTCCCTGTATTCCCCGGATACTAAGGGACTGGTCCCCTCGTTTGCACAATTCGGGAGCATCAACCTCTGATAGCCATGTTGAATGCTTACCGTCAACCATCGAAAGTGAAGGTTCAAGACAAAGAGGGGGAGCAAGATCCCCTTGCAGACTGTGTGAAGGCGATCACGCCATCCACCGTTGTCCCTTCTTAGACGAAGCGAAGAGAGTTTTGGAAGATCGTTCGGTTTCACCGTTGAGACTTCCTCCTGGATACAAAAAACTCGTGCCAAGTCCTTCGTTGGTTGAGAATACAGTTGGCCCGCTCAAGTGGTCAGCTGAAGCGTCAGTCATTGAAAATGAACCTACTGGATCCAGACCAGACGAAAGTCCAAAGGTCGAAAGGGCAGTTGACCCGGTTCTTCCTTCAGAAGTTTCATCGTCAAATGACACCGTCACTGAAGATTCATCTTCAAATGACACCCTCACTGAAGATAATAAGGATGACACCATCCAGATTCTTTTCATCAACACAGACTCTGATGAGCATCAGGGCAATGTGCCCATTCCTTTATCGCAGGAAGGAACATCGTCAGGGTCATATCCGGCCGTATATTCGGTCCCACCACCAAGCAACCTGGTTGTATCCTTTGATTGGAATCAACTAGGCAGACCCCGGTTGCCAGCCAGTGTACCATTCAGAATTATAGTCCAAATATACAGAATGGTAATGGTTGGAACTATCATTGATGAGGGGGCATCTGTGAGTATCCTTTCCTCTGTTGCTTGGAAAGCACTGGGTTCCCCAGCGCTTTTGCCTGAGATAAGAAATCTCTCGGGTTTCGATAAAGGAACCAGTCGACCATTAGGGATCCTCCCCAATGTGCCTATTACATTGAAAGGGAAGACCGTTCAAATGAACGTGATGGTCGTTCAAGGACCCTTGGATTATTACCTACTCCTTGGACGAGACTATATATATTGCATGGGAGCAATAGTCTCCTCACTCTTTAGAGTAATGTGTTTTCCACACGAAGGAAGGATGGTCAAGCTCGTAGACCAACTTTCATTTCCGGGATCACGCATCGCAAATAGTCACATACCAACCCTGAATGGTCTATTCAATCAAGAAATCTCTCCACCCCCAGTCCTCCTTCCCGATGAGTGCGAGTGATTCGGAAAGATGGAACTGGAACCCAGGGGGCATGCATCCTGGTCATCTTTGGGCAGAGAAAACCTTGGGTATAAGATAGAATTTCCGTGAGAGAATATGACTAGTCCGTACCCCGTCCATAGAGGAAGAGGGGTTGTTCTGGAATAGGATTCTTTTGTCAAAGTTATGTGAGTGAAATAAACTATTTTTCACCCACCCTTGTCTATTTCGGTAGACAGTGCCGAGGAAATGTTTTTGTTTGAAGAAGTTAACGAAACAATATTTGGGTAACCAGAAAGAGGCAAGCCTCCCTTAATAACACAAATGTTTTTTCTTTGAGTAGTGTTCTTCTCTTGTCGCAAGTAGCTGCTCTCTTGTCGCAAGTAGCTGTTCTCTTGCGATCTTGCGAAAGATCTGTTAAAAGTTGGGCTGACGAGAAGACAAGTATCGCGTAAGACCCGTTAAAAATAACGAGAAGACAAGTATCGTTAACATTAGACTGGCAAGACGACAAGTAGCTGTGAACACCCAAAGAAAAGCAGAGGTGGGAAGGAGGAGGGGCAGCCTTGAAATTGTATTTTATACCTGGGGGCATGCAACCCTTTTGGAGTGCAAGCAAAGAGCGGTTATTTATCTGTTTTTTGGATTAGTCGTTTCCAAACTTGCATAAAGAAAGGAGCGGAGCAAAGCTCAGTGAGATGAAGCTCCATAAAAAATAGAGATCTCACAGGAGACTTTTCTTATCTTATGACTGGTAAATCGAGCAGTTTTAGCACATAGTTCATGCTCGTTAAAAAATAAACATAAGATCCGAGCAGTTTTAACGCGGTCTTCATCCTCTTTAAAAAATAAATAAAAGAAGTGAGCAATGTTTCCCCCAGAGTTTAAGCTCATTTTTAAATAAAAAATGAACCTATTCCGGTAAATAACCTCTGTGATCGTAAATTTATCAGCCATAAAAAGCCTTGGTCGTGTTTGCACCTGCCACCTCCACCGTCATTTGGCCGATCGTTCACCTCCATATGATTGTTTACCCATTTTGAGGAACAGCTGCGAAGAGTGATTTCACCTAGCCATCCTTGTGACACTGTCGTGATTGGAAAATTCCAACCTGTACCTGGAATCTGCTGCTATCCCTGTTTATCACTCGTTCCTCAAAAGATGAGTCTTCTTTGAGCTCTTTTCAACTGACTCGTAAAATATGAAAAGATTGCCGAGTTTTGGCCTTCCAGCTCGTTAAAAAGGACCGGAAGAGCTATCCCTCCTCTAGATTTTAATCTTTTTGGACCTGAGGGATTATTGCACAAAAAGGTCGAGCGCTTGTTTTATTCGGCTCGTTAAAGTTATCGAAAACTCATCCCTTCTGTATTGTTTTATACTTTTTCAAACTTAAGGGATTAGATGACGAAAAAGGAATTTCGGAGTTAACTTTCTGTACCTTTTCAGACTCTCTAAAAATGAAAAGGACCGAGTTTTCCTTGTCGTTAGACTCGTTAAAATGATTAAATAGCGACAAACTTGTCTTTAGACGAGAACGAGTTTCCCTATCACTAGGCTCGTTAAAACATAGCGATGGGCTTGCCCAAAGGGCAGGTTATAGAACAAGCATATGTTATCCTCCTCAAGCTTGACAAAAATAAAGAGGTACTGGTCAGAAATGGCTGGGGAAAAATTGGGAGAACCTCAAAGCTTTAATGGTAGCAAGTTGCTCTTGAACATGACACTTTTCCTCCGTATCACATCGGGTTGGGTTGTTTCATTCATCGGTCTCATCACCATGGTCTCACCAAACCATCCACATTTGGGGTAATGCTACCGATCCATCGCATCAATGTCGTTATATGTTCAAGAGATGTTGTTCAGAAAGAGTCAACCGTGTCCCCTCCACTGCCATACATTATCCTTCATCCATTCATGACCGCTGCCCTGAATCATACTTCACAGATTGTTTTCACCTCCACTAAAATCATTAGCTCCGTTCCGTGTCACTGATGTGGGATTCATTAAGGCCCTCCTTTGACGGATCGCTTCTTGTCGACTTCAGCTCATTATCCAAGAAGTTGGTCTAGGAACAACCCCCTCAGTACTTTGAAGCTTGCATGCCTCAATGGAAAGTTTCTCACTTCCGGCGACAGGTATACATCAATGACCTTCGACTGAAAGATTCTGCGTGGTGTTCGACGCCAAGTCCTTTATTCACACCACGTGGATTGTACTACCATACCTTGAGGGTCATTATCATTATCGGTGATTCCTATCGCGCTTTTTAACGGTTTACATCATTGACCGGTAATCAAGCGATGTCTTTCCATGTTCGACTTCAGTGAAATTCTCACATGGATCGACTTGTACTTAGAGTGAAGATCGAATGAGTTTGAAGACCCCGGATCTAGTTTCATCCATCCGGGCTGCGATATATATTTAGGAAATATAAAGACATTTGACATGTACATCATTGCAGCAGATGATCATCCTACTCAAAGGATGATAATTTCAACAGAGAATTATCAGTCTACCATCAGACGATCGTCTGTTCTATGTACCAAAATGAATTTATAAATTTGAGCATGGGAATGCCCGCCTCAGCTAGATCATGAAAGCAGAATGAAAAATAATGTATTGTATTGTATTTTATTACAGGTCACCTCTCAGCGATTGAATGAACTTCGGATCCTCCTGATAAAGCATTTCACCCGATAAACGACCTCATAGTTTAGGGGGCAACTGTTATAGACATTTTTGTGCCTTACAGCATGAAGCATGAAATGTCCATAATCTAAGGGATCCAAAGTCCCTAAACATGTTGTTCCTACCCCTAGAGGAACAAGGTCAGCAAACCACAGCACTGAATAACAGTTCTCCACCTGAAAACACTCAAAAACAAGGCAATTCTGGATCATGTCAACTGCTCCACTGAGCATCTGCACTGAATGTCAACTGCTCCACTGTCTACCTGCGCTGAATGTCAACTGCAAAGAAGGCTACCTGCGCTGGGCGAGTTGGGACAAGTGGCACAGTCATTCCTCAAGGTGTCAATGCCCAGGAAGCTTCCAAAATGACACTTGGATCAAGGAATTCGACTGGTGATGAGTAAGAGGGTCTAGATCTCCAAATGGAAGCAAGAACCTCCAAGTGGACTCAAGAACTGAAGAATAACTGAAGTGGGAGAGGACACTAGTCAGCTTCATGCCAGCTTCATGCCAGCTTCAAGCTGACTCATCCTTTCTCCAAAACTCCTATATATAGAGCTCTCTCATGAGGTCTAGAGGGGCTGGAATCTTGTGAATGTAAGGAAGTGCTGTTGGTTTGAGTTTAGAACTATTGGGTGATTTGCTTTGAAGGAGGTGAAGAGGAGATTTCTTTCTGCTGGGAGGTGATGCTGGATTGGGCCTTTTATGGTTGTATCACTTCCTGAACTTTACTTCTTCCATTAATAAAGAATTTGAGGTTCTTCTATATGCATGTGTCTCAATGGTGTATTGTTATACTTGTGTATTTGATTTATTCTAATCCTTGAATCAATTATGAATGTATGATTCTTGTAGTTTCCCTCTCTTGCCATTTTGCAAGATCTTGGTGTAGCTGGGCCAGTGAAAGAGCAAGGAGCTGGGAGCAAGCAGCAAGGAGAGAAGATTGGATCAACCATTAGCGAAAGACATCAGTTAGTGGACCTCTTTCTCCCCTATTTTACTTTCATAAAGAAGAAATCTTAGATAGCTTTGCTTCGATTGTTGCTGAGGTACTATCACCCTTAGAGTGGGATAGGGTCATTCCGTATTGGATACTTTTCCCAACAACAGGTGGGTCGATTGTCCATTGGCACGAGTCTGAATGCTTTAGCCTTACATTTATCATCGTGGTGATGCTTGTGTTCATGCCCAATTTTTTATTCTTCACACAAGACTTCACAGGCTTGGAAGAAGCCGAAGTCAAGAACTCGTTTGGCTTAACATAAACTCTAAGAGAGCTCCTCGGTACAATTGCAGTCTCAGTAAGGCTGGGTCTCGGGGTTATAATCCTGAGCTTGCCGATGTCATTCTTTTTGTTCGGTGCAATTGCTTCAACGCCGCCTCCAGTCTGACTAGTTGATGGGTGAACAGAAGATTGCAGAAGGCTGGTCACAGTGAGGCCCGAATTTGGCAATAGCTCGTCGATGCCATTCTTATTTTTCTGTGCAATCATTCTGAGGGCCATTCGGTCTTCAACACAGTGGAAGCATAACTGTCAGGAGATGTAAAAGCTAAAGTCCTAGAAACCAATCATGTTGCAGAAGCCTTGGCACGATCAAGCCGAGCATTGGCAGCGTCCCAGGAAACAAGCTCATTCATATCCGAAAAACTTCTTCTCGGCGTTTCCATTTGTGTATTATTACTGTTATTATTATTATTAACATTATCTTCCCTCGAGTTTACGTGATCCCCACTGGTTCCATTTTGCTGCTGCTGCCCAACTATCTTATTCTTGCCTTGAGACAACCATTGCTCACGTCGTGCATCCAGCTTGCACTGTTTCAACTTGGCTTGTCTTTTTACCTTTTTCTTCTTGGAAGAATCCTTGCGAGTCCCTGACCCTGGCTTGGGTAGACCTGATTCAGCCTGGCTGTCACAGGTGGATCGGGGATCTGCCTCCGAGGGTACCATTCCAGAACATTCCAGCTCCATTTTTTAATATTTAAAAATCCCTTCAAAAGCGTAATTGGAGAATCTGCGGCCTCTTTCTGATGATCCTGGGACCGCTCTTCTGAGGTTTGGCGGGCACCCAGACGGATCTCACCGATACTCGAATGGAATTCAAGGGGAAAAAACTGCTCCACGCCACAATAGCTGTCTGGACAGATAATCGAATGCAACAATTGCTGTGCTGTGGATGTGGGGCGCAGTAGCCGTGAGGGGGTGTATGTATGTTCTTAAAGGGGAAAATTTCATCATCTACAACCCTTGATTATTCTCGCAAGTTTAAAGACAGAAATTGTTAATTTTGGACCAGCAATTGATTATTTTGGTGCCTGAATATTACACCTGTTGGTTAACGGTTGAGATCTTCATCTTTGGAGAACCGAATTCCTTTTCTGAAGAAGGCAAGTTTATCATTTATACGCCTGATTCTTCTCTTCATAACTGAAGGTTGAGCTTGACATATTTATGGGTAAGTTTCTTGGCCGAGTTCTGCTCTTGGTGTGGCTACTGTAGTGTCCTGAGCGTTTGTTTGTGCATTGAGCCAGCGTGGAATTATTTTTTATTTTTGGGAGTAATAAGGTGATAAAGTGTGATTTTTAGGAGAGATAAGGAGTGGATAAAATCATTTATTTGTAATGGAGAGATAAGGTAAATTTTATTGTGTAAGTGTGCATTTTTTAAGTGTGGAGTGACAAGTGAGATTCTTTTATATAAAGTAAGGGATTATTTCCCTGTAATGGAGTGATAAGGGTTGAGTTTTCTTTCTCTGTAAGTTTGAAGTGATCGGTTTTACAAAAGAAAGCTCATTGTTGTAGGAGGTTGAGTCAGGTTTTTGAATGCATTTTCTTCCAAATTTGTGAGTGTCAAATTCTGATTGTTTGAGAAAGCTTTCATGGCAATGTTGTAAAAGATGAAAGGTTGATGATCTTAATACTCAATAAAGACATATTATTTGTGGTGATTGTGTCCTAGATCCGCCCGAAATTGAATAAGGGGATCTTAGGTACACGAAGAGTGTGTTGATGATGGTGCATGCTTCATGTTTTTTTGCTTATGATTTGTGTCTAGTTTTGACACATAAATGATCTCCTTTATCACACATAAAGTTCAATGCAGGCAAGCACAACACTTATAACAAAATAGCTGCAAGGAAGGATAATTAAGCTCCACACATACAACAACTCATCAAAGTTTTCAACATAGGCATTCTACCTCAACAAACAGATTCATTCAATCCAATAAAGTTCATGAATCTGCAAACTTCAGCATTTCAAAGCAAAGTCTACATCACTACAATCAAGTTAATGAATCTGTAAACTTCAACGTTTCAGCGCACAGTCTACATCAACATTGTTGAACTTGTAATCAAACTCAAATTACATTGAATTGTAAGGGTGCATTATCGGTTGAAACCGACACCCAAGCCTTGAATTGAGTCATTGTAGTGAATCATTGAAATCATTGTAAGCTTTTTTGGGTGCATTTTCGACAGTGTTCGACACCCTGTCCATGAGTTTTAACTCCTTGACACAACCATCACAGCAACCAAAACAAGTTCAACTCTACAACCAATCAAGCAAGTTGAATTCCAGAAAGTTCTAACAAGTGTTCTCAGCAAGTAAAATAAGCCACAAATCAAGCAAGTGTGCCATTCAAGTTCCATAGCAAGCGAGCCTGTCATTCAAGTAACAAAATCAAGTGAAACAGTTCAAAGCACGACATCTACGACAAGAGAGCCTGAGTTCAAGTGAGCAACTTCAGATGGCGCAACATATTCAGTTGTTAAACATTCTTCACAGTTTGATCATCTCCAGTGATGAAGACATGGTGCACATCAGCAAAGAAACTCTTGCTGATATTTCACGGCATCTACAACAAACACATGAAACCATTGAGTTTCTTCAACTTGAGTCCCAACTTCAAAGGAATGAGCTGCAACAAAAGAGTGCTTCTTCCAAGTCATTCAACCATACAGATGAAGATAATGATGTTGATTCCAACTCACTCATCCAAACAACTTCAAGTGTCGAAGTTGTTCATGATCAAATTCAAATTTCTTCCAAACCCATCATCAAGCCCTGGGAAGAGATTCAAAATAACAAGAATCAACGAGGCTTAGGATATGTCACTAATGACACCAACTTACATATCCCAGATTATTCCAAGCCAATTACGTTTGTGAGTGCAGGATTTCTTGACCAACTCATCTCAAAAGGTTCTGAGAAAATTGCAGACAAAAAGAATTGCATGCAACCTGAAGTTCATGTTCAACCGAAATGCTCTCATTGTCAAAGAGCCGGTCATAAGGAAGATCAATGTTTTGATCTCCATTCGTGTTGCCATTGTGGCAAGCCCAATCATTCCTCAGCAAAATGTCACAACCAACAAAAATCAGGTAGATTGAAGATACATTATGAATGGATTGATCCTTGGGAATGGTCATCCACAGTCAAATGATTGTCTCAGTTCTACAACCGACTACAATCACACATAGTGCAGCCAGCAGTGAACAGATGATGGTACTCTCATGCAGTTGAATGAGGGAGTACGACAGTGAAACTCTCCTACACCTGAAGGGGGGGAGTTCAAATATATTTTGAAGATTGTCTCTCCTTTCAGCTGACAAAGGGGGGGAAATGTCAATGAAATTGACAAGTGGTTGTCAGACTGAAAGTCTCGACAACATCAGCGAAGTAGCCAGTGGGCATCTTCATCAGCCAGTGGGCATTTGTCATCAGCAGTGAGCATCAGCAAATTCGCCAGTGGGCGATCGACAGCCAAAGCAGCAGTGAGCAGCTTTCATCATAGCAAAAACAACATTGAGTTGTTTTTCGACATCTTCAGCCAGTGGGCGATCATCATCAGCAAACACGCCAGTGGGCGTTCATCAAATTGTGTCAGTGGACACCGGATGCTGTTTTCAAACAAAGGACAGTTGGATCCTTTTGCGGCTTGGCACGTGATGGAGTTGTCAAGCAACATTCAGAGATGAATCAGGCATGCAGCTGATTCATGTTCTCTTCAGATTTGAGTTTTTTCCAGCATCCAGTTTTGGCGGTTTTTTCAGGCAATGTTTTTGAGGATCAACATGAGAACTTGGAAGATGGTTCTCGTTCTTATTTTTGGATTTATCATTGAGGGGGGGAATGTTAGACTCTCTCATAAAACAATAATAAATCCAAAAATAAATTAATTAATTAAATATTCCAAGTTAGGAATTTGTGCCTAACTCTTGGGTTGTTCCTCTAAGATAGGAGTTAGTTTAGGTAACTCCTATATTGGTGTGTCTGGTGAGAAATTATCTCAACCAAAGGAGAAATTATCTCAACCAAAGGTGTCTAAGATAGCACGCACTATCTTGAGAACATTGTCTCTCATCTATTTATTTGTAACACTATATTCAATTATTTTAGTAATGTGTAATGAGAGAGAATACCTGAGGAAGCATGAGGCTTCAGCCTTTTTCCGCCAATATTTTGTGTTTGGGTTTTTATGTGTGATTTATATATTTTTCTGAGTTAATTGCATTTTTATCAAAAAGGAATATGGAAGAAGAGACAAAAGGAACCAAAAATAAGGAAAATAACAGCGTTAAAGACAAAAAACAAGGTTCTAAAGACAAAAAACAAAAGGGACCCTGCAAACCCAAAGCTAAGATCACACCCACAATAGTCTTAAATGATCCTGCTCTGCAAGCGCATAGAGATCACATGTGGACTTATGCTATAATCTGTAAATTCATGGGAGTATGGCCCACTGAAAAAGCTTTACAGACATGGATTAAGTACCACTGGAAACCTAAAGGGAGCATTGACCTACATCTTGGGTCAAAGGGTTTCTTCACGGTGGTGTTTACAAATATTGAAGACAAAGACAGAGTGTTTGAAGGAGGGCCCTACTTTTATGCAGCAGTTGGTCTCTATATGCGGCCATGGAAGATGAATTTTGTCCTAGAACGGGAGACTTTCACTTCAGTACTAGTCTGGGTAAGGCTCTACTCTCTACCTCTTGATCATTGGTGATCCAGGTGGATATTGGTGGCCACCTACCAAGTCCACCTGGAGCCCCACCATTGTCTTTCTAAGCATTTTCAGTTTCCTTAATTGTAGCACAACTTACTATTTTTATCAGTTTTTCGGGTCCTGAACTTCCGGAGCCGTTTTGAGGCCCTAAACGACGTTTTTTGGGGAATCCGGGGGCAACACGAGTCCATGGAATGGACTGTGGTGTTACCCGTTCCAACAATGATAGTGCTCGGATAGATCTTTCTAATGAGCTATTGAACGCATCAAACGGAGATCATATGCCAAAGTTATGACCCCGGGAAGTTGATGTACCAACTTACCCCCAAACGGGGCCCACAGTTTGGCGTTTCATCTCCTAGGGTTAGGTTTTGGAATGTTAAGGGTTTTTCCATTGTTTCTCAACAATAAATAGGCCTTCAAGCCTCATTGTAACACAGTTCAGAGGCATGTAGCCATCACATCTCTTCTCAGAGATAAGCTACCATCGCCCTAGCTAGTTTATTGCCATTTCTGTTTGTAAGCATATTTCAGTATTTTCCATTAATGAAATGAAGTATTATTTCCGCTGCATCTTTGTGTATATGGTTATCTCTGTAATTTATTGCGTTCCTGTTTAAATCTGGATCAGTGGTATCAGAGCGGTCTGCTTTTTCTCTGTTTTTCTTTGCATGTCCCCAACAAGGTCGGGATATAAGGAGTTAGGGCTTGAACTGGTTAAACCTTTGCAAGACCAGCCTCGCAAATCCCGACGGCCTCCCATGGCGGACGAGAAGAAAGACGAGGGGGCAGGAGATCCCATCAAAATCTTGCTCGAAGAAGCGCTCGAGCGACAACGGAACGCGATGATGGACAGCTTTGCGCAGATCCTTCAGCGGCTACCCAGAAGCGACGCATCGGCTTCCAGCAGCTCCTCTGGAAACGCCACACCCTTTAAGGTACAAGTTAATTTTGAAATCCCCATATTCGAGGGTCAGATAGACGCCGATGCCGTAGATAAATGGTTAAATCTGCTAGAGGGTTATTTTTCGGTTCATGAATTTTCGAGTCGGGAAAAGATTGTTTTTGCTCTTCTCAAAGCAGCCCCCCACGTCAAGGACTGGTGGGAAACCTACTGCGAACAGAAGGATGAAAGTACTGGCTCACTATTTTCAGCCGCACCCACCTGGGATTCATTCCGAGATGCCATCAAGGAGCAGTACTACCCTGTCGGAAGCTATGAGGATGAATACATAAAGTGGACCACACTGCGACAGGGAAGGGACCAAGACGTGCCGGAGTTCACCAATCTTTTCCATACCCTTCGCACAAAGTTGGGTATCAAGGATTCGGAGCAACATTTGATACTCAAATACCGTGGCTGCCTGCACAAGTACATCCAGGAAGAAATACAGTTCCTAAACATCCCCTCGCTCGGCGCAGCATACCGGTATGCCGTCAAGGTCGAGCAGAAGTTTAAACAAAAGAAGCGAGACTTTGGATCTGCGAATCCAAAGCAGGGGAAAGGTACCCCTAAACCACAGAACAAAGGACAAAGCCAAGGCGGGACAGCCCAAGACAACCAGCCGAAGCTGCAAGCAAAGAGCAACGCCGCGAAGCCGAGAAAGGACACTGGAAAATGGTGCGAGTTCCATAAGAGCTCCACTCACAACACAAGTGAGTGTCGGGCCAAGCAGTCACTGGTGGCTGAGATAAAGGTTTCAGAATCAGATGCATGTTCCGACTCTGAGTCAGAACCCGATAAGGGGTATGAAAAAGGGAAGCAGATCATTGATGCGGATCCCAACGCCACTGTTGCTACCGCAAAGATCCAGAAAAATGAACCCGAAGATCCAGAGGAGGATGAGCGTCTCTTCCACTCCCAGATGTGGGTAAAGGGCTCCCCGATACAGTTCATTGTTGATAGCGGGAGTCAAAAGAACCTCATTTCGGCAGAGGTCGTGAAGCGGTTGGGCTTACCGACCACAGCACATCCACAACCATACACCATTGGATGGCTTCACCAAGGGCGAGATCTTCGCGTGAGCCAGCAGTGTCGCCTTCCATACAACATCAAGCCCTTCACGGATGAGTTATTGTGTGACATTGCTCCCCTTGAAGTTTGTGATGTATTACTAGGACAACCATACTTGTGGAAGCGACATGCTGTGTATGAATCAAGGCCCCGTGCTGTTATTATTACATTGGGAAATAAGTTGTTCAGGATACCAGAGGTAGCACCACCTGCCGCCATCTCTTTGATTACTGCAAAACAATGCAGTAAGATCATTTCCAAAACCAGGAAATTTGTTTTCCTGATGATACGCCCTCAAGGGAAGAAGAAGACAGTGGCCGCAGCCTCCAAACGGGGTCCCTCTGCATGGCAGATACAGATGGACAAGATTGTGGAGGAGTACGAAGACATCTTCACCTCCCCGGCAGGGGTTCCTCTGCACTGTCAAGTCAAGCACTCCATCGATCTGACCCCAGGTGCGCCGCTACCCAATGGACCAATTTATCGGCGCTCCGTTCTGGAGAACAATGAAATCAAGAGGCAGATTCAGGAGCTCCTGCAGAAAGGTCACATCCGTCCGAGTTCTTCGCCCTGTGGGAGCCCGATAGTGTTGGTACAGAAGAAGGATGGGACGTGGAGACTCTGTATTGACTATCGGGCGCTGAACAAGATCACTGTCCGTAATAGGTACCCGATCCCGCGGATTGATGACCTCCTAGACCAACTAAAGGGGGCGAAATATTTCAGCAAGATCGATCTGAAGTCAGGATATCACCAGGTACCAATTGAACCCTCAGATGTGTGGAAGACTGCCTTCAAATCCAAGGAGGGCCTCTTCGAATGGTTGGTCATGCCTTTCGGATTGACGAATGCTCCTGCAACCTTTATGAGGCTAATGGATGACATCTTGCGGCCATTCACCAACTCCTTTGTAGTAGTATACTTGGATGACATTCTGATCTTCAGCCAGAGTTGGGAAGAGCACCTCCACCACATCCGACAAGTTCTCCAAACACTGCGGCAACACAAGCTATGTGCCAATTTGGAGAAATGCACTTTTGGCATGACCGAGGTTTAGTATCTGGGATACATCATTGATGAACAGGGGGTGCATGTCGATCCAGCCAAGGTCCAAGTCATTCGGGATTGGCCCTCTCCAACCACTCTAACAGAGCTCCGCAGCTTTCTAGGTCTTGCCAACTTCTACCGCAGGTTTGTGTTGGGATTTTCTCATATTTCTTGGCCCTTGAGTCAAGTCACCAAGGGCGGGGCGAAAGAAAAATTCTTTTGGTCTGAATCTCAACAGAAGGCATTCAGGGAGTTGAAGGATCGCCTCTGCACGGCACCAGTGCTCGCGTTACCAGATTTACAACAACCATTTGAGGTCGAGACAGATGCCTCTGACTATGCTATTGGGGCAGTCCTTACTCAACATGGACATCCAGTGCCATATCACAGTGAAACACTTTCAGACACAGTCCGGAAGTACCCCACTTATGATAAAGAGATGTATTCCATTGTACAGGCCTGTCGACAATGGAAGCATTACATTTTGGGGAAGGAAACGGTCATCCACACAGACCACCGACCTCTGCAGTTCATACAGACCCAAGGGAAATTGCAGAATGATCGCCATCAGAAGTGGTCTACATACCTGCAACAGTTTCACTTGAATATCAAGTATAAAAAGGGCAACACCAATAATGTTGCAGATTGCCTCAGTCGACCACCGATCATGGTGCTAACCACCGTGCTCAACTCTTGCGGGCACGAGACTTCTGATTGGCCACTTCTCTACAAAAGCGACCCAGAATTCGGCCACACATACCAGACACTCTTGGAGGGTCGGCAGGTTGAAGATTTTCACCTCCAGGATGCCCTATTATGCCACCTCGGTCACCTTTGTGTTCCTTCAAGCGAGCGTGCCAAGATGATTTGGGAAGCACACTACAGTCGGGTTGCTGGGCATTTCGGGGTCGAGAAAACAGTGGCAGTACTGCAAAACTATTTCTATTGGCCGAATCTTTGACAGGATGTTGGGAAGTACATCCGATCATGTACTGCCTGTGCCATTGCCAAACCAACCATTAAGAAGCAAGGCCTCTATACCCCGTTTCCTACCCCTAGTCGACCTTGGGAATCCATCTCCATGGATTACATGTCAGGCCTTCCTTCCACTAAGCATGGAAATGACTGTGTTTTTGTGGTCGTCGACAGGTTCTCAAAGATGGCCATTATGATGGCCTGCAAGAAGAATATCACAGCAGAAGCCACTGCTAAACTCTTCTTTGAACGAGTGTGGGTGCACTTTGGGATCCCACAATCTATCATCTCAGATCGGGACAGTCGGTTTCTCAGCACCTTTTGGTCCAGTCTCTGGTCAATGCTGGACACCAAACTCACGAAGTCCACAGCCTTCCATCCTCAAACTGATGGCCAGACAGAGGTTGTCAATAGGATGATTGTGCACATTCTGTGCATGTATAACTCAAAGCATCCACGCACATGGGATGAGAGCCTCCCCTACGTTCAGCACAGCTACAACCGAGCTCTTCACAGCTCCACTGGCCATAGCCCTTTTCAGGTGGGTTTGGGATTCCAGCCACTATGCCCCATTGATGTGGCCATGCCACTTGCAGCTACTCACATGAATTCAGCTCATGTCCAGTCCGAAACAGATAAGGCCACCAGCTTCATTGAGCGCATCCAACATATTCGCCAGCAGGTCCATGACATTCTTGAGAAATCAAATGCCAAGTACAAGCAGCGACATGATCAACATCGGGTGCCACACAAGTTTCAGGTGGGCGACAAAGTCTGGTTGCATTTGCAAAAGGAACGCCTTACTGGAGCCTATAGGAAATTGAGACCACTCTGATATGGTCCTTACACCATTACTAAGGCTATGGGAGACAATGCATTTGAGCTCAGCATTCCCCCATTCCTTGGCCTACACCCAGTATTTAATGTGGACCGCCTTCGGCCATACTTTCTACCATTGCTAGACACATCCGACATTGCAGAACAACTCAAACCCACAGAATTAAATCCAGATTGCATGGAACAAGCTGCAACTGATCGGATCATGGACACACAAATCAAGAACACTCGCCAACAGAATATCCAACTGTATCGAGTTGTCAAAGCGGGCCAAATCCTTCAGCAGGGCAAGTGGCTCACCAGGGAACAAGTTCAGCAGAAGTTTCCTCATCTCATGGAGGAGCTCAACGCAATGGGGACCATTGCTTCCTAAGGGGGGAGGAATGATCCAGGTGGATATTGGTGGCCACCTACCAAGTCCACCTGGACCCCCACCATTGTCTTTCTCAGCATTTTCAGTTTCCTTAATTGTAGCACAACTTACTATTTTTAGCAGTTTTTCGGGTCCTGAACTTCCGGAGCCGTTTTGAGGCCCTAAACGACGTTTTTTGGGGAATCCGGGGGCAACACGAGTGCTCGGATAGATCTTTCTAATGAGCTATTGTATGCGTCAAACGGAGATCATATGCCAAAGTTACGACCCCGGGAAGTTGATGTACCAACTTACCCCCAAACGGGGCCCACAGTTTGGCGTTTCATCTCCTAGGGTTAGGTTTTGGAATGTTAAGGGTTTTTTCCATTGTTTCTCAACAATAAATAGGCCTTCGAGCCTCATTGTAACACAGTTCAGAGGCATGTAGCCATCACATCTCTTCTCAGAGATAAGCTACCATCGCCCTAGCTAGTTTATTGCCATTTCTGTTTGTAAGCATATTTCAGTATTTTCCATTAATGAAATGAAGTATTATTTTCGCTGCATCTTTGTGTATATGGTTATCTCTGTAATTTGTTGCGTTCCTGTTTAAATCCGGATCAATTGGCAAACTGAATCGCTAGCTACCATAGGCAATAAATTAGGGCGTTTTGTCAAAGCTTCTCAAGCTACAAGAAGGGGAAAATACACTTCCTTTGGAAGGATTTGTGTGGAAATGGACCTATCAGGGGCTCTTCCGGATGAGGTGATCTTGGAAGTTTATCATGAAGAATGGATGCAAACAATAGACTATGAGCACATTCCGTTCAGATGCCGCAGATGTCATGAACATGGGCACCTATTCAGAGACTGCCCTCTTAGTAAAGCAGTAGACGAGCAAAGCTAACACAATGAAGGATACTGATAGCTTTCACAAAGTGGTTAATAGAGGAAAAGGCGGCAAAAGAGGGCCAAAGCCACATCAAAATGAAGGGCAACAGGTCAGTCAGAACAAGTTCCACGTTCTGGAAGAAGAAGAAGAGACCACAAAAGAAGATCAAGTAATGGGAGGAAGTCAAGAGGAAAAGGAGGTAGAAGAAAATGGTGAACAAATGGAGGATACGAATTTCTAGAAAGTGACCATGATAAGTGATACAGAACAGGAGATGGATCAGGAAATGACCCAGAGTGAAATGGAACAGGAGGATCACGAGCTACAGGAGATTCTTGATAAAGAACACCTAGATCTAGAAGGGTTCTTGATTCAGGGAACTAAGGGAGGAGTAGATTCATTGCCCCAAGAAGAGCTCAACAGAATACAACAACTGTTCTTATGGAAAACTCAGGCCAAAGGTGTGGAGAAGGGGAAAAACATTGAAAAGGGGGACAACAGAGGTGTGAAAACAACTCCTGGATTAGCTACTAGAAACGCAAGAAAGTAAAGAGGTAAAAAAAAGCAGAATGAACTCTTGATGGAGTCTTGAAAGCTAATGATAGATTCAGGTAAGATGAAAGACCTAGCCAACTACTCCTTCACAAATCTTTAAATTTTAAGTTTACATCTTGGAATATCAGGGGTCTAGGAAAGTAAAAGAAAGCAAAGATTTCTTAGTAGTAGAATGAGACAAGTAATGTCGGATATAATCTTCATCCAAGAAACGAAATGTTCCATTCAAAAATTAAGACAATTCATAGCAAATGGCTCAGTAGATTTGAGTTTTTAGAAGTAAAAGCAGATAATACAGCGGGGGGCATCCTTACACTTTGGAATACCCTGAAAATTAGCATAATAGATGCATAGGCATCAAGGAATTATTAATCAGTGGTTATTCAACCTGTAGAAGAAAGGGATACCTATCTAGTCACGAATGTGTATAGCCCTCAAAGAATAGAAGATAAACTCAATTTTCTATATTCTCTTGTGGATCTTAGGGACAAACACACAGGAATACCTTGGATCATGGGAGGGGACTTCAACATGATCAGATCGCTTTTGGAGAAAAAGGGGGGAACCAGAGCTCTTGGTAAAGACTCTTTAGAGTTTCAAACCTTTATAGACAATATGAAACTAGTTGATACAGATATGAATAAGGGCCTCTTCACCTGGAACAATAAAAGAGGAGGAGAGTCTCACGTAGCCTCCAAGTTAGATAGATTTATTATCTCAGAGGATCTTATGTTAATAGATAAGTAAGTAATAGCAAGAGTTCTTCCCTTTGGAGGCTCTGATCACTGGCCAGTTCAATTGGAGATCAAGGGCATTGGTATTCCCAGGAATAGACCTTTCAGATTTGAAAACATCTAGTTGTCCCACCCAGAATTCATAAGCAATATGGAAAACTGGTGGTCAGAAGATTTGTAGATTCAGGGGACAATCATGTTCCTACTTTATAAAAGACTAAACAACATCAAGCTCGGGCTCAAATATTGGAACAAGAAGGATTTTTGCAATATTTTTGAGGAAAAAAAATCCGTTGAAAACAAAATGCAAGTTCTCAACCTAACTCTGATCACAGAAGGCTATGACAAAGTCAAAAGTGATCAAGTTGATAAGCATCGTCAAGAATGGGAAAATCTATGTAAACAAGAGGAAATATTTTGGAGACAGAAGTCTAGAGTACAATGGCTAAAAGAAGGAGAGCGTAATACAAAATTTTTTCAAAGATCCACCATTGCCAACATAGCTCACAACAGAATCTCTTCGATAAAGAATGAGGAGGGGGAGCTTCAGAACTCCCATGAAGCCATAGAAGTAGTGTTAGTTCAGCACTTCCAAGGTATAACTCAGGAGAACAATTCAGACATAGAGCATTTCATCAGGGAGGTAACTAGTAATATACCAAAGCTGGTTACCAGAGAGGATAATTTCAACCTTATCAGGCCAGTAATGGAAGAGGAGGTTAGTGAAGTCCTCAAGGATATGCAGAATGGCAAAGCACCAGACCCGGATGGTTTCAATGTGGATTTTTTTAAAGCTTGCTGGAATATTGTTAAACAAGATATTTTGCAGGTTTTGGAGGATTCCAGGCTGAACTGAACCATTCTAAGAGCGCTCAATACCTCCTTCATCACCCTGATACCTAAACAAGATAACGCTCAAACACCGAAGAAGTATCAACCCATAGCTTTATGTAATGTGGTCTGCAAGATAATATCCAAGGTAGTGGCTAACAGACTCAAACCTCTACTTCCTGTATTGGTTTCAGGGGAACAATCCGGTTATGTGGAAGGCAGAAAAATTCTTGGTAACATCATTCAAACTCAAGAGGTGGTTCACTCGTTATCTAGCAAGAAGCAAGCATGCATGATCATGCAATTTGATATAGCCAAAGCTTATGATAAGGTGAACTGGCTCTATATCAAAAGAATTCTTATTGCTTTTGGATTTGATCACAACTGGGTCAAATGGGTAATGGCACTGGTGACTTCCTCCAGCTTTTCAATTTTAGTAAATGGCTCTCCCTCTGAGATTTTTAATCCTTCCAGAGGCCTCAGACAGGGAGACCCACTCTCTCCCTTTCTTTTCATCCTCATGATGGAAGGACTGGGTCGATCTATCAAGCATGCTAAAGTAACAAGAAAGATCAAGGGCCTGCAACTAACTGATAATGGTTAGGCCTTGACTCACCAACAATTTGTAGATGACACCGTGTTATAGGGAATCCCTACAGTCAAAGAAGCCTTAGCCTTCAAAAAAATTCTGAATCTCTTTGCCTTGGCTTCAGGTATGGAAGTTAATCTCTCCAAATCAAAAATATGTTTCTTCAATACCAATATTGCTATTCAGAAAAAATATCTCCAAAATTCTAGGCTTTCAAAGGGATTTCCTTCCCTCAAAATATTTGGGAATCCCTCTAACCGCTAAATTGATGCTCAAGAGCATTTGGGAACCATTGATCAACAAGTTGTAGGATAAGGTCAGAAAATGGACCAGCAGATCTTTAAATCTTGTTGGCAGGTTGGTACTTACAAAAGCAGTTCTGCAAGTAATCCCTATATTTATGCTATCAGCCCTCCCAGCTCCAAAAGGAGTCTTACAACAATTTAGAAATATTCAAAGAAACTTTCTTTGGGGTAAGGAGGAGACAAGGAAAAAATGGGCCTTAGTGTCTTGGGAAAAAATTTGTAGACCCAAGAACCATGGAGGGCTAGGCTTGGATGATCAGGAAATTCTCAGCAATGTTTTAGGGGCCAAACTTTGGTGGCATTGGGTTCAGAATCCAAAGGCCCAATGGGAAAATATCTAGAAGGAAAAATATGCCAGCTCCTGGAAAACTAGTGATCTCATAAGAATGTCAAGAAATATAAAGGGCTCACACATCTGGAACAAAGCCTGGGAGAATAGAATTCTAGTACAAGAAAATAGTTTCTCAAAAATCAGAGAAGGAGATCTAGCTCTTTTCTGGGAAGACAAGTGGCAACAAGAACCAATTCTATTAAAAGAGGACTTCCTTGACCTTAAGCAAGAGAAAGATACCCAAGAATTAATTAAGGTAAAGGACTTCTGGGATCAAACTGTAGGAATTTACAGGGTAAGTTCCTCAAACAGAACACTAAAGGACACCGCTCACAACCAAATCGCAGATCAATACCCCAGTATTTTTGACGTGGTTAAAACCCTCAAAGAGGGAAACAGTCCACGGCCTGAGCCAACGCGGCCACTTCAGGCAATTTATTAATAAAAGAATGAAAATTTACATATGCTTCTCTCATGCACAGATTACCCTACAAATGACCCTCCATGTGCTTTAAATAGAAATCATGGACCAATCGGGTGTCAAGCCACGAATCAAGTGTTGGTAATACCGAGGAGAGAATGAACCGTCGGATCACTACATATCGTGACCGTCGGATTGTAAGTTACAAAATGTACAATGGTAAAGAAACACACTTTACCTAACTCTATACCTAACTCTACACTAGACCAAGTTGTACTTAACTATTTCCTATTTGTCGGAATATCCTAACATCCCCCCTTAAGAACAACTTGGGATAGGATTGAAGGATTTACAAATATGACACAATAGGAGAAGGAAGGAGGCACTAGAGCCTATCCCCCCTTAGTGACAACTTCCTGAACTCCAACCATAAATCGAAGTTTAGTGAACTTCGCCTCTGTGAGAGCCTTTGTGAAGATGTCTGCAACTTGATCATCTGTTGAACAATATTGCACTTCAAGAACATGGTCGTGAATGAGCTTTCTGATGAAGTACATGTGCAGTTCAATGTGTTTGCTGCGCTGATGTTGGACTGGATCTCTGCATAGCTGAATGGCACTTTGATTATCACACCAAAGTGTAGTCGGATGATGCTGCTGAAAGCCAAACTCTGACAGGATCTGACAAAGCCACAAGGCTTCCTTACTAGCTTCTACGGCACCACGATACTCTGCTTCTGCTGATGAAAGAGAAATGGCAGCTTGTTTCTTACAAGCCCATGTAATAGGTCCTGAACCAAGAGTGAACACATAACCGGCAGTAGACTTCCAATCATCAGAGTCACCAGCCCAATCGGAATCAGTGAAACCAACCAATAGAGGAGATGCTTCGGCACTATAATGAATCCCAAACTGAACTGTACCTCGAACATAACGAAGTATTCTTTTAGCTGCTTTCCAATGACTTTCACGGGGGTTTTGCATGAACCGAGCAACAAGGCCAACAGCAAAGGAAAGGTCAGGACGAGTATCGGTTAGATACAAAAGTTTTCCTACAAGTTGTCGGTATAAGGTAGCATCAACTTCAGGAGAATTACAAGTGACTGAAAGTTTGACTCCAGACTGAAAGGGAGAAGGGGTTGGCTTACAGTCTTCCATGTGAAAATGACGTAGAATATCACAAGCATACTTGGACTGGGAAAGGGAAATACCCTCCTTGGATTGCAAGAATTGAAGACCGAGAAAATAGTGTACGTGTCCTAAGTCTATCATTTCAAAATTCCTTTTAAGGCTAGACTTCACATGGTTTATAAGGTTGGGATCACTACCAGTAAGGATAAGATCATCAACATAAAGAACAAGGATGATAAGAGAGTTTCCCACTTTCTTGGTGTAGACAGTGTTGTCAGAATGACACCTAGAAAAGCCAGATTCTAAAAGAAAGCTATCCATTTTGGCATACCAAGCCCGAGGAGCTTGCTTGAGACCATAAAGGGATTATTTAAGTCGACATACAAGGCTAGAGTCTATTTGTATGAAGCCAATGGGTTGTTCCATATAGATTTCTTCATGCAAGTCCCCATGCAAGAAGGCAGATTTAGCATCCATCTGATGGACTTCCCATTTGAAAGAGGCAGCAAGGGAAAGAACAAGGCGGATAGAGTTCATTTTGGCAACAGGGGAGAAGGTTTCAGTGTAGTCAATGCCTTCAACCTGTGAAAAACCTTTAGCAACAAGACGAGCTTTATGTTTATCAACTTTCCCATCTGGTCCATACTTGGTTCTGTAAACCCATTTGCATCTAACAAGTTTTCGTCCCTTTGGTAGAGGAACAAGATCCCATGTATCATTTGCCAATAATGAATGATATTCTTCATTCATAGCTGCTTCCCAATCTGGATGGCCTGAAGCTTCTGCAAAGGTGTCAGGATCATAATTTATTGGAGCTTGAGCCAGTAAAGAAGAGGCTCTCGCGAACTGAGAACGTGTACGTCGCTGATCTGTAGGATCACCGGCAAGATCACCTGCTGCATCTCGAGTAGCACGAACCCATTTTGGAAGCTCAGGAGCTGAAGGAGGATCCTGAGATGGTGGGGGAGGATTGTCATCCTCACTTTCATCATCTGAAGAAGAAATGTTTTCAAAAGTAGAAGAGATAGGGAGAGGTGGCACAACCGCCGGACTAGGCTCGCAGGCCGATATATTTTCATCAAATTTTACATCTCTTCTAATGATAACATTTTTGGACTTAAATGGAATAAGTCTATAGCCTTTGACATCTTCAAAATATCCAACAAAAGTACATTTTTCACTCTTAGGTTCTAAAGCTTTATGCTTTTCATCTGGAATATGGGCCCATGCTTCACTTCCAAAAACACGAAAGTGACTTACATCTGGTTTGATTGAGCTCCATGCTTCTTTTCGAGTGATATTCTTTAAAGCCTTAGTAGGAGTGTGATTTATTATGTAATTTGCACAGTTAATTGCTTCTGCCCAAAAACTAAGACCAAGTCCTTTAGATTGTAGCATACAATTAGCCATTTCCTTTAAGGTGCAATTCTTCCTTTCAGCTACACCATTTTGTTGTGAAGTATATGGAATAGTATGTTGCATTTGAATTCCATTCTCAGGGCAATAGTTGATGAATGTATTTTTAACATATTCTCCACCATTATCAGATCTTAACTTAAGAATTTGATGTCCAGATTTTTTTTCAACAAAGGCCTTGAAGGTCAAAAAAGTGTTAAATACTTCACTCTTGAGTTTTAAGAAGTATACCCAAGTGCGTCTGGAGAAATCATCAATGAAAGTTAAGAAATACTTGCAGCCAGAGAATGACACAACTGGAAGTGGACCACATAAATCACTATGCACAAGCTGTAAAGGGGCCGAGGCGTGCCAAGAGGCACGTTTTTCAAAACTGTCCCGATGATGTTTTCCGAGTACACATCCGGAACAAACACCATCTCTGCAAGATACCATAGGAAGACCTGTCACCATATTTTCTTTACATAGATGCTGAAGGGAGCAATAGTTTAAGTGACCAAATCGCTCATGCCAAAGTTTGCTCACTTCATCGTTATGAGCAACAAAGAATGAGGGAAGATTTGATGACCCAAAGTTGTGAAACTTATACAACCTTGTAGAATCATCAGCAATGCCAGTAGCCAAAATCTGTTTAGGATCTCTTAAGTCCTTGATTACAAGATCGTGAGGTGAAAATTCAACGATTTTACCTTCACCTGAATGAGTTATCTGATATACAGATAGAAGGTTGCAGGATAAGGTTGGAACACATAATACATCATTAAACCGACCATTGTCTAGATGAACAGTTCCAGTCCCTACAACATTAAGAGATCTATCATCACCAACATATATATTTTTGGTGTTACAATCATTTAAAGAAGAAAACATGGCTTTGTTTTTGGCCATGTGATAAGAAGCTCCAGAATCAATGAGCCACTCATGAGAATGAGAAGAAGAAGATACATTTAATGCATAGCCAGACCAAGATGCTTGACAACCACATGCAGAAAGTGTCATTCCTGAAGATGAAGTTGAAGTTGAAGACTGCCCCAAATGGATGTTATGCTTCTTCATTGCTGCTTCCAAGGCTTCCATCTTCTTAAATCATTTTGATTCTAAGTGGCCATCTCGATTACAAAAATTGCAATGTCTATCAGTCTTCTTCCCTTTGTTTTTATTTGTCTTATCATTTTGTTGAAATGATTTTTCATTTTGGGGCTGAAATTGCTTAGGACCCTTGTTTGGTTTAGGACCATTCTTTTTAGGATATGACTTCTTAGGATTCTTTGAATTTGGTTGCTGCTGGGCGGCTAATGCTTTCTTGGAAGAGTTTCCAAGATTAAGAAGACCAAGGTGTAAGAGTTTTTCTTGTTCTCTTATTAAAGAATCACAAAAAGAGTCAAATGAAGGGGGCTTGTAGTCTGTTCCTTCAAAAATGAAGGCTTCTCTTGTAGAATGGAAGGTGGAAACAAACACAGAGTAGGCTGGTCCCAACTTTGTAAGAATGGAATAGATAAGGTTACTATCTTCTTTCTTAACTTTAACACCTTCCAAGAGATATCTAAGGGTCTTGAACTTGGACAAGAAATCTTCAATGCAAGAAAAATTATTAGGGTCCAATGTAAGCAACTCATTTTCAAGTTGATGGGCTCTAATTTCATTTTTAATCCCAAAAACTTTATTGATTTGTTTCATTGCTTCATCAGGAGTATCAATTTCTAAAATATGGAATCTGAGATCTGGAGAAATAGACATCCCTATCAATCCACATGCTTGATCTTGCCTATTTTCCCATTTAGCAGCCTTATCTTCATCCTTTGGTTTCTTTTCTTGGCCTGAGGCTATTCTGTAGAGACCTTTACTTCTAAGTAAATCCTCAATGTAAGCCGACACACAGGAAATAGTTAAGTACAACTTGGTCTAGTGTAGAGTTAGGTATAGAGTTAGGTAAAGTGTGTTTCTTTATCGTTGTACATTTTGTAACTTACAATTCGACGGTCACGATATGTAGTGATCCGACAGTTCATTCTCTCCTCGATATTACCGACACTTGATCCGTGGCTTGACACCCGATTGGTCCATGATTTCTATTTAAAGCGCATGGAGGGTCATTTGTAGGGTAATCTGTGCATGAGAGAAGCATATGTAAATTTTCATTCTTTTATTAATAAATTGTCTGAAGTGGCCGCGTTGGCTCAGGCCGTGGACTGTTTCCCTCTTTGAGGGTTTTAACCATGTCAAAAATACTGGTGTATTGATCTACGATCTGGTTGTGAGTTGTGTCCTTTGGTGTTCTGTCTGAGGAACTTACCCTATAAATTCCTACATGGTATCAGAGCCAGGTTGAGGGCCGCGTCCGTTGGTGATCCAAATCTGAAGCCGGTAGAACTGCATCCAACTGCCGTTTCCTAGATCTGTTGTTTCTGACTGCTTTCGGGCCGAGAGGACTGCTCTGTTGTGTTGGGAGCATCTGTTCCAGTGAGGAACCCCTTTCGTTTCCCGCGAAAAGGTTTCTGGTAGCCTTAGCTGCGTCATTTTTAAGATCTGGAGGTATACAATGTTTATTTGCAGTTTACTGTTATTTTCTCTCTGTTCATTTCTGTTTCGGTTTATTTATCTTTTTTTATTACCGGATCTATACCTTTCATTTCTGCATATGCTCTTTGCCCTGCGACTCTGTGCGATCTGGGCAAATCAGAAACAGAAAGGATTTTTCTCATGCGTATGCTCTTTTCCCTGCGCCTTAGGGTGATCTCGGAAAATCAGAAACATTGAGGAAAATATTTAGTTTCTAGCTAAAGCTAACTTTGAGCCGCAAGGTTCATTTTTGAAAATATCTAGTTTTTCGGCTAAAGCTAACTTCGAGCCATAAGGTTCGTTTTCTTTGCATGTCCGTGTTGGGTTTTGTGTTTTTTGTTTTGTAGGGAAAAAGAGCTTTCTCAAAGCAAGCACGCAACCCAAAGCACCCCCCCCTCTCTCTCTCTCTCTCAAATTTTTTGTATAGATCGATTGGTTCAAAGCTATTTTAAGAGAGTAGAGGTCTTGGGTTCAAGTCTCCATTCTGTGGGGGCAGACTTTTTCATTTCCGCACATTCCCACACTTCGTCGGCAACTTCAACAACTCTTTTTCAAAAATACATAACTTCTTCATCCGGAAGTCCTTCTTAGAGCCGTTTTTTTAAACCAGCCTAATTTTTCGAGATCTGTCCATTGGAACACTTAGTTTCAGCATCTTTAGCTTCAGTTTCCGTTGAAATGGAAATTCAATACCAAGTTACCCTTGACAGCACCAACTACTTCCAATGGTTGGCTTTGTACTTAACTATTTCCTATGTGTCGGAATATCCTAACACAAACTCATCATACAGAAAAGTGGAGAATCTGGAGAAACATTGATTGTGGAGATAACAATCCCCTGAAAATAAAAGTAGAGGAACTCATGAAAATGGTGGAAAAAAGGAATATCTTAGTAGCAAGGGGGCAAGACCAACTAAGATGGGGCAATAATAAAGAGGGAACCTTCAATCTTAAGGAAGCAAAAAGTATTATCCTAGCGCTGGACCCCCAAGTTTCGGACAAAAACTGGCAACATCTATGGAGGCACCAAGGGTGGATGAAAATCAAACTCTTTATGTGGTTGGTGCATCAAAAGAAAATCTTGACTTGGGATAATATTAGGAAGAGGGGTGTCCTGGGGCCTTCAAGAGGCCAGCTCTGTGAAGCTCAAGAGGAAACAATGGAGCATATACTCAATAGTTGCATTTTCACCTCTTGGTTATGGGACATATTTGCCACTATCTTTCAACAAACCGACAGAGATAGAGGGAGTATCATCAATACCCTCAATAATTGGAGAAGAAATTTTTCGGATCATGATTTTCTCAGCTCAGCTTCGGCCCTAACACCAAGCTTCATCATATAGAACGTTTGGAAAGAGAGGAACAAAATAATATTTAAGGATGAAAAGAATCCTCCACAACGCTTGTTTGAGCTGATCCTAAAACAACTGAAGGAAATAGTTGGTACCACGGTTCGTAACTACCCTAAAAATCCTCCCTTAGAAACTGATTTAAAAATTCTCAGGAAGTTGGGTATGCAAGGGCTCACTCCTCAAGGCCTAGACAAGAAACAAAGACAGAGGGAGTATCATCAATACCCTCAATAATTGGAGAAGAAATTTTCGGATCATGATTTTCTCATCTCAACTTGGGCCCTAACACCAAGCTTCATCATATGGAACATTTGGAAAGAGAGGAACAAAATAATATTTAAGGATGAAAAGAATCCTCCACAACGCTTGTTTGAGCTAATCCTAAAACAACTGAAGGAAATAGTGGGTACCACGGTTCGTAACTACCCTAAAAATCCTCCCTCAGAAACTGATTTAAAAATTCTCAGGAAGTTTGGTATGCAGGGGCTCACTCCTCAAGGCCTAGACAGGAAAGTTATCTCAATGGATATGGAGAAGGATTTATGGCACCCTCCCCTGGAAGGATATTTGAAATACAACATCGACGGGGCTTCAAAAGGAAACCGAGGAACTGCTGGGTATGGAGGAGTCTTAAGGGATGAAGAGGGATGCATTATCTTCATCTTCCACTGCCACTTAGGAAGAGCCACCAACAACATGGCTGAACTAATGGCTTTGGAGCAATGCCTAGAATTGTTGAGTCAAGACAACTGCTCGAATGTGATAATAGAAGCAGACTCTGAGTTAATTATCAACTCGATGAAAAGAATTAGTAGTGGAACAACACCGGAGAAAGTCTCCAAACACTGGAAATTAATCCGAGTTTTCCAAAGAATTTAGGGTCATCTCCAAGGCCTACGCACAGTCAGTTTCAACCATGTTCGCAGAAAGGCCAATAAACTGGTGGATCTTCTTACCAACCAATGTGTCAGTGATACAGAAGATAGGGTTACTAAAGAGTGGTAGGAGCTGTGCCAGAGCAGACTGAGAGCTCTTTGTTTCGAGCAAGTGGAAGAAGATAGGGTCGTGTTTAGAAACAAAGCCATGGAGGCGAGCTCGAAATGATTATCCTCTGTATGCATCAAAAGTATCTGGAAAATTGTTTTTGGGTGAGGGGTAGACCACTGTTGGCCGCTAAAAACCCCCGGGTTAGAGAATCGGATATCACAGTTCTTCAGATAGTCAATCAGTGGGGAGACTCTCATCTTAACTTGGTTCCAGGTTTAGGAAAAGAAAAAATGAATGCAAGAGATTATTCCAGTCTTTCTAGTAGCCAGATTATTCAGAATTTGGGGCCCCGGGCAGTACTACTGCTTCCTTGGCAGTTTTCGGCTGATCGCACCGCTCTCAAGTGGAAAATGGCTTTTGTGATTTTGTAGCGATTCCATTCTACTTCCAACACATGGCAGGGAGGTGGATTCGTATACCTCCCTCCATTGCACACTACTGTCCGGTTATCTTGTTCGATGCGAAATCAGAGTCATCCGTTGGATTTCGTAGCGAGGATCAACGGTCATGTTCAGTCGTTCTGTTTAGTGGGGTGGGACCATTAAACAACGAGCATCTTTGTTGTGCGATCTCCTCCTTGGTCGTCAAATTGGGTGCAGAGATGGACGATTCAGATTCTAGGGGCTTTTTGAGGGGCTGGGGGGAGAAAGATTCCATGGGTTTTTCTTTTTTTTCTAAACTCAGGATACAAACATGGTTTGTAGTCCTTGTATTCAAAGGTTTTCTTTGTAAGGCCAGAAGTTTTGCCTTAGGTGGCTAGTTTTTTATTTTTTCAGATTCCTCGGCGTCGGGTAGATATTTGTATATATTGTAAACTATTTTTTGGCTTAATGAAATAGAAGGATCGACACTTGCTTTAGCAAAAAAAGAAAAGAAATCTAATTGCATTTGGTTAAAGAGATGTCACTATCGTAGGGGCCCTCCATAGATCAATCCATAATCTCCAATCAACACAACGCATACACACACAAAACTAGTACTATTGCTTGCAAATGAAATTTAACAAACTGTCTCAAAATCACATCATCCGGCACACACCAAATCACAGTGTGGCCATAGTTTTTATAACAAGTCTTTGGCATAACAATCATGAGTAATTTAAGCCTAAATATCTTTATTCTAACTAACTATATTGCTAAACCTTTGATTTGCTATTTCGAAAGCAAATCAATAAGGTTTTGATGAAACTCGGATTTCGCTCTGACGATAATCCTATGGTTGACTTAGGGTTTGACCGTATATCCTGTGCTTATCTTGATGAACTGGTTCAGGGGACTAGGAAGGGATCCATGAGGGGACCATTCCTTATCCATTTGTATACTTCGTCGCTGACCTGGAGCTTTTGAACCTTGCAAACAATGGAGACAGCTGCAGAAATATGGATTAGCTGCGAAAATGGACCAATTCTGTAGCCAATTGCATTCTTTAACAAAAAAATAGGGTATATAGTCAAACATGAAAAATAAGAAATATTATTTCTTACCTTTATCAAAACCTGGTGGATATGGCATTATTTAGGTGGAAAATGTAGGAAAAGAGAGGAAACATAGGCAAAAATGGGTGTCATGGTAAGACAATCTTTGGACTCTACATTCCCCCAGGCTAGAGGTTTTGTATGTCCTCATACACTTCATCCTTGTTAGTCACTTGTGTCTTCTGTTCATCACCTTCAAGTTTCATTGTTTTCGTCTTTCTGGAAGCTACTGACATCCTAGGTTTTCTCATGAGAATCTTCTATTTTAAGTTGATAATATCTCTTTTCATTATCCTATTTTACTTCTTCAGCTTTTTGTTCTTTTTATACCACAGGCTCAAATGGAGGATGAGATTGTCACTTTTTACAATCTGGATCTCACTTTGTGCCTTCAATGCTTGATTCTCATTCTTGAGATACTTGTTCAACATTTCTAGTTCAAAAATCTCATGCTTTAAAATGTTTGTGGCTGAGTGTTCCTATGGTTCATTTAACCGGTTTCTCCCTTCTCCAGGACTCTGAATCGTTTCCTTGGTTGTTGTCTCCTTTCTTTCCAATGACTCTATATAGTCATATATCTCTTGATGACAGGGTCAATACCCGAACTATGCATTGGGCTTCTCAGAGGTGAGCTACAAGGTGGTGGTGATACCCTCGATGATGATTTTGGTGACCCTTTTTGAGGAATTTCAGGGTTTTCAGTTGGCTTGTTCTAAGTTGGCTCATTCTCAATTGGCTTATTCTCAGTTGGCTCATTTCCCTCGAGATCAATGTACTCTGTAGCTTTCAGGATTTTCAGTTGGACTGTGCACAACCTTGTGCTCCTCCTCAGTCCTGAGGTTTGTAATCCCTGTACCTTCTTTATTTTAGTCTCTACTTTTTCTTCTTGAGAAAGTGTCCTGGTTTGTGGTATTTCCTTTACTCTTTTTCTAATTTCTTCCTTTTAAGATTCCCCTTCTTCATCCTTTGTAATATGTCTACTATGGGCAACTCTTCTTTTGATAATTCTGGGTGAGTATTAGGTTCCTGCTCTTTTACCCCTTCTATGGTTCTCTTCCTTCCTCTGAGATTCCTACTGTTGTTGGCTTTTTCTAGGGATCTTTCTTCAAAATGGTTCCTAACCAGGAAACTTTCCTAGTTATCCCCTATACTCCGAAGATGGAACTCAACCAATATCCTTTTCAGGCCATGATGATACATGGTGTTTTCTATAAACTGAATTCTCTTTTGAACATTTGTAGACATTTTCTTGATACTATTTAAGAGAAAGTAAGGAAGATTCATCTGATGCTCTTCAAGAAAATGTATCATCATCCTAACATGGTAAAAATACATATACCCAAACCTACCCTCACAGGTGACAAGTTTTTTAAGTATAAGCAATAGATTTCTCCATTTTCTCTTAAGGGTTGTGCTTGGAATACCTTTCTTGAAGACAATGGTGTCCGTATTTGGATTTTTGAGGAAGACCTTCCAATATTCTCCATTAATTCCCCTATTCTTGAAACATTTTTCGCCGCTCCTTCGTAATTTCGTAGCCTCTGTTATCATGGGTTCTATTATGGTGATCTTAATGTGTCCTATTTCGGCTTCAGTTCCATCAAACGAGCGTGCAAATGTCTTGGTCACTTCCCTGTGAAAGCCGTTGAATTTTTCAATGAACACAACCATTGTTTCTTTTGCAAAAGCTCCTTGGTTGAGGGTATCCCTCCAGGAATTTCTTCCCTCTTGGCTCAGTTCGAACAATTATCCCCATTATGGAGGATGCTTTTCCTCAAAGACTAGTTACCTTGACAAGAGAATTGTGTTGGTATGGTTTTTCTAAGTGGCGGAAGGATGGAGTGGCTATGAAAATTCAGAGGAGTGTAAGAACAGGTGGATTATAATAAGGGTTATAGGAATGAATCAGACCGTTAGGCGCATTTAAAATGATGATTTGGTAATTACTTCAGCGGATTTGGAATGAGGACGTGACATGACTTTTTAAGTGGTGGCTTATGATATTTTGTTAGGCAGCCATCACCCTTAAGTTATAATGATTTCGTTTTAATTTTTGGTAGTACTATGTCTTCTTAGTCATATATGCAATATATCAATCCCTATTGCTAAATTAAAGTAGCCAATGCCTTTGTTCCACTTTTTCTAACCTTGTTTGTTGTTCTAAGATCTCTTGCATGTATTTTTCTTTGTCAGTTGTCCTTTAATTCAAATCATCAAGTGTCCTTGTAGGCTAAAAAATTATTAGGCTGCATAAACTTGTCATAGCTACGGAAACTTTTCCAAGCTGTAGAAAGTTGTTGATTCTACAGCTGAGAAAGAAATTTTTTTTTAATAAAGGAACTTTATTATTTTCTTTTTGAAAGGAAAATTTGAAGTGCCAAAAAAAATTGGTTTTCTCTAAATTTTCTGTATAAACCTGCCAACAACATGTTGGTTTTCATGTTTACACTTTTATTATATATATATATATATATATATAGATATATATATATATATATATATATATATATATATATAGATAGATATAGATATAGATATAGATATAGATATAGATATAGATATATAAGTTACTTATTCTTATTATTTATTTTTTTTGTTTTTTTTAGAGAGTAAACTGAGTAAAAATTTCTAAGGTGGAAAAGAAGAAGAATTCTTCTGGATCATTTTCAGTTCTGAATTATCTTGGAACATTTTAACAAACTCCTCTTTTTTCAATGTCTTCTGGTACAATCTGAGTTGATGTCCATTTACTAATAGAGGAATTTTCTCTTCATCAATAGTCCTGATTCTAATTGCGCCATTGTCAAAAACACTTTCAACTGCAGAAGGTCCAAGCTAGCAGGTTTGGAATTTCCCTTGAAAATTATTGAACTTTGAATCAAAGAGTAATGCCCAATCTCCTGGATCAAATTTCCTTTCCTTAATGTCCTTATCATGCCATCTAGATCTCTATTGTTGAACTAGGCTAGTTCTTTGGAAGGCTTCTTTTCTGATTTCATCAAGTTCATTTAGTTGTGTCATCCTTTTCTACTGTGCTTCTGATAAGTCAAGATCTAACTAGACTGTTGTCTTATAGTTCTAGATCTGGAACTATATCAAAAGTAAGACTTGCTTCCCATAAACAAGTTCATAGGGAGTATGTCCTGTAGTATTTCTCCATGTAGTTATGTAGGCCCATAAAGCTTTTTGAAGCTTTTCCACCCAATCCTTCCTGTGTAGATGTATAGTCTTGGTAAGGATAGCTTCAATCACCTTATTTGTGGACTCAACTTGTCCATTGGCTTGTGGATGGTATGGAGTGGACTTCTGATGTTTGATTTGTATTGATCCACAAGCTTCTACACTAATCTGGATGTGAATTGTGTTCCTTGATTTGTTACAATTTCTCTTGGAACACCAAAACAAGTAAAAATATCCTCAAAAATAAATTAAACTACAACATTTTCAGTAGCAAAAAGAAGTGCTTTAACTTCTACCCATTAAGTGACATAATCAGTACATACCAGAATATACTTCTTTTGCTTTGAAGGTGGGCTGATTGGTCCAACAAAATCTAGTTCTCACTTCTCAAATGGTTCGATGAGTACCTGTGGTTGCAGTGGAATTTCATTTGAAAGAGTGGGTTTGCCCATTCTTTGAAAACTGTTGCATCTTTTAACATATTCTTTGGTGTCCCTAAAAATGGAAGGCCAATAATATCCTAAAAGCAAGATTTTGTAAGCAGTCCTTCTGTCAGAAAAATGTCCCCCACATGGCTCATCGTGGCAAGCTTTAAGTATTTCTGGTATTTCGTCCTCTCGAACACATCTTCTGATGATGAGGTCTGGTCTTGTCTTGTATAACTCTTCATTTATCCATGAATAAGATGTGCTATTGTGGACTATTCTTCTCTTTTCTCTAGGAGATAAATGAAATGGCATTTTTCCTGTGGCTAAATAGTTAGCAATATTTGCATACCAAGGTGATTTAGTAGACACTGCAAAAAGATATTCATCAGGAAATTTATCCTCTACCAATTGATCATTATTTTCATTTTGTATTCTAGATAAAAGGTGAGTAATTGTATTATGTTTTCCTGACCTATCTAGAATATTTATGTTGAATTCTTGTAACAGTAAGATCCATCTGGCTATTGTTCCATTAGTGACTGGTTTATTCATTAGGTACTTAATGTCAGAATGGTCTGTGTGAACAAAAGTTTCATAGCCAGTTATGTAATGTATGAACTTATTAATGGCATGAACTACAACTAAAACCTCCTTTGCAGTTACAATATAATTTAACTCTACAGGAGTTAAATTTTTACTGGAATAATAGATTACATAAGGAGTAAGATCTTTTTGTCCTAACACAACTCCTAAGGTTGAATCTGAAGCATCTGTTGAGATATGGAAAGGCAATTTGCAGTCAGGTCCTCTTAAGATAGGTGCTTCAGAAATTCTCTTTTCCAAAGTTTCAGTTGCAGCTTGACATTGAGAATCCCAATTGAATTTATAGTTCTTGGTGAGTAATTTAAAGAGTGGGGATGAAATATTTGTGAATTTTTCTATGAATCTTCTATAATATCCAGTAAAACTGAGAAAACTTCTAACATCTTTTTGACAACTTGGCACTGATAATTGAGAAATGACTTCAACTTTAGATGAGTCTACCTTGATTCCATCTCCTAAAATATGATGACTTAAAACAATTCCTTCGTTAAACATCATGAAGCATTTTTCATGGCTTAACGAGAGATTTTTTTTCTTTACATCTTATTAATACTTTTTCCAAATTTTCCAGTGCTTCATTGAAAGAATCTCCATAAACTATGAAATCATCCATGCACACTTCCACACAATCATGAATAAAATCAAAGAAAATTCCAAGGACTACTCTTTGGAATGTTTCTGGAGAACTACATAATCCAAAAGGAAGAACTCAGTAAGCATAAGTTCCCCATGGGAAAGTGAATGCGGTTTTATCCTGATCTTCAAGGACTACCTGAATCTGGTTATATCCATTGAACCCATCCAAGAAGGAAACATATTTTTTTTCCTGCAAGTGTGTCTAAGACCTGATCTATGAAAGGTAGTGGAAAGTGGTCTTTTAATTTTGCTTTATTTAGTTCCGTGTAATTGATGCATACTCTCCATTTTCTGTTTTTTTAGGAACGATTACTGACTATCAGATATTGGATAGATGAAATTTACATTTAACAATTTCTGCAACTCCTCCTTAACAATTTCTTTTAAATTTGGGTTCATTCTTCATTGAGGCTGTCTAACCGGTCTTTCATTCTGTTCAATGTAGATATGATGTATGCAAGTTTTAGGATCAATCCCTCTCATGTTAGTGTATTCCCATGCAAAAGCAGAAGAATGTTTTTGTAAAATTTCTATCAATTGATTCTTTTGCACTTCTTCCAGGTTTTTATTGACATTCAAGGTTTTTCCTGGAAAGATTTCTATCGAGGAATTCCCAATTTTTTCCATGGAGAGCAATGATACTTGTTTATATGAGAGATACTCATTGCGACTACGATCATAATGTGAGGAAGACTCATTATTTTCTAGTAAATTTAGAATTTGGTCTTCCTCTTTTACTTGTTCAGTAGTAAAAATAGGTTGTATATCTTCTTCATCTTCTATCCATTCTTCAGTTTCTGTATCTATTGTTGTTCTTGTAGGAGGATATAATGTAAATTTCTTTGTAGAATTTCCATCTAAGATAAACATGTCACCTGATCTACGACCGATGAAAACATCAGTTGTAGCTAATCAAGGTCTTCCTAGATTTAATGGATGTCCTCCTAAATTATTATTGGGTGTTAAGACCACGAAATCAATAGGATATTCCCAAGAATCTAAGGATACACAAACATCTTCCAACATACCATCAGGTTTAATCACAGACCTATCTGCTAATTGCAATAAGGTTGGTATGTATTGAAGGTTAGGAAGTCTCGGTGTGTCCATAACTTGTTTTCTCATTATGTTTATGGTTGCTCCTTGATCAATCAATGTGTTTGGTATTTCAGTCCCATTGACGTGAATTTTTATGATGGGGCTTCTTGGATCTAAGTATTTTTGAATTGTCGTCTTCCCCATTATAATGTCTGAAATTTTTCCAACTAACTGAATTCTTTTTATGTCTTTTCTTTTTCTCCCTGATCTTTGTGTACTTAGTTCCTTAATTGTTTTTGCAAAAATTGGTATTTCTTTTATGTCTTGTAATAAAGAAATCTTAATACAAACATTTCTCAATTCATCCATCATATTGTAATCAGGCAAGATAAAAAAAAATTCTACTCCTTCATCTATTTTCAACCATTCAGGGAAATGTGGTCTAATTGATACCGAAGGTTGTTCTATGATGGGAGTGTTTATTGGAACTTCTTCTATTTTTTTATTTTCCTTCTGAGGGAGAGAGGTATCCCCTTCTTCTGTTTGGTTTTTGTGCTTTTGAAGATCGAATCTTGTCTCTTGAATGACAACAAGGGTTTTCTTGGTAATACTCTTCCAGACCTTAATTGGACATTATTTAGGTCTAGTTTGAGGATTATGTCCCTCCATGTTGTATATTGGTTGTTGTGGTATTTTATTATTAGGATTCAGAAGTGGGTGAGCGGGTAATTGATTTGGTTTTTGTGGAATTGGTAGGGAGAGCTATGGGTTTTGATTCTGAACTGGAATTTGTGGTAATTGGTTAGCTTAGGGAATTTGATTATATGGTGGTAGAAATTGTGGTGGAAGGTAAGATGGTGAGTATTGTTGTTATTAAGCATAGGATCCATAAGGATTTTTCCATCCTTGATTCCAAGGCTGTGACTATGGCTGAGCCCAAGGCTGTCAGGCTAAATTCCAATTATTTTGTGAAGACTAGGCGAATTGTTGTGGTCTAAATACTTGTGATTGATTTGGTTGGGGATTTTGCCATGGTATTTTGGCTATAAAGTAGAGGGGGTCTACTGTTTCTGATATTCCTTCATCATTAAATACAGCCTTGAGATTTGGTAAGGATGGAAATTCCTTCGTATCATGATTTTCTGTGCATATGACACAGGTTTCTATGGCTTTTGAATCTAAGGGACACTGTCTTAGAGCATGTTTCTTCTGACATTTGGGACAAAAGATAGATAATGCAACATTTTCGGAATTTTGCTTGTTTTGTATTTTAAGGGTGTCTATTTTCTCACTTAGTCTTGCTAAAATATCCATTTTGAAGGTATCAAGAAAATTTCCTAATTCTTCCCTACTGACTATCCCAACTGCAGATTTGTTAATTCTTAACAAGAGAGGGTCTCTAGGACTCCTTCCAACTCATGCTTTACCCCTTGAGATATGTACACATAAATCACAAATATCTGCAAATGGTAGTTGGGAAATATCTCCCTTCCAATTTAGGTTAAGGAGATTGATCCACTCATCTTTAATAGCTCTGAGTAAGATGGATTTTAAGGTTTCTTCATCCAAATTATCCATTTTTGCTCTTTTACCATTGTAAACAAACCTTCTACTAAGTCTTCAATATTTTCATCTTCTTTTTGTGTCATTTTGAAGACTTCATCTTGAAGGTTACTAGGCATACAATAATCTCTATATTTGCCTAAGAAAGCCTCTTTCATTTGTCCCCATGTTGTTATAGAATGCACCCCTAGACTCGTGAAACATTTTAATGCTGACTCTTTTAATGTTGCAGGGAACAATTTTAACTTTTGAGCATCATGCAGATAGTCATACAATTTGCATAATACTTCAGATTCAAAGAGAAATGTCTCTGGATCTTCGTTTCTTTTTCCATCAAAATTAGGAAGAATTGAGGGTGATATATTTTTCATTGTGAGGGTTGAATCTTCATCAAGAATAGGGAATCCAGAAGGATCTTGGTTTCCTCTGCCTCTATCCCCTCCTCTATTCCTATCTCCACCTCTACCTCTACCTCTTCCTCCAATCCTATTTTCTTCACCATGGACATTGTGTACTTCTCCTTCCCCTTCTTCAGCCATGATAGATTCTTCAGAACTAATATAGTGTTCTTCTAATCTTTCTGGTTCCTCTATTAATGGTTGCTCAAAATAAGTTTCTGATTCCTCTTCTTCACTAGGAACTTCTAATTTTTCTCCCAAAATTTTCTCACCAGTGGAGGATAGAAAAATTACTCTTGTAGTTGGGGATGTAGGATTTTCTTCAATTACAACTTCAGTAGAGGAAGTGGGTGAAGTTCTGGATTTGATTTCTTATCTTGAGGTTTCTAGAAGCCTTTGTTGACATCTAAAAGGAATTTGGGTTTGAGTAGGTGGTGTGTATTCTCGAAGTCTAGGTGAAGTGAGTGGATTTGTGGGAATTAAACTTATTCCTCGTTGTACAAATCTACCTCTAGAGTCTCTATCCCTATGTATATCATGTTTTGATTTTTTTTCTTAACTTCTATTTGTACTTCCTTGGCAGTGGCGCCAAAATGTTTGTCCAATTTAATGTGTTTAAATTGTCAATCATAAATCGTCAACCATGGTGAGTGGACTGATGAAGTACAGGTGCACTATATGTGCTAGAAGTTATTCCTTATGTCTTTATGTTCCTGTTAAGGTATAAACTTAAGATTACTATGGAGATGGTGTCGTTGATTATATTAATGTCTCAATCCCTAAAGTTATCAGCTAATTTCTTAAGAGTTATTCTCTATTGAATTATTTTATGGATGATATGAGAGAAATTCTAACTTCTATTTGTGTTAGATTATTTTGGGATTTTTGTCTTGAGTCCTTAGGCTGCAGCTCTAATTCACTAATTGCAAGAGATATCTATTCTATCAAAATAAAAAGAAGTACGGTGTGAATTCAATTGTTAAGAAGAAGGCTCTCACACTTTTACTTATTCAATTTTATTCAAACAAGATATTCTAAACAACATCTATACTTATGAAGTAAACACAATTAGACTATTCTAGATAAAAAGAAAATGAAAGAACCATGTTGTACCAGGTAGAAAGAAATTCAAATAGCAAACTAAACTAGGTATAAAGAAGATGGAAGTACTCATGCATATAACGATTCACTAGCGAACTCATCATACTGCATTCCTCACACACAAAACAGAGTATTCAAAGGAATGGAAAGAAATCTAATTGCATTTGGTTAAAGACCTGTGACTTTCGTAGGGCCCTCCACAGATCAATCCATAATATCCAATCAATGCAATGCACACACACACAAAACTAGTTATATTGCTTGCAAACGAAATTTAACAAACTGTCTCAAAATTACATATTCCAGCGCGCACCAAATCATAGTGTGGTCATAGTTTTTATAACAAGTCTTTGGCATAAAAATCATGAGTAATTTAAGCCTAAATATATTTATTCCAACTAAATATATCACTAAACCTTCGATTTGTTATTCCGAAAGAAAATCGATAAGGTTTTCATGAAACTCGGATTTCGTTCTGGCGACAATCCTGTGGTTGACTTGGGGTTTGACCGTGATATCCTGCACTTATCTTGATGAACTGGTTCAGGGGGATAGGAAGGGATCCATGAGGGGACCATTCCTTATCCATCTGTATACTTCGTTGCTGACATGAAGCTTCTGAACCTTGCAAACAACGGAGACCGCTGCAGAAATCTGGATTAGCTGCGGAAACGGACCAATTCTGTAGCCAATTGTATTATTTAACAAAACAATAGGGTATATAGTCAAACAAGAAGAAGAAGACATATTATTTCTTACCTTTTTTAGAACCTGGTGGATATGGAACTATTTAGGTGGAAAATGTAGGAAAAGAGAGGAAACATAGGCAAAAAGGGGTGTCATGGTAAGACAACCTTTGAAGTCTACATAGGGGTAAATGGTAGGGGGGAGGGTGGTGTAGGTGAGGATTTCAAATTTGGATTTTTCACTTATGATTCATACTGCACGGCCAATTTTCCATATTAATGGTGAGTCCTGGGAGGTCTCGTCAAAGGTACACTTCCCCTTTTTGGCATATTCGGCATTAAGTAACAATAACTACCAAGTCATCATGCCTTAATTGCGGGATTTTTTGAATAATCACAAATCATGCGATGGTCATGTCGCAATATGATTCATTCCCCCCGGATAAAATGTGGCAGCTGCCCTCGGCCATCAAAAATCATGTTAAGTTGCCATAATTACCAAATAAATTGAATTCAATATTGCCTTTTGATGATGTACCTGTGTGACTTAGGGAGAAGTCATGGGTGACTCGACACACGAACCAACCTCTGGCAGCAAGATGTATGAATTTAATTCTGATGACGAGGACCTCAGTGATGCATGTTATTTATTTCAAATAAAATATCTCATTTATTTTTTAACAATCGTCAGTTGTTACATGTGTAACAACCAAGACGACTAATATATATATTATTTTGATTTCTACCAGAAAATAAAGAAGAAATGGTCATGTAACAACACTTATCGTAAGGTATCCTTTGAAATAACAGATGTTGCTACAGAGTGTGTAACGGCCACCAAGATGTGGTTTTCAACTGCTACAAAAAAATGTTTGTCTGTGCCTGGGAAAGGTTTTCACAGCCAGATTATTATTATTATTATTACTATTATTATTGGAAGGTGCAACAACCGCCAACCGTAGTTGATTTTCAATTGTTACACTTATTGGAAAAATTAAAATTTTTGTAGCACGGGGGGGCTTTCCCCTGTTCCTGTAATCTATAGATCCGAATTTGTGACAATGTTGACAAATGAATCCCTTGAAGCAGGTTTGTGATATAACCGAAGACAGTGCCCATTTGTAAGCAATGGTGTCCTCGCATTGTTAATGGTCACCAAATTTACAATCTCATTGTCAAAGATTACATCTACCTCATAGGGACCTAGCCATCTAGTGCAGAGTTTACCCTTGAAGTATTTAAATCTTGAGTCATATAAGAGAGACCAATCTCCTTTCTAGAACTTCTTCTGATTGATGAATCTGTCTTGCCACTTAGCTCTCTGCTGTTGGATAATCTCTGTTTTCTAGATAACAGCTAATCGTTTCTCCTCCAATTCATTGAGCTGGTTCATTCTCTGCTTTTGTGTTGTAGCCAAATCCAAATTTACCTGCAATGTTGTTCTTAGTGTCTAGATTTCATATTAAATTTTGAATAAAGGGTTTTACCATACACAAGTTCATATGGTGAGAATCCAGTGGTATTCCTCCATGTAGTCCTATATGCCCACAACACTTTTGGAAGTTTATCAACCCAATTTCTTCGGTGACTGGCCACAGTCTTAGTAAGGATCCCCTCAATGACTTTGTTAGTGCTTTCCACTTGGCCATTTGCTTGTGGATGATAAGGTGTTGTGATTCTATGATGGATTTTATATTTTTCAACCAACTCCTGGATCTTATGAGATGTGAACTAAGGCCCTCCGTTTGTGACTATCTCCCTGGGTATGCCAAACCAAACAAAGATGTCTTCAAATAGAAACTCTAAGACAACCTACTCTGTGGCTCTGGTTAGTGCTTTTGCTCGTGACATAGTCAGTGCAGACCAAGATGTAAGATTTCTGTTTGGATGGGGGATTAAATGGTCCCACAAAATCTAGAGCCCACTTCTCAAAAGGTTCAAAGATGATTTGGGGTTGTAACAACATCTCATCTGATTGCAAGGGTTGGCCCATCCTTTGACAACTATCACATCCCTTCACAAACTTCTTGGCATCCTAAAATATTTTTGGCCAATAATACCCTTTTGAAAATACTTTGTATCATGTCCATTTGTCTATGAAGTGCCTTCCACAAGGTTCTTCATGATAGGATTTAAGGATTTCAAAAACCTCATCTTCTCTAACACAACGTCTGACCTACAAATCTGGTCCAGTGTGATATAGGTTTCCATCTATCCAGCTATATGTAGCACTTTGTTGTATGATCTTTCTTTTCTCCTTGGAGGACAAGTACTGTGGAAACTTCCCTGAAGCAAGATAATTGGCTATATCTACACACCGGGGTGAGTAAGTAGAAATAGAAAAAAGATATTCATCCGGAAAATAATCCTCAGTGGGAATGCAATTGTCATCAATAGTTAACCTAGAAAGAAACTCAGCTACTACATTGTCTTTTCCAGGTTTATCGACAATAGTGATATCAAATTCTTGTAACAGCAATAGCCAGCGTGTAATCCTACCATTGGTGATTGGCTTATTCATTAAAAAACGAATGGAAGAATGGTCATTGTGTACAAATACTTGATACCCACTGATATAATGTCAGAATTTATTGATGGGATGCACAACTGCCAAGAACTCCTTCTCGGTCACTATGTAGTTGAGCTCTGCTGAGGTTAGATTTTTGCTTATGTAGTAAATAGCATAAGGTTTCTTATCCTCCAGTTGGCCCAAAGAAACACCTACAAAAATATCAGATGCATCTGTCACTATGTGAAATGACAGTTCCCAATTTGGTCCTCACAAGGCTGGAGCTGCTGATACAAAACATTTCAGCTTTAAAAAGGCCTGCTCACACTTCCTTTTCCACAAAAAATCAACATCCTTCATGAGCAAGGAAACTAATGGCGATGCAATTTTTGAAAATTTTTCTATAAAACTCCTGTAATACCCTCCATGCCCCAAAAAGCTACGTACCTATTTTTGTGTTTTGGTGGTTGGAATTTTCAAGATTACCTCTATTTTTGCAGGGTCTACCTTGATTCCTTCAGCATAAATGTAGTGTCCAAGCACGATCCCTTCAGTCATCATCATGTTACATTTTTCATTGCTCAAGGCAACATTAGTTTGTACACATTGTTCCAACACTTTTTCTAGATTGACTAATGTTGTTTCAACAGCATCTCCATAAGGTGTAAAATTGTCCATGAATATTTCCAACCAGTCATTCAACAAGTTAGAAAAAATCCCCAATATTTCCCTTTGAAAAGTTGTTGGCGCATTACAGAGTCCAAAAGGAAGTACTCTGTATGAGTAGGTTCCCCAAGGACAAGTAAAGGTAGTTTTATCCTGATCTTTTGGGGCAATCTATATTTGATTATAGCCACTAAATCCATCCAAAAATGAAAAGAACTTCTTTCTGGAGAGGGTATCAAGGACCTAATCTATAAATGGTAAGGGAAAATGGCCCTTTTGAGTGGATTTCTTGAGTTCTCTATTAATCTACACGGACTCTCCACTTGCCATTCTTTTTAGGAATGACGACAAGTGGCGACACCCACTAACTATCAGATATTGGGTAAATAAAATTAGCACTCAGGAGTTTTTGTAATTCTTCCTTCACCACCTCCTTTAGTGCAGAGTTCATGCGGCATTGTGGCTATCTAACTGGTTTTCATCCATCCTTCAAATAAATACGGTGAGTGCATAGGTTAGTGTGGATCCCTTTTATATCCATATAATCCCATGAAAATGCCTTTTTGTATTTCTGTAACAACAGTTGGTTTTGTTAAGCAGTCAGGTTGGGTTAATATTAAAAAAAATTCCAAATTCTATCTCAATCGGATTGATGTCAATATTCAGAGTGGTTCTCATTTGTTCAAAATATATATCTTCCACCTCTTCTTCCTCATTCACATTCTTAGCAGAAGCGACAGAAAGTGAGTTACTAATAAAACCATTGATGACATCGTCTTCTATCTCATCCTTGAAATACTGGGCTTTCCCAAGAGTGAGGAGTAACAGTGAAAGATATGACTCAGGCGCAAAATCATCCCACCAAGGGTTATATATATCCATATTTGGTTTTGGGGGGTAAAGGCTAAGGTTCTTTGTTGCCTGTCCGTTCGATATCACCATAGACCTCGATCTACAGCCTATAAATGCATCTGCAGTGGCCAGCCAAGGTCTCCTTAGGATCAAAGGATGTCCCCCCAAATTATATTTGGGCTGCAAGATAAGAAAATTAGTCGGATACCTCCAGGAATCTATTGTAATCACTATATCCTCCAACATACTCTCCAGTTTAACACGGGACCTGTCTGCTAATTCAAGTATAGTAGGAGTATGTCTAAGTCCCTATAGCCCGAGAGCGACAAAGAGGTCCTTCGTCATTACATTAATGGAAACCCTGATATCAATCAATGTGTTGGCTATGGGGTGATCGTTAATGTAAAAGTGACCATAGGATTTTTTGGATCATTATACTTAGTTAGAAGAGGCTGAGCAGACCTTAATTCAAATAATTTCCCATGACATGTATGCTGGCAGGGTCTTTAGGCTTCCTCCTAGGTTTCTTGATGCACAAATATCCCATTGTTTTAGCATAAATATGTACTTCTTTAAGGGCTTGTAGCAAAGGAATTCATACATGCAAATTTTGCAACTCCCTAAGAAAATCATATTCGAGCTATGAGGTCATCCTAGGTTCGGCCAATCTCTGAGGATATGGAGGGTCCTGCGTTACAATAGTCAAATGGTTATTATAGGTGTATCAACCTTCACCGAGTTGGTTGTTACAACAGTAACAATTCTTCGCGGGTCGGTTGTTACATATGTAACAACTTCCTCTATATCAGTTGTTGTAGGTGCAGTAGCCACCTCAGAGCCTCTGACATCTCTTCTGGATGGTTCACATTCCTCCTCTGTATAGATAGGGGAGTGACATGTCTTAATTACCTTGCCCAGTGGCAATTGTATTTCATTAAGTCCCACGGTGGTAATAAGGTAGGTCTGGAAGGTAGTCAGAGCCTCTATGCCCTGAGCTACTTTATTGTTTGGGTTTGGGTTAGGTTGCACAAGTAGTTGGGGTCGCATAGGTGGTGAAGGAGAAGGAGTTTGGAAAGGAGGTAACTGTAGTTGTTGTTGTGCATGGGTAGTCCAAGCAGAGTTGAATTCTAGGCATTTCCTCTCCAATTTTGGTTCCAAGGGTATGGTTAATATTGAGGATATTGAACAGAAGGAGGTGGAGACCACTGGTTCCATGGTGAAGGAAACTATGTTGGAGGAGGAGTAGGATATTTCGATGGATATTGTTGAGTATTATATGCATTGTTCCACGAATTGAAAGAGGAAAAGTATTGAGACATACCTGGAGGTCGTGGTTTCCATGGCCTCTGTTATGAAACCAGCTCACAAAAGATAGAAAAGAGAGATCAACACCTTAGAATTCAGCCTCTTCAAGGGGGCAACCTCCTTTACATTACAAAAATGAACAATTCTTGGATGATACAAATGAAAAGACCTCCTTTCTATATATAGGAGTCTAAGGGGTCATAACATAATCAGAGCCGACATAACAATAATAATTTAAGGGCACAATAATAACAATAGTGGGCTTCTATGGGGCACAATAGTAACAATATGGGCGCTACATGGGTACATCAATATAATAAGTGGGTTGTACTAATAACAATAAGGGGTTACACTAGTAGTATAGGGGCCTAACATGCCCCTCTCCTTCAAAAATCGTTGTCCTCAATGTTTGAGTAGTTCTTCATGCTTCTGTATAAAATTCTTGTCCTCCCATGTGGATTCTTCAGTAGGTAAGTTCTTCCACTTGATTAGATACTCTGAAATTGATCGATTTCGTAGCTGTCGGGTTCTTGTTTCTGTGACTGCTCCAGGTTCCAATATGATTTTTCCTTCCTCTTCAATTTCTGGCAATATTGTTTGAATTGGGATCTTTTGCAACTTTTGAATAAGTGGCCATACTTCTTCGTCCTTCTTCCATTCATCGCTTTCTTCATTTATCCAATCTGGTTGGATAATAGAAATAACACAAAACAATGCTTCCACATCCTCATCCTTGAAGAGTCTTCCCATTCGGTAAGGTCGCCATTTTTTAAGTGCATGTAGTATTGCCAACATTTCCTTCTCATAAATAGCTTTCTTGAGATGTAGCAGTAAAAATACCCAATCACCTACATCAAAACATTTTTCACTACGATGTTGATCTACCTGTTGTTTCGTTTGATTTTGCATCGAAGTGGCGTTATCCTTTAAAAGTTGGAGAACTTGTTGTTGATGCTTAATGTGATCTTTCACTGCTTGAACCTTTTTCTTCTTGATATGTCCTTCTATCTCTAGAGTTTGAGGACTGGTAATTTATTCCAATCCTTTACAACATATGGTCGGATTCATTTCTTGACGCTCGATGTGATCTTTCACTTCTTGAACATTTTTCTTCTTGATATGTCCTTCTATATTGATAGTTTGAGGAGTGGTAATTTCGACCAATGAATTACAAGATATGGTTGGATTCATTTCTTCTTTCTCTATGTGATCTTTCACTTCTTGCACCTTTTTCTTCTTTATATGTCCTTCTATCTTGAGAGTTTGGGGAGTGGTAATTCTTGCCAATGCTTTACAAGATATGGTCTGATTCATTTCTTGTTTCTTTGGGGTGGGGTCCTGGCGTATATCTTCTTCTTTTGATGTTTCTTGATCCTTTTCTTCTTCCTCTTCATATTCTATGTAAAATAATTTCTTCTCAACACACTTATGACCTTTAGTGCATTTGCTATCACAATTGTAACAAAGCCCTTTTTCTCTTTTTTCTTCCAATTGTTGTGGTGTAACCCTAGTAGGTTGTGGAAGGCTAGGAGAAACAACACTTCCATATTTATAGTTGTGAGGGGTATGCTTCCTGGTTTCCATAATTTTTCTTTCCACTATGTCACAAAGCCCTTTTACTCTTTCCAATTGTTGTGGTGTTGCTCTAAAGAAGGTGTTGCTCTTTGTATCCTCATAATGTGCTATCATTTCCTCCGTGAAAATTGACCACGTAACAAGTTGTTTACAAGAACAAAGCCCTTCATACCATAAAAATTGATCTGATTCTAAATATGAAGATGCAATACATACCTTTTGTAACAGTGGTACACCATGTAGATCAAAATATTGCTCCATCTGAAGTATCCAATTTACTGGATCCTTGCCATCAAACTTCCTCATCTTGCTTTTTCTTGATTTTAGGAGATCGATCTTGAAACGAATGTAACTTTGTACTTTCAGATCTTTAAGTTCTGAAATTGCGACTTGTATTAGCCCTATATGTCCTATTTCCAATGCGACTAGTCTGATCCAAATTGGATTCTCCAAGAAAGAGTTATGCACAATCTCCCCAGATGACCTGATTATAGACCTTTCCGGAAGAGTGAACTTGTACGACATGCCACGAGTCACTGTTTCGACCTTTGGCTCTGAAAAATATATACAAGAATCTACAGTCTGTCCTCTTTCTGTACCTTCTTATGAGATTTCAATTTGATGCTCAGAAAGAAAGTTATGACGATTTTCCCCAGGTCACCTGTTTGGAATGTAATTCAGGAGTCTGAAAAAAGACCAACTTCCTCAGATCCTATCTCCACAACTATAGCACAAAAATCTCTGAGATTTGGACCCAAGGTTCAGCACAATTTCTTCTCAAATGGGTTTTTTTTAGCTTCTGAAACATCGCAAAAACAAAAGTTATAGCGAAAATGCCACGATGACCTATTTGGAGCATCGAAACCCTAGAATCTAAAGCTTTGATACCAAATGTTATGAAACCAGCTCACAAAAGATAGAAAAGAGAGATCAACGCCTTAGAATTTAGCCTCTTTGAGGGAGCAACCTCCTTTACATTACACAAATGAACAATTCTTGGATGCTACAAATGAAAAGACCTCCCTTCTATATATAGGAGTCTAAGGGGTCATAACATAATTAGAGCCGACATAACAATAATAATTTAAGGGCACAATAATAACAATAGTGGGGTTCTATGGGGCACAATAGTAACAATATGGTCACTACATGGGTACATCAATATAATAAGTGGGTTGTAATAATAACAATAAGGGGTTACACTAGTAGTATAGGGGCCTAACAGCCTCCTTGGTGCGATGAAATAAGAGGATTGCAATTCCTCGTTTGACTCTTTAAGTACTGTCTTTAATCTAGGAAGCTCTAGAAATTTCCCTGTCGAATGTTCCAGCTCACAAATATTGCATAAGCTGATGTTGTTCAATTCGAATTCCCTCTAAGTATGTTTCTTCTAGCAATTCGAACAGAACACAGCCAAAGGTGTGTCAACTTTTGCTTATGTCTTCTTGATCTACATTGTTTTTATCTGGGCAGAGAGAGTATTGTGGATATCGATCTTGAAATTTTCAAAAAAAATCCTGATTTCTTCTCTGGTTACTCCCCCTCCTATATATTTTTGTATCCGGGCAGAGGCATCTGGAACTGCGTTCCTCCCCTTAGACGATCCTCTAAAGCATCTTAGGTAGAGATTTACAATTTCAATGAATGGTGCTTGCGATATATCCCCCTTCCCTAATAGGTTCAGGATATCAAGGCAGTCATCCTGCATTCCTCTGATAAATATAGTCTTCAAGATCTCCTGGTCTATATCGCTATGTTTAGGTTGTTGCAGATTATAGTGGAACCTCTCCACATAATATTCTAGGCTTTCATCCTCCCTTTTGTCATTCTAAAGATCTCCTCCCTTAAGTCCCTTGTTCTACAATAGTCTTGGTACTTTGATAAGAATGTCTCCTTCAGGTCGTTCCATGTTCAAATAGAAGCAGAACCCAATCCCATGAACCATCTCAAGGCTACACGTTTTAAAGTAGCAGGAAATAATTTTAATTTCTATGCATATGAGGTATAATCATAACTTCTGCATAAGACATCGAACTCAAATAAAAAGGTGTCTAGATCTTCCACAGTCATCCCCTGGAAGGATGGTAAGGATGATAGAGGAATGTTTTTCATAGGAGCTTCACCTCTGATATCCCTGATTGGGAACTCAAAGGTGGTGATAGTTGCATCTATTTTAGCATTGTTTTCATTGTTGTCCCCCACGACTAGTCCTTCTAACCATTGTTGTAGAAAACATCCTTCAAACTATTCTTGTGATGGTCTCGTAGATGTGATTAGTGGCCCAAATTTTCTTGGGGCTGGTTGTTTCACCGCACTACCTATATCTAGGTATTGATGAACCAACAAGTGTTCTTCCATCCCATGTGTTTGATGTCCCTCCTTAGTTTCCCCTTGTGCCTCGGTCCTCAAATTATGGCTACTAGCTCCCCCCCCGCCCTTGAATCAGATTCTTTGTCTTGGGGGTATGGGTGCTAGCTTTAGAATGATATGGTTTGGAGATAGAGGAATCAGAGGTTTCTTCTTTTGCTACGAGAGTAACAACTTTATATGGCCTTGTTTTCCTTACATTCCTTTGAGCACTGGACTATTCTTTTTCTGCTTTAGAGATTAGTTCGTGGATGAATGTTTTCCTTCCCAAATCTACACTCTTCCTTTCCTTTTTACAACCCATTTTTCATGTGACTAATTAGAGTGGGGGTAGTTTTGGTATCTCTATAATTTCTACAGTTGCACACATGGACCCTATGTGTATTAACTCACACCCTAAGTGCCTTAGTCTACGACAGTGGTGAACCCGCCTAGGTATGTTAGAGCGATGCGCAGGTTCTTACCTCTCGTATTACTGCCCAACGATTGAAGAGTTGAACATAAACTAAACAAAACACCAAAATTCCCTAAGTGCCCTAGTGATCACAATGGTGGGTCCGCCTAGGTATGTTAGAGCGATGTGCAGGTTCTTACCTCTCGTCTTATTGCCCAGCAAGTGTGGACTAGGAACACTCTACATCAAGCAAACAACTTGGTTGATTGTATTGTCAACTGCCGTCCCTGGCAATGGCGCCAAAATGTAGTGTTGCTTTAATCAATCCTAATTGACTGAGGGTGCAATATTTAATTGTAAACCCAAGGTAGGTCTTGCTGTTTCAATGGAGTTTTCACTGTCTATGCCGATACACCACAACCAAGAATAAGAAAATGCAGAAAACAGTAAAAGGTGTCGTTGAACTAAATTGCTGAATCAAACCATTCATGTAGACATAAAAACACTCTACATAATTAATCACACTTCGCAACTATTAAAGTAAAGGCGCACCACACAGGAACTAATATCTACTCCAGCTGGTTACTACCATTCTGTTGATTAACTCAGTGTAACAACATAATATAAATAGAAACAACAGTAATGTAATCCACGATTTGTACAGCAACATCAAGAAACCATAAATCAATTAGCTAAAACAAAATGTACACTACCTCGATCACTACAATCTCTGCCAAAGAGGAGGGCCCTTCCTCTTCAGTAGGGCATAGGAGTAACACAAAAGTAATTAACGAATCAGTTGAAGAGCAGTAACAACATCACTATGTTGATTAATATTAAAAATAAACTCAGAATTACAGAAACAAAGTAACAATGCTTTTCTATATGTTGTATCCTTGCACATGAAAAATCGAGTTCCTTTATAACTATTACATACTGAAATTAGAAAACAGATCAGTCATTAGAATCTCATGATTCTCATGCCGATAAAAAATAAAAGTAGTTACAACCTATTTCTAAATACAAATACACAATAGTTAGGACTGCAACCGCTTGGGTATGTGGCTTCCAAAATAAACAATCCCTACTACCGACAATTGTTATGTGGAATAGTACCCACATTTTCCAGCTTTGTTGCAGCATCATTGAGTGAATAATGGTTCGGGATGTCATGGCATTGCTAGCAACAACACTTTTGGCATAACAGTGGATTCTTGTATCATTGTCTAGTGTAACAACATCCTGTAACAATATCCAATATGCAATAGCAACCTGTAACAACATCCAATGTGTAACAACATCCTGTAACAACATCCAACGTGTAACAACATCCAATGTGTAACATCGAATTGTTCTACCATTCTCTGTAGCTAAACTGTGTTTCCTTTCCGCTTCATAGCTTTGTTCTCACGAGCCATCCCTTGAAAAGAAGAAGAGCTTCCCAAAATACTTCTTCAATAGTCTCCCTGTTAGCCACAAAAGGATAAATCATCGCGTTACTTAGTAAAATATGGCAAAGTAACATAACAGTAGAATAGGTTATAAAGGTGAGAAAACAGGGGAATTGGTCAAGTAAAGTCATAGGCCTGGAGGACAGAAGGGTCAAAATTGGGGAAAGAATGTGCAAAAAATAGGTAAAAAACCACACCCAACATCTCCCCCCGACTGAAGCAACTACATGTCCCCATGCAGAATCTGAGCTCCTCCTACTGTACCCCTAATGAAAGTCTATGAAATTGTAGCCACCAGCAGTGTCTTCACCTGGAGCTCTGAACCCTTGAATGGCCATCAACTGTCGTGGCCAAGATTTCTCTTTGTAGTCACATAGGTGCTATTCCAACTGATACTCCTCTACTAGCAACCAAATCAAAGGAAATTTGGATCTGAGGGCAATCCAGAATGCCCCCAATGTCTGCACAATCCGAGCATACTTGGGCACCCATGTAACAGTAGCCAAAAATTTCCTATACTCAAAAGGATCTGCTTCTTGTAACTCAATGCTATAGGCCTCAGTGCGCTTGAGACATCCCGCTAGCACTCGAATTTTCATATTTGCATACAGGTTAAGGAAAATTCTCATGATCCTTTTCCTATAGGTGGCTGACTGTTCTATGATTTATGGAGTGCTCAGGAACAACTTAAACTCACACCTAAGTTCATAAACCATCCTTGGTTTGGCTTTGATCCACAATGTTGTTCTCTCCTCATTAGTGTCTGCTGATTTCATGGCCAAATGCCACTCAATCTGATTCCTCATAAATGAAAGGAAGAACCACAACTACAAATCTCCCATGTAGGAGAAGACCTCACTACCATCTTCGTGCTGACATATTCTCACATGATATTATATAAAAATAGCTCACAGAGCAAGCTCTGGTCATCAAGTCGTAGAAGTGAAAAGTCTCTAGAAAAGTACGGGTTGAAGAACCCAAGTAGGACTTATTCTCAAAAACAACTTTTAATTGAAATAAAAAATAACGTTCCCAGAGGAACACTCGATATGATGGGTATGGCTATCTACATGCTAGCAGGTTTAGGGCAAGGTCACGGAGCTTAATCTTATCATTCATTAGGTCTGAGACCTGTCGATTTAGCTGATACAATTGTTCATCCTTCTTCTTTATAGTTTCCTTGTGCCTACATGCTTCCCATTCTCTTTCCCGTTCTTCTTTTAGAAATTTCTCTCTAATGGAATCCATCATCTTCTTGTGAGCTTGGAGAGAGATCACCCCCTCTTGTAGAGAGAGCGTCTGCTACTTCCATTTTTGTAGCTCCGGTAATAATAACATCTTCTCATAACACCATCCTTCATTAGGACCCAGTGTTCTCCCACCTGCACTATCAATTTAAGGTGTAACAACCTCCTGAGGGTGAAACTATTCCACGTCAGTTGCTGGTTCTGTGTAACAACAGCTTCGTCAGTGGATTTTGTCACAATTCCTTATCTTCCTGGCCAGTTTCCATTTCCACTGTTGGTTGTTGTGTAACAATAGTGTTATCCACAAACTCTTGTATATCATTTTTCCCCGGGTAGGCTTCTGTCTCCACTGGTAGTTCTTGTGTAACAGTAGTTTCGATCGTCGACTCATGGATGATAGCTTCTCCTTCATTCCCTTGGCTGACTTCCTTCTCGAATGCTAGTTTTGGTGAAACAAAGTGTCATCCAAGGGCTCCTATGTATCCATTACCCAATCACTTTCTGTGGATTGTGTTGTATCGGTTGCTGGTTCTTGTGTAACAACAATGTCCTCAACGACTTCTTGTGTATCAACTTCTTTGATTTTATTCTTGGTATCCCTCCAGGTGGTGTCTGCTACACAGACCTTAAATATTTCTACCACTAGTTTCTCAACACAGGCTGCACAAACAGTTCTCGAAACATCTCCCTTTCTGGCCCTATCCACAGCCTCAGCCAAAGTATATAGCCCTAAGGCTCTTGGCTCTGCCTTTCCCTCTGCTAGTTGTTCCCTTAGTTCTCTATTTTCTTTTTCTAAAATTTCAATTCTTGACAGCAAGTATTGAGTTTCGCTCTTGCCAGGAGAAGAAGGTTTCTCTCGCTAAGCTTGTTCCTTATCCTTCTGTCCTGCTGCTTCTTCGTTCTTCCTTGACATGGATGGAGACTCTAGGTGCCCGCTAACTCTTATCCTCTACTTCGGCTGCCTGTCACCAATTGGTTTGTCAACTGGCCTCTTACCAACCCTTACTGTCGAGGGCTGGGGTTGCTCCTTTATCACTGCTAGAGCTTCCTCAAATGTCTCGGTTTGCCTCCTGCAGGTGGTCCTGGGATTCTTCCTCATAAATTATTCCCAATTCCTGCCCTAGCGGCTCAAGGTGTCCAAAACGATGAGTTTGATAAGACCATGGTTGGTGACACAAGTTTCTGGATGTGCAGTTGTTTTCACAGTCGCGACCATGTGCCTAATGTTTCCCAACAAGAAGTAAGGAAGATTGATCAGCTGTTGATGTCGGAGGTGGTTCAGCAATGGAAAGTGATAATTAAACATAATTGTTGCCCTTCCCTCACAAGTAATGTACTTGATGAGGTAGAGGGAAACATCAACCCATGGCTGGGGGAGTGACAGTCTATCAATTCCCCTTCCTTTCTTTACCAACGACTCTTCTTCTTGGAGGAAATCCCCTTTCAGGGAGGGGTCATTGACCTTCCTATTGAACCACCTCTTTCCTTCCACTGGTAATCCTGTCACTCTAGCAATCACCTCTTCTATGACCTCCAACTTCAACCCTCTAACTTCTGTCTGGTTTCTCTCCAAATTCTTTGCAAATTCCATGGCAACACCACCGTCTGATCCCTCCAACCTTCAGAAGAATTCGAACCAGCCTGTGTCCTTGAAAATATGGCATGCTTCAAGGCAATCCTCCAAGGCTTCTATGGACCCTGGCTCATGTCGTATTGTTATTCCACCCATTGCTTATGCAAATTCAGTGTTGTTTCACCTCCTTCTCCCTTCCTCTAGACGCTCTAGGGTCGTCGACACATAACTTAGTTGTTTTAGCATGCACTGTTATCTTTCAATTCTCTGAGCACTCTGAATGGGGATTCAACACTTCCAGTAGAGGTAAATGGTAGGGTGGTAGGGTGGCACAAGTGAGGATTTCGAATTGGGATTTTGCACTTATGATTCGTACTGCACGGTCAATTTTCCTTATTAATGGTGAGTCATGGTAGGTCTCGTCGAAGGTACACTTTCCCTTTTTGGCATAATTGGCATTAAGTAACAATAAATACCAAGTCATCATGCCTTAATTGCAGGATTTTTGAATCATCACAAATCATGCAACGGTCATGTCGCAATATGATTCGTCCCCCCCCCCCCCCCTCTGGCTAAATGGTGACAGCTGCCCTTAGCCGTCAAAAATCATGTTTAGTTGCCATAATTACCAAATAAATCAAATTCAAAATTACCTTTTGATGACGTACCTGGGTGACATGGGGAGAAGTCATGGGTGACACGACGCGTGAACCAAGCTCCGACAGCGAGATGTGCGAATTTAATTCTGATGACGAGGACCCCGGTGATGCCTATTATTTATTTCAAATAAAATATCTCATTTATTTTTTAAAAGTCGTCGGCTGTTACATGTGTAACAGCCAAGACAACTAATATATATATATATATATATGTATGTATGTATGTATGTATGTATGTATGTATGTATATATATATATATATATATATATATATATACATACATACATACATACATACATACATACATACATATATATATATATATATATATATATACATACATATATATATATATATATATATATATATATATATATATATATATATATATATATATATATATATATATATATTATTTTGTTTTCTACCAGAAAATAAAGAAGAAATGGTCTTGTAACAACACTTATCGTAAGGTATGCTTTGAAATAACAAATGTTGTTACAGAGTGTGTAACAGCCGCCGCGAGGTGGTTTTCAACTGCTACAAAAAAAATGTCTATCTGCGCCTGGGAAAGGTTTTCACAGCCAGATTATTATTATTATTATTATTATTTTTGAAGATGTAACAACCGCCAACCGTAGTTGATTTTCAGTTGTTACACTTATTGGAAAAATTAAAATTTTTGTAGCACAAGGGGGTTTTCCCTTGTTCCTATAATATGTAGATCCAAATTTGTGACAACGTTGACAAATTAACCCCTTGAAGCATGTTTGTTGATATAGCCGAAGATGGTGCCCATTTGCAAGCCATGGTGTCCTCGCACTGTAAATGGTCACCAAATTTACAATCTCATTGTCAAAGACTGCATCTACCTCATAGGGACCTAGCCATCTGGTGTAGAGCTTACCCTTGAAGTCTTTGAATCTTGAGTCATATAAGAGAGCCCAACCTCCTTTCTAGAACTTCTTCTTCTTGATGAATCTATCATGCCACTTATCTCTCTGCTGCTAGATAATCTATGTTTGTTGGATAGCAGCTAACTATTTCTCCTCCAATTCATTGAGTTGGTTCAATCTTTGCTTTTGTGTTGTATCCAAATCCAAATTGACCTACAATGTTGTTCTTAGTGTCTTGCTTTCAAATTAAATGGGGAATAAAGGGTTTTACCATACACAATTTCATATGGTGAGAATCCTGTGGTATTCCTCCATGTAGTCATGTATGCCCACAACACTTCTGGAAGTTTATCGGCCCAGTTCCTTTGGTGACTAGCCACAGTCTTAGTAAGGATTCCCTCATTGACTTTGTTAGTGCTTTCCACTTGGTCATTTGCTTGTGGATGATAAGGTGTTGTGATTCTATGATGGACTTTATATTTTTCAACCAACTCCCGGGTCTTATGAGATGTGAACTAGGGCCCTCCGTCTATGATTATCTCCCTGGGTATGCTAAACCGAACAAAGATGTCTTCAAACAGAAAGTTTGAGACAGCCTGCTCCGTGGCTCTAGTTAGTACCTTTGCCTCAACCCATTTTGTGATATAGTCAGTGCAGACCAAGATGTAATATTTCTGTTTGGATGGGGGATTAATTAGTCCCACAAAATCTGGAGCCCACTTCTCAGAAGGTTTTAAGACGATTTGGGGTTTTAACAACATCTCGTTTGATTGCAGGGGTTCGCCCATCCTTTGGAAACTTTCACATCCCCTCACAAATTTCTTGGCATCCTGAAATATTGTTGGCCAATAATACCTTGTTGAAAGGAATTTGTATCCTGTCCATTTTTCTACGAAGTTCCCTCCACAAGGTTCTTCATGGCAAGCTTTAAGGATGTCAAAGACCTCATCTTCTCTAACACACTGTCGGACCTACAAATCTGGTCCAGTGTGATAGAGGTTCCGATCTATCCAAGTATATGTAGCACTTTCCTATATGATCTTTCTTTTCTCCTTGGAGGACAAGTACTGTGGAAACTTCCCTGCAGCAAGATAATTGGTTATAGCTGCATATTAAGGTGTGTAAGTAGAAATAGAAAAAAGATATTCATCTGGGAAATAATCCTCGGTGGGAATGCAATTGTCATCAATATTTAACCTAGAAAAAGACTCAGCTACTACATTATATTTTCCAGGTTTATCGACAATAGTCATATCAAATTCTTGTAACAACAATAACCAGTGTGTAATCCTACCATTGGTAATTGGCTTATTCATTAAAAACGAATGGCAAAATGGTCATTGTGCACAAATACTTGATACCCGGTGATATAATGTTGGAATTTATTGATGGCATGCACGACTGCTAAGAACTCCTTCTCGGTCACTATGTAGTTCAGCTCCATCAGGGTTAGATTTTTTCTTATGTAGTAAATAGCATAAGGTTTCTTATCCTCTAGTTGGCCCAAAACATCACCTACAACAATATCAAATGCATCTGTAACTATGTGAAATGGCAGTTCCCAATTAGGTCCTCACAAGACCGGAGCTGTTGATACACAACATTTCAGCTTTAAAAAGGCCTGCTCACACTTCCTTGTCCACAAAAAATCAACATCCTTCATGAGCAAGGAAAATAATGGCAATGCAATTTTTGAAATTTTTTCTATAAATCTCCTATAATACCCTGCATGCCCCAAAAAACTACGTACCTCTTTTTGCGTTTTGGGGGTTGGAATTTTCAAGATTACCTCTATTTTTGCAGGGTCTACCTTGATTCCTTCAGCAAAAATGTAGTGTCCAAGCACGATCCCTTCAGTCATCATCATGTGACATTTTTCAGTGCTCAAGGCAACATTAGTCTGTACACACCGTTCCAACACTTTTTCCAGATTGACTAATGTTGTTTCAAAAGCATCTCCATAAGGTGTAAAATCGTCCATGAAGATTTCCAAGCAGTCATTCAACAAGTCAGAAAAAATCCCCAGTATTGCCCTTTGAAAGGTTGCTGGCACATTACAGAGTCCAAAAGGAAGTACTTTGTATGTGTAGGTTCCCCAAGGACAAGTAAAGGTAGTTTTATCCTGATCTTCTGGGGCAATCTATATCTGATTATAGCCACTAAATCCATCCAAAAATGAAAAGAACTTTCTGGAGAGGGTATCAAGGACCTGATCTATAAATGGTAAGGAAAAATGGTCCTTTTGAGTGGCTTTATTGAGTTCTCTGTAATCTACACAGACTCTCCACTTGCCATTCTTTTTAGGAATGATGACAAGCGGCGACACCCACTAACTGTCAGATATTGGGTAAATAAAATTAGCACTCAGGAGTTTTTGTAATTCTTCCTTCACCACCTCCTTTAGTGTAGGGTTCATGCGGCGTTGTGGTTGTCTGACTGGTTTGCATCCATCCTTCAAATAAATACGATGAGTGCATAGGTTAGGGTGGATCCCTTTCATATCCATATAGTCCCATGCAAATTCCATTTTGTATTTCTCTAATAGCTGTAACAGTCGTTGGTTTTTCTCAGCAGTCAGGTTGGGGTTAATATTCAAAAACATTCCAGATTCTATCTCAAGTGGACTACTGTCAATATTCGTAGTGGTTCTCATTTTTTCAAAACCTATATCTTCCACCTCTTCTTCCTCATTCGTATTCTTAGTAGAAGCGACAAAAAGTGAGTTACTAATAAAACCATTGATGACATAATCTTCTGTCTCATCCTTGAAATACTGGGCTTTCCCAAGAGTCAGGAGTGGTAGGGAAACATTTGACTCAGTCTCAAACTCATCCCACCAAGGGTTATATATAACCATATTTGGTTTTGGGGGCTAAAGGCTAAGGTTCTTTGTTTCCTAACCGTCTGAGATCACCATAGACCCCGATATGTAGCCTATAAATGCATCCACAGTGGCCAACTAAGGTCTCCCTAGGATCAAAGGATGTCCCCCCAAATTAGATTTGTGCTACAAGATAAGAAAATAAGTCGGATACCTCCAGGAAGCTATTGTAATCACTATATCCTCCAACATCCACTTGGGTTTAACATAGGACCTATCTGCTAATTCAAGTATAGTAGGGGTATGTCTAAGTCCCTATAGCTCGAGAGCGACAAAGAGGTCCTTTGTAAGTACATTAATGGCAACCCTGAGATCGATCAATGTGTTGGATATGGGTTGATGGTTAATGTAGACAGTGACCGTAGGATTTCCTAGATCATTATACTTAGTTAGGAGAGGCTGAGAAGACATTAATTCGAATAATTTCCCCATCACATGTATGGTGGCAGGGTCTTTAGGTTTCCTCCCAGGTTTCTTGATGCAAAAATCTCCCACTGTTTTAGCATAAATAGGTACTTATTTAAGGGCTTGTAGTAGAGTAATTCGTACATGCAAATTTTGCAACTCCCTAAGAAAATCAGATTCGGGCTATGAGGTCATCCTAGGTTCAGCTAGTCTCCGAGGATATGGAGGGTCCTGCGTTATGATAGTAGAATCAGCTATTACAGGTGTATCAACCTTCCCCAATTTCGCTATTATAGCAGTAACAGTTCTTCGGGCATCGGTTGTTACAAATGTAACAACTTCCTCTATATCGGTTGTTGTAGGCATAGTAGCCGCCTCAGAGCCTTTGACATCTCTTCTGGATGGTTCACATTCCTCCTCTATAATGATAGGGGAGTGAATTGTTTTAATTACCTTGCCTGATCGTAATTGTATTTCATTAAGTCCCATGGGGATAATAAGGTAGGTCTAGAAGGTAGGCGGAGCCTCTATGCCCTGAGCTACTTTATTATTTGGGTTTGGGTTAGGTTGCACAGGTAGTTGGAGTCACATAGGTGGTGGAGGAGCAAGAGTTTGGAAAGGAGGTAATTGTAGTTGTTGTTGCATGGGTAGTCCAGTTAGACCTGAATTATGGGCATTTCCTCTCCAATTTTGGTTCCAAGGATATGGTTGAGATTAAGGATATTGAACAGAAGGAGATGGAGACCACTAGTTCGATGGTGAAGGAAATTGCGCTGGAGGAGGAGTAGGATATTCCCATGGATATTGTTGAGTATTATATGAATTGTTCCATGAATTGAAAGATGAAAATTCTTGAGAATACCTAGAGGTCGTGGTTGACATGGCCTCCTTGGTGTGATGAAATAAGAGGACTGCACTTCCTCGCTTGACTCTTTGAGTATTGCCTTTAATCTAGGAAGCTCCGGACATTGCCCTGTCAAATGTTCCAGCTCACAAATATTGCACAAGATGATGCTGTTCAATTCACATTCCCTTAAAGGATGTTTCTTCTGGCAATTCAGACAGAACATAGCCAGAGGTATGTCAACTTATGCTTGTGTCTTCTTGATCTGTGCTATCATTATCTGGGCAGAGAGAGTACTGTGGATATCGTTCTTGAAATTTTCAAACAAATTCCCAATTTCTGCTCTGGTTACTCCCCCTCCGGCGGATTTTTTTATTTGGGCAGATACATATCGAACTACACTCCTCCCCTTAGACGATCCTCTAGAGCATCTTAGGTAGAGCTTTACAATTTCAGTGAATGGTTCTTGCGATATATCCCCCTTTCCTAATAGGTTCAGGGTATCAAGGTAGTCATCCCTCATTCCTCTGATAAATATAGTCTTCAAGATCTCCTGGTCTAGATCACTATGTTTAGACCACTGCCGATTATAGTGGAACCTCTCCACATAATCTTCCAGGCTCTCATCCTCCTTCTATGTCATTCTAAAGACCTCCTCCCTTAAGTCCCTTGTTTTGCAATAGTCTTTATACTTTGATAAGAACGTCTCCTTCATGTTGTTCCATGTTCAAATAAAAAAAGAACCCAATCCCATGAACCATCTCAAGGCTGCCCCTTTTAAAGTAGCAGGAAATAATTTTAAATTCTATGCATCTGAGGTATAATCATAACTTCTGCATAAGACATTGAAATCAAATAAAAAGGTGTCTGGATCTCCAACAGTCATCCCCTGGAAGGATGGTAAGGATGATAGAGGAATATTTATCATAGGAGCTTCACCTTTGATATCCCTGATTGGGAACTCAAAGGTGGTTATAGTTTCATCTATTTTAGCATTGTTGCCATTGTTGTCCCCCATGACTAGTCCTTCTAACCCTTGTTGTAGCAGACGTCCTTCAAACTATTCTTGTGATGGTATCATATATGTGATTAGTGGCTCAAATGTTCTTGGGGCTGGTTGTTTCACTGCACTATCTGTATCTAGGTATTGATAAACCAATAGGTGTTCTTTCATCCCAGGTGTTCGATGTTCCCCCTCAGTTTCCCCTTGTGCCTTGGTCCTCAAATTCTTGGTCTTGGGGGTATGGGTGATAGCTTTAGAATGATATGGTCCCGAGATAGAGGAATCAGAGGTTTCTTCTTTTGCTATGGGAGTAACAGCTTTTTGTGGCCCTGTTTTCCTTGCATCCCTTTGAGAGCTAGACTATTCTTTTTCTGCCTTAGAGATTAGTTCCTGGATGAATGTTTTCCTTCCCAAATCTACACTCTTCCTTTCCTTTTTACGACCCGTTTTTCCTGTGACTAATTAGAGTGGGGGTAGTTTTGGTATCTCTATAATTTCTACAGTTGCACACATGGACCCTATGTGTATTAACTCACACCCTAAGTGCCTCAGTCTTCGACAGTGGTGAGCCCACCTAGGTATGTTAGAGTGAAGCGTGGGTTCTTACCTCTCGTCTTACCGCCTAGCGACTGAACACTTGAACACACACTATAAAAAAACACCAAAATGTCCTAAGTGCCCTAGTGATCACAACGGTGAGCCCACCCAAGTATGCTAGAGCGATGTGCAGGTTCTTACCTCTCGTCTTACCGCCCAACAAGTGTGGACTAGGGACACTCTACATCAAACAAACAAATTGGTTGATTGTATCGTCAACTGCCATCTCCAGAAATGGCGCCAAAATGTAGTGTTGTTTTAATCAATCCTAATTGACCGAGACTGCAACATTTAATTATCAACCTAGGGTAGGTCTTGTCGTTTCAATGGACTTTTCACTGTCTATGCCGATACACCACAACCAAGAATAAGAAAATGCAGAAAAAAAGTAAAAGATGTCGTTGAACTAAATTGTTGAATCAAACCATTCATGTAGACATAAAAACACTCTACAGAATTAATCACACTTCGCAACTATTAAAGTAAAGGCGCGCCATAGAGGAAGTAATATCTACTCCAGCTGGTTACTACCATTTTGTTGATTAACATAGTGTAACAGCATAATATAAATAGAAACTAGTGAATGTAATCCACGATTTGTAAAGCAACATTGAGAAACCATAAATCAATTAGCTAAACTAGAATGTACACTACCTCTATCACTGCAATCCCTGCTAACGAGGAGGGCCCTTCCTACTCAGCAGGGCACAGGAGTAACAGAAAAGTAATTAACGAATCAGCTGAAGAGCAGTAACAGCATCACTGTGATGATCAATATTAAAAATAAACTCAGAATTACAGAATCAGAGTAACAGTACTTTTCTATATGTTGTATCCTTGTACATGAAAAATCAAGTTCCTTTATAATTATTACATCCAGAAATTAGAAAACAGATCAGTCATGAGAATCTCACGATTCTCATGCTGATAAAAAATAAAATTAGTTACAACCTATTTCTAAATACAAATACACAGTAGTTAGGATTGCAATCGCTTGGGTATGTTGCTTCCAAAATAAACAATCCCTACTGCCGACAGCTGTTATGTGGAATAGTACCCACATTTTCTATCTTCGGCGCAACATCATCGAGTGAATAACGGTTCGGGATGTCATGGCATTGCTGGCGACAACACTTTTGGCATAACAATGGATTCTTGTATCAGCGTGTAGTGTAACAACATCCTGTAACATCATCCAATATGTAACAACAACCTGTAACAACATCCAATGTGTAACAACATCCTGTAACAACATCCAATGTGTAACAACGAACTATTCTTCTATTCTCTGTAGCTAAAGCATGCTTCCTATACGCTTCATATCTTTGTTCTCGTAAGTAATCACCTAAAAAGAAGAAGAGCTTCCCAAAATACTTCTTCAATACTCTCCCAGCTAGCCACAAAAAGGAATAAATCATCGCATTACTCAGTAAAATATGGCAAAGTAACATAACTGTAGAATAGGTTATAAAGGTGAGAAAACAGGGGAATTGGTCAAGTAAAGTCATAGGCCTGGAGGACAAAAGGGTCAAAATTGGGGAAAGCATGTGCAAAAAATAGGTAAAAAACCACACCCAACAAGGGGCATGTTAGGACCCTATACTACTAGTGTATCCCCTTATTGTTATTAGTTCAACCCCCTTATTGTATTATTATGCTCATGTAGTCCCAATATTGTTATTATTGTGCCCCACAGAAACCCACTATTGTTATTATTATGCCCCATAGAAGCCCACTATTGTTATTATTGTGCCCTTACAATATTATTGTTATGTAGACTTTGATTATATTGTGACCCCTTAGACTCCTATATATAGAAACGAGGTATTTTCATTTGTATCATCCAAGAATTGTTCATTTGTGTAATGTAAAGGAGTTTTCCCCCTTGAAGAGGCTAATTTTGAAGTCATTGATCTATCTCTTCTTCTATTTTGTGAGCTAGTTGCATAACACGAACCAACTTAACCACTCTCATCATGTCGTCCTTTTCCATTACCTATAGCTATCCATTGGGCTTTCTCAATTATTGGATACTTTTATTCACTCAAATATATTGATTTGTGTGAAGCATTTCTTTTTTATACTCAATACCACTCTACTCCCAATGGACTTTCAAAATTAATAGATCTTCCTTCATCTATTCTTTTGCACTATTTTCACTTGCATCTTGGTTCCACTACACACATTGATAATAGAAGCAATTCTCTTTATTTGGCACTATTAAAGAGAACTAGTTGGTTTGGGAGTTGCAACCAAATTTAGGAATCCATTTTCTTACACATAAAGGTGAATCATCCATCCTCTGGGCCACACATCACCTCATAAGATCCTTGCTCTCTTTTGTAATAAGATCTACTTCCATCAATGCAATTCTACATTCACAAATAAGGAGTATTACTTATCTCAATGTGGATATTAATTTCAGTCTTTGCCTACTTTCTTATTCCATTCTTGTTCTTTTTTTGTAGCAATTATTAATCATGTGCATTTTTCCCGACATTCTTAACTTCTTCATCAATAGTATTGTATTATTATAAAGATATCCTCGTTTTCATTTCTTGGTGTTTAAACATCCAAATGTACCTCCATAACATTAGGAAGGCACTCTCTCGAGATAAATGTGACCTCCCCTGCTCCCAGGAGTATCCAGTCTGAAAATTTATGAAACGTGGTCCCTGGAGGAAGAGAGAAGTTCGTAGCCTTCTGTAGGCCGGAGCCTACGTACTGGTAAATATATCGTCCAGTACAAGAGCCAGGGGGTTGGAGCTCCCTTCTAGTAGCAGCTGGAAAACAAGTGAAGATTGGAGCCTTCAGTAGGCCAACGCCTACATACTAGTAAGCATATCGGCTAGTACAAGAGCCAAGGGGTTGTAGCTCCCTTCCAATAGTAGCTGGAGAACGAGAGAAGGTTGTAGCCTGTTGCAGGTGGGTGCCTGCATACTGATATGAATCTGCGCCAATACAAGATTGTAAAGAATTTTTTCTTATATTAAAGGAAGACGGCAGAAAGTGGTTTTTGTCCCACATTGGGTTTCCACCTTATATCATGGTGTCATGTGTGTTTCTTATGTGTGATGATCTATTCTGTTTACTGCACCTGTTTACTTTTTATATGGCTAATGAAGTTCTGATGCACTGATTAAAATCAACATATAATGGATTAATTGAATCATAAGTATACTGGATATACACTAGTTGCATTAAACACAGTTGCATGTACACGCGGGTTCCCTTAACTGAAGTAGCATATATGAATCTGATTATGGAAATGAAAAATTTAGTGATTTGCTAATACTGATTCACCTCCCCCCCCTCTCGGTCTTATTTCCAACAATAATCCCTTCATTTCCTGAAACAACTCATCATAATTAGAAATCAATTCAGATAATTCTTGTTTATGCTCCCGATTGCATCCCTAGAAAGCATCAAGGAATTCTGCCTCTTTTTCCCTTACAACCATAAGCATGCATCCTCTACTGGAATTCATCAGTATTTTTATTTTTCCAGCACTTACAAGGCTGGCATTAATCTTATTTTGATGATCCCTCACTATATATTCTACCCCATCCTTGGTGATTTGATATTTTTTTTCATGACGGAAAAAGACTACCTTTCTATCATATAGGTATGGGCTCCCTAACACCATGCCACAGATATCCAATGGTATTACATCCAACTCTACTTCATCTATGAGCTTAGAAGCGATCACAAATTTGACTTTACACTGTTGGGTTACATTTAGTTTTGCTTTATCATGTATCCATCCCAACGGGTAAGGTTTCGGGTGTGGTTTTGTCTCTAAGCCGAGTTTCTTTACCAGGGATTCTGCAATTAAGTTTTCTTGGGACCCAGTATCAAACAAAGTTTCAACTTTAGTATGATTTACAACAACTCTGATATGAAACAGTTCAATTCTTTTTCGGTCATTCGAAAGGGACTCATTTACAGAACTGGTGCTTTCATGCGATTCAGAATTAACATGAGGTGTAAGAGTACCTTTGTTCCTGCTGTTGTGATCAGCGCTTCATCTCCTGAATCTGATCCAAGGTCTTGCTGTGCCACTGCCACTGTCTTCTACTTCCCTTTTCCTCCATACTTCTTTAGACGCTTTTCTGGGTGTTGCTTCCAACAGTGATCGTCATCATGGCCTTCCTTCTTGCAATGATTGCAATAAGGCTGCTCTCCTTCTTTGGTTGTTGCTATTTTCTTCTCCTTCCCTTTCCATTTCACTTTGGATTTACCATTGGGAGGTTTGAACGGTGGTTTTCTGGACTGATCATCTCTTTCTTTTTTGCCCATGTTCTGAATACGAATTTCTTTTACGTTGGCTGAATCAATAGTGGTTGGTTCAAACAACAACAACATATGTCTAATATAACTATGTAGTGAGCCAATATACTTATTTACAACTTCCGGTGCATCAAGTGCAATACCTAGATTCAGTGATTTCTTTCTAAATTCTTCTGTGAAACTTTGAACATCCTGCCCTTTGCCTTGCCTTAAATATTGCCAATTCATCAAAGCTTTTTGCTTATATCCTAAGGGATAAAATTGTTCCTTTAATGCAGAAGTGAAATTAGGCCATGAGGAAAAGAGCTTACCCACATTCTTACTTCTCTGCAATTTGCTCTCCCACCAAACGAGAGCTGTGTTGTTCAGCCATAGGGAGTCCAGCTGGATCTTTGCCTCATCCTCCATGATTTGTTGAATCTTGCAGTAGACGTCAATCTTCCTAATCCAATTATTAAGTTTCTCTACATTACTTTCACCACTAAACATAGGAAGATCAAATTTAACATCTAATTTAAGGAAGGGTTTCTTAGATGCATCCTTTGAATTTCTACGATTATGGCGGTGAGAGGAAGAAGATCCTTCACTCCCGGAAGGAGAAGGAGGGGGTTCTTCTCCACCATTCCCATGTGTTGAACCTTGTCCTTCTGGGTTCCTCTCTTCTGCTTTCTCCAACCTTAAAACTAGCTGACTGATATTCTCTGCCATTGAATAGAAGGTCTTTCTGAAATTACGCTCCTCTTCAAGATGAGCTTCATCTTTAGCCATGTTTCTTCTTCAAGGTGCATGCCCTGCTTCTAGATCGAAAGGTTCTAGTTCCCCTTCGCCTCTTTGAAGCCTGTTTCTTGTTAGCATACAAACATGCAATTCACATCTAAAAAGCCCTGCTCTGATACCACTTGATCCAGGATACTTTTGCTTATAGATGTATGAAAAGAATCACATGTAAAATTGCAGCTTAACACCGAAATTTAATGTGCACACAGGAAAAGAAGAAGAAAGCACATAAAAGGCACAAAAAGAAGACACCAAGGCTTGATAACGGAGTTCATCCAATTCGAACTGTCTCCGAGCCCAGCTCAAACAATGGGGAGGCCTTTATATTAAATGGCATGAAAAGAAGAGAATTACAATCATCAACTGCATACAAGAGGCTTATACCTCCATTCTGAAAGATGGTTGTGAAATGGAGACCTCAGATGGAGAAGTGGGCAACATCAAAGCATCTGTGGCACTAAAAGGGGCTAAAAAAATCTACAACTTGTCCAAAATAGACGAAGTGCACTATCGGCCTCCTGCCAAATGAAACAACGTGCTGCAAATTCCCCTCCCATGCTTTTCCAACCATCGGGCTTTTATAATGGGTCTTTCGGACAAATCCCGCTTAAATCGGGGCTGTCTTGGTTCAAAATAGAGGCCGGTGGAGTAGAAGGATCGGTAGGCACAACCGACCCTTAAAAATAGCCTCTTTATCATTGTAACAATAAATACCCAAAAATCCTGAAAAAACACTAAAATCTGGCAAAAATCCATTTACCCGGACTTAAAATTTATCAAATCGGGCATATATTCTTTATCAGGTCCTGCCCGACATCGCAATCAGCATATCGGGGTGCAACAGTCCTGTTAATCGGGGATGGCCAGCCACCGATCGCCGATTGCTGATATTGGCGTCGGTCGATCGCATTGGCATCCCGCTCACATATCGCCCTGGTGCTTTATCACTGATCGCATCGCAAGTCGGCCCCTGCCATCGCCGATATATATATATATATATAGATATATATAGCCCTCCTCCGACCCGATTGCCTTTCGATCTGCCGATCTGATTTAATCGGAGATTGGCGATCGGGGTTTTCTCTGTGCCCTTCTTAAGTCTACCTCCATGGATCCTTCGATTTTGATTTTTGCCTTTTAAGGCTTAAACCCATTTTTAAAGGAAAAATCCTCATTTTCTTAAGGAACAAAGCAACCTTCCTTTCGCAATAACTTCATCATCCGGACTCGGATTGAAGTACCATTCACGCCATTGGAATCAGGATGACGAGATCTACGCTCTGGTCCTAAGTTGACTTCATTCTGAGCACTTTGATTTCTGAGCTTTTCCATGCCATTGTATCTGAAGATCCACCTGGATCATGAAACTTACTCTTAGATCTGTGCTTAGATAATATATATAATGAAACTCATTTTCTCTTAGATTTGCACTTAGATAAATATACAATGAAACTCACAGTTCCAACCGACATGTTAGATGAGCTTGGATTTCCTTTGAAAAAGTGTAGTTCTCACCAATAGCTCCCACCTTCTAACCCTCCTAATAAGGATCAAACCACAAGCAAACCCATTGATCTATACTTCATAGGTTCGACATAGTATTGAATCCCTTGAATCTGGTGCAATGTATGGAAATTACTACATTAAGTATAGCGAAGGGAATACATCAAACAAACATCATGAATTTATGGGTGACTAGTGATACTCGTACTCCAGTCTCTACATTACTTATTTTAATGGGTGACCTGTGATACCCATACTCTAGTCTCTGCCTAACTTGTTTTTAACTTAGTTGAGTGTTCAACAACAAACTAATGTGAAAATTTCTAACACGAAATTCTACTGTAGTAACTCATTTATTTCTCCTACTTATTTCCCCCAATAAGTTATTTACAAAACCCTTCAGTAAGCATTAAAATAAATTTTATTGCAGTTATCACATAATAGCATAGAGAAAAATAACAGTGATATACAACCACAAGAATCAATCACAACAACACAGTTATTTTTGGACAATTGTCCTTGGAAAAACCCAATGTGGGAAAACTAGTGCAGCAGGTGAGGATTTATTTATTAATCTTCAACAACAATCTCTTTACAAGGAATGATTCTATATAATACTGAGACACTTCTGAGAGAAACACCTGAGACAATTTTTCTCCTCCTCCTGGAGAAGTTCTGACACCCTAGAGACCCTCTACCCTCCTCTACATCACTTCTGTGTTAGTTTGCGTGAGGTCTGCATCTGCAGCTACGCTTTATCTTTGATCTTCCCTCTGCGTTATCTCTCATATGCTCTACATCACCTCTTCCCCAGTCTCTAATTGATGTTGATACCCTCCTCTTCCTTCACCCTGCTACTCTCCCTCTGAAATTGAACTTCTTCTCTTTGAGAATCGATTTCCCTCAGTTTACTGAGTATTTTCCTAGTGTGTCTCCAAATGACTCTCAAGTCTTCTCTTATACTTTTCTTGTTGATGAATCAATGGTCGATATTAAGTCCCTAATCAACAACTAAGATTAAAACATACTTGATCCTCATCTCTTAGAAGCTTCTCACCTATATCTTTATTAATACCCATTAATATTTTTATTTTCCTAAGTTTAGACTTAGGAACCCCGTTAAAAATATTAATTATTTTAATAACTCATCATCTGGGTGGAATTTCTCCAAATTATTTATGGGTCTTGGAGATCTCATGAATTCTAGCCCCTCCACAAAATTTCGGAGCTAGCTCACATCCGATGCTACCCAAAATCAACAACTAGTAGACAAAACACAATCTTTCATAAAGCATAAATTATTTTTAATAAATTTAGGCGAACCAATAGACCAATATGTTTTCAATACATAGTATTCACCCAAGTCCGAAGGGGCATTTTTCCTTAGTACACAGTATTTACCCAATCCCAGAGGTGCCTTATCCTCATTACACAATATTCACCCAAGCCCAGAGGGGCCTTGTTCTTTGTTCTCATTATTTATTGAAGTTCAAAGGAGAGTTGACTATTTTTACTAGTTTTCGAGGGGAATCGTGCCTATCATACATCCAAGTCCAGTTAGGTGTTGTCTTACTTTGATTATCAACCAAGAGGTATCACAAGGCATTGCCCAAGCTTGAGGGAGGCCAACTTGATTTGCCCAAGTCAGATCCAAGTCAAAGGGTGAAACACGTTGAAGTCAAAGGATTACCAATCAACCTTAGTTTGAGCCTTAGTTCGATCTACAATTATGATGTGGCCAAGGCATTACACATATCCAAGTTTAATTCATTCCATGTTGTTATCCCTCAACAAGCTTGAATGATATATGTTGGCACACAACCCCTAACACGTCAAATCAATGTTTGGCATGTAAGGTGGGTCCACACATTCACACTAGTTCAAAGTCAAATTTAGTTCAATGTTTGAAGAATAAGTTTACAAGGTTCATTTTTTAGCTCATTTTGTGGGGCACCAGTAGTGGATTAGCTGAGACCTTGGCTTGAGCTTCGGGGGTAATAAAGTTAGACCATTTTTTTTTATGATTATTGGAAGTCATTATGTTGAATGTTTAACCAATTGACAAGATACATTTTGTAGTCTTGTTGCCAAAATATGACCATTTTGTCTGATGTTCCCTGAAAGAGGGAATTTGTATAATGGTTAATTTTATTATATGGTTTTAAATGGTTATTTTGAGTTTATGGGCTCATTATTTGTCCAAATTGGATTCCGGAAGAAGCACAGTGATTAGGGCTCAGAGGTGGATGATCTTGAAGGCATAAAATGTATTATTGATAAATATTTGATGACCATAATTTCTCTTTTGCCTGTGTTTGAGGCCTTATAAGAAGGTTGTAGTGGTTTTGGATATATGGGGAAAATGGGTTCCAAGAAGAATTTTGTGTGACTAGATTGATGAAGTAGTTGGAGTAGAGCATGGATAATAGTATGACAACAACATGTTATTTAATTTGAAAACTTATTTTATCTGAAGAGAAGGTGGATTCAATTTGAAATATATTGAAAATAGGTCCACAAGGAGTTGAAGAAGGAGGTGGGTACCTCCACTTAGGTTAGATCCTATTGTAGGTCAAAACTTGGTCATTATCGAGGTTGGTTCCTCAATTAGGTTGGATACTAGAGTAGGTTAAATTTGTTCATCATCAAGGTTGGTGCCTCAATCGGGTTGGAGTCTAGAGCAAGTTGGAGTTTGCCATTATCGAGGTTGGTGCCTTAATCAGGTTGGAGCCTAGAGTAGGCTGGAACTTTCTCATTATCAGGGTTGGTGCCTCAATCATATTGTAACCTACAGTGAGTTGTTTCTTGCACAAATTTTAGGTTGGTTTTTCAATTAGGTTGTAGCCATATGCAAGAAGCAACTTCCATATTTTAGGGGTGGGTTCCTCCAACAAGTTGATGCCTGCAAATCTATGTAATGAATTGAAGAATAATAATAAGACGAATTTGTGGTTTTCTCCCATATGGGTTTCCATGTAAAAGTTTGTGTCTATTTTTGTGGATGTGATGGCTCTTGATGTCTTACTAATGTGATGATAGATTCATGATGCATTACTTTGTTTATTGATATGTTGCAAATGGTTATGATGCATTAGTACATAATTGTTCATTGATGAAAATTTGAGAAATGGTTAAATTACTCTCACACTGATTCAACCCCCCCCCCCCCCCCCCCCCCCGCCCCTCACCCCCACCCCCCAAGTGTGATCTTTGGTCCAACTGTATGCACTCAACATAATTTTTTGGTATGCCTTATAATGCATATTTATTCTATCTTTATTTCTTTACTTATTTGTTGTAGATGGTTGTCCTTCAATTTCTCTAAATATTTGCTACCTAGCATTCTCACTTTTCTCATTTATGCGTTGATATTTTTCAATTTGAAAATTTTCTAGCCAAGCCCTACTTTCCCACTACAGTAATTCCATCCAATATTCTCCATTGGTAGCTTCCTTCACTTAGAAATTTATGTCCCAATTTAATTCTATTAGAAGCTTTCAACACATTGTAATGTTGCACATTATTTCATTCCCTTTCCTTCACATTCTGGTCTCTCCAACCAACTTAACCACTTTCATCATGTCATTTGTTTCCATTACCTCTAGTTGTCCATTGAATTTTCCTGATTATTGCATGCTTTTATTCACTTAAATGTGTTGTTTTGTGTGAAGCCTTTTTTTTCTACTCAATGGCACTCTACTCCCAATGGACTTTCAAAATTAATGAATCTTCCTTCATCCATTATTTTTCACTTTTATCACTAGCACCTTTCTTCCACTATTTTCTTGCTCTGACACTATTGAAGAGAAATAGTAGCTTTAGGAGTTGCAAACCCTTTTAGGAATCCCTTTGCTTACACATCAAGGTGAATTACCCATCTTGTGAATCACACATCACCTCATGAGATCATTTCTCTCTTTTGTAATAAGCTCTACTTTCATCAATGCACTTCTAAATTCACAACTAAGGAGTATTACTTATCTCAATGTGTATATTAATTTCATTCTTCACCTACTAGTTTGTTTCATTTTTGTTTCTTTTTTGGTTGCACCTATTAATGAGGTGCATTGGTCCCAATATTCATAACTTCTTTCTATATGGCAATAGCTTCCTTACCTTCATCATTCATTTATGGTCAATCCTTGAAATAAAAAATGCAATAAAACTTGTCTATCTTCACATAGCATCTGGTCATATCGTTAATATTCACTTGACATAGCACTCTATCCTTAGGGGTTCCCCTATTCATAAATAGTGCCCTATTATTATAAAATTGTCATTTTTTTCATTGCTAGTTGGTTACACTTCCAAATGTGCCTCCATATCATTATATAGGCACTCTCTCGAAATATATGCAACCTCCCCTTCTCAATAGTACCATTATCCTTCTTTTTTTCTTGCAATAGATTTGTATTGCTCAGGAAATCTCTCTTTATAGATACGTCTTAATATCACCCACAAAATTTTCCCTTGGTGATACACATTCTATCACTCAAAAAAAAAAACCGCTTGGCAATTCACATTGTATCACGCCAGATTTTTATCTTTGGAAATATATTGTTTATTATTAACATTTTTTTATTTTTATGTTTGGTGGTACATTCTTTATTGTTGCTAATTTTTATCTTTGGTGATATATTTTTTATCACTAGTAATTTTTATCTATGGTGACAAAGGTTATGTTGTGGAATTTTCCCTACCTTATCCATTTTCCAAAAAAAATCAAGCTTGTGACTACCATAGAATCCATGAAATTTCCCTCCTAGGCCATGTTCATCCCCTTCCATTGCAAGAATTTTTCGCTTGTGCTAATAATTTGAGACAAAATGAATTTCTGGGAGTTCAAGTCGCATATTTCTATTGGGGAAACTCAATTTTCACCTAAATTTAGCCAGGTCGAAACTATAGAAAACACATGCATTGTTGACATTGCAACCTAGTGCTCTCATAACACATGTAAAATACCCCTCCTACTAAATTTTAAATAAAATTCTCTAATCGAAACAAAATTCATACAAACAACATGCCCGAATTTTTCTCATGCATCTAACAACAAATTTAAAATTTAGAAGTGCACCTCACTCAAGCAAACAAAACAACATTCAAGTAAAAAGTTTACACAATGTAATTAACATAGTAAAATATAATACAAAACTCATCTGTTAATGGAAGAATTGACTACCTACATAAAAGGAGACGTACCTCCCAACAATAGGCTTAGCCACCCTCAAGATGGAGTTATGAGTCAAGAAAAAGGTCTATCTCTCTTGGTTGTCCACTATCCACACACAATAGCCCAAAACCCATATTTTTACTCCAATAGCAATTCCAATCCACCAACTCTCTTTCCCTTGAACCTACACAACCCAGGGAATGGGATCCCCTTTTCTTCCATGCAGTCCCTCAAGATATCCTACTTCCCTTGAGGGATCTAGTGCATGGTCGACAAGGAAATCTCACAATTGGGGACTCCAAAAATTCTTAGTTGTTTTGGGAGTTCTTACATTAACATTCTCAAGGAACTTGAGCAATTTCCTCAACAAGAAACACTTAAATATAGCCAAATTAACAATCATGGGCACACACCCTAATTCTCAACATAAACTAAGCCCCCACAAAGTTGTTTTCATAAACAACATGGCTTGTTCTCTTTTTCAACAACCAACTCACCTCTTGTTGTCCATCTCCAACTTGTTAAAATTGTCTAAACTCTCTGCTCAAATTTCCTTTTTACTTACTTCATGCATGGTTTGAATCTCACACATTTTCCTAGAAAGATTGTACCTATCCCATTCTATCAAAGATAAGTAAGATGACTTTCCCAGGTACCTCTTACATGCAAACACTCAATCCATACTTTCTTATTCAAGGAATGGAATTTAATAAGTAAAAGAGACATTATATGAATAATAAAAAAATAATCTTGGCATGTGATAAGGCATCTGGTAATTTCTTCATTGGACCCTTACCTTTCTCTTGTGAATCATAGCCCCCCAACATCATCATCCATCTTGTATCCCATTCAATGATTTATTTTATCAATAATTTCAATGTACAAAATTCCCTTGACCAATATAGGCTCCAACCAACAACAAATTGGCGAATTTCTAGTGAGATTGTGATTTCTTGTGTTTTAAATACACTTTATGAATTTCTAGTGAGATTGTGATTTCTTGTGTTTTAAATACACTTTATGCATTCATCACCTTGAAAAACTCGAGGCACTAGATCTTTGTAAATTGAACAACTTAGACTTGTGATTTTTAAAAATATGTACCATATTTTGAACAAAATTGACTAGAAAAGTGCTCGGAAATTGACCATTTGTTTATTGAATAGAAAAACGCTAGGAAACTGACCATTTGTTTATTGACTAGAAAAATGCTCGGAAACTGACCATTTGTTATTGACTAGAAAAATGCTTGTAAAATGACCATTGTTTATTGACTAGAAAAATGCTTGGAAACTGACCATTTGTTTTTTGACTAGAAAATGCTCGGAAACTGACCATTTTGTTTATTAGTTAAGTGACTAGTGTATCTTAAACTTATGATTTTTAAAATTCGAAACCAAAATTTGAATAAAATTGACTAGAAAAAATGCTAGGAAAATGGCTATTTTGTCTATTAGTTAGACTACTAGCGTATCTTATTGAATTTGAAAGAATTACCTTTTTTCACCTAAATCGGTCAATACAATTTCAAGCAAAATTGTGTCTTTAGTGCGACTTTTTGGGAGTTTTCTAAGTGGGTTTTTCTGGTCTAATTTCTCTAAAATCTGGCGGGAATTTATTGTAATCACAAGTTTGATGGGTAACCCCTACACAATCTAAGTGCCCTAGCGGTTTTTGAGGGTGTTGAATCCATATATACAGTCAAAAAACCAGTTTACATAACACAAATCAAGATTTCACCTCAAATTTTTTGGAGTAGTCTACCTAGGCGGAGGAATGGGCCGGTTTCCGTCACCGCCCGGAAAAACCTCCGGCTCCGGCCGCCGGAAATTCCTCCGCCCAACTCCGCCACCCGCCGCAAGCTCCGCCCAGCGCCGCCGCGAACTCCGCCCAATTCAATTTCGTAGACTTCCACATAGTAATAAACATGGATGCGTGGCGCAATGGTAGCGCGTCTGAATCCAGATTACAAGGTTACGTGTTCGATTCACATCAGGTTCGATGTTGTGAGTTCGTTTATTTTTGGTCCAGATGTTCTATGGAAAATAATTACCAGGCATTTTCAGTATCATCTGTTTACATTCGCTTAAATGTATAAATGGATTCAAATCTCTACCAAATTTTGTTTAAAAATTAACAGAAAAATTTTTGGTTAAATGAAAAAGTTAATTTAGTCTATATATATATATATATATATATATCGGAAATAAAAAAATACGTATAAGAACAAAACCCTAATGCTATAAATAGAAGTAGCTAAGGAAGAGGGAGAACTGCCTCAAGTCTTACTCTCAACAAAAAGATGCAAAGATTGATGATTTCTTTGAAAGAGCAGTCAAGTATGAGAAGGAGCAGTTGTATAATGGGAAATGCATTATTTCTCGTAACATCGTATAAGAACAAAACCCTAATGCTATAAATAGAAGTAGCTAAGGAAGAGGGAGAACTGCCTCAAGTCTTACTCTCAACAAAAAGATGCAAAGATTGATGATTTCTTTGAAAGAGCAGTCAAGTATGAGAAGGAGCAGTTGTATAATGGGAAATGCATTATTTCTCGTAACATTGGAGGCCGAAAAAAATGTTGAGAAAAAGAATGGTATAGCTTCACCATGGGAGGTAAGTTATGAGGTGCTCTCTACTTGTATCTGGTGTTCATGATTTTTCTTTGATCTGTTAGTTCGGGCTCTTTTGTTTCTTTTTCGGTTCCATCAGTTTTAGATATCTTTTGTCTTCTTGCTCAGTGATGGATGTGGTTTAGTTTTCATTGCCTGGTCAAAATAGTGAGTTTCTTGATTATTTGTTGGCTAAGTGTGTAGCTTTTGTTTATTCTTGGTTTGGGCAACAATAAGATTTTCTTTCTAACTTGTTATATGTAACTTCTTTTGTTTCCAATTAAAAAGGTAGGTCGAAAACATTTTTCTCCATTGCCCTCCTTGGAGATAATATTTGGAGGAGGTCAATAATTCTGCCTCTGCAACCTCGGTATCTCTTTGTTCTCTGTCCCTTGCAAGACATTTATATGCCTGCATTCCTGCCTGTGGAGTTTGATCATTCTGGTTTTTGCGACCTATGTGCCACTTTATTTTATGTGCTTGCAAGCCACCCTTTCTATGCACCACACCTTCGGTTTATTGTTTGGTGGGCGTTGCTGCAACCTCTATGGCACTCTGCTTTATGCTAACAAGGAATTTTCTATGCACTTCACTATTCAGTTTACTCTTGGTGGGGGCAAAGCATTCGGTCTCCACAACCTACGTGCCATTTTGCTTTTTGTGTCTACGAGTTATTTTTATCATTTATAAACTTCTCTTTGGTTTCTCTTTAGTGAAGTTCAATCATCTTGCGGCTACAGCTTTTTTCATTCCTCTTTTCAATTTAACCCTGTTGGCGTTGAATCACTCTTGCTCTGCAACTTGTCGTTGCAAGCCATTTCCATGCACTGCTCTGTTTGATTTACCATCTAGGTGGAGTTTGATGATTCTGCTTTTGCAACCTGTGTCACATCGCTCTGTTGTTGTTTTGCAAGTCATATTGTTGTGTGTTTCACGAGTTATTTTACGTTAATTTTCTCTTTTGGTATAATTCAGCAACTGCACTTCTGCAACCTTTGCTTTTCAAGTTTGCAAGTAATGCATTTCTATGGGCTGCTTTATGTGATTTTTCTTTCTATGCCATTTCCATATTCTGCCCTCTTCCACTTTCCTTTGAGGGAGAGTTCTACCATTCTGCTTCTGCAACCTCTGTGCCACTTTGCCTTTTATGTTTCCAATACATTTTTATGCAATGCCCTCTTGAATTAATTAAAAGTTCAATAACATGATGTCTTATGCTGGCCCCCCTTCACAGATATGGACAACAACGACTCCACTCCACCAAAGTGGAATGAATTTGAAGAGTTCTGGCGTCCTGTGGGAGCCTCCAGGATTTCATGATTGCGAGAATAACGGAAGAAAAGGAATCAATGGCATGAGATGGAGTAAAAGGGGATTTATAATTACATTGCATGAACATCAAGGTGGGTCATTCTCTTTATATTTATCGTTTTATTGTGGCCAAGTATCAGCACAATGTCTACAGGGTTTTTCACACAGGGCTTAATATTTGTGCACTTTGGATTCCGCTATTTTTGTTCATTATAATGATATCAACATTTTGAATTGCAATGACTTGAATTGCATGCAAAACCATCAAAGAGATCATCATGTGTAGCATTTTGGCCTGATAGTGGTAGTGGTTCCTGGCATCCCCAACACTTTCCAGCTAATTTTGTTGAACTTGTTAGGTCCTTACAAGGAAGAATCAAGTAAACTTGATGGTAGTGCCAATAAATGGGCTTGATGATTCAGTGCAATAAGAGGCAACTCCAACTCTTGTTGTTGCAGCAAAAATACATTGGCCTCTCCAACTCTTGTTGTTGTTTCAAGGAATCAAGAAACTGGAATGCAAAGAGCAAAAGTGGTGATTATGCTATTCATTTCTTTGGCAATTTCCCTAATCCAGGGGATTGTTATGTTGTTTTCATATCAATACAGCAATAAATATTTTAATATCTTATTATATTTATAAGTTGTTTTTAGTATTATTTGTGTTAATCTCTCGTTAACTTGGGAACATAATTGTGAGATTTTCATTTTTATTTTTTTCATTTCTTTTATCATAAATAAACATAATTTAATTTCCACTAGAAAGTCAGATATTATTAAACACATTTTAATTTTTTTCACAATTAAATCATTTTTATTTATTTTCTTTAATTAGTAACTATAATTGAGGATATTAAGTAATTAAAAATTACTGCAAAAGTAAAAAAAATTGACCGAAATTTCAATTAAAATTTTCATTCAGATTTTGAAAAGATAGATAAAAGTTAAGTAAAATAAAATTTCACTAAACAAACAAATTTATATGTTTGACAATGAACTATTGTAAACTCAACCATACAATTGCCTCTCATAGTTGCTTTTATAATATAAGAAACTCAACAATACAATTGCCTCTACTTAACATTGGGTTTGTAATACAAAAAACATAGTAATACTAATGAGTGCAATGCTTTATTTCTCATGGTTTGGCTTGTCCATTCAAAATTCACTGCTCTTAATATATTGAGAATTAGGAAGAAAATGGCACTCCACTTCTTTCCTTGGCATGACTAAGAGAATAGTTGAAAACCTTAATAACTTAAAGGCTTTCAACTTACTCTTATATTTTTTATGAAATCAACTTGATGATAATTTATAGTTTTCTTAATCTTTACCAATTTTACCTTCCTCAAAGAGTTTTTGTACAAATCCATTATTTATTTTTCCTCTTAAAATGAAACTTGTCAATATCATGTCCAGTATGAAATCAACTTGATGATAATTTATAGTTTTCTTAATCTTTACCAATTTTACCTTCCTCAAAGAGTTTTTGTACAAATCCATTATTTATTTTTCCTCTTAAAATGAAACTTGTCAATATCATGTCCAGTCTCTTTCAAAAAGGGAATAGAGTCCCCCGAGATGTCCATTATGCATGACAATTATGCAAGCATCATTAGATTTGTATTCAACGTTATTTCATAGAAGAGGTGTGTAGTGTTACACGCTGAAAAGTCTCTCGTAAGGGTTTCCAAATTAGTAAATACATTTTGTCAATTACAAATCAATTTTATTTTCAATGTAAAATTCTATAATTACATATATCAAGTATCTTGTAAGGGTTTTCAAATTAATAAATACACTTTCTCAATTACAGATGAAATTTTATTTTCAATGTAAAACACTATAATTACATATATCAAGTAATATTTTCTCCCCCGCAGATTTATCCTTATTTTGAGGTAAGGGAGGACCCCACATCTACGAATTCTTAGTGAAATATGGTTTCACTCGACAACCGTTTTAGAGATTTATCCATATTGCAGTGAATGAACCCAACTAGAGATCCATCACTAGTGACAAAGGTGTGTAGGATGAAAACATAGTAGAAGCATTAGAAATATGGTTGAAAGATCTAGAGGTATAAAGATCAAAAGCACATCAACCTTTGCGCTGCTTCATTTTGTGGGTGGTATGACTAATTAGGAATGAAGACCTATTCCAAGTAGCATATATATAACCATACAAGGTCTCTTGTAACTTAGATGAGCTATGTATTATTTGAGAAACTAGTAAAGGTGAAAATCTATTGCTTTGTTGTAGATTCGAGAAAAAAAACATCAAACATTTATGGGTATTTTAATGACAGCTTTAAAATATCCAAGTACATGTTGGGTAGGAGGTATAATTAATTGTAATCCATTTACATTGTGTTTTCTTTCTAGAAAAAATATAGGTTATGCACATGAAACTTCAAAGAGTCCAATCCATTCATAATTTATGGTACCATGTGTAAATTCAAAATGGAATATTTAGCCATCAAAATATTAATACAACTAGAGAAACACTAAATGTGATGAAAAACTTATATCTTCCCCACCATATACTTCATAATGAATTATAATTATAGTGCTACCCTATGTAGGTAAATGAGTTTCCTAGAAGTAGTACTTTTGATGCATTTTTTAACACTATCGGAGAACTAATGCCTAAAAGGAAATCATTTTGATGGTGTGTTGGGATTGTTTTTGGGAAATCACCTTCCACTTTCAACCTAAAGAGTTTTGGGTTTTGAAGCTCATCCAAGAGGCATTTTGGAAGAATGGGAATATCTAATGAATGCCATAAATCAAAGTCCTGAGAGTGTTTCCTTCATTGTACTTGATATTATTTATAATGAACTTAAAATATGTCTTTTTAATAATTTTGGTGGATACTAGATGGTGTTTACTATTATTTGTGTTGGTTGATGTTTAGTAATTGTGTTATATTTAGAACATATTTTCATGTAGACAACATAAATATCCTACATAAACTAAAATTGAATAGTAGCAATATAAATTGTTAATAGCATATGCCCAAAGATAAAATCTGTAAAGTGCATAATCCATTCCAATCCATTCTAGCAATTTTCTTCGATGTATTTGTTACCAATTTATGAGTTAGTTTTGGCATCAATCATAGATTTTTTCAAAGGAATTTATAAGTGTTATATTTATAACATATTTTCATGTAGACAACATAGGATATCCTACATAAACTAAAATTGAATAGTTGCAATATAAATTGTTAATAGCATATGCCCAAAGATAAAATCCATAAAGTGCATAACCCATTCCAATCCATTCTAGCAATTTTCTTCGACGTATTTGTTACCAATTTATGAGTTAGTTTTGGCATCAATCATAGATTTTTTCAAAGGAATTTATAAGTATGCTAGATACGGTATATAGTAGTACCAAGGTTGTTGAACTTATCACATGTATTGCAGTTGCCAAATATTCTTCACCATTTTGACTCTTAAGTACAAGTAAAATAACTAATAATAATGGAATCTATGACACCATAACTTCAGCCATTTAAAATTACCATAAAATTTGTGTGGGTGGCTTCAACGGGATAACAAACATATACACTATTGTAATAAGCATCTAAGAGCACATTTGGAAGAGTTGACAAACCTATTACAATTCAAAGGTATATGAAATCTTGTCAATAAAATTTAAATCCAAATTAAAATTAGTATATAAAATCTAAATCACAATTATTCTATATATTTGACATGCTTTTATTTTCATTTTGCAACTAAATTTCATTTGTATAGCTAACCAGTGATATGTATAAGTCATCACAAGTTCCATTTTAACATCCATACTTCATTCTTCTTCCATAGGCTTTTGATGTTAGGAGAAATAATGCATATAGCTTTGTAAGGACACCATTAAGCCTTGCATGTTTCTCTTCAAAGCAAGAAAGTTGTATGTGTTCTCCCTCTTCCACCTCTATTTCTACATGTCAGTCAAGTATGTTCATATTATCTTTTATTAGGGTTTTTCCCCTCGCTTGTAAATCAATACTTTTTCTCCCTCTAATTCTATATGGATTTGAAGTTCATGTTATGTGTCATTAGGGTTTTTCTCCCACTCAATACCTTGTTTCCATCTATTCTATATGTATTTCATGTTTCCCAGTATGAAAGAGATGTTGTAATGCCCTGTTATGTTATGTTATGTTATGTTATCTAAACATTTTGACTTGGTTAAATTACATTAAAAAAAAAAAAACCTTCAGATCTTAAACTCTAGATCTATCAAGGAACAGAGGGATCAATCTCTTGAGGTGAAAACATTTCCTCAAGTTTTTCACTCAAAAAAGAGATTTGACCTTGAGAGATTTGATCCCTCTCGATGCTTGATACATCCAGAGTTAATATGGATATAAGCTAACTAGTGTCCCCCCCTCCCAATACATTTTCTCCCTCTATTTCTGTATGTATTTCATGTTGATATTATGTGTCATTAGGGTTTTTCTCCCTCTCCATTACCTAATTGTACATTCCGATCAGCCCAAATCCTCATCATAACCCAATTGTAGATTTCATTCATAGGAAAACCCAACTAACCATTGCTCAATTGTAGATTCAACCAAAACCCTACTCACCATCACTAAATTGTATATTACACCAGCTTAGATCCATCTTAACTCTGGATCTACCAAGGGTTGAGGGGGTTTAAATCTCTCGAGATGCAAACCTATTTTAGAGTTAAAAGAGATTCAGTCCCTCTCGGTGCTTGGTAGATCCGAAGTTAAGATGGATCTAGGTTGGTTTTATTATTTTTTATAATTATAAATATAATTATAAATTTTATGTTTATTATTTTATTTTATTTTTATTTTAAATTTTATGTAATTTGACCAAGTTAAAATGTTTTATTGATAACTATAATTATTATTTTATTTTGATAGAGTCAAAATGTTTACAGGACATTAAAACATCTCCCCAATACCCATTTTATTTTAGATTTAATTTAAAAAATATTAAAAAATAAAATTAAAATAAAATATTTATAAAATATTTTGATTTTGAAATGAGTTATGGCTTTTGGGCATGCGGTATTGATAAGCCATGGTATTCTCTTGAACTCTGTTGAAATTTTGGGGAGTGCATCATTGTTTAACAAAAAAGTAGTTATGTACAAGAATTGATTAACAAAATCACTAAAAGAAAACTCTTCATAGGTTTTCCTCACCAAATATGTCCAATGGATTACTGACAGAGGTTTACCTTCAACATCCAACTTTTGTAAAGGAAAGTTAAATCTTTCTGACTGATGATATAAGAACAAGTAAACCAAGGTTGATTGATGCTTAAATGATCCTTTAGCGCTAAACTTTAAAAATTGATCATGAATAATATCGGAAAGAAACAAATTGTAATTGAACATAATTGAAGGTTTTTAAACAGAAGAAAACACTGATAGAAAACCCAAAATGACTTCATCAACCCACTGATCACTGGGATATCCTAACAGACAAGACACTAAGGAAATTACCTGCCTAGACATCTCAGGAAACATTGCAGAGGGATAAGGTGGGTTGGTTCTAGGTAATTCTGAGTTTTCTGGTAAAAATTACTCAAATATGTGAGCTCTCTGTGAGAAAGAAAGTTTCTGATAGATTTCCATTAGAGCATCAAAAGAAAAATGGTGTAAAGAGTCCTAAGGATTTTGCTGGAGGGCTTGGAAAATTGACTCAACTGTAATATGGAAAAGGGTCTCATTGTTCTGAGAAATTACAACTCTTTGGCTAGGAAGATATCAAGCTCCACACCATGCTACAAATTCTGGGAAATGATGGGTTTGAGGGAAGCAAAACTGGGGTAGTAGGGATTCCCAAAAACAAAACTCATCAATGGCGTCTTCATACTTTTGAAATTCCCAATTGTGAAATTCGTATAGATCAAACTCACAATTGGTCTCTACAATCTTAAACTGAGTGTCAACCAGTGGGAGTTCATCTAAATTAATGACAGGGGGCAGTAAAGGATTATCTATAGAGACTTTCATTTTTCCTTTATGGGAAGCCATTAGGAAAATCAAAATTACTAAAAAAAATCACGATAGAGCTACCCAGAAATATGGTGGTTGGAGGTCATTCGTTGGGATTCTACTTGCAGTGGCGTTCTGTGAATTGCAGTGACATACAGAATTGGCAGAATTGGTGATTTGAAAAGCATAACAATGTTTATTAGGAGTGAATAACAGTTTCTTTGTTAGTTTAATGATTATGGGTGCAGGGTATTTAATGCAAATGAACATTGGCGGGAGATTAAATGTGCAACGGTCGTATTCAAATTTAGCGAGAAGGATAGCAGTAGTTAAATGTAGTAAGATGTTATCAAGTAGTGCAAATAGCGAGATATCGGATGGTGGGAGAAATGGATGGAGAAAGAGTGGTTTGTGAGTGGGAGTAGTAAACGGTATTGAGCGGAGGAGGGTCGCAATGGTTGCGGGAGTGCCACGTAGAGGAAGCGGGATTTATGAAATCTGCTCCCCCTTCATTAATGTTCGGGGATGCCGGGAGTCCCGCTATTAGCCATAAGTCGTTGATCTGGGCAGGCTTAATCATAGTTGTTCATTGTTGCGCCTTCATTAATTGCTGACAGGAAACGGTCCAATCAAATTGTTTTATTATATATAAAACACAAAAATACAATAAATATGATGGGCGACATTTAAACGTGCGCAATTTATTGGGATTTTTTAATTTTTTATTCTTTCTCTATCCCTTTATTTATTTCTTTTGACTTTTTTTTATTCTCTTTTATTTTCATTTTTTATTTATTTTTCTATTTTTTCTCTTTTCTCTCTTTTTTCTATTTTTTCATTTTCTCTATTTCTTTTTATTTTGTACATAAAGGAAAAAATACAAAATATTAATAGGGTAAAAATAAGTTACAATAGGATGTAAATAGTTGTACAAACCCAATATTAAAACAAATGGTAGTATAGATAAATATAAAGCTAGATTGGTGGCAAAAGGGTACTCACAAAATGAGGGAATTGATTATGCATAAACATTTGCACCTGTAGCTAAATTAAATACTATTATATTGTTAATTGCATTAGCTACAAAGTACCATTGGAATTTGCACCAATTAGATGTAAAATATGCTTTTCTGAATGGTGATTTAAAGGAGGAGGTGTATTTGACACAACCTAAAGGGTTTGTGAAAAAAGAGCAGGAACATTTAGTTTGCAGATTAAACAAATCTTTGTATGGGCTAAAGTAGGCACCTAGGTCATGGTATGAAAAGATAGATTCCTTCTTTCTTCAGCAGGGTTTTATGAGGAGTCAAAGCGATCCAAATCTATATACCAAGTTTGATGAAAAGGGGCATGTAGTATTGATTTCTTTGTATGTTGATGACCTAATTATTACGGTAAATTCAGTCAAACTGATTGATGGAATCAAGGAGAAGATGTCACAAGTATTTGAGATGAAATATCTTGGTGAATTACATTACTCTCTAGGTCTTGAAGTGTGGAGAGATGCAGGCCAGACTTTTGTTACTTAGGGTAAGTATGTCAGAGAAGTACTTAAAAGGCTTAAAATGGATTAGTGCAAGGTTTCCTTTACTCCAATGCAACAGAATGTGAAACTTCATTTGATTATGGCTCAAAGGAGGTAGATGGTACATTGTATAGACAACCAGTTCGAAGTTTGAATTATCTTACTACAACCAAACCTGACATAACATACTTTGTTAGTGTGTTAAGTCAATTTATGGCGAGAGCTTTAATTCATATGATATGTAACAGGAGTTGGTATGAGAATTTCAAGGAGGAACGCAATGGTTCTAATATCTATCTTGGAGATGATCGCCCACATCAAATCAAGGGATGTGTGGATATTCCTGTAATATTGCCAAATGGCAATGTCATGCACATTCATAATGTGATGTATGTGCCTAGGATCAAGAAAAAAATTGATCTCTATGTCTACAATTACAGATCATAATTTGAAGGATTAATTCTTCAAAACACTTTGCATAGTGAAAGATTTGTTGAATCACTACAAACTTGTTGCTTTAAGAGTCAGAGTTGGAGGTTTGTACAAGCTTGATGTCACCAACAAAAGTCATCAAGCACTGACTTCTACAACTATGTCAACAAAAATTCTTTGGCATCAGAGGTATGGTCACATCAATTATCATGATTTATTGTTGTTGCATAAACAAAGTATGGTTAAAGGACTCCCTATGTTAAAGAATGAATATGTTGCTTGTGAAGTTTGTGCATTAGGAAAAATTCATAGAGATGAATTCCCCTCTAATTCTGATAGGAGAAGAAGAGATGTATTATAACTTGTGCATTCTGATGTTTGTGGACCCATGCAGACCATATCCCTAGGAGGTGCCCGTTGTTTCCCTTGGTGTACTCTGATCCTTGCCCACTTCATTCTAGATATCTCCTAGGAAAGCTAAGAGGGGTAGTCCCTAAAGGTGAGAAGTAAAGGATGAGGGGAAACTTGTTGGGAACCAACAAGTTCTAGGAGATACATTTGGTTATCTTATGAACTTGATTATAATTAATTTGCAAGCTTGATTAATGAGCAATGTGGTTATTAAAGTTAGATTTAGTCAATTCAATAAGACACAATGAGATAAATGATGATAGACCAATGCCTTATAAATTAATTTCAAACTAGTACAAGAAACCAAGAAATATAGGCAATCAAAATTATGAGCAATAAGACTTGAGTTAAAAATTGCAAGAAAGAAAGCGTGTACTTGAAGTAAAGATGCCTAACTTATGATATGGCAATCAAAAGACAATATGTATTAAATCGAGTACAAGAATATAAGGAAAAGCTTGCAAGGAAATAGTTACCCCACAATTCTAATTACAAATAACCAATTGAAAGGGAAAGTTAGATGAACAAATGCAAGGCTAATCTATGTGAGATGCAAAGATTAGATCTAATATACAAATAAAATGCAAATGTTAGTGCAATGCTTTAATGAGATGAATTTAAAATAATATGCTTCAAAGAGAGAAATGTTAATCCACTTATGATGAAAAGTACCTTAAGCCCAAAATCACAAGATCAATGAAGCATGTAAAGTTACTCAATGAAACAAAGCGTTTAAGGAGAATGTCAATTAGAGAAATAACAAAAGTGTTCTTAATTATAAAATTGATCTTTTGTGAAACAAAGCACAAGAAGTTATTTAAATGATGAGAGATCTAAGCAACGTCAATAGAACTTAGATCTATTAGCCAAACAAATGCTATTCAATATAAACCAAAGCTATTTAGATCAATAGATGATAATCAATTGAAGTGCTTATGCAATGCAAGTTAGAAACAATAGCTTGATGGCAGTTAGATTAACAATGAAACTAGATATAAATGGTTAGTGAGCTACTCTAACAAATGCAAGAAAATTAAAGAGTTAGGAAATTAGCATAACTCAAGACGCCTGCTAGAAGAGGAGAAAAGATACCATGGGAAATAATCCCAAGCTCCCCTAAAAAAAGGTGATTTTATTAAAGTTACAAATAAAACCCCCTTTCTGAGAAATGAGAGGGCTTTAATAATCTTAAGGATTTTCAAATAGAATTTTAATATCCTTCCCCAAGGTACCTATGAGAGAAAAACTTTATAATAATTTTACAATTTTAACAATAGACTTTCTCCCAAAAAACAACTTTCCCTCGCTACAAAAAAATAATTTAACGTGTAAAATCAAGGAAAAGTATATGATAGGGATTAAGCATAATAAACTTTGTGGATGGGAAAATTCTGAATCCTAAAATCCCAACCTTAATCAATTCTATTTTATAAAATTATTTTGTTTTTCCAAAAACAATATTCTTTCAAACCAAGAATTTGATGAAAACCCTGCTAAAACAAATATTAGATCTCTGCAAAAACGGCAAGGGTTAAATAATAAATCAATAGAAAAAAAGAAGCCCAAAAGGCTTGCAACCTTCTTTTAAAAAAAAAATTATGGCCTTCAAATAAATTGATATATGCAAAAATTTCATGCAGCCCCAGCAAAGTTATTTGAGCCACACAAAATTAAATCTTGTAATGCAAAAGGATAGAATAAGCTTTCCAAGGTTAACGAATTCGAAAAATTAATGAAAACTCTAAGACTCCATCTGTGCAACGAAAATAGGGTTTGGAAATTAAAAATTCAATCTTCCTCTTAATCCACCTGTAAACAACTCGTTAGACAAATCCTCACTCAAGCCTTCAAATCTGCAAACACATGTGAGAAAAGATGCAAACAAATACACACACACACACACACAATGAATGAAAAATATATACAAAATAAATAAAACTATGCAAAAATCGATATCTAAGCACAAAGATTTATTTACAACATATACAATAGCTACTTCAGGTAATATGAGTACAACTTGGTTCCATCACTAGCAAATAATAACTCTAATTTAGCAAATTTATTCTAGTAAGCACAATAACTTAAGGAAATTTTGAGGTAAATGATTTTTTCTCTCTAGCTAAAGTCCAAACCCTGCAATAAATTCGATAGATAAATCCTTCAAGTAAAATAGAATGGACTCTCCTACCTAATCACTTAAGAGTTGGTTAACTTAAGCAAAAGCATCCCCTTAAACTTGAGATCTGCTTCAATTAAATGTTTTCTACACAACTCAAAAATATTTTGTTAGCTTCAGATGAGACGGAAAAAATATTAATGGAAGGAAATTCTAGCAACTTAAAAAAAAACACATTAGTGACTTCCAATCCTAAAATGTTTTCCAGATCTAATTACCAATGTAAGATAGCTATGCACTAATAATTCTATGCAAGCAAATGAAGTGACAAATATAATCACCAGTAGAAAATTAAGCTCAAGAAGTCATTACCATATCCAAAGAAAAGAGTCATAATATTTCACTTCAAAGACTTGTGTATTGTTATTTCAAAATAGAGAGAGCTTCGAGACCAAAAAGCCAGAGCACAGCATCAAGATATGTTACAATGAGGAGCATATGCTTCCTTATATAGAAAAAATGAGAGCTCAAAGATTCTTCCAAGAGAAAAACGGCTAGTTTCATGAAGGTGCACAAATTTGACTTGATCTTAAATGCTTGATCCATGTCAAAGTAATCTCCACCATTGGTTGCTTGAGAAAAAAATCGAATTCCTTGATGAAGTTTTTTTCCTTGGTCCAAGAAATATTTTTTTTCGTACTTTTTCTCCTCGAAAAACCCCATTCACTTAACCAACTTGGACCATAAATTCAATTTTCATTAAAAAATGATTTTTCTAGGAATAAATTCATATTGTCTTGACCAAAAACATTTTCTTGAATTTTTGCTTGCTTGATTTGTGGAGATTCCCTTCTTGGAAAGTGCACATTCCCTTTTTTAATATTTTTCACTTTGAAAGAATTTATTTTTTCTCATTTTTATTTTCTGACAAATTTTTGGCTAATTATTTAGCCATTGTTTTGTCGGAAGAATAAAAAATTAAAAAATAAAATTAAAAAAATAAAAATAAATAAAAATAAATAAATAAATAAAATCATCTTTTGCTCAAAATTAATTAATTTTCTGGCTTGGGATTTTAATTTATTTTGGTCAAAAAAAATAATTAATTTATATTGAAGAGTATTAATAACTTTTTTCCACCATTAAATATTTAAGCCACGGTGTCTAAATATGAGGAACCATGCACCAAAATATTTTTACATCAATATATTACAATTAATTCAACATTGAAAAGGAAAACCACATTTAGACATAAACCCTTAATAATTTACCCAATTTTGTGACACAATATGATCTAGTTTTTTTTGCTTAGGCAAGAGACGGTCCTTCTATTGACTTATGCAAGAAAATAAATTACAAAGGTTACAACAAGCGCGCCGAGGCGCAAACCCCCACAAAGGAAGAGGGAAGAATACACAACGTGCCCGAAAAACTAAAACCAAGGCCGAGACAGCCCCAGAACCTTAAGCATGAATGTGGACCCCAAGTTAGCCACCGTTGATCTGTCTCCTTTCTATCCGATGATCTAAAACCAAATCGCGCGAAGCAGTAGCCCACAGAATAACCCCTAAACTGCTCGACCATCGCTAGCCGTCGATCTTCTCCTTCTGATCCGATGCCTAGTATCCATATCGCGCGGCTTAAAAGCACGATAAATACTGCGCGATAAGGGTGGTTTTCCTTTCCCGTCCCCCGCCACGTGTTGCTCTCTGAGTGGCATCGCTAGCTTTTCATGAAAACCATCTTTTGGTTTGAGGGCGCCCGATGAAGGTGGTAAACCATAAGCAGTTTTGACCTTCCAGACCCACGAACTTGCATGACAAACTATGGTCGTTGATCTCCCCCTCCTGATCTGACAGCCACAGTCAATATCGCGCCGCCCATAAGCCCGAGGAATACCGCACAGTGAGGGCAGTATTTTCTCTTCTTCCCCCGCCACGCGTCGCTTGCTAAGTGGCCTTGTTTACCATCCGGGAAAACCGCTTCTGGGTCAAAGGGCACCTGATGCGGGTGGTTTCTCTTGAGCAGTTTTTGAGTTTGGTTTCCTAATCCTCTGTCCTCCAAAGTATTACGCGAGGATGACATGCCCAGAAGGGTCACCTCGTGCATGGAATGTCCTAGGATTTGTGATGGCATCCGTTGTCCTTCTTCACGGTAGCCCATTTCCTCATAGCTTTTTCCTTTTTGGCAGATATCCCCTAGCCCGATGACTATCTCTGTCCAGGCTTCCTGTGAGAACTTACAGTGCTCATCCTTTGAGAAATACTTATGCTTCATTGACATGAAGTGAAATATTGTCTCGTTGTCTATTCTGATATTGTTGTCTGTCGCTGAGGGCCCGCGCTGAGCATTCATCTCTCATTCTGTCATCCGTTACCTCTTCCCACTAGCAGCACATGTCTGTAAGCTTGCTTCTAACCCCCTCATTGGCAAGCCAATCCGCCACTTTGTTGGCTTCCCTGCGAACATGCACAAACCTAAGAGTTCTTAGGATTCTTAGGTGTGATTGAATTCTTTGGTAGACTTGCAGAAGCCGCCAGTGACCTGAGATTTTCTCTGGTGTTGCTCCTACGCTTATCCACTTGACCGAATTAATTACTAATTCCGAGTCAGCCTCAATGATGACATTATGTATGTTGTGCTTGAGCAATATTTCCAAGCATAGCTCCATCGCCATGAGCTCAGCCATATTGTTGGTTGCCTTCCCTAGATAACTATAGAAAATGACCTGTATGTTTCCCTCCTCATCTCTCATGACCCCTCCATAACCTGCTTCTCCAGGATTTCCTTTCGAGGCTCCATCTATGTTAAATTTCAAAAAACCTTGAGAAGGGGGTTGCCAGAAAGCCTTTCCTTCTGAGGTATTCTTGTTGATCTGCAGAGGACACTGAGGGAGATGAACCTGAAGCTCCAACTTTTCCAGGATTCTGGCCTCTCTGTGTCCTATGGGTTTTTCTGTAGAAACACCCCCCAGGATGTGGACAGTCTCCTTGAGTTGCTTAAGGATTAGCTTTAGGATGCTGCTCATCGGGCCCATTTTGTCTTTGAAAATCCTGTTGTTGCACTCCTTCCATACATTCCAGATTAAGAACCCTAGAGTCAACACCCAAGCTGAGTTTATTATATCATTATCCGAAAAAAAATCCGCCAGTTTTTCAGCGTGGCAATGATGTCCTCTTCGTGCCTGTCAGTCTGCTCAAAGACATCTCCAACCCAGTTCCATAGTGTGGCAGTGAAGGAGCATCTGTTAAGGAGATGATTTGTGGTTTCTTCCTGTTGTCCACACAGGTGACATCTTGAGGGGCCAACAAAGCCTCTTTTTCTTAGATTATCCCATGTCAGAATCTTGCCCTAATGGACCAGCCACTTGAACAGTTTGACCTTCATCCAATGAGGTTTATCCCAGATTTCTTTCCAAGTCTTGTCAGTGCTTGGAAGGTTAAGCCATGTGGCTATTCTTTTGGCCTCTTTAAGGGTAAAGAGGCTTGCCTTGTTCTTTCCCCATCTTAATTGATCATCTGAGGTTGAGGTTAAGATTTGCCTTTTTTCCAAAAGACCTTTAAGGGCTATAGCTTGAGTATTCAGCATGCTCATCTCATTGTAAACTGGAAGTTTCCATATTCTCCATTTTCCATTGTTCCTTGATTGATCCCAAAAGTCACTTACCCTCCTTAATCCTTTGCTAATGGTATCTGTTTGGATACTCGCTAAATCCTCACTGCTGAGATTGCCCTCCTGCTGCCAATTATCCTCCCAGAACCAGGCCAAATTTCCGCTTCTGATCTCCCAGAAACTATGTTTTTGTACTAGGGCCCTGTTCTCCCAGGCCTTGTTCCAAACTTGAGAACCTTTTACTTGTCCTATCATTCTTATGAGGTTCATATCCTGCCAATTCATTGCATACTTTTGCTTCCATAGTTTTGCCCAGGGGGATTGTATTTCCTTTAGCCATCTCCACCAAACTTTAGCTCCCAGAACTCTGTTTAGAATTTCTGGGTCATGTAGACCCAGGCCACCATGGGATTTAGGTTTGCATACCCTTTCCCACGCCACCAGGGCCCATTTCTTCTTTTCTTCACCTTTCCCCCAGAGAAAGTCTCTTTGAATGTTTCGTATTTGAATACTGACCCCAGTTGGTGTCGGAATGGCTGATTGCATATAGATAGGGATGGTTTGGAGGATAGCCTTAGTGAGAATCAGCCTCCCTGCTAGGTTTAGGGCTCTGTTTGTCCACTTGCTGATTTTGTCTTTCAATTTATTTAAAACAGGCTCCCAGATGTCCTTGTGCAACGGTTTATCAGTGAGGGGAACTCCCAGATACTTCGAGGGAAATGAATCTCTCTGAAAGCCCAAAATTTGAAAAGATTCCTTTGAATCGATATATCAGTGTTGAAAAAGAAAATATTTGATTTAGTAAGACTTGCCTCAATACCTGCTACCATAGCAAACTCATGCAGAATTAGCTTGAATGCTTTGGCTTCCTCAACTGTAGGTGTGCCTTGAAGCATAGTATCATCCACAAATCGGTCATCTGTCACCGTGTCCCCGCCTCGAGTGAGTCTCAGACCTTGAATTCTTCCTTCCGCCTTAGCAGAACTGATTGCTCTACCTAACCCTTCCATCATTAAAATGAAAAGGAAAGGGGAAAGAGGATCACCTTGCCTGAGACCTCTTGTAGGCTTGAAGGTTTTGGAGGGAGAGCCAATGAGAAGGATTGAACAGCTAGAGCCATGACCCACTTAATCCAATTATAGTCGAAGCCATATGCTTTTAGTACTTCTCTTATGTACATCTAGCTAAGCTTATCATAGGCTTTCACTATGTCCAGCTGAATTATCATCCCTGCCTGCTTATTGGTGATGAGTGAATGAACCACTTCATGTGCTTGAATTATGTTATCAAGAATTTGTCTTCCTTCCACATAGCCCATTTGCTCCTCTGACACCAAGGTTGGGAGGAGTGGTTTGAGTCTGTTGGCAATTAATTTGGATATTATTTTGTACACCACATTACATAATGCTATAGGTCTAAATCTGTCCGAAGATGTGGCCTTTTCCTATTTGGGGATTAAGGCAATGAAAGATTCATCAAGCGCCCTCAAGACTTTTTTAGATCTACGTGAGTCTTCCACTACCTCCAGAATATCATGCTTTACAATCCTCCAACATGTCTTGAAAAATTCCACATTGAAGCCATCTGGGCCTGGAAATTTCCCATTGTGCATCTATGTGATGACTTCCTCAAGCTCTTCCTTTGTCACTAGTCTGTTGAGATTGTAATTATGTTCTCTGGAGACCAATTTAGGAATGTACTATGTAAATTTTTCTGTAAAATGTGATCTATCTGCTGTAGTTTCCTCTACAATTCTCTAAAAATGTTGGACTAGAACCTCTTCCATCTCTTCATGAGTGTTTCTTTCTACACCATGATGATCTATAAGTTTCACAATTCTATTGTTGTTTCTGTGAGCTATGGTGGATCTGTGAAAGAATTTGGTGTTTCGCTTCCCTTCCTTAATCCATTGGACTCTGGATTTATGTCTCCAAAATATTTCCTCTTGTAGACATCTGTTTTCCCATTCATGTTGAAGTGACTCTACTATCTCTTTCCTTTCCTCAGTGTAGCCTTCTGTGATAAGAATTTGGTTTATTTCCTTCAATTTATTTTCCACTTCTCCTTTATTCCCAAATTCATTTGTATTCCACTCTTTGAGTCTGCCTTTAATGTGTTTGATCCTGCAATATCGAAGGAACATCTTTGTACCTTGCAAGTGTAGCTCTTCTTTCCACCATTTTTCAACGTTTGTGAGGAAATCTGAGTGCATGAGCCAAATGTTCTCAAACCTGAAGGGGCTATTCCTTGGTTTACCAATTAGAGAAGCTTCCAATTGGATGGGCCAGTGGTCTAAACCACCAAAAGGAAGGATGAACATTGTCAGGCCACTCCCCATGAGAAGAAGTTCCTTTGAGATAATAAATCTGTCTAATTTTGAGGCTACTTGGGTAGAGCCCCCTCTTCTCTTATTCCAAGCAAAAATACCATTGCTAGTGTCCATATCTACCAGTTTCATATTGGTGAGAAAGTTCTAGAAGGCAACTGAATCCCTACCAAGTGTTCTAGTTCCCCCTTTCTTCTTTGTGAGTGATTTTATCATGTTAAAATCTCCTCCTAGAATCTAGGGTAAAGCTTGATATCTCTTTTTCATATCCTCTAGTATATTGAGGAGCCGAAGTTTGTCCTCCACTGGTTGAGGACCATAGACATTGGTGATCATGTAACACTGTCTGCCACCTACAGGTTGGATTATCAAAGAAAGGTGGTGTCTGGACGCCTCCGCGTCAAGCATACCAAATTTTTGAGTATGAATGCCACCAACAAATTTATTTGCCTTGACTTCAAGATATTCATATCTATTTAGCCAGTCGTTATTTTTTCTCTAACCTTCTCCACTGAGCATTTTGTTTCTTGTATAAACACCATGTCAGGTTTTTCCTCCTTGATCCTATTGCTTAGATTCCTCTGTTTTCTTCTACTCCCAAGTCCTCTAATGTTCTAGGTTGTGATCTTCATTGAGGTGGGGTTTTGAAGGAGTAACTAGAAAGGTCTTTCATCCTTCCTGAGTCAATCATGAGTTTGCCACACTCTAGCAGCAATTCTTTCTGTCTCTTTCTTCCTCTCTTCTTGCCTGGGTTTTTTGTCAATTTTCCTGTTATTAATCCTATTGAGGAAGCCCCTTTGTTTTCCTGGTTGTCATGTCCCCTTTTGACTCCTTCAGATTTTTGGTGTGACTTATTAAGGAATATCTGTTGTACCTTGTCAACTTCCTCCTGTGGTATGGAGTTTATTCCCAGGTTTTCTCCTCGTTCTATAAACTTTTCTAGCTCTAGGTTCTCCCTTTCCAGGATCTCCTGTACGTCTTGGTCCTCTGTACCACTTTCACTTTGAGTCATTTCATGGTCTTTTTCCATTTCCATGGTACTCAATGGGTCTGCTGTGTGTTCATTCTGTTCCTGAGTGAACTCCATGCTGGTCTCTTTTCCTTTCCCCCTTTCTGCCTGATTCTCCGTTTTCCTTTGATTGCCCTCATCTTCTTCTCTTTCTTCTAAGATCTCAAATCTATTGTGACTTCTTGTTTTGTTATCATTAGGATTCTTTTGTATCTTCCTTCCCCCTCCTTTCCCTTTTCCTCCCACTTTAGTAAAACCTGTATGGTCTTTTTCTTTACTGGTGTTTAGGTATTCCTCCCTTTTATTAAGAGGACAATCTCTGAATAGGTGTCCATGCTCATGACATTTGCGACATCTGAATGGGATATGCTCATAGTCAACTGTCTGAACCCATTCCTCATCATAGACTTCTAGAATGACCTCATCTGGAAGAGCTCCTGATAGGTCCATCTCCACACATATACGAGCATAGGAGGTATACTTACCTCATAGTGTTGCCTCTGAAATCTTTAAAAAATGACCTAATTTATTGCCTATAGCTTTTAAAGACTCTGGCATCCAATAATCTAAAGGTAAGGAGTAGAGTCTGATCCATACCGATACCGATGTGAATGTTTCTCGCTCCGGCACAAAGTTCATCGTCCATGGCCGCATATATAGACCAGCTGCCGCATAAAAGTATGGTCCTCCTTCAAAAATCTTATCTCTGTCCTCCATATTCGTAAACACCACGGATCCAAGATGTATATTTAACTCCCCTTTTGGTTTCTAGTTTTATTTTATCCAAGTGTATATCACTTTCTCTGTCGGCCAGATTCCCATAAACTTGCATATTATAGCATAGTTTGCCATATGATCCATGTGCTCTTGCAGAGCTAGATCATTCAATATTACCCGTGGTTTAGTATTGGTCTTGGGTTTACAAGGCCCCATCTTGGTTCTATTCTTTGTTCCTTGACCTCTATCTTCTTCTATCTTCTCCTGTCGATCTTCCTCGTGGATCCCTTGCTCTGCATGGGTATTGTTTCCTTCCGCCGTCTGGGTTTCAGTATTTTTTGTCTTGTCCTCCGAGGAGTGTGGAGGCTTGTTATTTCTCCATGCACTTCCTCTATTGGAAACTACATTGTTGTAGGAGGGAGTGGAGCTCCCTCCTCCCTACGCTTCCATGGTTACTTATTTACCTCTGTCACTTCCTTTGTTGAACCCTAGAACCAGGTCTCCCAAATTCAAGTTTTTGACACAATATGATCTGGTATAAACCAAGTGTGTTTATAGTAAAATAATTTAACTAAATGTGCTTAAATTATTTCCAAATCACTTTTAGAAAAGACTCAACTAGAACACTAGGACTTACCTAAGATCTTGAAGATAAATTTCATCTTAGCTTTGGGGTTTAAGTTGGAGGGAAAAACTCTGTCGAGTATCTGTGTTTAAAAACACATAACCTGGCGAGACGGAAAACCTCCTAGGATGAAATTCGTCGCCAAAATCAGAGGTTTACCAAGATGTCGTTACATAATTAAACAATCATACTAATCATTTATAATGAACTTGAAAAATTTGGGTTTACATTTTTGATGAACTGACGAATGATGATGAATCTTGGATATTTGACTGCTCAAACATTATGAAATTCCTTTGCGAAAATATGTACTGCTATAGAGTAGTTGACACAGAGTAGTCAACATCTGGCTCTACTTGGGGACACGTTGTTTCACTGAAGGAATGTGAGAATCCAGAATCTGCATCCAAACAACACACGAAATCATATAAGTAGCATCCATCCAAATATAATCCAAAAACAATCATATAACATTAAGTACTTGAAATAGAAGCTTTGTAACCAGTAACAATTCTACTAACATGAAATGTAAATCTAATCTAATGGCAGAAATTAAATTTAGTCTATGAAACTAAATTTTGAAATGAAAACTACTCTAGTAACTAAAATGACAAGGAGTAGGGTTAGAAATACAATAAAAAGGATGCGTTATGGCATCAGATGTCTTCAGTGAAGTCCATGCTAAGAACCTGCTTCCTCTTTAGCAGATCCATAGGTTGTTTCTCTGATGTGCCATGTGAAATTCTGAAGATTTTGGGACACTGACCCATCTCAATGTTGTGTTGTATATGAGCATCAAATTTATCAAGCCTCTTCTGCTTTTGACTTCTAACTTGCTGAGGCTTGTTCCTGCTTGACATTGATGATTTATCTTTTAGATCCTTTTTCCTTTTTTCTTTTTTTCTCTTCTTCTTGGTAGACCGTGGTGTTGATGATGATGTGATCAAAGTAGACCTTTCTACCTGCTCATGGAAATGCTTAGATGGAAAATTTGGACCATCCAAAACTTTTGTGACATGCCTTTCTTCATTCTGCATCTGTTCTGTCATGAATGATGGATCAGTCTCACAAGTGTTATGACTAAGACCAATTCCTTGATTTTTCCCAATATTTATAACTTGATCTTTTTCAATTTCCTTTCTAACCATGTCATTCTCAGTTAAACCTTCCTTAATGGGATAAACAACTTTCTCATGAAGTTCACAACAAGATGTGACCAACTTCAACGGGTTAGGAGGTGTATGATTTGTTGAAAGCTTTTTTATTTTCTAACATCTATTATCTAGACAACGTTGAAACTTGTGTACTCGTAATTTTTCCATTTCTTCCAATCTTTTCTACATGGAACTATTTCCCAAGGACGCCTTACTATTAATTTTGCTTGGTTGAGTTCTATTTTCACAAATATGTCTTGCAAAGTGATCTGATTGGCCTCCATAGTTTTCATTTCCTACGAGTGATTATCCTTCATGGCGATCATTTCCTGGGTGTGTCTTGCTCTCATGACAAGTAAAAAAAAAGTTCATGGAACTCCTTTCTTTGTCATGATTTTCTTCCGTGGCTTCTATCCTTTTTTTAATATTGATCTAGTTAGATTTGATGTTCTGAATCATTTGTGTATAATTGAGTTACATATCCTTAATCATTTTCCTTTTCATCATCAAATTGATCCTCTATAGGCAAATGATGTTCCTTACCAACAACATTAATTTGATTGCTTGTCCCCATCATTCTACTATCCATGATTCTTTTGACAACAGGGCACATAGCTTCATCATGAAGAGCGTTGCAAGGTCTATAGTAAGGCGGAGCTTGCTCAACAAGATGGGTAAACTCAAGTTGATATGGCAGTCTTTGCTCATGAGGAGGGCCTTTCTTCTTCCAAGTATTATTACTTATATGGTTTTGTAATTCAATTCCTAGAATTTCAGATTTCTCAGATGATTTCCTACATTGTTCCATTTCTTCCGCCAAAGTTTGGGCAACCTTATAATCATTAGGCTTAGTGTGTCTCAACTCATAAGAAATATCAGTTGTAAATGCATCGAGGTAATGGAGAAACAGAGACTTGTCTAGAGGTTTATAATCATGAGATAAACTCCTAACAATATCATTAAACCTCTTATTGAATTCTTCCACTATCTCATTTTCATCTTTCTTCATATTGTTAATGGCGTAAAGTAAATCCCTTTTATTCTTCTTATCTCCATATTTATTATTGAAGGCATTGGTGATCGATTGTAAAGAATCAAAAGAGTTATCCAGAAAGTCAGTAAACTAGTCCAAAGCATCTTCTTCCAGAGAAAGGACAAAAAGCCTCATTTTCACATCTTCATGATTATAATTAGCATGGCTAGCAAATTTACCCAAGAAAACTTTAAAATCCTTGAGATGAGATTCAACATTAATCACATTATTTCCATGGAAGGTGTTGGAAATAATACTGAGAGGGGGGGTGGTGAATCAGTATTATAAGATCAATAATTTTATTTCCCAAACAGATTTGTATACGCTACTTCGGCTACGTGAACTAGCATGTACACATGATTGTACTTAAAGCAACCATCATATATGCAGAGAACTTTTGATTTACCCAATTTATCATGCATTGAACTTTAACCAGTATATCAGAGATTTATTAAACAGTGCAATAAAAACATAATAAAGCATCACACATAAGCCACACACATGAACACCAAGATATAAGGTGGAAACCCAATGTGCGTAAAAACCACCTACTGTTGTCGTCTTTGTCTTCTTTTAATAATAAGAAAATTTGTTTACAATCTTGTACTAGTGCAGACTTATACTAGTACGCAGGCTTCTACCTGCAGAAGGTTACAACCTTCTCTTGTTCTCTAGCTTCTACTGGAAGGGAGCTACAACCCCCTAACTCTTGTACTAGCCAATATGTTTACTAGTACATAGGCAGCTACCTACAAAAGGCTACGACCTTCTTTCTTCCTCCAAGGACCACGTTTCATAAATTTTCAGACAGAATCCATCAACAAAATCAAATACATCTGCATCAACCAATCACTGAAACTCAATCATCACTTTCTGAATCAACCATCATTGAATAAATCAATCACTTTGACAACCCATCATCAAATCACAATCAATATAATCATTCAGAATAGTGTCACCAGAATACAGTAACCAAAACCCAGAACTCTGCAACAGCAAACAGAAACAACTGAAACATGTTTTATAAGATATACGCTACTTCCATGTGCCGAACCTGCGTTTATACGTGCTTTTATCAAATCCAACCAGCATATACATCTGCAAATATTAATTCATAATTCTGCAGTTATTGCAAACTTCAATTATACCCAGATCATAATATTTCCAGAATAACACATGCGTTAGTATTCAGATCTAGACTATACATAATAAAACCACATAATAATAATTTATTTCAAGCCTTAAGATCTCGATCCATCATTAGATCTTATCCTTTATCAACCGCTAAGGTTCATCCTTGGTTCAAATCAAGCACAGCACCATAAGCCAATAACCTGCATACTAGATCTCACACATCATCATATATTCGATACTTGCACACCTTGACCTAATGATCTTCTCCTCCTTATATAGTTTTAGGCCTTTCTCAATACCATGGACCAAAACCACTTAGGACCAATACCTTAGACCAAATACCTAGAGTCAATACCTCGGACCAAATACCTTGGACCAATACCATGGATCAAAATACCATGGACCAAATACCTTGGACCAATACCATGGATCAAAATACCATGGACCAAATACCTTGAACCAAAAACTTAGTTTTCCAAGATATACGCGCTTTTCTTTTTGTGAAAGTGCGTGTGTACGTATACCCGACTTGTGTTCAATGAACCTGCGTGTATATGCAGCTTGGTCAAGGTGAACCTACATATACCTTTCTTTCTTCATTCTTTGTAGTCTGATCTGTAATTATTTGTTGTTAACCTGTTGTATTGTGATCTTCCATCTGAGTGAGTTGCCATCAAGGACAACACCTGTATCATAATGCCAACAGAAGGAAGGCAACAAGTAAACCTTTTCTAGAAGGTCATGTGGATAACCTTGATTGCAAGTAAAATTACAAGGGGAAAACACATCCATGATGTCTTGTTCAACCAGGTCAGGAAAGAGCAAATAGAAATTAGGTAGATATTCTTGTTCAAGATTAACAAAAAATCTACGAGAAGAAGGCTTCTAGTATATATTCTTGCAGAAAATGAAAAAATTGGAGTCGCCACTTGAACATGAATCTAACTCTAAAAATCCAATATGTCAAAAACCAGGAACATAAAAACTCTATCCCCGGCAACGGCGCCAAAAAATGTTGTCGTCCGAAGTGTACACCAAAGGAAACAACGCTTAAGGCAAGGGTTGTCACTCTGATCCCTACCCACCACGTTCTAACTATCTCCTAGGTGAGAAGTGAAAGATGATGGGAAACTTGTTGGGAACCAACAAGTTCTAGGAGATACACTTAGTTATCTTATGAACTTGATTATAATTAATTTGCAAGTGTGATTAATGAGCAATGTGGTTATTGAAGATAGATTTAGTTAATTCAATAAGACACTTAATGAGATAAATAGATGATAGACCAGTGCCTTATAAACAATTTTCAAGCCATATTATTGTAGAATTTCCCACTATAGATCACCTGATAATGCAATATACTAAAGTAAAATACTTGATCTACTTCTACAAACAAACTTGCGGAAGCTTAATCGATTATGAGCAAGATCAAATAGAACACATATAACAGAGAATGAGAAATCAATCACACATGAACACAGAAGAATACTTTGGGGAAAGCCTCAGCTAAAAACCCCGATCTCTGTATTATCATACAAGTGGAAATATGTCTGGATTACACAAAGCTTTAGCTCACAAGCTATTCAGCTCTCAGTACAATCCCTCAATACAACTCACAGACTAAATAGACACAACATATGTCTTCCTCCAATCCTCCAAGCCTCCTATTTCCTTGCGCAATTTTTCTTGGGGTCCAATGTTGCCACCTATGCGAATTGGCCTCATCACACACTCATCAAACTCAGAAGTAACTGTGCAATCTCCAAGGAATGAATTCCTTCTGCATGCAAGAGATATCATCAATGGAATATTCCTGCAACTGATAGTACATTGTCCCATATTTTAATCTCAACTGGGTCTCTATCTGAACTGACATGCATGAGTTATTTATGAGAGAATATTCAGTCATCTGGAGAACACTAGTTGCATATGCATGCATTAACTGACTGAACTCACAATTAGTTCCACAAATTGTTTGGAACTAATCTAACTAACTGAGCTAACTAATTACAACTCATCCTTATCTCCTTAATTAAGGGATAACTTCCTCAATCAAAGGGATAATTGTTGCATGTCTTCACAAAGACTTCATGTTTGATTTTCTCTAACTAATTAACTCAAGATGAATTAATTAATTATTTTACAAACAGCTACTAAGATCAAATTCGAATTTTAATTTTCAATTTTAGTTCAGGAACTAACTAAAATTGGAATGTATCCCGAAATGCTATTTATAGCAGTGTTATTTTTAGCATTTCTTGTTGCTATTTTCAACAATTATAGCACTTGCACAAAGATATTTCAAGATATATGATAAGTAATGTTGCAAGACAAGCGCTAGTACAAGAAACCAAGAGATTATAAGCAATTAAAATTATCAGCAATAAGACTTGTGGTAAAACTTGCAAGAAAGAAAGCTTGTACTTGAAGTAAAGATGCTTAATTTATGATATGACAATCAAAAGACAATATGCATTAAATTGAGTACAAGAATATAAGGAAAAGCTTGCAAGGAAATAGTTAGCCCACAATTCTAATTACAAATAACCAATTGAAAGGGAAAGTTAGATGAACGAATGCAAGACTAATCTATGTGAAATCCAAATATTATATCTAATATACAAATTAAATGCAAATGTTAATGCAATGCTTTAATGAGATGCAACTAAAATAATATGCTTCAAAGAGAGAAATGCTAATCCACTTATGATGAAAAGTACTTTAAGCCCAAAATCACAAGATCAATGAAGCATGTAAAGTTACTCAATGAAACAAAGCGTTTAAGGAGAATGTCAATTAGAGAAATAACACAAGTGCTCTTTATTAGAAATTTGCTCTTTTGTGAAACAAAGCACAAGAAGTTATTTAAATGATGAGAGATATAAGCAACTTCAATAGAACTTAGATCTATTAGCCAAATAAATGCTATTCAATATAAACCAAAGCTATTTAGATCAATAGATGATAATCAAGTGAAGTGCTTAGGCAATGCAAGTTAGAAACAATAGCTAGATGGCAGTTAGATTAACAATGAAACTAGATCTAAATGGTTAGTGAGCTACTCTAACAAATGCAAGAAAATTAAAGAGTTAGGAAGTTAGCATAACTCAAGACTCCTCCTAGAAGAGGAGACAAGATACCATGGGAAATAATCCCAAGCTCCCCTAAAAAAAGTGATTTTATTAAAGTTACAAATAAAACCTCCTTTCTGAGAAATGAGAGGGCTTTAATAATCTTAAGGATTTTCAAATAGAATTTTAATATCCTTCCCCAAGATACCTATGAGAGAAAAATTATAATAATTTTACAATTTTAACAATAGACTTTCTCCCAAAAAAAAAACTTTCCCCCACTGCAAAAAATAATTTAACGTCTAAAATCAAGGAAAAATATATGCTAGGGATTAAGCGGAATAAACTTTGTGGATGGAAAAATTTTAAATCCTAAAATCCCAAGCTTAATCAATTCTCTTTTATAAAATTAATTTTCTTTTCCAAAAACAATATTCTTTCAAACCAAGAATTTGATGAAACCCCTGCTAAAACAAATATTAGATCTTTGCAAAAATGGCAAGGGTTAGATAATAAATCTAGCAAAAAAGAAGCTCAAAAGGTTTTAGCCTTCTTTAAAAAAAAAAAATTATGGCCTTCAAATAAAACGATCTATGTAAAAATGTCATGTGGCCCCAAGCAAAATTATTTGAGCCACACAAAATTAAATCTTGTAATGCAAAAGGCTAGAATAAGCTTTCCAAGGTTAACGACTTTTAAAAATTAATGAAAACTCTAAGACTCCAACCGTGCAAGAAAAATAGGGTTTGGAAATTAAAAATCCAATCTTCCTCTTGATCCACCTCCAAACAAGTTGTTAGAGAAATCCTCACTCAAGCCTTCAAATCTGCAAACATATATATATATATAAAATGAATGAAAAATATATACAAAATAAATAAAACTATGCACAAATCTAGATCTAAGCACAAGGATTTACTTACAAAATATACAATAGTTACTTCATGTAATATGAGTACAACTTGGTTCCATGACAAGCAAATAATAACTCTAATTTAGCAAATTTATTCTATTAAGCACAATAATTTAAAGAAATTTTGACGTAAATGCATTTTTTCTTTCTAGCTAAAGTCCAAAACCCTGCAACAAATTCAATAGATAAATCTTTCAAGTAAAGTAGAATGGAATCTCCTACTTAATCACTCAAGAGCTGGATAACTTAAGTAAGAGCATCCCCTCACGCTTGAGATCTTCAATTAAATGTTTTCTACACAACTCAAAAAGATTATGTTAGCTTCAGATGAGACAGGAAAAATATAATGGAAGGAAATTGTTGGCTTGTTGGGGCCTGACCCAGGTTCGAAGTTAATTAGCCAAACAAATCCCTGTACTATTGGCCCTTTCGGCAACAGTTCGCGGAGCACAGACTGAGGTCTCACCCAAAGTAGTATGGGAGGGTGCTATAACCAGGTTTCCGCACCCTTGAGATGTCTGAAAGGTTCCACTGGTCCACTTTTTTTTCCTACGCGTAAGTTGCTTCATGCACTTTCCCATTCCTCGCGGCCTGATACACTACCTTCGCGCAACCCTAACCAAGGGCTGTGGAGCTCCCGTGCCGCGCTCTGTGCTATTACCCGAGATCTTACTTATCTTCCAATACTAGTTAATTACCTTCGCCTCCTTGAATGTCTTAAGTTATAATTAGTTATACAAAAACATTCATATAGGTTCGCGTAGTAAATAAACAGTATACTTGCAAATTATATCCAATCATGCATTAAACCAGGAAAAGATACACAAAAATGTAGTAAAACTTCTCTTTATTGATTCTCCCAATGGTTACAGACTCGACCTGCCCCGCGCACTCAGCTGCAATGGTCCGCACACTCAGCTGCAGACTACTAGGCCTTTGCGCACTCAACTACAGAGCCTTCTCCTACTCTATGACCCACAGACACACTTTACACTTCGACTCAATCACTTAGACTTCTCTTCTTCTTCTATTCTATCTTTTATTAATTATCTTATACACTTAGAGCATCGCTCTATTTATACAATCCCATGGTCCACGGACCATGGGTAGGTCTATCCAGCCGACATTACATTACAAAAACTAGGGTGGACAACCCTATGACTCTATTATAATTTCACGCCCCGCGCCCGCAATTCGCAGAGCTTTTACAAAAAGATTCAGTCAAAACTTGGGCTTTAAGCCCCAAAACCTACCTTGGGGGGATTCCATGCCCAACAGACCCCCAACACAAACATCGTGACTTGCCCTCGAGTCACTCTGTCGATCTGAGATCTTTGCGCGAAGTCCCTCCAACTGTGCTCAAACTGCGGCAAGGTCAGCAGTGCACTGAGCTGCTGCCTGCTGGATCTACTGCATGTGTTGTTCCGAGACCGTTGTGTCGAAAGTGCTCCTCTGCATCAGTGCATGCATCCCCTGCATGTGTGCGAGCTTGCCTTCAATTTCTGCTGTGATGGTGAAGGCCTCGTCGATCCAAGGCTGAACGCGTGCCTTTAGGACTGCTTCCTTGTGTCGTGCCACGTCCACCTGTTCTTTCAGCGCTTTGGCTTGTTGCATCCGCGCGAGCCTCTGAGTGAGGGCCACTGTCTGCATAGTTCCTTTGACGTTGTCATACTGTTGTTGGATTTCTCGTGCCTCTGTCTCTAAGCGCTGGATGTTGGGGTCCTCCAGCAAATTTGTCAGAACCTCAAATGATTCTTCCAACATGCTGGTGCATTTTCGCACTACACTGCCAATTTCATCCAATCCCACTGTGATAACGCTAGTGCGTTATTCTCTAACTTCCGGAGGGGTGGATGGCTACGCCTTTAACCGCAGCTCGGCGATCTAAAGGTTTAGCTCCAGCTAAACCTTTGTCATTTCCTCCCGCGCCTCACGCACCCCTGCTGCTAACCTGTGGACACGCGCCTTTGCTGGAGTGTTTGTTGGGATGGCCAGCTCCGGGACGCTTTGACAAGGTGTTGTTTGCTGAGAAGCCCCTTGTAATTTATAGCACTTTTTGAATTTGAATTCGACCATTCCCCCAAATTCAGTTTATTAATGCTCCCTTGGCGGCAGATTTCCCCAAATCTTGCCCATAAATCGCATCTTAAATGCCTAACGCCCGCTCCATTTGGTCTTAAGTTGAGCATCCCATCGTGAATAGTGAATTCAACGTTCACTTTGTAGCCAACCCGCGCGGCAACGCAACCCCCCGTGCACGGGCGCGGAGCTTGTGACTCTTTGCTTCTGTGCGCAGCTCCAACATCGCACAGCTCCCGGGCAAAATAGTTTATAGTCCCGCGCTTCCTTTCAACTGCCTGGAGCACTAAGACTGTACTTCCTTTGGCTAGTCAGGTGGTCGCACCACCCGTGTGAAGTTTCATCCTATCATCCATCATGTTTCCTGGAGAATACCCACCTTTTATTGTTACGGTCGGCATCGCACACTTTACCATCTGCAACATACTACCCTAGTCAATACGCTTAGCAATGTGCGGTCCAAGCCAAGGCATCAGACTGATCAATTCGCAGTGATAGGCCTTAAACCTATCATCGCGATCGTACGCATCCTGCCTTATCACCTTGGTCTTTTTGCCGAGAAAATCTTCCTTTATCTCGTCCTCCAACTTCTTGACTTCCGCGTCCACCAGAGCGCTTTTCTTCCTTAATCGTACCCTTTCTTCTTCAAGTTCTTGGAGTCTAAAATTTCCCTGTTGGATTTCTGCTTCCAAGGTTCCACGAACTGTCGTATCTACCGGTGCTATCATGCACGATCTAAGCTCTCCAAGTACTATAGGGCTTACAGCGATTGCTTCATACTCCAACCTTGGCAGTGCCTGCGCGGTCAGGTTTTTGCACACAGTCCTATAAGCCCATAGAACCGTTGGTACGCGCAGGTCCCAGTCAGTCCACTTCACATTGTGGACCTTGTTCAGTGCTTCGCGTACTTTGTTAAAAGCTTCTGCGTGGATATTCTTCTGCGCACTTGGTCTTTCCATACTTCGTGGTCCCAACCGAAGGGGTCGTTTGCGCCATTGCCTTACCCGCACCTGCTTACTGATCGGGTCTCGACGGTGTGCATTCGTGCAGGTTTCACACCATATGCCTGTATCCACCTGGATAGGTGGGTGTGCGGGTCGGTTCATCTGTCATACTTGTCTTTTAATCGCATCTGAGGCTTCCCAAACTGCATGTGCATCATCTTTTTGCATTCGCGCCAGTCCTCAAAACTGCGTTTCTGCGTACCCCACCATCTTGTGAGCGTAGCTTGCAGTACCCATTTCAGAGCGTCGAAACGTTGTTGTTCCAGTACTTCTCTTTCAAATTTGTTCAGGAAGTCATCCACCTCGCTTAACCCATCATACGTAGGCAGATCTCTTACCTTTGTTGCTATGCAGTGCAGTGATCTTGTCATCATGTTACAGTTGAGCGTGGTTACCTCGTGTAATCAATTCTGCCATCGTTCTATCTCCTCGTCAGAATCTGATGTGTAGGAGCTTTCGCACTCCCAAGAGATTCAGCCATCCGCAGTTGGATTTACCCAATCTTGCTCACGCACAATTATCTTGTAGATGCAGTCCAGATCGTCGCCACTGTCATAGTCGCGCACTGGCTACGTGTAGCGCAATCCTTCTGCAGGATCTAAAGGTACCACTATGCGCAATGACTTTTTCTCAAAGATCATTTTGTGCTTCTTTAGATTTATCACTCCATTCATGTCAGTGGCCCAATCTATTCCCAATAGCACGGGGTAGGGATTATTGTCATCAACAATCTCTATCACTTCGAAATCTGCTAGCGCGCTTGCTCCTTCGATATCTACTGTGATTCCCTGCAATCTCCCCATAGGTAGGATCTTTTGTTGGTTCGCCATCCGTAGTTGGATAGGAGACCATTGCAGCACAAGCCTGCCCATGCGCTCCCATGTCTGCTTTGGCAGGACATTTGCGTCTGATCCTAGATCCAGAATCACTTGGTCCATCTCATATTCCCCGATCTGCGCGGTCAATCTCATTTCCCTTCATGTTCGTGTTGTGTGCTTCCCGAGCTTCCGGACTACGCGCGGTTCTCCTGGCGTGGTCCCAGCACATCTAGTTATGAGTTCTTGCAGCCTTTCTATCGCGTAGAAGCTTCATGCATGTCTCCAAGAACGTAGTGAGCATCGATGGGTCCATTTCCGGCTCCAGTCTGTCTTTACTTCCCGAAGTGGAGGCATCAGCGAAGCTCCTTTTAGCTTCCATGAAGGTCTCCTTAGTGCGCTCCAAATCAAATTTTGGTTCCTTCGTTGGAGCCTTGCGAATCCAGGTACTTTCTTCAGGCTGCTTGCCTTTGTCATCTCTTGTCGTAATTCCAATCCAGAGCATGATATTTACATTAGGGTCTTCCTCGCGCAGCTCAGACCTCATCATTTACAGTTTCTAAGTCGAGGGAGGTTGGAGTGCTCCTTTATCACGCAAAACGTAAAATACAAGCATGATGGTCGCATTGGATTCGTACAATCACAGGCATAATTCCCTGGCCCTTCGAAATTGTAATATATCAGTTGTCCGCGACCTCTTCCTGGTCCCCCTCCACCTCGACCTCGTCTGCGTCCCTGAAATCTGGTGCGTGTCATTCATGTTTTGCTCGAGGGCCCATGTTTCAGCCTGAACTTTGTAGGTAGGAGTTCGATCCATCATCAGTTCATAACTTCGACAGGTGCACTCAGCATGTCCTATCGACCTACAGAAATTACAGAACAACTGCTTTGAATTCTGCGTATACTTCTGTAATAGATGGCAGTTATCTGTAACATGCTTTCCTTTTGACAAATCGCATACCACAATGCAGGTACCGCGCTCGGTCCTGCTTGTGCCTCCGATCTAAGTGGCATTGGCCCTCCTCCCGCAAGGTAATTTGCGAACATGGGCAGTGGTCCTTATCGTGCCCCTGGCCTTTTCATTTTACGCACCATACCTCATTGTGCATCTCTGGGCGGGTTGTCCTGTCTTGTTTGAAACTCTGCATTTCCAGGCACAAGTTTTTCAATTGTGCGTGAATCTGTTGAACTCCCAGGTTAGGATCTTATATCGGAGTCTTGTGCAATCTCATCGCGACCTCCAAAGCCTCAGCCTGAGTGGTTAGCCTTTGTTGCGACAGTGCGTTTCATAGATGCAGCATTAACGATGCTACAAACCATTCGCGGTGTTGCCCATCTGTTAATGTCATGTTCGCTTCGCGAATTGTGCACTTCAGTCTTTGATCCAATTCCCACGAGGTCTCACCTGGTAGCATTGTGATCTCCTTGAATCCAATGATCGACTGTGCCTCGAACTTTGGCCTGCTAAATTCTTTGTTTAGCGCAACTTGGATATTCGCGATCCTCGCATTTGGATTGTCATTGGAATGCTTAATATAGCAAGTCAGCGCTCAATCCTGCAGAGCGCTGACCAACATTGCCTTCTTTATATTGTTGTCTGTGACACCCTGTGCTTCCCATACAGCTTTTATCACGAACCAAAACTGATTCGGATCTTCATTCCCTACTCCCTTGAACACTGGTAGCTTTATCGCGCTTTCCATACTGCTTCGCGGTGGTGGCGGAGGTATGGGCGAAGACAGGGGTGAAGACGGTGAAACTGGTGGTGGTGTGGGTGGGGGTGGTATGCGCAGAATTCTCTGCCTTATCAGATTGATCGCACTTCTTGGCGAGACCTTCACGAGCTCTTCTTTACCCCCTCACGGAGGTGAAATCAAGGGGCTAGTTTCTAGTTCTGTGCTACCTTCGTTTTTGTAGATTCTCCCACTCCTCGTAGCCCCAAACATCAATTTATTCGCATAACCCGCTTTTCACACAGTAGCATTTTAATCCAAGTGTTCAAAGATTTAACGTACTTACCTCGCAGTCCCTTGAGGAAGCATCGTTCTGCCTCGCTATAGTTGATTGAAGTATCTACTGCGAATTCGGTGATGAATCCTCCTATGATTCGATCGAGCCAGTGATCGACAGCGCGCGCGATCTTATCTTCTGATGCCTCCAGTCTGCGCACCAATTTTGGAGTCCACACAATAGGTTTGTCAAGTTTACACCTTCCTTGGCTATCTGCTAGCTTCGCGATCCACTCGTACAACTCAGTGGGGAAGGATGCAAAGAAAATTTCATGGATCTCTGTATATAAGTAGCAGTCTAACCACTCTTCCTTTGATAGTCGCAGATTCTTGTTTTCCTGCACCGCGAACTCGTGAATCTTTCTATCCAACCAATCTTCAATTCCTTTCTTTGTCGGATTCCAATGATATGACATCAGACATCTCTATGCAGATCCCGGTCCCAACAACGGAACCATTTGTTGGCTTGTTGGGGCCTAACCCAGGTTCGGAGTTAATTAGCCAAACAAATCCCTGTACTACTGGCCCTTTCGGCAACAGTTCGCGGAGCGCGGACTGAGGTCTCACCCGAAGTAGTATGGGAGGGTGCTAGAACCAGGTTTCCGCACCCTTGAGATGTCTGAGAGGTTCGATTGGTCCACTATTTGTTCCTGCGTGTAGGTTGCTTCGTGCACTTTCCCATTCCTCGCGGCCTGATACACTGCCTTTGCGCAGCCCTAACCAAGGGTTGTGGAGCTCCCGCGCCGCGCTCTGTGCTATTACCCGAGATCTTACTTATCTTCCAGTACTAGTTAATTACCTTCGCCTCCTTGAATGTCTTAAGTTATAATTAGTTATACAAAAACATTCATACAGGTTCGCGCAGTAAATAAACAGTATACTTGCAAATTATATCCAATCATGCATTAAACCAGGAAAAGATACATATAAATGTAGTAAAACTTCTCTTTATTGATTCTCCCAACGGTTACAGACTCAACCTGCCCCGCGCACTCAGTTGCAGGGGTCCGCGCACTCAGCTGCAGACTACTAGGCCTCTGCGCACTCAGCTGCAGAGCCTTCTCCTACTCTATGACCCACAGACACACTTTACACTTCGACTCAATCACTTAGACTTCTCTTCTTCTTCTATTCTATCTTTTATTAGTTATCTTATACACTTAGAGCCTCGCTCTATTTATACAATCAGCCGACATTACATTACAAAAACTAAGGCAGACAACCCTGTGACTCTATTATAATTTCGCGCCCCACGCCCGCAATTCGCGGAGCTTTTACAAAAAAATTCGATCAAAAGTTGGGCTTTAAGCCCCAAACCCTGCCTTGGGGTGATTCCATGCCCAACAGAAATTCTAACAACTTAAACAAGAGCACACTAGCTACTTCCAATCCTAAAATATTTTCCAAATCTTATTACCATTGTAAGATAGTTGTACACTAATAATTCTATGTAAGCAAATAAAGTGACAAATATAATCACTAGTAGGAAATTAAGTTCAATAATTCATTACCATATCCATGAGAGAAGAGCCACAATATTTCACCCCAAAGACTTGTGTATTATTATTTCAAAATAGAGACAATTTCAAGACCAAAAAGCCAAAGCAAAACATCAAGAGATGTTACAATGAGGATCATATGCTTCCTTATATAGAAATAAAAATGAGAGCTCAGAAACTCTTCCAAGTGAAAAATGGCTAGTTCCATGAAGGTGCACAAATTTGACTTGATCTTAAATGCTTGATCCATGTCAAAATAATCTCCACTATCGGTTGCTTGAGAAAAAAATTGAATTCCTTGATGATGAATTTTTTCTTGGTCCAAGAAATATTTTTTCAAACTTTTTATCCTCAAAAAATCCCCATTCACTTAACTAACTTGGACCATAAATTCAATTTTCATTAAAAAATCAATTTTTCGGGGAATTAATTCTTATTTTCTGGACCAAAAACATTTTCTTGAATTTTTGCTTGCTTGATTTGTGGAGATTCCCTTCTTGGAAAGTGCACATTCCCTTTTTCAATTTTTTTCACTTGGAAAGAATTTATTTTTCTCTCATTTTTATTTTGTGACCAATTTCCGACTAATTATTTAATCACTGTTTTCCCAGAAAACCAAAAACAAAAATAATCATTTTTGGCTAAAATTAATTAATTTTTTGGCTTAAGATTTTAATTTATTTTGTCTAGAAAAATAATTAATTGATATTAAAGGGTATTAATAATTTTTTTTACCTTTAAATATTTAAGCCATGGTGTTTAAATATGAGGGACCGTGCACCAAAATATTTTTACATAAAAATATTACAATTAATTCAACCCTTGAAAGAGGAAACCACCTTTATACATAAACTCTTAATAATTTACCCAATTATGTGACACAATATGATCTAGTATAGACCAAGTGTGTTTATAATAAAATAATTTAGCTAAATGTGTTTAAATTATTCTCAAATCACTTTTACAAGAAACTCGACTAGAACACTAAGTCTTACTTAAGATCTTGACGACAAATTTCATCCTAGCTTTGGGGTTTAAACTGAAGGGAAAAACTTTGTCGAATATCTATGTTTAGAAACACACAACCCTGTGAGACGAAAAACCTCCTAGAATGAAATTCGTCGCCAAAATCAAAGGCTTACCTAGGTGTTGTTATATAATTAAACGGTCATACTAGTCATTTACAGTAAACTTGCATAATTTGGGTTTACAATTATGATGAACTGACGAATGATGGTGATGAATCCTGAATATTTCACTGCTCACACATGATGGAATTCCTTTGCAAAAAATGTGTACTTCTATAGGGTAATTGACACAGAGTGTTCAACAATTCCTATTATATTTTGTTGTTTATTGATGATTGCACAAGGTACACTTGGGTGTACTTTGGGAAAAAGAATGATGTTTTTAATATTTCAAAGATTCAAACATTGCAGAGAAGCAGATGGGGAAGTTTAAAAAAATCCTTCGTTCAGATCAAGGGGGAGAATACAAATTGGGGAACTTCGTCAAGTACTGCAAGGATCATGGAATATTGTTGTGATCTCCCGAACATAATGTAACCATTATATTTGTGTATGTGTTATTGCCTTAATAAATGAATGCAGCGTTGTGGCAAACTGTTATGTAAAAATTATTTAATTTTAGGTTTATTATTTAATTTTAGATTAATTAGACGAAAGGGCATGATCATAAGATCATGCCATTTCCCCAAAGGATGCCCATGGCGGTATATAAGCCAGGGACCCTCACTGTAAACAATCATCATTCAATTCAATCAATTATTAATAAAGATTTTTATAGATATTTCTGTGTATCATAGAAGTTTTTACTTCATCTGGTATCAGAGCGCGTTCACTCCTTAGGCTATATTGATCTGCTGCCATCAGTTTCCTTACCCGCTGCCCCATCGACTTCCATCGAATTCACATATTCTGCTCTCCACCGCTGTCCATACTTCCACTAACTATTCTCCACCATCCGTTGTCTTCTACGCTACTTGTCCACAACCATCGCAGCCGCCAAACCCCGCTCCCTTGTTGTGTCTATTCCTTTACACACTCGTCACCCCGTCCACTTCACTGTTGCCGTCCAACTGCCAACTCCGTTCCCCCTATCCGCATCCATATACCTGACGTGTCGCTGCCCTGGATCCGAGTGTGCTTGTTGCACCGCGTCCATCAGCCGTCTGTTGTTCCCCGTCCACTGTCCACAGCTCGTCCACTGTCCGTCGGTTGTCCATCCGTCACCTTGCCGCCTTCCCACCCGCTGTCGTGCTCACACCGTGTCCCTGCTATTTCCATCTGCTGACCTTGTGCGGATTTGAGCAAATACAACATCGTATTAGTTATTAAAAAAAAAAACGTGACTGTCGTGAGGTAACCGTTCAGCCAGACGTAACTATCCGCACGATATATATATATATATATATATATATATATATATGTATATGTATATTTATATATAACTTTAATTTAGTTATAAGTTATATATATAACGTTAATTTAATTAATTAATTTGTTTAATTAATTAAAAAATAAAAACAACAAAAAACTAAACTTATGTCATATAATTAAATTAATTAATTTAATTTAATTATTTAAAAAAAATTACGCTGGAAAATAAATATACGCCCCCACAAACTCGCTCAATGTCAACAAGGTCAATGGTCGATTTCAATAAAAGATTGATTGAAATAGAGAATAAGGTGACTAACGACTCTAATGATGTCAATACAAGATTAATCGATCTCGAGGGTAAGTTTAGTAGGCAGTCTGATGATATCAAGAGGCTTCAGGATACGATGAATCGAATAGAACAACAGATGGATCAGAATAAGAGCCAGTCTGAATTGAACCAAAAACCGGCCTTGGCAATGCTGAATTTCTTGTGTAGAAAGCAAGATATTACACCCGAACAACTACTCCAAGAAGATGAAGAAAATCCAGAGCACTATTCATCAGACTCAACAAAATCAACAGATTCTCATAAAGTTGAATCTCCAAAAAAATCAACGACGCACCACCAAGAAAATAGTAAAGCGATTTTTTCAAATAAGCAACTCTGGGATACATTTACCAATCAACATCCTTTTTTCGCTCAACCATTAGCGACATATCAAAAAAGGGCAAAAGTCGAGATGCCTAAATTCGATGGAAACGAAAAATACAGTGTTGCATGGATAAATAAAGCAGAAGAATACTTCAAGATTTATGACATCAACGATGATGACGAAAGGCTTAGGCACGCATCCATGAAAATGAAAGGGAGAGCATATAATTGGTATATGTGGTGAAAAAAGACGACACACGCCATTAGTTGGAGGAAATTTCTTTAAAAGATTCCAAGATGTAAAAGAAGAAGAGTTCATTTCAACACTCATCAAATTACGACAAAAAAGAAGTGTGGACGAATACACTCAAGAATGGGAGACCTTAGTAACACGAGTACCTGGGTTATCAGAGTCTCGTCTAAGTCAATCATACGTCTCCGGACTTAAAACCCATTTACAAGTAGAACTTGAGATGCATGACATTACATCAAAAGAAGTAGCAAGATGAAAAGCAAAAACTGTTGAAAAGAAATTTGAGCAAATATTTTGGTCAAAAACGGAAAAAGTATATTCAAGATGAAGAGTACCCCAGTCTATGGACTCAAACAATACAAGATATATTCCACCACATCGTCGTGAAGGTGAAAAATCTAATGTGGAAATACAAAGGATAAAAGAAGGCAAATGCAAACTCTGTGGTGAGAAGTGGGACCCCAAACATAGGTGTGCTAAAGGAAAAAATCTAAAAAACCTATATAATTGTGAAGCAACGAATGACTCAAATAGTGAATATTCTGACATAGAAGAAACAGAAGACGCCTCGAAATTCTCACCAGAATTAGATGACGAAAGTATTCCACAAGTGTCACTATCAGCTATGACAGGTCTATCACAACCTTAGACTTTAAAGTTGAAAGGACATATAAAGAAGAACAACGTAGTGGTTCTCATTGATTCTGGTAGCACACATCATTTTCTAAATGCGACCATGGCAAAGAGACTCAACATCTTTTCATTTCCCTTACCAAACATGAAGGTGATGGTAGCTGATGGTAAGAAGATTGAAAAGGTAGGAAAATGCCATAAGGTCAAATTGCAGATTCAAGACTTTAATTTAGAATCTTCATTCTTCACTGTACCATTAGGAGGAGTAGATGTGGTCTTAGGTATCCAATGGCTATGAACTTAGGTACTTATGCCGCCAACCATCAAGTACAATTCATAAAATTCAAATGGGGAGGTCAAAAGTACAAATTACACAGATTCCAAGCACCAGAGAATCAAATTGTATCATCATCTCAGATGATGAAGATGATTCGAAAAGGAGCACCTGCTTATGTAGTACAATGTCACCAATTGGAAATGTTAGCTATAAATATGACCAGCGAAGAGTCACCAGAGATACAAGATCTAATTCAGAAGCATGAAAAAATATTTCAAGGCCTAACTATGAAAATGCCTCCTAATAGGGAAATTGAGCATACAATAGAAGTCAAAGCAAGGTCAAACCCTGTCAACATCAGGCCATACCGATATCCACATCACCAAAAGACGGAAATTGAGAGATTAATCCAAGACCTTTTAAAGTGAGGGATCATCTCAAAAAGTAAAAGTCCATATGCTGCTCCAGTGGTATTGGTAAGGAAGAAGGATGGCTCATTCAGGCTATGCATTGATTATAGAGGATTAAACAAAATAACAATTAAAAACAAGTTCCCAATTCCATTTATCGACGACATGTTGGATGAGCTACATGGCGCAAAATACTTCTCAAAATTGGACTTAAGGTCAGGCCACTATCAAATCAGGATCAGATTGGAAGACATAGCAAAAACAACATTCCTAACACACGAAGGTCACTATGAATTTAAAGTAATGACGTTTGGGTTAACCAAATTGGCACCAAAGTTCTACGGACCTTATCAGATCAACAAAAAGATCAGCCAAGTTGCGTATGGTTTAAGCCTTCTAGAGAAAAGTCGTGTTCACAACATCTTCCACGTCTCCTGCCTTAAAAGGGCACTAGGAGACAATCAATCAGTGCAAACAACGCTTCCATCCCTGGATGATGAGGGAAGGGTCATTCTAGAACCAAAAGATATTTTATCTACTAGAGAAATAAAGCTTCAACATCATACAATCAAGGAATATCTAATCCAGTGGAAGGACTTACCCGAAGAAGAAGCTTCTTGGGAGAATGAATCATTTTGTCAACAACATCCATCGTTACGTATGCTTTGAGGACAAAGCATTCTTTCAAGAGGAAGGAAATGTTATATAAAAATTATTTAATTTTAGGTTTATTATTTAATTTTAGGTTAATTAGACGAAAGGGCACAATCATAAGATCATGCCCTTTCCCCAAAGGATGCCCATGGTGGTATATAAGCCAGGGACCCTCACTGTAAACAATCATCATTCAATTCAATCAATTATTAATAAATATTTTTATATATATTTCTGTGTATCGTAGAAGTTTTTACTTCACAAACTCAATTGCTCCTCACCTGAGTGCTGCGGGTTTCATTATAAATTCGAATTTTCTTCCTATTGTTTTTTTCTTTTCTTAATACCTCGGGGTCCATCTAGTATGGACTTCATTTAAATGACAAAACACAGGAATGTGTTGTGATCTAAAGACAGAAAGTAAAAAAATAGCCTTGCTTAAATCATGGCTCTAATTTGATAATCAAAGCAGTTATGAACTCAAACTCCTGCCATATTAGTGCATCCCATTGCTTTCTAAAGACCATCCCTCCATAGTACATGGTAAAAATATATAATGCATTTACAAATGAGGGAACCCTTGCTTTGCCCGTGACGTTCACACAAATTTAAACATTGTCTTCCCCATCCAAATGGAGTGCCAAAAAAGGGATGAGAACAGGTGTAAGTCCCGATGTAATTCAGTGGAATAGATACCCCGCAGACCTAGCACCTTAGTCAATGGAATAGATACCCCAGAGACCTAGCACCTTAGTCAAAGGAAGTCCATGTTAATTGATGCGGCCCCTGAGGACATGTTTCGTTTGCATGTGTGTTGCATTCCAAATACAATTCAAATACTTGTGAACAATGCTTAGCTCGGTAGTATCAGAAGCTTATCTCGACAATATACTAAAGAGCATACAATGTTCATGAAGAGTTATATCTAATCAGGGGCACATACAGCTTTAAAGCACAGCGAACATGCAGTAACTGCATTGGAGGGGATTATAAATACAACGTACATACTGAGTTGCCTATCTGTTTTTATGTGCTATAGGAACATGGATATTTAACCAAACAGATTAGCATTGATGTCCAAGCAATCAACACTACAAATAAACTGGTTATATTGGTTTCGGTATTTATAATAGACTTCAATATTCAACATATCCACAAGTTCACTCATAAAATTTCTTCAATATTTATATTTTCATAGAAAATGGAAATTGCCACTTAGCGTCAAATATTTTTTTTGTAACTACTGTCAAACTAAGTCATCGCAAGGAATAAACTGCAGGAACAGTACATGTTTTGCCATGCCAAAGTCTGCAAGCTTCACATGACCATTAGGATCAACAAGGATATTTTCACCTTTGATGTCCCTGCAAAATCGATAATCAACTGAAATTAGACCCCTATTCCATATATACCATCGAAGAAGGCAACAGAATGACACCTAGAAATCATTTAAAAAGAATAAATCAAGTGACAAAGCAGCATATTCTCGCATCATAAAAATCATTGCAAGATTTAACAACAGATTGGTATAATAAGCACCTATAAACAATATTTCTGTTATGCAAGTAGTCCAGCCCAAAAAGGACCTGATGTGTATCTCTGCGAACAACTGGCTCTCCAAACTGGCCATACTCTTGAAGTAGCTTGTGAATTGAACCTCTAGACACATACTCCAGGTAAACATATAGCATGTCGTCCGCCTGTAATTCAAATGAAACTGTTCTTACCAATAGCATTTTCATTTAAAAACAGATTATACATTAAACAGACTATGCAATATATGGTTTACTTGTGCCTACATGTATGCATAACATGAAAAGCATTTTATAGTAGTTCTTTACAAAATACAAATTGTTTAATTCTGGGAGTCAAGCTGATCATACTTTTTCTTTTTATAAATATATGTAACTTACTATTGTGAGTATTAATTGGTATTTTTAATTAGTACTTTCTTTTCAGAAAGCACAAGTAAAAGATATCCCTTTGCCAAATTGAAACATTACATGCTGTTGAAAATGCAACAAGATGATGGAGTTTAGTGAAAAGAAGTCGCCTTCACTAAGTGGACCCGCAGGCTATTTTTGGCGCAAAGTCTATTTTTAGACTATGTCTATTTTTAGACATATGGATCATGGTCTATGAGTTGCAGGGTGCTATTTGTGGATGATTGGTCATGTTGGTAAAAATAGATGGACCTCTATTTTTAGACATATGGGCGGAGTCTATTTTTAGACTGTCAGGCTAAAAATAGAACAATCGAATATTATTAGCTCTTAATAATATTTGGACTATAAACATTATCTTATCCTCTTGGAGTACTTCAGTTCGAGCTACGGATGTGGCACATGCAACTGCTAGAAGGAAATACGTTTTTCTTATGGGTTAGTTGAGCTATTGCATGATGGACTTCAGTTAGAACTCAAGTGATTGAGTTTTGATTGAGGAGTTGATGGAGTTGTGTTTAGTTTGACTTAGTTGAACTAGTTGTATTTAGTCTAACTGCAGAATACACTAGTGATGAGTGATGTGAATTAATTATTAATTAATTCACTAATTATTAACTCATAAATCAACTAAAGAATACATCAGTTAACTCAGTGCATAGACAGTTTAGTGGAGACAAGTGTTGGAGGTGAGTAAAAGGGCAAGACAGCTGTCAGTTGTGACTATAGTTGTGCATGAGATTTGCACAATCAATGGATTAAGTATTGCCAATAAGGATTGTGTGGTTCAGCCAAGGGAAATACGAGTTTGGATCAGCCATTCTCATCTATTCTCATGCAGGATTGCGCAGTGGAAGCAGGCAAGCAGCGGAGGAGATTTGAACCTGTGATTGATTCAGATCTGAGCTAGTTTGTGTGTAACAGGTGGAGATAGTACTGAGTACTTGCGAGGAGTATTGTACTATGTATTGTTACATGTTCTCAATCAATATAATATACAGATAGTTGAGGGGTTTCAGCTGTATGTTTTCCCCGTGATATACTGTGTTGATATGTGTGATTGATGTTTCAATGTGCACATGCGATTGTTTCTTAATTCCGCAAATTGATGATCAATGGAAGAGGAGGTTATATATTATGCATGATTCCACAAATAGTGTATAATCAGGATAATCTCTGTGCATAAGTGTTAAATTATTCAAAATTTTTACATGGTATCGGAGCAGAGTTGATCATCAAATCTATTATTCAGAAAGTGTTTATATTTTATTTCTTCAGGCAGAGTCTGTAATCGGGCCAGATAGCCTCTGGATTCATCCTTCTTTTGGAAAGTGAGATATCCGGTGAATGCCCATACAGTCAATCTCTGTACGAGAAATACTTTGTTCTCACGAATTTTAGATCAAAAGCGGTTGAGTTTTGAGATGGTGGAATTCGAATTTGCAACAGTGTTTTCTTGGTGACAAAGTTGAAATGTCTTTCAACGGATTGCGATTGGAGTATGCTCTTGAAGGCAGCTCGAATTATATTGCATGGAAAGACAGGATGGAGGCGGTGTTAGATGACAATGGGTTGAAGGATTTCATAGAGACTGAGGTCCCAAAGCCTACTGATGCTGCTCACGTTGAGGTTTGGCAAAAGAAGACAACAAAGTGTCGAAGAATTTTGTTGGAGGGCGTGAAGGATCACATTGTATCCAGCCTGCATGGAAAGGCTGATCCGGATTTAAACAGGAACGCAACAAATTACAGAGATAACCATATACACAAAGATGCAGCGGAAATAATACTTCGTTTCATTAATGGAAAATACTGAAATATGCTTACAAACAGAAATGGAAATGAACTAGCTAGGGCGATGGTAGCTTATCTCTGAGAAGAGATGTGATGGCTACATGCCTCTAAACTGTGTTACAATGAGACTCGAAGGCCTATTTATTGTTGAGAAACAATGGAAAAACCCTTAACATTCCAAAACCTAACCCTAGGAGATGAAACGCCAAACTGTGGGCCCCGTTTGGGGGTAAGTTGGTACATCAACTTCCCGGGGTCGTAACTTTGGCATATGATCTCCGTTTGACGCGTACAATAGCTCATTAGAAAGATCTATCCGAGCACTATCATTGTTGGAACGGGGAATGGACTCATGTTGCCCCCAGATTCCCCAAAAAACGTCGTTTAGGGCCTCAAAACGGCTCCGAAAGTTCAGGACCCGAAAAACTACTAAAAATAGTAAGTTGTGCTACAATTAAGGAAACTGAAAATGCTGAGAAAGACAATGGTGGGGGTCCAGGTGGACTTGGCAGGTGGCCACCAATATCCACTTGGATCATTCCTCCCCCCTTAGGAAGCAATGGTCCCCATTGCGTTGAGCTCCTCCATGAGATGAGGAAACTTCTGTTGAACTTGTTCCCTGGTGAGCCACTTGCCCTGCTGAAGGAGTTGGCCCGCTTTGACAACTCGATACAGTTGGATATTCTGTTGGCGAGTGTTCTTGATCTGTGTGTCCATGATCCGATCAGTTGCAGCTTGTTCCATGCAATCTGGATTTAATTCTGTGGGTTTGAGTTGTTCTGCAATGTCGGATGTGTCTAGCAATGGTGGAAAGTATGGCCGAAGGCGGTCCACATTGAATACTGGGTGCAGGCCAAAGAATGGGGGAATGCTGAGCTCAAATGCATTGTCTCCCATAGCCTTAGTAATGGTGTAAGGACCATATCGGAGTGGTCTCAATTTCCGATAGGCTCCAGTAAGGCGTTCCTTTTGCAAATGCAACCAGACTTTGTCGCCCACCTGAAACTTGTGTGGCACCCGATGTTGATCATGTCGCTGCTTGTACTTGGCATTTGATTTCTCAAGAATGTCATGGACCTGCTGGCGAATATGTTGGATGCGCTCAATGAAGCTGGTGGCCTTATCTGTTTCGGACTGGACATGAGCTGAATTTATGTGAGTAGCTGCAAGTGGCATGGCCACATCGATGGGGCATAGTGGCTGGAATCCCAAACCCACCTGAAAAGGGCTATGGCCAGTGGAGCTGTGAAGAGCTCGGTTGTAGCTGTGCTGAACGTAGGGGAGGCTCTCGTCCCATGTGCGTGGATGCTTTGAGTTATACATGCGCAGAATGTGCACAATCATCCTATTGACAACCTCTGTCTAGCCATCAGTTTGAGGATGGAAGGCTGTGGACTTCGTGAGTTTGGTGTCCAGCATTGACCAGAGACTGGACCAAAAGGTGTTGAGAAATCGACTGTCCCGATCTGAAATGATAGACTGTGGGATCCCAAAGTGTACCCACACTCGTTCAAAGAAAAGTTTAGCAGTGGCTTCTGCTGTGATATTCTTCTTGCAGGCCATCATAATGGCCATCTTTGAGAACCTGTCGACGACCACAAAAACACAGTCATTTCCATGCTTAGTGGAAGGAAGGCCTGACATGTAATCCATGGAGATGGATTCCCAAGGTCGACTAGGGGTAGGCAACGGGGTATAGAGGCCTTGCTTCTTAATGGTCGGTTTGGCAATGGCACAGGCAGTACATGATCGGATGTACTTCCCAACATCCTGTCGAAGATTCGGCCAATAGAAATAGTTTTGCAGTATTGCCACTGTTTTCTCGACCCCGAAATGCCCAGCAGCCCGACTGTAGTGTGCTTCCCAAATCATCTTGGCACGCTCGCTTGAAGGAACACAAAGGTGACCGAGGTGGCATAATAGGGCATCCTGGAGATGAAAATCTGCAACCTGCCGACCCTCCAAGAGTGTCTGGTATGTGTGGCCGAATTCTGGGTCGCTTTTGTAGAGAAGTGGCCAATCAGAGGTCTCGTGCCCGCAAGAGTTGAACACGGTGGTTAGCGCCATGATCGGTGGTCGACTGAGGCAATCTGCAACATTATTGGTGCTGCCCTTTTTATACTTGATATTCAAGTGAAACTGTTGCAGGTATGTAGACCACTTTTGATGGCGATCATTCTACAATTTCCCTTGGGTCTGTATGAACTGCAGAGGTCAGTGGTCTGTGTGGATGACCGTTTCCTTCCCCAAAATGTAATGCTTCCATTGTCGGCAGGCCTGTACAATGGAATACATCTCTTTATCATAAGTGGGATACTTCCGGACTGTGTCTGAAAGTGTTTCACTGTGATATGCCACTGGATGTCCATGTTGAGTAAGGACTGCCCCAATAGCATAGTCAGAGGCATCTGTCTCGACCTCAAATGGTTGTTGTAAATCTGGTAACGCGAGCACTGGTGCCGTGCAGAGGCGATCCTTCAACTCCCTGAATGCCTTCTGTTGAGATTCAGACCAAAAGAATTTTGCTTTCGCCCCGCCCTTGGTGACTTGACTCAAGGGCCAAGAAATATGAGAAAATCCCAACACAAACCTGCGGTAGAAGTTGGCAAGACCTAGAAAGCTGCGGAGCTCTGTTAGAGTGGTCGGAGAGGGCCAATCCCGAATGACTTGGACCTTGGCTGGATCGACATGCACCCCATGTTCATCAATGATGTATCCCAGATACTGAACCTCGGTCATGCCAAAAGTGCATTTCTCCAAATTGGCACATAGCTTGTGTTGCCGCAGTGTTTGGAGAACCTGTCGGATGTGGTGGAGGTGCTCTTCCCAACTATGGCTGAAGATCAAAATGTCATCCAAGTATACTACTACAAAGGAGTTGGTGAATGGCCACAAGATGTCATCCATTAGCCTCATAAAGGTTGCAGGAGCATTCGTCAATCCAAAAGGCATGACCAACCATTCGAATAGGCCCTCCTTGGATTTGAAGGCAGTCTTCCACACATCTGAAGGTTCAATTTTTCTGGATCTTTGTGGTAGCAACAGTGGCGATGGGATCCGCATCAATGATCTGCTTCCCTTTTTCATACCCCTTATCGGGTTCTGACTCAGAGTCGGAACATGCATCTGATTCTGAAACCTTTAGTTCAGCCACCAGTGACTGCTTAGCCCGACACTCACTTGTGTTGTGAGTGGAGCTCTTATGGAACTCGCACCATTTTCCAGTGTCCTTTCTCGACTTCGCGGCGTTGCTCTTTGCTTGCAGCTTCGGCTGGTTGTCTTGGGCTGTCCCGCCTTGGCTTTGTCCTTTGTTCTGTGGTTTAGGGGCACCTTTCCCCTGCTTTGGATTCGCAGATCCAAAGTCTCGCTTCTTTTGTTTAAACTTCTGCTCGACCTTGACGGCATACCGGTATGCTGCGCCGAGCGAGGGATGTTTAGGAACTATATTTCTTCCTGGATGTACTTGTGCAGGCAGCCACGGTATTTGAGTATCAAATGTTGCTACGAATCCTTGATACCCAACTTTGTGCGAAGGGTATGGAAAAGATTGGTGAACTCCGGCACGTCTTGGTCCCTTCCCTGCCGCAGCGTGGTCCACTTTATGTATTCATCCTCATAGCTTCCGACAGGGTAGTACTGCTCCTTGATGGCATCCCGGAACGAATCCCAGGTGGGTGCGGCTGAAAATAGTGAGCCAATACTTTCATCCTTCTGCTCGCAGTAGGTTTCCCACCAATCCTTGACGTGGGGGGCTGCGTTGAGAAGAGCAAAAACAATCTTTTCCCGACTCGAAAATTCATGAATAGAAAAATAACCCTCTAGCAGATTTAACCATTTATCTACGGCATCGGCATCTATCTGACCCTCAAATATGGGGATTTCAAAATTAACTTGTACCTTAAAGGGTGTGGCGTTTCCAGAGGAGCTGCTGGAAGCCGATGCGCCGCTTCTGGGTAGCCGCTGAAGGATCTGCGCAAAGCTGTCCATCATCGCGTTCCGTTGTCGCTCGAGCGCTTCTTCGAGCAAGATTTTGATGGGATCTCCTGCCCCCTCGTCTTTCTTCTCGTCCGCCATGGGAGGTTGTCGGGATTTGCGAGGCTGGTCTTGCAAAGGTTCAACCAGTTCAAGCCCTAACTCCTTATATCTCGACCTTGTTGGGGACATGCAAAGAAAAACAGAGAAAAAGCAGACCGCTTTGATACCACTGATCCGGATTTAAACAGGAACGCAACAAATTACAGAGATAACCATATACACAAAGATGCAGCGGAAATAATACTTCGTTTCATTAATGGAAAATACTGAAATATGCTTACAAACAGAAATGGAAATGAACTAGCTAGGGCGATGGTAGCTTATCTCTGAGAAGACATGTGATGGCTACATGCCTCTGAACTGTGTTACAATGAGGCTCGAAGGCCTATTTATTGTTGAGAAACAATGGAAAAACCCTTAACATTCCAAAATCTAACCCTAGGAGATGAAACGCCAAACCGTGGGCCCCGTTTGGGGGTAAGTTGGTACATCAACTTCCCGGGGTCGTAACTTTGGCATATGATCTCCGTTTGACGCGTACAATAGCTCATTAGAAAGATCTATCCGAGCACTATCATTGTTGGAACGGGCAACACCATTCCATTCCATGGACTCGTGTTGCCCCCGGATTCCCCAAAAAAACGTCGTTTAGGGCCTCAAAACGGCTCCGGAAGTTCAGGACCCGAAAAACTGCTAAAAATAGTAAGTTGTGCTACAATTAAGGAAACTGAAAATGCTGAGAAAGACAATGGTGGGGGTCCAGGTGGACTTGGGCCACCAAAGGCTTCTCCATACTTGATGTGGAAAGCGTTGACAGATCTATTCCAAAGCAAGAGCGACCAGAGGAAGTTGGCGCTCAAGGATAAACTCAGAAACATTAAGTGTGAGAATAGAGACAGTATGCCCAAGTATCTCACGAAGTTCACCCAATGCCGGGATTAGCTGGGAAGTGTGGGGGTGACTGTCGATGATGAGGACTTGGTGAGCTTGGCTCTCCTTGGTCTTCCGAAGAGTTGGCATTCTTATCAGGACTCTGTCAATGGTCGGGAGAAATTGCCAGGATGGGAGAGACTTTGGTCTGATCTTGTGCAAGAGGAGATCAGGCGGAATACCAGGGACGGATCTTCATCAAAGGCATCTGATGAATAAAATTGCGCTTTGGCTGCCAAAGCAAAGAAGGGGAAGGAGAAGGTTTCTCTTTCAGAATCCAGTTCTTCCAATGATGGGAAGAAGGTTGACAAATCGAAAGTGCGATGCTTTCGTTGTCATGAGGTGGGCCATTATGCTGCAAATTGTCCACGGAGGAAATCCAAGAAGGGATCCGGGGAAGTATCTGAAGGTGAGACACTTGCTTCACAATTTGAGTTGGATTTCACACTCTTCGCATGCATGGTTTCATCCATGATGGGAAGTGGTTGGTTTCTTGAGAGTGGAGCTTCTTTCCACATGCCCGGTGACAAGAGTTTGTTCAGTACTTTGGAGGAGAATGATCTCCAGATACTCATAGCGATGGGTAATGATGAGAAGTATAGTGTCTCAGATGTAGGCACGGTTATTTTTCAGAGGGAACATGGAGCTCGCCTTACCTTGACCGATGTCAAGTATATACTAGGACTGAAGAGAAACTTGGTGTCGATCGCGATGCTGGAAGACAGAGGCTATGATGTAGTCTTCAGTAAGAGAAAGGTTTTCCTTAGACACATCATCACTAGACAGGTGAAGCAGATTGGTTCACGGGACAAGAACCTGTATGCTCTTAAGGTTCAAGATGCATGCCAAGCCTTGAGCAGCAAGGCAACTGATGGAGACCTGGTGGTTGAGAGGGAGCGTATATTACCTCTCAACATGCAGAGCCAGAAGAAGTCTCAGACGATTGTGGAGCAGCCACGATTGGTGCAGCAGCTTCAAGAGGTTGTGGAGCAGCCACAACAAGGGAAGCTTAGAGGAGATAGAGTAGAGACATCTACTCATGCAGAGACCTCCAGTAGGGCGAAACTTCAAGCCAGGTGGGCTGAGGGATCACATGCAGCCATACCTCCAGGTAGGAGGTGGGGCGATATAGAGTGATCGTCCCAAGGAGGAGGGGCAGGATCCTTGAGGTACCCAACCTCTTGGATGAGACCTTGCTACGGGAGCCCCGATGTGGAGTAGCAGGAACTGGCTGATTGGGTAGAGACAGATGCGGATGGAGCGGTAGAGAGAGCGACAGTGCAGGGAATCTCAGGACAGCGCATAGCTAGTAGGCTGCAGCAATGCGAGAGGCACAAGTGTTTTTCACAATGCTTTGTGGCACAGAGAGGTGTGCAATGGTGCGAGATGCATGGAGATGTTGTAGTAGCGCAGATGTCAGAGAGGGAGCACTTGTCAGCAACAGGTAGAGCTCTAGCATCAGAGTATGTTCCTAGCCCAACAGAGTGTTCAGTTGCGAGTGTTTTTGTTCCAAGTGTTGTTGGAGCAAGTGGACCGGGCAAATGTGTTGCATGCAAAACATTCCAGAGTTGCAGGATAGGGGTTGCAAATAATCCATATCTTGTTGAGAGGGAGTGTTGAAAATGCAACAAGATGATGGAGCTTAGTGAAAAGAAGTCGCCTTCACTAAGTGGGCCCGCAGACTATTTTTGGCGCAAGTCTATTTTTAGACTATGTCTATTTTTAGACATATGCATCATGGTCTATGAGTTGTAAGATGCTATTTGTGGATGATTGGTCATGTTGGTAAAAATAGATGGACTTCTATTTTTAGACATATGGGCGGAGTCTATTTTTAGACTTTCGGGCTAAAAATAGAACAGTCGAATATTATTAGCTCTTAATAATATTTGGACTATAAACATTATCTTATCCTCTTGGAGCACTTCAGTTCGAGCTACGGATGTGGCACATGCAACTGCCAGAAGGAAATACGCTTTTCTTATGGGTTAGTTGAGCTATTGCATGATGGACTTCAGTTAGAACTCAAGTGATTGAGTTTGGTGGAGTTGATTGAGGAGTTGATGGAGTTGTGTTCAATTTGACTTAGTTGAACTAGTTGTATTTAGTCTAACTGCAGAATACACTAGTGATGAGTGATGTGAATTACTTATTAATTAATTCACTAATTATTAACTCATAAATCAACTAAAGAATACATCAGTTCAGTGGAAACAAGTGTTGGAGGTGAGTGAAAGGGCAAGACAGCTGTCAGTTGTGACTATAGTTGTGCATGAGATTTGCACAATCCATGGATTGAGTATTGCCAATGAGGATTGCGTGGTTCAGCCAAGGGAAATACGAGTTTGGGTCAGTCATTCTCATCTATTCTCATGCAGGATTGCGCAGTGGAGGCAGGCAAGCAGCGGAGGAGATTTAAACCTGTGATTGATTTAGATCTGAGCTAGTTTGTGTGTAACAGGTGGAGATAGTACTGAGTACTTGCGAGGAGTATTGTACTATGTATTGTTACATGTTCTCAATCAATATAATATACAGATAGTTGGGGGTTTCCAACTGTATGCTTTCCCCGTGATATACTGTGTTGATATGTGTGATTGATGTTTCAATGTGCGCATGCGATTGTTTCTTAATTCCGCAAATTGATGATCAATGGTAGAGGAGGTTATGTATTATGCATGATTCCGCAAATAGTGTATAATCAAGATAATCTTTGTGAATAAGTGTTAAATTATTCAAAATTTCTACACATGCTGACCCTTTTGCAGTACTACTAACAGCCATTGCTACAACTCAGCTGCCCCGACTAAGAAGACGGTTACTGCTCCTAAGATGATAAGCAAACATAAAGGACAAGAATTGACCCATGTACAACCCCCTTGAGGCTTGATAAGTTCGACTATAGGATGTTCTTTTCAGATGCATGAGTGAGAAATGTTTGATGCCACAGCTACCATCCATACCTTTGACTAGATAACAGAATAGTCCGGACAAGTTTCCTTTTGACACAAAATAAATGAGAGTCAAGGGCATGGCAAAGGCATATGTAGCCTCATCTTGAAAGAAAACTTAAAACATAGAATCTTATCCAAGAGAAATCTTGCATTACTTTCAATCATCGAATCTTTATGACCCATCCTAAAGCAGCATCAATAAATCAAAGGTCAACCACTAAAGCAGACCTGCAATGATTGCTAATGACTAACCAAAATCATGGGCTAGAAGATGAACAACTGCCATTCACAAAGTGTTATAAAGTAGCCTAAATTTTATTAAGTATAAAAAGACACTTGAATTCTAAAGATTACAAAGTGTTATAAAATAATAAAAAGACACTTGAATTCTGAAGGTTACAAAGTGTTATAAAATAGCCTAAATCTTATGAAGTATAAAAAGACACTTGAATTCTAAATATGGTTTAAAGACAAAGACAAAATGCTTTAGGTGTTTAAAAATCAAATCAAAGGTTGACTGAACTTATATTTTGTAAATTTGTATATTCCTGTGAGAAGCCATTGTCAAACCTAAGAGAACAGAAAGTTTTGTAACCTGTGCTCTAGCAATTGCCAACTCTTATTTGCTCTTGTGAAAATGCAATTTCACACTATGTCAGATGTCAGTAATGTATCTATATTCGAGAACACTATGGTGGATGTTAATAGAGTACATATTTTTGAGCCCAAAAGTACTCACGCCAAATAACAAAATTCATCTCACAAAGAGTAGACCATTTTTTCTAATAAAGCCCTTTTAAGACACAGGGATCACAATTGTGGATGAATTTTTCTTACATCGCTTTAAGATTGATACCCATCCCTTTCTTAAACCAATTGAAAATTCACATACTTTCTCAAATATTTTGGCTCAGGAATTTAAAGATCTTGAAAAAGACATAGTTACTAATAATAAATATTTTCAAACTAATATAATTAATGGAACTGCAAATGACCCATCTCATAACTCGGTATCAAATGATGTGCTTTTTGTTATTGTTACCTACCATCTGTAGGTGACGCCCATAGGAGAATTTATTCTCCTAGATTGTCTTCAGTCAGCAGCTAGGACCCCTTGCAGCGCCAAATAGCTCGATGTGCCACCATCTCCACCACCTGAGCCAGCGATTATGCACCTTCACCCTGCTGTCATGATCGTATGTTTGAAGGTGGGCCTTCCAACCCCGAAGCTATGGCTTTCATTATGTAGTTGGGTACTTTTGCTTACTTATCATGGACACTTCTAGGCATGGATTAGTGGGGGAATTCAGCAAAAAAATGGGCTTGATTTGTACTCTTGTCCCCTGGTCCAACTTGGTGGTTAACCTTGTGTCCTAGTCCCGTGGGATCTCCTTTATTGGCTACTAGCTTTAGGAGCACACTACATAGGAAATCCCGATTTTGGTTGCGTGGTCCCACTTCCCAACACTATATACACCACTCCTCTTCGTTCATTATAACTCTTTTTCACAGATTTCCCATCTGGATCCACATTTGTCCATTGGGTCTACAAGGAATTAGCCTCGCCCTCCCCTTCTCCATGCTTTGGGTCAGGCCTGAAACAATGCCCTAGAGGTTGATGCAACTAAAAAGAAAAGTAAAAAGCATAATTTGACAACTCTCAACAGGATATGTACCATAAAATGAAAAAGATGGCCGAGACATACAAATTTAGCACATGGGCAATGAACGGCCCAACCTTAAGGGGGTAATCTATGCTATATCTTACACATCATGCTTTCTTTCCCTGGAGCCCCGAGCAGTTATAAAAGAATAAAATCAATAAAAGGCAAAAGGCATATGAAGAAGGGTGTAAAAACAAAGGTTAGGGTAACTCATATACCATGATTTCTCCCTCCTACATCTATACACCCAAGTGTGGGTCTCCCTCATCATAGCTACCCTTGTACCATGGCATGTGGCTTGGAGCCTTCTTTGATGCCCCACTTCGTTCCATTATTATATCACATGACACCTGCCATATGACATATATCATAGACCTATCACTCCCTTAGAGGTTGAAACCACTTAATAGGGTCTTGATTAACCTCTTTCTTGAACTTGGAGACACCTACACACTCCAAAGCCCATTATGGAAAGGCATGCCACTATGAAGTGCCCACTTGGTTCCATGACTTGTAAGCTCATTTGTTCAATTACACTAATTATTTTTTGTACTGGAAGGTGAGGAGATGCATTAGTTCTTATGGAGGATTGCAAGTGGGTCTTCATCCTAGGGTTTGGTCTCCCTATACGGAGTCCATGCCCACTAGAGGATCATATTGGGTTTTATAAGGTGTGCATTGAGAGCCATGGGCCTCCATTATAGCAGAAAGTAGATAGCCATGCCATGGGATCCTCCACCACCACTCATTGCCCGCTCATGTTCCATTTATTTGATGATGATATGCACCTAGACCACCTTGCCCAGCTAGCTACACACTTAGCAGTTGATCAAGGGCCCAGATGTGGTTGTGTCTCACCATGGGAGACAAAGAGAGGGCTTCCATCATTGTTTCATCCCTTGCAAGTGAGATACATTCTTATTCGAATAAGTTGGAGACCCATTAGGATGTTTTTGTGCCCCCACAACCACTTTGGGGCACCACAGATCATTTGCTTGGAGATCAAGGGGCCACCCCCTTCATCACTATTTTTGGAGCCCTTCCACTCATTTTGGCACATTTTGGACTTCATTTGGCCTTCCAACGGCCCTCCTAGCTACTTGTCTATCATTTTGGCCCTCTTGATAAACTTATTTTTCATATTATAAAGCTATTTGGTGGGCTTGTCACCAAAGGTTTGTTATTTGTACATTATTTTATTATTAGGGGATCATATATATTGATGAGAGGTTCATTTCATTCCTCATCATCTCTTGGATTCGTATCTCTTTGGAAAAATAACTCGGACCTGCAATTTGATGGATGAATTGGAGATTAATTGATGCATTTTGATGTTTTGATATTTGCTTTTTGCCTTGGAGCTTCATTTTTGCAAGTTTAATGGATGGATATAATTCTCTTGTCATGTAAGTGCTTCTTTTATGCGAAATGTTTCATGTAATTTGTCTAATGTGTGGAACGCTATGCTAGATTATTTTTGTGCCTTAATTATTGATGCAAAATTTGTAAACACATTGTAATCTTGGCTCGTTGTATACATTATTCATCTTGACAAGGAGATCGAACTATTCCTAGGGGTGGGCTAGGTCTTTACACCTTGAAACTCCATTAACTTGCACCACAAAGTATAAATCCTTGTTGTTGCCTTGTCGTTGCTTCTCTAGGGCATGCAAAGTTGCAATAAGGCTCCTTGATAGAGAAAAAATCCTAAATCAAATCACTTTGACTCCATTCTCCTCAATTTGCAAGGCATTGGTCTACAAGTCCTTGGTGATCACCATAAATTCTTCTCCTTTCTTAAATTTTCATGCCCTAACCCTAGACGGCCTTCCTAGGGCATCCAATGATTTCCATTCTAGCCATTGGTTTGCTCAGCAAGTTGGTGAGGAGATGCCCTAGGGTGTCCTCTACATGCCCTCAAATTTTCAAGTCAATCCCATGGTTGGTTTGTGAGATACACAAACATCTTGTGAAAAATTTATCTATTGCAACAACTGGAAATTATTCTTCTAACTGTAAATTTCATTGTGCAGTTTATTTGCTACGGCAAACAACGAATAAAATCACAACTACAATTTTCACCGTAAAAATACTGCGAAAAATAAAATGCAAGAAACTGAGAAATTCTAGCACACATAAAAAAATTGACATCGTTATTTTTTGACAATTGTCCCCGGAAAAACCCAACTTGGGAAAACCGGTGCAGCAGATGAGGGTTTTATTATTATGCAGTAGTGAGAAATTCTGAGTACAATAATCTGGATGTCGAAATCTGGCTATCCAGCAGAGAAAATATTGGCCAAAATATCTAGAGGGAAATTACCCTCACTCCGGGCAATTTTGACACTGGACTGCCTCTAAAAAGAAATTCGTCCAACTGGGTCTATGCAAGCCCTGCGTCAAGCGAAGTTTCCTACTGCAACTGCTACTCGAATCGTATGCCAATCAAGTCGTCCTACCTATTGCTGGATGGGAAAATTCTTCTTCGGCACCCTGGGATTCTTCTTCGGCACTCTGGGACTCCTTCCCAACCTTTGGAACTAAAGATGTCATCCCCTCTTAGCAAATTGAACTACCTTTAGAGGCTTTTGCGATAGGACTACATAGCCTCCTGGAGAAACTTCAACCTCTTTGCAAATGCAATCGCTGGATCTAGAAAACTTCCTCCAGCCTACTATCCTCGCCCCTCACTATATTTGCGTCCCTACTAAAGCTCAAATTCTTCTAGCACTATTGGCTCATTGAAAATCGAACTCTCTGTGGTTCTCACAAGTGTTCAAGTATATTTTCCAAGTGCCCATCAACTTCTTCTTATAATCCACTATTGGGGCTCCAATGGCCAAGATTAAAACTAGGATCATATCAGAGTCGATCAGTGTAAGTTTCTAGAGAATTCTCACCTTGACTCGATTAATTTTGATTAATTAACCATTTTTCCTAAGTTTAGACTTAGAAAACATTAAAAAATTGGTTAATAATCTAACCCTCTAAGGAAATCGAACTCTCTGTGGTTCTCACAAGCGTTCAAGTGTATTTTCCAAGTGCCCAACAACTTCTTCTTATAATCCACTATTGGGGCTCCAACGGCCAAGATTATAACTTAATCAAGGGCTAGGATCATATCAGAGTCGATCAGTGTAAGCTTCTAGAGACTTCTCACCTTGACTCGATTAATTCTGATTAATTAACCAGTTTTCCTAAGTTTACACTTAGGAAACATTAAAAAATAAGTTAATAATCTAATTAAGCCATCTCTAGGTGGAATTTCTAGAAAAAATTTCTGGGTCATGGAGATCTCATGTATGCTAGCCTCTCCACCAAGTTTCGTGACTAGAACACATTCGATGCTACAAAAACTAACACTCCCTCTTAGCGAGGATTGTGTTCTAGTACTGCATACCCTGTTACAACACCCTGTCTCTGTATCATCCTTTGTCACGCTACTAATGCCCACCAACCACTACACAAATTTGATGTTGCATCCATGTTGTTGCTAACACTGCCATACTACTACCAACTGTGCATCTGCACTACAACTCCCTCTCATATGTTGTTGTTGCAACTGCAACAACTACAACTGAGAAGCATCAAAAATACTTAATCAACTGTGTTCAGTATTATACCATTGTCTTCTAAGTCCTGACTGCTACTAGCCTCTGCACTATCAACAATGTTATCAGAACCGAACTGGTGATCGAACCGAAAAACCAAGTAGACTGGGAACTGGTTGGACCCGGACCGGAACCGGTAAAAAACTGGGAAAAAAACTGGTTTACCAAAAACACAAAATATTCATATTTTAAAGAAAAGCATATATATTCAAGTGCATCCATATGAATCCAAACCATTTATACACATACGCAAAAGTTCTCATTCATATAGCAAGTAATAGTGCATATAACCAAAATAGCACTTAGTGCAAAACATCATTGAATCAAAAAACATCAGGTAGCAGGCTCTAAAAGGCCTTTATAGTCCAAAATAACATGATAGTATGATACTACAGTCTACAATACTACAACTACAACCTAAAAGTGCTAATTGTCAATGTCATCATCAAAATCATCATCCTGATCATCCTCCTCGTCCTCATTTGAAGAATGAGTAGCATCCAAGTCTGCAATCATTGACTATATTGGGATCTTTATCATCAATATAACCCTCTGAGCATTAAAATAAAAGAGAAAAAGCGTAGCATTTCAGGTCAAGATTTTGTTTCAGTGATGGGTACATTTTTAGTAGAATCATGATAGAAAAATTCAGCAACCATTGCCACTAACACCAAAGTACGTAGAGGGATTGGTGCTATTTATTAAATACTAGTTCCTTAACCTCATACATGACAAAATCCAATGGAAACGTTGCATGTTAGTTTTTCTAGCATCAAATGTGTTCTAGCCACGCAATTTGATGGAGAGGCTTGAATACATGAGATCTCCAAAACCCAAAAATCGTTTTTGGAAATTCCACTTAGAAATGACTTAATTAGATTATTAACCTATTTTTTAATGTTTCCTAAGTCTAAACTTAGGAAAATTGGTTAATTAATCAGAATTAATTAAGTCAATGTCAGAATAGTCTAGAAACTCACACGAATCAACTTCAAAATGATCCTAGCCCTTGATTAAGATTTAATCTTGGCCATTGGAGTCCCAACAGAGGATTATAAGAAGTCGATGGGCACTTGGAGAAGATACACCATGAGTTTGATTTCCTTCGCAGATCAATTTCCAGAGAGCAGCAATCAGTTGCCGGAGAGTTCAAGCTTCAGTGAGGAAAAGGGGCAGCGAGGTTCGAGGAAGTTTTCTAGATCCAGCGAGTGCATTGCAGAGAGGCCGAGATTTCTCTAGGAGGCTGCGCAGGGGCATCGCAGAGCCTCAAGAAGGTAGTTCGATATGCTTAAGAGGGTGGACTTTTTCAGTTCCACAAGTCGAGTAGGAGTCCTAGAGTGTCGGAGGGACGTTTTCCCAACCAACAACAGGCAAGACAGTTAAATTAGTAGTCAGTTCAAGTTGACGCAGAGCCTGCGCAAGCCCAGTTGGACGACTTGCTTTTCAGAAGCAGTTCAGTGCCGGAGTTGCCCGTAGTGCAGATAATTGCCCTCTAGTATTTTTGCTAGTATTTTTCTCTGTAGGATTGCCAGATTTCGGCATCCATATTATTGTATTAAGGTTTTCTCAATTGTTGCACCGATTTTCCCAAGTTGGGTTTTTCTAGGGACAATTGTCCAAAAATAACAGTGTCATATTTTTATGTGCGCTAAGTTTCTCAGTTTCCAACGCTATTTTTTTCCGCAATATTTGTTTGTGAAAATCACAGTGTGAATTATTTGGTATTTGTCGTATCAAACTGCAAATAAATTGTTAAATCAATTAACAATTAGGAAAATAATTTCCAGTTGTTGTGATAGATGAAATTTTCACATGGTATCAAAGCATGAGTGATCAGCCACGAAGCTCAGAAGCAGAAGAGAGAATTCCGCTGCTCAAAGGGAGCAGTAGGCCGAAATTCCTAGAGGTTGCGCAATACCCAGATTGGCAGTCCAAGTTGCTGGGGCAGGAAATCGATTTTTAGTTGCAGGATTGAAGAAAAGTCAAGTTTCCTGGGTTAGTGATTCCAGTAATCAAAGGGAGCAGTTGTAGCTCAAATTTTCGCTGAGAAGATTCCTTGGTTGGATGCAGTGGGTTTTGCAACAACAGAACCAGCTTTGAGTGGAAGAGAAAAGAACACATAGAGGGAAAATTTCTCTCAGGGGATCTCGAGTTTTAGAGATCTGATTTTTCCAGATTGCAGATTGGCAGTAGCTGTGGGCATAATTCCTCACTCCAGAAGGGAGTGCGAATAGCAAATTCAACAGCCAAGCAAAGGGAAAGAGGGAGATTTTCAAAGTTTATTTCTCCAGTTTTTAGTTTCTAGATTTTGAAGCTCTGCAGGGATGGTCGTACGAGAATGACAAAGGAGGCAATGCGAGTTAGCCAGAATGCAAATCTAGGCAGCAGATCGACTTCCAGTTGTCGTAGGCAGATGCCGAAGGAAGTGCGAGTTGCAAAGAAAGGAAGGTCCCAGCCAGGGACTAGACTTAAAAGGAGATAGTGGTGCACCAGATCCAAGAGGAGTATAAGAATCCAATGTGCCATATTGGGAAGGGTCCAACACAGATGCAATAAGGAGATTAGTCAAATTAGTTTTGGGTTGTTGTAGCAGGACCATCACCTTTGCTACAGGAGCTCACAGTATCATAATAGTAGGTTCAGTGTCGGCAAACGCAATCTATCATTAGACAATTGCAAATCTAGTTGCAGTGAGTACTCGGAAGAGAGTTGCAAAGCTAGATGCAGTGACACAGGCATTGTGAATTGCCCAGTTGTAGTATGCAGATGCAGTTCCAGCTAGAAGATTCCCAATGCAAAACTATTCGGTCCAGTTTCCAGTATAAGAGGACAGCGCGAGTTGCTAGGCGGGAGCAGATAGATTTCCCATCAGGAGATCGAGACTTAGAGGGAATCTAGTTTCAGAGGGAGCATCCCTATGGAAGCTAGTGCTTTAAGCCCTGAGGAGATCAGACTCATTGCAGTAGCTGCAGCCGCAATGCAGAGACAGCAACAAAGCAATAGCAGCAACAGTATGAGTAGATCAGAGGTCAGAGTTGCAAAGTATGGGCAAGATCCTTGAGGTGTCCTCCTCATGGATCATTACCTAGCTACGGGGGCCCACAGTATTCAGCAGCAAGATGGATCAGTGGCAGTTGATGCAGTTAGTACCAGAGTGACAGTTACAAAGTAGTAGTAGTCAGATGCTAAGGAGTGCAATGCAATATTGACAGCAGAACAGGTGGCTCAGTGCAAAGTTGGCAGCAGTGCAAATTCTTCAGTGACAATGCAATAGCTAGTAGCAGTCAGATACTCGAGTGACAAATGCATTATACTGATCACAGATGATTCAGTGTTTTGGTTGCTTCTCAGTTCCAGTAGTTGTAGTTGCAGCAACAACAGATGAGAGGTAGTTGCAGTGCAGATGCAGAGTTGGCAACAGTATGGCAGTGTCAACAGCAACACAGATGCAGCATCAGAGTTGTGGGCAATATGATCAGACATCAACAGCGTGACAGGAGGTGATACAGCGACAAGGTGTTGTAGCAAGTTGTTCAGCACTAGAGAGAACAAGTCCTCGCTAAGAGGGAGTGTTAGTTTTTGTAGCATCGGATGTGCTCTAGCCACGAAATTTGATGGAGAGGCTAGAATACATGAGATCTCCAAAACCCAGAAATCATTTCTAGAAATTCCACCTAGAAATGACTTAATTAGATTATTAATTTATTTTTTAAAGTTTCCTAAGTCTAAACTTAGAAAAATTAGTTAATTAATCATAACTAATTAATTCAAGGTGAGAATAGTCTAGAAACTCACAAGAATCGACTTCAAGATGATCCTAGCCCTTGATTAAGATTTAATCTTGGTCGTTGGAGTCCCAACAGAGGATTATAAGAAAAAGTCGATGGGCACTTGGAGAAGACACACCAGGAGTTCAATTTCCTTAGCAGATCGATTTCCAGATAGCAACAGTCAGTTGTCAGAGAATTCAAACTTCAGTGAGGAAACAGAGCCAGTGAGAGGCAGGGACAATGAGGCTAGAGGAAGTTTTCCAGATCCAGCGAGTACATTTGCAAAGAGGTCGATATTTCTCCAGGAGGCCGCGCAAAGGTAGCGCAGAGCCTCAAGAAGGCAGTTCGATTAGCTGAAGAGGGCGGATGTTTTCTGTTCCAGAGGCTGGAAAGAAGTCCCAGAGTGTCGGAGAGACATTTTCCCAACAAGCAACAGGTAGGACGGCTAGATTAGCAGTCACTTCGGGCAGCAGTTGTAGTAGGTAGCATCAGGTTGACGCAAAGCCTGCACGGGCCCAATTGGACAGCTTGCTTTTCAAAAGTAGCTCAGTGCTAGAATTGCCTGGAGTGAGGGTAATTTCCCTCTAGTATTTTTGCCAGTATTTTTCTTTGCAGGATTGCCAGATTTCGGCATCCAGATTATTGTACTCAGATTTTCTCACTATTGCATAATAATAAAATCCTGAGTTGTCGCACTGGTTTTCCCAAGTTGGGTTTTTCCGAGGACAATTGTCCAAAAATAATGGTGTCATATTTTTATGTGTGTGCAATATTTTCTCAGTTTCTGTTGATTTAGGGTAGCATCGGATGTGATGTAGCCACGAAATTTGGTGGAGAGATTGGGGCACATGAGATCTCCAATACCCAGAAAGGGTTTGGGCAAATTCTAAATAGATTAGGAGATATTAGAATAATTAATAGTTTTAATGGAGTCCTTAAGTCTAGACTTAGGGAAAATAAAATATTAATGTGTATTAATATGAATCTGTGTTAGAATGGTCCAAAAGACATGTATCAAGCCATATCTAATCTTAGTCGTTGATTAGGGACTTAATCTCGGCCATTGAGATGTCAACAGGAAAATTATAAGAGAAGGCTTGAGGGTCACTTGGAGAACACATCAGAGTGATCAGTCATTCTATTCTCTAGAGCGAGGTTTACTAAGAGAGATAGAATCAGTGATCAGGAGAGCAACTGAGGGGCATTGAGTACAGAGAAACAGAGAAGGCAGAGATTGTGCCAGGAGAGTAGCGCAGCAGCCAAGGAGGGTGACGCAGAGCCAACAAGGGTTCTGCAGGGCCACGTAGAGGCAGCCAAGTGTTGCGCAGAGCACCAAAGGGGCCAGCGTAGCTGATGCAGAGGCTCCCGGAGCTGATGCAGGGCCTCCTGGGGCTGATGCAAGCCAAGAAAGGCTGACGCAGGGCCAGCGTGAGACAGGGAGGGGCTGACGCAGTCCAGATTGGGCAGACGCTGGGGTTGCAAAGCAGTTTTATGCTGAGGAGTTGCCGGAAGGATTTTCTGGGGTTTCAGCCAGGAGATTTCTCTCAAACTGTGAGGTATAGCTACTATGGAAATTCTTTGTTGGGTAGGACAGTTTCGGCACCCAGATTGTACTCTGATATTGCTTAATAAGAAAACCCTCAGATAGTTGCACCGATTTTCCCGCATTGGGTTTTTCCAGGGACATTGGTCCAAAAATAATGGTATCATGTGGTGTGTTTGTTCTTGTTTCTTTTAGTTGTTGATGTGTAATATGTTGAGCATGCACTAGTGTTTATTTTCAGTATTTACTTTGTAAATAACTTGTTAAAGAAAAATAACAAGTAAGTAGGAATAAATCAGAAAAAGTGCATGAAGGGTTTCTAAACCAAGTAAATTTAGAAACTTCAACATGGTATCAAAGTGTGATTGCAGATCACAGGAGGACTAAAAGACATCAGCCGAGTGGAGCAATAGCAGCAGAAAACAATTGTCCCGAGGTGACAGAAGTTGTTTCTAGCAGCGCAGAAGCCAAGAAGTGTGACGCAGAGCCAGCCAGAGTCACGCAGAAGAAGCTAGGAGCTGCGCAGAGCCTCAAAGAGGCCAGTGTTGCTGACGCAAAGTGCCAAAGGGCTGACGCAAACCCATCTAGGGTGACGCAGAGCCAGCGTGAGGCAGAGGGGGCCTGACGCAGTTCACAAAGAGGCAGTCACTGGAGTCTAGAAGGCTGCAGAAATATTGCAGAGTGGAGCTGGTGAGGTGCTGTAGTCAAAACAGTACCTGACAGAGCAGGGCTAGAGGAGTTGTTACCGAGGGTTTCTAGCAGAGGAACCTGGATCAACAGTGCAATTTCACAAGACGATCAGAGTAGGGGGCATCTCAACAAGCGGCAGAAGGATTTCCAGGAGGGAAATCAGGACTCAGAGGGAGTCCAGAAGAGAACTTCCTGACGGGAAGTAGACTCAGAGGAGTCGAACAAAGAACTTCCAAGAGGGAAGTAGAGGAGCATCATGGCACTACACGGGGTAAGAGACCGGGATAAACTGGACGGAGCATCGAACTTCGCAGTCTGGAAGGCCAGAATCTTATCAATACTTGACAGGAATCTTGTCAAAAACTTCGCCTTGAAGGTTATAGCTATCCCAGTCAACCCCAATGATAATGACAAGTATGAAGAGGCAATGGCGAGGACCAAGTGCATTATCCTTGACAGGGTCAAGGATCATGTGGGACCACATATAGCCGAGAAGGAAACGACAGTTGAGATGTGGGAGGTTCTCAAGAACCTGTACCAGCATACTTCTATGCAAAGAAGAACGTTGCTCGAGAACTAGATGAGGTCGTATCAGATGAAGAAGGGTCAACCGATTGACACCTTCCTCGGAGGACTGAATGAGATCCGAGACCAGTTGACTGCTATAGGAGCGACACCGGATTAGGAGCTTATGGTGAGGACAGCCCTGAATGTTGTCTCAGAAGATTGGGAAGTGTTTGTCCAGAGTATCCTGGGCAGAGGGACTCTCCCACCTTGGGACGAGATGTGGGCAACTCTTCGCCAGGAAGAGATCAGACGGCAGTCGAAGACAGGTAGCAACAACAAAGGGATCAAGGTCAAGCAGGAGGAGGAGGATGTGGCCCTAGCATCTAAGGGAAAGCGGGAGAAGTAGAAGAAGAAAGATCTCTCCAAGATCAAGTGCTTCCACTATGGGGAGATGGGTCATTATGCGACCCAGTGCCCAAGGAAGAAGAGTAAGGGAGAGTCTTTCGAGACTAAGGTAGCGCCAGCACGGGCAGAGAAGGAAGTTTTGACAAACGGTGACTATGCCATGAGTGCACACACGCCACTTGAGCGGAAGTGGGGAGACATCAAGTTGTAGTCAGGAGGACTATAGGCGATGAGGGGCAAGATCCTCGAGGTGCCCAGCCTCTTGGATTATACATTGCTACGGGAGCCCCGACAAGGAGTAGCAGGACTTGCTGAGTGGGTAGAGACGGATGCAGATGGAGCGGCAAAGAGAGCTACAGTGCAGGAGTCCCCAGACAACGCAGAGCTAGCAGGCTGCAACAATGCGAGAGGCACAGGAGTGTTGCACCAGTGCAAGAAGGCACAGAAATGTGTGCAGCGGTGCGAGATGCAGGGAGTTGCTGTAGCATGCAAAGGTCAGAGAGAGGGAGCACTTGTCAGCGGCAGAGGGAGCTTCAGCATCAGTGGGTGCATCGGTGGGTGTTTCTAGCCCAACAAGGAGGTCAGTTAGGAGATCAGTTACTTACTTCTCAGTAACTAAGTTGCAATGCAGCAGTGGACAGCACGATGCAATATGATGAGAGGAGGTGCAGTGCAGATGCAATGCTGGGAGAAAAGACCAGCAGCAGCACGGATGCAGAGGGACTTGTCGTACAGATGTAGCAGTGGTAGTGGCACAACCATGGGGAGCAGCATAGGAGGCAGCAGTGCAAAGGATGTTGGGCAGGAAGGCCTAGCATCAACACAGGTACCGATGCCGGATGATCAAAGTAATACTTAGTGAGGAGTATTGCTAAAGCACAGTCCTCGCTAAGAGGGAGTGTTGATTTGGGGTAGCATCGGATGTGCTCTAGCCACGAAATTTGGTGGAGAGGTTGGGGCACATGAGATCTCCAATACCCAAAAAGAGTTTGGGCAGATTCTAAACAGATCAGGAGATATTAAAATAATTAATATTTTTAATGGAGTCCCTAAGTCTAAACTTAGGGAAAATAAAATATTAATGTGTATTAATATGAATCTGTGTTAGAATGGTCCAAAAAACATGGATCAAGCCAGATCTAATCTTAGCCATTGATTAGGGACTTAATCTCAGCCGTCGAGATGTCAATAGAAAAAGTATAAGAGGCTTGAGGGTCACTTGGAGAACACATCAAAGTGATCAGTCATTCTATTCTCTAGAGCGGTGTTTGCTAAGAGAGATAGAATCAGTGATCGGAGAGCAACTGAGGGGCGTTGAGTACAGAGAAATAGAGAAGGCAGAGATTGTACCGGGAGAGTAGCGCAGCAGCCAAGGAGGGTGACGCAGAGCCAGAAGGGCTCACACAGGGCCACACAGAGGCAGCCAAGTGCTACACAGAGCACCAGAGGGGCCAGCGTAGCTGACGTAGAGGCTCCCGAAGCTGACGCAAGGCCTCCTGGGGCTGACACAGGCCAAGAAAGGCTGACGCAGGGACAGCATGAGACAGAGAGGGGCTAACGCAGTCCAGATTGGGCAGACGCTGGGGTTGCAGAGCAATTTTCTGCTGCGTTGCCGGAAGGATTTTTCGGGGTTTCAGCCAGGAGATTTCTCTCAAACTGTGAGGTATAGCTACTAAGGAAATTCTTTGTTGGGTAGGCCAGTTTCGGCACCTAGATTATACGCTGATATTGCTTAATAAGAAAACCCTCAGATAGTTGCACCAGTTTTCCCGCATTGCATTTTTTCGGGGACATTGGTCGAAAAATAATGGTGTCATGTGGTGTGTTTGTTCTTGTTTCTTTTAGTTGTTGATCTGTAATATGTTACGCATGCACTGGTGTTTATTTTCAGTATTTACTTTGTAAATAACTTGTTAAAGAAAAATAACAAGTAGGTAGGAATAAATCAGAAAAGTGCATGAAGGGTTTCTAAACCAAGTAAATTTAGAAACTTCAACAGTTTCCAACACTATGTTTGTTCCGCATTATTCGTTTGTGAAAATCACAGTGTAAATTATTTGGTATTTTTCGTAGCAAACTGCAAATAAATTGTTGAATAAATTAACAATTAGGAAAATAATTTCCAGTTGCTGTGATAGATGAAATTTTCACTTTGCAATCCCCGCAATCTTGATATCCTGAAAAAATTTTAGGTCTCTTGGATTTCGAGTGAAATCTAAAATTCTACTTTCTCCATATGAAATCCATTGAGTTTGGAACCACTCTCAAACATCCTGATTCATTGTAGTACTGTCTTCCGGAGTCATCGCATTTATGTTTGATTGGAATCAATGTTTCGAACCAACCTCTGTGGTTCATCATCAGGATTAGATCCATGAGTGAAATAAGTCAGAACTCACTGAGATTTAAATAAGGCTAGGGTTGAGATGGGAATGAATAATGGTCGACAAGTTAGATGAATAATGGCCATTATTCGTTCCCATCTCAACCCTAGCCTTATTTAAACCTCAGTGAGTTCTGACTTATTTCACTCATGGATCTAATCCTGATGATGAACCACAGAGGTTGGTTCGAAACGTCGATTCCAATCAAACATAAATGCGATGACTCTGGAAGACAATACTACAAAGAATATAGATCGCAAAAGCCTCAAATCAATAATCCTGATTCATTTCATGGTAATGTTAAAAATTTAAGTAAAAGGATGGAAATGAAAGATCAAGGAGAATGTCACTTTTACTTTACGAATTTAACATTACCATGAGATGCATAGCAATAATAGGACCATAGTCTTCATTATTAGGTTGGCCTATGGGAAAGAAGTGGGCCAACCAATTGAAAAAATCAAAAAAGACTATTTTTTTACGTTGACCTGGGAAGGGATAAACAGAACAAAACTAGTCCAGTTTTGGGCCAAAAATGATCAGACCGGCCGGTTCCAGTCCGGTTTTGATAACATTGATTGTCACTGAAGAATTTGTGTTGCTGCCAACTCTGCACTGAGCCACCTAAGCCCTTTAGCACCTGACTGCTACTAGTCTGCAATTGTCACAATGGAATTTGACTACATCTTTGACACTGATCCATCCTGCTATTGAATATTATGGGTCCTCGTAGCCAAGTAATGATCCATGAGGAGGAAACCTCAATGGACCCTGCCAAACTCTGCAATCTCTGGGACTACATCTCCAAGTCACCCCACCTCTCTCCTGGAGGTATGGCTACCATCACCGCAACATATTCTTCCAACCTGGAGGATAGCCTATGTATCTCAACATGTGTTGCTGCCTAGTCCTGCTTCTCATGTTTGTCCTTCATCCTAAGAGGACATGGGGTACTATAGTGGCCAAATTCGCCACACCTGAAGCACTTGACCTTAGACAGGTCTTTCTTCTTCTTCTTCTGCTCCCCTCGTCCCTGACTAGGGCCCTTACATGCTAGGGCCACATTCTCCTCCTCACTCTTCATGCCCTTATTATTCTTGCCATTGAATGTACTCTTCAACAGAGCCTGCCTCAATTCCTCCTGCTACAAATCAGACCACATCCTATCCCACCTTGGCAAGGTATCTCTGGCTAAGATACTTTGAAGAAATACATGGCAATCCTCCGAGACACTATTTAGTGCCAATCTTACAAGCTCTATTGGTTGAGGTGTTGACCCAACAACTGACAGTTGATCTCATACTTCTTGAATCCAAGTGAGAAAGGCATCTATGCTCTCGCCCTTCTAAATTTTGGTGTTCCTCAGCTTCCTTTGGAGATACATATTTTGTTGCTTGGAAGGACTCTGAAATAGATCAGACAAATCATCCCACGTCTCCTTGGTCGTCCTTTTATTTGCCACGTGTGAGGCTAGGTGATCTCAGACACCATCCAGAATCAACCTCTTGGCCTTCGCCATTTCCTTCTTGTACTCCTGTTAATCAGGGTCTTGGGGAACTACTACCACACTCTCTACATAGGTCTTCAAACCATATTCATCTAGAAGGAATAACATCCTAGCCTTCCAGATGACATAATTGGAGGCTCCCTCCAATACATCTTGGTCTCTGAGCCTTGTTGTGGTCGTTTTTGAATCTATCGAAAATACCCTATTTCTGTTTGCTTGGCTGTTGGATTTGCTATCCACACTCCATTCTGAAGTGAGGAAATTTGCACTCAGCTACTGCTAGTCTTCCTGGAAAAAACCAAACTTCTGAAACTCGAAGTCCCCTGAGAGAAATTTTCCCTCGTGTGCTTTTCTCTTCCACCCGACGTTGATTCTATTGCTGCAAAACCCTCTATGTCCAATCAAAAATATGCTCAACAAAAAACAGAGCTATTGCTACTCCCTCTGATTGCTGGAATTACTATCCTGGGCAACTTCGAATTTTCTACAAGCCTACAACTGAAAATCGAACTCCCTACCTAGCAACTTGATCTACCTGTCAAGGTATTCCGCAGCCTCTGAGAATTTCGATCTGTTTCTCCCTCTAAACAACGAAATTCCCTTCTCCAATTTTGAGCCTCCCGGTTGATCATGTTATCAGCCCAAGAAACTCACCTAGGTTGTATATCAGTGATGCTCGGGAACATTACAAATTCAACAAAAAGTTGGATAAATTGGTGGATGAATGAAACAAATGCTACATATTCAAGCCAGATAACCACTTCTACTATGATTGACCCCAGACATGGGTGAACACCCCCAGACTACAAAGCTTTTAACCACCAATTACTCACAGTTTGAGGATAAGGTGATAATGGAGAAGACTGACCACACCAGCAGATGCACAGGACCTTGTGATGGCCGGCTGCAACCAGTTAAAAGGTCTGTAAATCTGTTTTCTAATACACAGACAGGATGACAGCTCTCTGGCATTAAAACAACAAAAACCTGCATACAAATTCAATGATACATGCTAAAACCTAACACAGAGGTGGGATGACAACCCCTCTAATGCTAACATTAACAGCACATGAATAAATGCAAGACAGGCATAGCCTGGAACAAGAAGAAGAAGTGGACAGTGAACAATTAACAGCAAAAGAAGCTTGCATTAGTTGAAAATGAAGACCAGACACTGCAGGTATCACAGCAGTTACAATCTCCAGAAGTTGAACCTTACAGCAAAATAACACTCATCCAACACTCATCAACTGATTACATCTTGTTTCTTGGTATATATAGAGGTTGGTTACAAAATATCTCTGCTACTAAGCATGGAGGTGTTTTAATGGACCACCAACCACATTTACATTCAGATATGGGTCTCTGCTGCAGTCTGACTGCTTTAATGGATGAATTTAATCTTTCTGGTGCTCTGCAGTCCTTCTCTGATCAGGTGGAGTAAAATATGAATGAAACCCATAACCTTTGACTGCTTTTAACTGCTCGAGGCAGTCCTATTTGTCTTCGGCCACTCTGTTGATTAATTGCAGTTGTTGAGGCTTTAACTGTGCAGGTACAGGCAGCAGATCATTGCTTTCTCCTTCCTTGGGCAGCAGAGATCAGTCGGGAGCTCGAGACAGTCGAATGAGTCAAAAATCATGGAGGAGGCATGAGTAGAAGGCGAAGGTAAATAATGGCCGTCAGATCATAAAAATCCACGGCGGAGATGACTTGACGAGGGGTATCGGAAATGGCGCAGACGGGCGAATGAACATGGGCCGTCAGATGAATAAAATCAACGGCGGGGATCGATTTACGCGAGTTAACGGAGGGCAACGGGATCGGGACAACGAGGGCTGTCGGATCTGGACGCACCAGATCCGACGGTGATCGCTATCGGAAGGCGCGCACACGTTAACGGGCGGGAGAATCGTAAAGGACGACGGTTTCACGGGCGGGAGAATCGTAAAGGACGACGGTTTCACGGGCGGGCAGTATTCCCCGCACCGATTTTGGTGCGATGGCGGTTTCCGTATCGTGGGGCGCGATACAATCGGATTAAGACACGTGGCCGTCCAAAATCACTTCCCCGTTGGCTATCGCATGCGCAAGTCACGCGATCGGGGGAAGCGAATGCCGTCGATCTAGTGGTGGACAGTCAGATGAAAGGGAACAAGCGCGAGGTTTAACGCGCAGGCGAAGAACGAAGACCGTTAGATCGTGGTGATCAACGGTTGTAAATGCAAAGGTAACAGAGGGTTAATTATGGGTGCGGTCTCGTGAGTTGAGCGCCCGGGGAGAAGAAAAGCGGGTTATACAGAGTTTACACAGGGTTTTATAAAATTTAAACAGAACCGCACGGGAGGCGAGGAAACGGAGCTATGGAGAAATTTAGAGCAAAACGAAGGAAAACAGGGGTTAAGAAATATGAGCGAGAGGAAAGAGGAAGGGCGAGTAATGGTGTGACGACACATTATCGGGGCTTAAAACGAAGATGAAAGAGATTTATGGATGAAGCAGATATAACAGAGAGTATGAGAGTGTAACGGAAATGGAGGAGGAAGGGAGAAAAGACCGCTCCCAGAACCTGAATTTGCCCTTTAACCAGTGAAGTCAATAGCAGAGCTAATAGATCACTCATGCTCTAATACCATGTGAAAAAATTATCTATTGCAGCAACTGGAAATTATTCTTCTAACTGTAAATTTAATTGTGCAGTTTATTTGCTACGACAAACAATGAATAAAATCACAACTGCAATTTTCACCATAAAAATACTGCGGAAAATAAAATGCAGGAAACTAACAAATGCTTGCACACCCAAAAATTTTGACACCATTATTTTTGGACAATTGTCCCCGAAAAAACCCAACATGGGAAAACCATTGGAGTAGATGAGGGTGTTATTATTATGCAGCAGTGAGAAATTTTGAGTACAATAATCTGGATGTTGAAATCTGGCTATCCTAAAGAGAAAATATGGCAAAAATATCTAGAGGGAAATCACCCCCACTCCGAGCAATTCTAGCACTAGACTGCCTCTGAAAAGCAAGTCATCCAATTGGATCTGTGCAAGCATTGCATCAACCTGAAGCTGCCTGTTGCAACTGCTGCTCGAATCATCTGCTAATCAAGTTTCCCTGTCTGCTACTGGCTGGGAAAATTCTTCTCTGGCACTCTGGGACTCCTTCTCGACCTCTGGAATTGAAGACGTCTTCCTCTCTCAGCAAATCAAACTGCCTTCTAAGGCTTCTGCGCAGCCTCCTGGAGAAACTTCGGCCAACATCACTGTCCCTGCCCCTCACTATCTTCGTTTCCCTACTAAACCTCGAATTCTTCCAACACTACTAGCTCACTGAAAATTGAACCCTCTAAGGAAATCGAACTCTGTGGTTCTCACAAGTGTTCAAGTGTACTCTCAAGTGCCCATTGACTTCTTCTTATAATCCTTTGTTGGGGTTCCAACGGCCAATAATAAAACTTAATCAAGGGCAAGGATCATATCGGAGTCGATCCGTGTGAGTTTCTAGAGAATTTTCACCTTGACTTAATTTGTTCTAATTAATTAACCAGTTTTCCTAAATTTAGACTTATGAAACATTAAAAAATAGGCTCATAATATAATTAAGCCATCTCTAGGTGGAATTTCGAGAAACAATTTATGGGTTATGGAGATTTCATGTATTCTAGCCTCTTCACCAAGTTTCATGACTAGAACACATTTGATGCTACAAAAACTAACACACCTAGCTCCAAAATCGTTTAGCACTTGGTCCCTCTAGGTTAGCGACCTTCGAAGGGGTCTATTTCACTAGAAAACTCGAAGGAAGTTCACTCATTTTTTATCCCTCTTCTTCCCTTGCTTGGTCTGGATCTTTTGTTTGAAGTTTCACCCAAAACACTAGGTTTTTCTTTGGTCCTCTTGGGTTTCTTTGTGGTCCCATATCTCCATCCTTCCCTACTTCACAGGGCCACTTAGAAACCTTCTTCCCTTAGGAACCTTAGGTTTAGGGCATCCCATACCTAGTATTATCTCCAATCCCTAGGTCTAGGCCTACTTTAAGCCTTTCTTGGAGAGCCCCACACCTTGCTTCTAAAGCAAGCAAACCCTACCATTTCAGTCTCTCCTATGAATGGGCTCTAGAAACCATTGTTTATCCTATCATTGACTTATCATTCATTAGTGATTTCCCTCATATCGGGACTCCTCCCATTGGTGAAAGTCTGTAAAGAACAAGGGACATCGACTAAGGTGACAGTGGGTCCTTGTCCCATTGTTGCCACTTGATCTACTAGTAGTCCCTTAGGAACCCCTCCTTGGACCCTTGCTAAATTGAGCGGTAACAGTTACTTCGCCACTCACAGATCAGCTCTTTGATAACACAATACAATTTATGCATGCAAGAACACAATTATTAAAACTGATAAATGCCAATTTATATCATAAATCAACCAATGAAACTGTTGGAAGGGACAGTTGAAGTTCACTCTTGAAAATGGTCTTAGAGTATCTTTTGACAATGCATGTCTCATATTCTGCAGATCAATCTTCAAATCTTATTAGAAAAAATTGAAAATCTGATTCATTATTCAAACAATTTGACATACAAGTACTAATGTGCATGCTTGTATATGTGAAAATAATCTTTTCAACGCTTTCACATATTCTTTTCATGATCTAACTTGAATCCAGTATTCTGCAAATGCCTGCTTTCAGCATCTTTTAATCCACAGAGAAGGGTCTCCCCTGTATTAGAGGAATGATCAAAATGTTCAGCCCTTTCTACATCTGAAGGAAAAGGCTTCTTCAGTTCCATTTTGTCTTGACCAGCAACAGCACATATCCTAAGAACTTTATGCTTATGGCCATGGCCATGACTGTATTCAGGGGAAAGGCTTCTTCACTTCCATTTTGTCTTGACCAGCAACAGCGCATATCCTAAGATCTTCATGCTTATGGCCACGGTCATGACTGTATTCAGTATTTCCCTTATGTCCCTGTGCATGTGCTTAGACTGTTGTCGATGACATTTTTTATCACCATTTCTTCGCCGTGACTATCACGATATGACTGTGATCAAGCCCATGATCACTATGACCAAGTAAAAAAGTCATGGCAATATTAACAACAAGCCGAAGTGTAGAAACAATAAACATTAGACAACCTTCAAATCCACCCATATTGTGAAGTATCCTATCAATAGCCTCAGAGATGAAAATTCCAGTGAGAAGCCAAATAAGTTGAATGAATAATAATGCACCTAAAATCTCAAATTGAAAAAACCCATATGTCTAACGAGGTTTTGCTTCCCATCCCGATGCCCATATTGCAAACAAAGAAATTGCAAACCCACCCTACTTCCAATTCAGCTTAAATATCTAGTTGATGACAATTCAGCTTAAATATCTAGTTGACGGTAGCAACCCAGTATTCAAAAACTACATTTTCTTTTTCACTAAAGCATTTTCCATTTAAAATCTTTTTGTACCCATTGGACAACAGTCATGACCTGCGAGATATTTTATCCACAAGGCTATCTATATTGCTAGGAAGATTAAAGTCATGACATACAAAACATTTTATCTTATCCTTAGCGCCATCTACATTACTAGGAAGATTAAAAATTATTCCATTACAATGAAATTGAATGTGTCAAATAATGTATCAAAGTGTCTAAATTACGTTGTTAATTCACAAGGATAAACAATTTGACATCGTTATTGAGGTCAAACACACATCATTTTTGACATCGTTATTGAGGACAAACAGTTTATAAACAGTTGTAATACCTGTAGTGGGTACTCCCAAGTTCCAACCAGATTACCATTAAAAGCTAGTTCCACACTGGGTTAGACATCTTGGTATATCTTGGTAGAATTTAAAGAGCTAACATTCAATTGTGATTCGACAAAAACAATTAAAATTTAAAACCAATCATATCGGTACCAAAATATTAGTGTCACAGCATCATCTATAAAGGACTAAAGATCCAACTCTCTAACTCTGGTAAGGAAGGCACGAGGTCATCATTTGCCATTTGGCAAGAGGAACAATTAAAACAGATCATATCAGCACCAAAAAACCAAAAAATTAGTGTCATAGCATCTTCTATAAAGGACTAAAGATCCAACTCTCTAACTCTGGTAAGGAAGGCACGAGGTCATCATTTGCCATTTGGCAAGAGGAAAAATTAAAACAGATCATATCAGCACCAAAAAAAAAATTCTCCGTGGACTAAAGATCTAACTCTTTCAAGAACCTATTTCAAAAATTTGGTAAAAGAGAAAAAGGGGCAGTAATTTTTTCACAAATTAGCAACCTCAAACCAAAATTTGGTAAAGGAGAGGAAGGAACACCAATATTTTTACAAATCAGTAACCTCAACCCATAGTAACTTTTTACAAATCAGCATACTCAACCCATTTCGTAATTTGGTAAAGGAGGGAAAAAAACAGTAATATTTTTACAAATCAGCAATCTCAACCCATAGTAAACTTTTCGCAAATCAGCAATATAGTAACTTTTTATAAATCAGCAAACTCAACCTATTTCGTCATTTGGTAAAGGAGAAAAAGAACAGTAATATTTTTACAACTCAGCAACCTCAACCATAGTAACTCAGCCCTAGAGTCGGAGTCTTGGAAATGATCGAGGCGAAAAACCTAGCCGCCGCTCTGCAACTCCTCTGCGCCTGATGCCATTGGCTCAGCCCTCTGGCTGCTTCGGTGGGCTCCGCTGACCTCCTGTGGGTAGTGTTTCCTGTTCCAGTCCTACTCTTGCGCAGAGATTTGTTTGGGTGTCGCGGCGCATTGGGTTGGCGCGACGCGTTGAGTCGGCCCCCCAGTGTTCGTTTTGGTTGTGCGCGGCGCTTGGCCCCTGTGCGGCGCACTGGCCTCTCTACGCGGCGCTTTGAGCCTCTGCTTCTGGTCTTGGATTTGCTGGGGCTCTTTATTCCTCACTGCTCGTTCTCTTCTGCAATGGCTTGAGGGGATCGGTCTTGATCGCTGGGATCTGTGGTCGCTGCAATAATGGAGCCGCCCCCTCCGCCTCCCCCCTCTGATGCTGAAGCTTTTCTCAAACTCCTGGAATCCCTGCCGAAGAAGAAAGTTTCAGAGGCTGCGAAGTTCGTGAAACGATTGGATGACATCCCTGAGATTTCGCTCCCCCCTGAGGGTCCGATCCAGGTCGCCCTTTCTCTGGCTGAGAGAGCTTTTGTGACGACCTGCGCCCCTACCCGGGCGCGCGAAGAGGCGAGCTGCGGCTCCGCTCGAGCGCGCACTCCTCCAACACATAAAAGAGACAGTGGGCGCGAGCGAACCATGGAGGGTGATGGAAATAAACACAAATGGTGAGCTCGCCCCTTTTATAAGGCGGTTAGCCTTATGTCAAGCCGACCATTGTAAATTAATTGGAGGGCGGGCCGACAATAGATTTAACGAATGGTGGCGAATGAATGGATTATGGAGCGTCGGCTTGGGGCGGTTGAGATGCTCTAAGGGAGCATATAAATACAGCAAGCCAAAGCTCATTTGATCATAACGAACTTGGTCTTCATTCCTCTAAGGTAGTGCGCACTTATCACAAGGACGCAGCTACACGGTGAATGAGCCCGTTGAGCGGGCGAAGGTCGGGTGGACTGAAACAGGTGTCTCGGTGGGCGACAGTCGAGAGCCGCAGGCGGAGGAAGTGTTCACGGGTCGGGTGACAGTCCGACGGTGGGCAGACTGTAACCGGGTGTGCGCCGAGTCTGGACAGCGGCGGGTCGAGCGCAGGGCGCTCTTCCGCCCAACGTCGGGCGGATATATCAGTTGTAGAGGACCGGCAGAGAATTCTGGTTCGGGCGCGGTCATACATTACAGTCACGGTATTTCTGAAAAGGGTGAAGTAAGGGAGCGCGGGTGCGCTCGCCCGAATATCACCGGAAGTCGGTACCACGGTGGATCATCGTGCAGGGATACACGGGTGGTCACCTCAACCGCAGAAGCGCGGGCGCGCTCAACCGAGTAACACTTGGGCTGTGTATTGTGGCGGACCATCGTGCAGGGGTACACGGGTGGTCGCCCTGACCGGAGAAGCACGGGTGCGCCCGCCCGATTAATACTTGGGACTGTTATCCAGCGAACCGCCGTGCAGGGGTACACGGGCGGTCGCCCGACTGTCTATTGTATTTAATTCTTGTAATTCAGGCGGACCGCCGTGCGGGTGAGCACGGGCGGTCGCCCTTCTGTTTGTAAAGTGATTACAAATAAATAAGAGAAGTTTATTTACATGACATTGTTGATCTTTTATGCCGGTATTGTTGTTGTTGATTGGTTTATGTTATGCATAAAGTTGGTCTAAATGTTCATGTTGTTAAATGTCTATGATCATTGGTGAATGTTAAATACACTCTAAAGAATTGAAGTTAAGTGTTCTATAGTTAAGGCGTAGTCCATAAACGTGCATTCGGTCAAGAGTGGGCGTTCGGTGGTGCCGCGCTCCGCCCAATAAGAAAAAAAAAGATTGGGGGCGTGACAGCTTTGGTTGGACAGTTCACTGGCCTTTGGCCCTCCCCCAAAACCACGGAGAGTTGGGTTGCTAGAAACTGGGCTTCGCTGACTAAAAATGGTGTCACCTCATATTTCTAGGGAAGGGATTCTTTATGTTTGAATTCTCTGACAAGGATGATAAGGATCTGATATTCCGGAACGGTCCCTATTTCATGGGTCCTTAGGGGCTGTATCTCAACAAGTGGATGCCCGATTTTGACCCAGCAGTTGATGTTCCCACAGTCGTTCCTGTGTGGGTTAGGCTGCCCAATCTGCCAGTGCATTGTTGGAATTGGGAGTCCCTAAAGCATATTGGTAACACCTTGGGCAAATTCATCGACCGAGCAAACAACAAAGACCAATACGACTGTGCTAGAATCTGCGTTGACGTTGACCTGGAGGTTGGTTTGCCCGAGGCAGTAAAGATCAAGGTTGGAAGTTGGACTCATGTTCAAAAGCTGGATTATGAGCAACTTCCATTCAAGTGCAGGAAATGCCATGTCTATGGCCATTTTGCTCGAAGCTGTCCAAAGAATAGTGAAGTGGAGAAAGGCAAGGATGAAGGTTGGACTCAAGTTAAAAGATCCAAAAATGCCCATAAAGCCATTCGAACTGGTAATACAAATGGCAATGGCCCTCAGGCAGCCCCTAGAAACCAAACCCCTATCATGGAAGAGCAAGGAAACAAATTTGCTCAGTTAAGCTCAGCAATAGAAGGCACCCAAGAACCAGAGATGCAGAAGGAAGGATCGACCCACAAGGAGTCCCCCTCGGGATCAAAGCATGTGGAAAGTAATGAAGACAGATCAAAAGAGATCCTCATTGAAGAGACAGAGGAAGTGCAAGGTTCGGACTATGTTGCCAGGAAACGTGGGTGTGGGGACGGGGACGGGGACGGCATTTTTGGAAACAGGGTGCATGGGTTCGTCGGGTAATATAATAATATTAAATTTTAATAATTATATTTTATAAATTATAAATTTATAATTAACAATGTATATGAAATTTTAATTTGTATATTTTTTCAACTTTAAACAAGAAAACTTTAATGATAATCATTTAAACATGCACATCATTGAACATTCAACATTGACATTGAAATTTCAAAATTTATCACCAAAAAACTGTTCTTTTGGATCTTTTCCGTGTAACAATGACACTGTGACAGCTATGTGAGAGAGCTCAAGGCTACTACTAAAACTGAAAATTCAAAATACATACTAGGATAAATGCTAGACTCAGCGATTTTGGTGAAACTTGGGACAGATTTTGTCACACACAGGCTTTAAAATAACTATGCAGCTTAGGTTCATTTGCAAGGATGCCTATCAATGAATCAGGCTGTGGTCGTACAGACCCTTCCTCCTACACAGCCAAGGAGGGTTAGCATTTCTGCCTCCTGCTCTAATTTCAAGACAACTTCTCTCCTTATTGAAATTGCTCATTCTGGCTAGAGCTTGAGCTTGTAAGTTTGCTTTGAATGTTTAGTCTCTCCCATATAAAAACACAATTTTTTCATAGGAGATTCTTCTCAACCTGATAGTGGTCTAGAATTTTCTTGATGTCTAATCATCCACCTACCCCATGCATGGTGTGCTCTGTGGTAAAGCAATCCCAAAAATAGTGGCAGCCTTACCCTTCCACAAAACACGCTTATCAGTCTTTGTTTCCCAATAAAATGCACAGCAGCCATCTGATGGCTTGAGGGATAGTTTGTCTTTGAGTGCGAAGTTCTGCCTGAATATTAATTATCTAAACATAAAACATCTTCGCAGTTTTTAGAGATTACTTGGTGTACAAGTCTGTAGAGACCATATATGATTTAGGCATATTTTCTTAGTTTTAATCTTAACATGATGTTATCAGAATGCTGTGAGAAATTGGCAGATTTTGATACTTAATTTAGCCATTGTCCAAAATAGCCCTTCGCCATTTAACAGCATCAACTGATTACAGCTTATGGCTGGTCTCAATCCTACTTTCTATTTGACCGAAAATGTCTGAACCTGTATGTGTGCATTTACAGTTTATAATTTGATGGTTATTTGGCTCGGGAATGAATGTTTCATTCCAAATTGATTTACAAGAATTCTTAAAAAACAAGACTTGTAAAAAACTTAAAAAACCGGGTGCAGGTACCCGTGCAACACAGGTTTTGATGGTAAGGACCGTGGAAGAATGTTTCATTCCAAATTGATTTACAAGAATTGATTTAGGGTTTTTTAGGTTTTGTTATAGGTTTTACCTTTGTTATAAGTTATTTTTTAAATTTCAATAAAAAAATATTTGAAAATTAAATTTTTAATATAGTTTTTTTTATGAAGAACCCAAAGAACCCAACCCGAAGAACCCGAAGAACCCAAGAACCCGTTAAAGGAAAAGAACCCAATTTTTTTTTTTGAAGAACCCGGTTCTTCATGGAAGAACCCGGTTCTTCTGGGTTCGTCTAAGAAGAACCCGTACCCGAATCCGGTACTTGGGTGCGGGAACCCGGGACGGGTTCGAGAACCCCACCCCCGGGTGCGGGTACCCGTGCAACACAGGGTTCGGAGGAATCAGAAGAAGAAGGCGAAATAGGGGCTTCGCAAACCTCGGCCAAAAGATCATTGAGAGGCCGAAAATCTGCTCGGGAAAAAAGAGAGCAAGAGACTTGCAAAGACAAACTTCAGGGAAGTCAACCAACCCTTGAGAAACTCTTGGAAAATACTCCGAAGAAGAACAGAAATTAGTCCCAGAGCTCTAGGGGAGCTCACCATCCAAAAAGCAAGTGATGAAGATCGTCTCCTAGAATTGTAGGGGTATGGGGAGCAGAATAAAAGAAGAAGCCATAAGAAGTTTGATAAGATCAGAATCTCCCGATCTACTCCTTATCCAAGAGACTAAAATGGAGGACTATGCCTTCCTCCATATCGGTAAGAAATTGTGGAAGAAAAGCGAAGGACAAGCAGTGCCAGCTCGAGGTGCTTCAGGTGGACTGGGCACTATTTGGAATGCTAACAAATTCATAAAGATCAAAGAATTCAAAAACACCCATTGGTTGTTCTCAAAGATACAGCACGTAGAAACAAATATGACTCTCTCCCTCTTTAACGTGTATGCTCCTGTCAGCGCAGGAGAGAAAAAGCACTGCTGGGACTCACAGCACGTAGAAACAAATATGACTCTCTCCCTCTTTAACGTGTATGCTCCTGTCAGCGCAGGAGAGAAAAAGCACTGCTGGGACTCCATTAGAAGTCTGGTAGATTCTGAAGATTTGGCTAATATAATAATAGCAGGGGATCTAAATCTCACCTTATCATTGTCAGAAAAACGTGGAGGAAGCACTGTTAGGGACCCGACGCGGGAATGGGTTGAGGATTTGCTTCAATACTAGGACATGATAGATATTAAGCCTACGTCCGGGAAGTACACTTGGACAAACAAAAGAATCAGCCTGGGACATATCGTTGCAAGGTTAGACAGATTCCTTGTTCAAAGTTCTTTCCTTCTTCTTGGTCTAGAGTCTAGAATGCATATTCTCCCTTGTAGTGTTTCCTATCATCGCTCCATTAAACTTGACCTGCTGGCACATTTGGACCAAGGTCCCATTCCATTTAAATTCAGCTCTCATTGGGTCAAGGAACAGTCATTCTTGCCTCTGATAAAAGAAAGCTGGAAGCTCCCAGTCAAAGGCTCTGCCTTCTTTGTTTGGGAGGAGAAACTTAGGAGAGTTAAAGCTGCTCTAAAAACTTGGGTAAAAACCTTACCAAATCCTGTTGTGGAAAGGAAAATGATTCAGGAACGACTTGAGATGCATCATCTGGTTTCGGAAAATGTTGAGATCACAAAAGAAATACTTGACAAGGAGGCTAATCTTCAGCACATGCTCCTTAAGGCTAGCTTGGCAGAGGAAGAGTATTGGAGACTGAAATCCCGCAGTCTCTGGCTCAAGGCGGGAGATAGAAACTCTTCCTTCTTCCATAAGCAAGCTCAGGCCCGAAAATGCCTCAACTCCATCTCAGAAATTAAAGTAGAGACCACCACGCATAGAGAAATCTGAAGCATAAAGAACGCTGCCTTCACTCATTTCAAAAACCTCTATAGTGAAGAAGAGGCCTTGGGACATGTTTCTATCCTTATGAATGAGGTGCCCTCCCTGATTACCGCTATGGAACCGGATAAGGCCCCGGGTCCTGACGGTTTTACTGCCAGATTCCTGCAGTCCTGTTGGCAGATTGTGGAGAAAGACTTATGCAGAATGATTCGGAAATCTCAAGAGTGTCAGAAAATTGGGGGAAGCACTAATTCGGCCTTCCTGGCCCTCATTCCCAAGGAGAAAGGCACCAACACCTTCAGCAGGTTTCGTCCTATCTCCCTTTGTAATATAGGCTATAAGCTGATTACGAAAGTTATTGCCAATAGATTAAAAATCATTCTCCCAGACATCATTCCTGCGAACCAGGGAGGTTTTATTCAGGGAAGACAGATTGTGGATAACTTTATCCTGGTCCAAGAGGCGATTCACTCTAGTTTGGTTCGCAAAGAGAAAGGAATGGTTGTCAAGTTAGATCTTGAAAACGCCTTTGACAGAGTGAGACATAGTTTTCTGATGGATGTCCTGCGCAAATTTGGGTTTGGATCCAAATTTATCAACTGGATTAAGGCTTGTATCAGCGAGCCATGGATAGCCCCTCTGGTGAATGGGAGGGCCACTGATTTCTTCAAAGCTTCTCGTGGATTGAGGCAAGGGTGTCCTCTATCCCCTCTGCTCTTTGTCCTTCAAGCTTTTGTCCTCAGCTTCCTTTTGAACAAAAAGCAACAGGATCAAGAATTAATGGGCCTGAACATTGCGAGAGGAGTTAATAATATAAATCATGCGTTATTCACGGATGATTCCCTCTTGCTGGGTGCTGCCTCTGTGTCCTCAGCTAAAAGATTTAAAGATGTGGTTGATGACTATTGTGAAGACTCAGGAAGCAGCCTCAATAAAGGTAAATGCCATATCTACTGCTGGAATACCCCTGCCATCACGCTGCAAGCCATCTCCTGTTGCTTTGGTTTCGCGGCCTCCTCGTCATGGTCTTCCTTCAAGTATTTGGGTCTCCCTATTTTCCAAAAACGTGCTGTCAGCAGAGACTGGTTGCCCCTGTTGGAAAAGTTTGAATCTAAGATCCACTCCTGGGGATTTAACTGGCTTAATCTGGCAGGCAAGTCAGTGCTTATAAAAGCAGTCCTAAACAGCCTCCCCATCTATCAGTTTGCTGTGATGCTGGCTCCAGTTGGAATTATGAAGAAAATGGAGGATCATATAAGAAAATTCTTTTGGAAAGGCGGGAAAGCAAACGAAAAGAAAATCCCTTTAATAAGCTGGGCTAAAATCTCCATGCCCAGATTGGAAGGCGGATTGAATTTTAAGAATATTTGCACGCAGAACATTGCGTTGGGAGCAAAGCTGATCTGGAGGATAATTGCCCCAAATCCGGGGTGGGCTCAGCTCGCCTTGTGGAAAAAATTCTTTTGTGGGTAGAGAAAAAGGTGTCTGGACCATCCCATAGCAATCTCTAGCTCGCTAATTCAAAAGCTCTGTGCAAAATCTTCCTTCTTAATTAGCCAACATGCTCATTGGATCCCTGGTAATGGCAAGCAAATTAGAATATGGGAGGATCGTATAATGGACTGCAATCCTCTGGCTGATAATCGTTCCCTGACTTTGTTGAAAGATTGGATGTACAGAGCAGGTTACATTACTCTATGGGATATTTCTAGTTGGGAGAATGGAGACTGGTATAGCTGGATTAACATTGAGGTGCCCCAAATTTTGTCCAACGAGTTTGCAATCTTCTTAGACTTCTTAAATGGCAAGGCTCCTTTGAACAACAGGAAATTGGATACCCGTGGCTGGGGTCCGACCCCTGGGCGTTATTCAGTCTCTCAGGGTTACAGGCAGATCTTATCACATCCCCACGTTCCTCCAGATCCGAAACCATGGAAAGGGATTTGGTCCCAGTCTTCGCTTCCTAAAATCGACTACTTCTGCTGGCTCCTATGTCATCAGAGAATCTTGACTGATGATAGATTACAGAAAAGAGGCTATCTTGGCCCCTCTCATTGCTTGTTGTGTGGAGAAAATGCAGAAACTGTTGCACACCTGATGCTCAAATGTAAATTCGTGGCAGATCTTTGGAATGAGGCCTTAGGCCCATGGAGTTTGGATTTCGTCCTCCCCAATAGCATTCCCGATCTATTTTCGAACTAGTTGAGTTCGTATCCTGGAGGCTCTCCACAGAATGTACATATCAAAGCTGCCTGGTGCATTCTTCCTAAACTAATTTGTTGGCACACCTGGTTGGAAAGAAATCCGAGGATTTTCAGAGATAAGAAGAGAGACCACAAGATTGTCTGGGTTAAAATCAAAAGCCAGTTAAAGGAATGTGTCGGAGATCAGCTGGACGGGGCAGGCCTAAGAGACCATGATGCTGCTTGGAGCGATATCCTGGACCTCCGATTCATTGAAATTTCCAGGCCTCCCGTTCCTCTCAAAGAATGGCAAATTAGACTTAATGCTTCAGATTTCTTGGCTCTTTGCACAAAGCAGGTGCATAACATTCTCTTCTTTGATGGGGCAGCTAAAGGCAATCCGGGCAGTTCCGGAGCTGGTGGAGTTGTTAAAAAAGCTGATGGCAGAATTGTTCTTAGATATGCCTGGGGAGTGGGCTTCAATACCAGCATCCAAGCTGAAGCCCTGGCCCTTCTCCAAGGTCTGAAGCAACTTAAATCTCTCGGTATCAACGATGCAATTGTGATGGGCGACTCTCAGTCTATCATAAAAATCATTGTAGACAGCTCTTCCCCTTCAGATCTAAGATTGTCCAGATTGATCAACAGAATAAGAACCCTGTCAAATTCCTTTCAGAGCTTGAATTTCTATCATGTCAAGAGAGACAACAACAAAGATGCTGACTCTGAAGCTAATAAAGCTGTTCTCCTCCCTCTCAGAGTCATCCTCAGAGATGGAGAAGAAGGCTGGGATCCCATTCCTTAACTGTCTGGTGAATATGTTTTACTGTCTTTTATTGGAGCAGTTTGTCTGCATTTTTAAAGTGGGAAAGATAGAGGCGGTTGCCCGAAAAATAGCTTGTAAAAATCTCTGGCGTAGCAAAGAAAAAGACACATCGGTCCTGGCCAAGGAGTTTTCTGGACTTTGGTTAGCATTTTGTAATCAGTTTTGAGGCATTTTGGCCAGAAATTAATATATCACTCTATCCGTTTCTGTAGAAAAAAGAAAAAAACTCAGCCCCAGAGTCCTAATATTAGAATTGCAGGTATTTTGAAATTTGGCAAGCATTGCATATACTCTGAAATTTTGGCATTTATCCATAAGAATTTATGGGACATTTACCCAGAAAAAACAAAGACTCTTTGGCTAGTAAAACCAACATCAAAACATTAAAGCAAAACAATAATCAATGCACATACTTTTACAGAGTTTATAAGCATTTTTGTTCCTGTTTTAAGTAATCAGGAACTGAAACAATGCACAGAGAAATTGACCATGTGAGACAGCAATTTATCCTTGAAACCCAATTTGGGAAAACCACCTTGAAATGGCGATGTTGAGTGTTATTAACCAATGTTTATAAAAAAATCAGAGTATCATGGCTGTCCAGACTCCAGAGTCCAGACAATTAACAGTTTGATCGCACAGGAAAAGTCAGTCTCGTTGCTAATTTCTGACCAAAAATCAGTCTCATTGCTAAATTCTGCCAAAGAACCCCTATCTCATTTTTCTGCCTGCATTTAATAGGCAGTCTGGAGTGTTTTCTGGTGATAGGCAGAAGGTCAGGCATAGCCAACTCTTCACATCCCATAAGCACTCCTTTGTTATTTTACCTTCTTCAAGCAATTGGTGTTTCCACAAATTCGTATGTGGCCAGCAGCTTTCCAACTCGAAGCTGTTGCTGAGTATGTGGCCAGAGCATGGGTAACTTTTACACCAAGGGGTGACCATAGTAGCTTTGCAACTTGAGGCCATGGCTAAGTATGCAGCCATCATGAGCATGGGTCACTTTTACATGGAGGAGTCACCATAGTAGCTTTGCAACTTGAGGCTGATGCTTATGTGGCCATCATGAGCATGGGTCACCTTTAAATGGAGTGACCATAGTAGCTTTGCAACTTGAGACTGATGCTTACAACAAAAGCTTCACAATAGCATTTCAACTTTGAGGTCGCTGATTACAACATGAATTTATAGGCCATCTCAGCCTCTCAAGGTGTCTGGGTAGCCCATTTCCATACTTTAAGTTCACCCATTCCATCACCAGTGAAAAATAATCCACCAGGTCCAATCTGAAATGCTCGCACTTCATTTCTTGAGAATACTCTACCTCGTTCATGAAACCTAAGACATAACAAATAAAAGTTATTATAACCCCGAAAAAATAGCCAATAGAACATTTGGGAAAAACATGAATGATGGTATCTACATCAATTACAAAACTAACATTGTAAATCCAATGAGTGCATGCAAGATTTCCTAGTGCCTGAAATATTTTTAAAACAAGAAGAAAATGACCCTCAAACAGCCCAAACTCATTTCAAAATCAACCTGCTGCCATTCTCAGAAAAAACAAACCAGATATACCTGCAACCAATCTCAGAAAAAGCAAATAGTATGAAATGACCATAAGAGGGAACGTACCAAATCATCATTTGAGTACAACTGTAGCAAAGATATTATACAAACTTTTATTAAAACTGTACATGGCTGCAAATTGTGAAGACAAGAATATCGGAAAGTGACCATCAGAAGGAACATACCAAATCATCATTTGGGTACAACTGTAGCAAAGATATGGTGCAAAGTTTTATTAAAACTGTACATTGCTGCAAATTGTGAAGACAAGAATATCGGAAAGTGTAGTGTCAAAGTAGGAAGGTTTTGTGAGACAATGCAATATCAGAAAAGAAAGGTTTAGCAAGACAATGCAGTATCAAAGGAAAGAGGTTCAGCCAAATGGTGTAATGTCGTCTTTCAATTAATTTCCCAAAGGAGGGCATAGTAGCTTATTTTCTGCCTTCATAAAAATGTATCTTATTTGAGTGATTCTAACTACCTTCTTAGGGCTAGTAGCATTCAATACCTAAGAAGGCAACAAGCCTCACTAGATTTGAATGAAATTGACACGGCACATCTTGTTCAATCAATAATTGGATCCATTATGACTCATGAAGTCTATTTACAAATTCTCATTCTGCACCTCCCAGGTAGCAATCTATTCGAGGCCAATACTCTGGCAAGTGGAGCATTCCTCTTGTGAAAAGAAGATTGAAGTTTTCTTCGATCGGTGGGTATCAGGTAGTCTTTTGGGGACTTGTGGGATATCCATCTTGGCTACAGAATATAAACCATTCAAGCATTTGTTAGGACAACAAGTTCTTCAATTGCAGCTAGAATCTATCAGAGACTATATACAAGAAGGGGCCTCCCAAGTTTTGGAGAAGATGAGGAAGAAGATTCACTTATAAACCAAAGCAACCTTCAGATCATTAATTCATAGTGTTTTTCAGTGTGCCGAAGAATCAGTGGCATATGAGTTGATAGAGAGAGGGTTGTGTTGACCATTGCATGTCAACTTCCCATAGCAGTACACCCCCTTTTCTTCGTAAAAGGGATAGTGCTTGATTGACATGTCCGTGCCATTTGACAGTCATCGTCGACTTGATCATATTATGTTGTACACCCAGTCTGCATGTGTAAAGTGTAAATAATCTTAGCAAATCTGAGTCATGTATGTAAATTACCTAGGCGGACCTAATTTTCTAGTGATAATCTACATTCCGGAAGGTTTTTTGTCTCACCGATCTATGATCGACAGAGTTTTCCTTCAACCTAACCCCAAAGCCAGAATGAATTTTGTCATTAGAATCTTAGAAGAATCCTAGTGTGTTAATCAGCTAGATTATAGTTGTGTCGCAGAACTAGGTGGTCTATGAGGGTCTATGTCAAATGGGTTTTCCCCCTTGAGATGTAAAATTGTAAAAGTCATGATGTAAAGTGTCTTGAGGGTTAGAAAATGTTTTAATCCCCTCATAAGTCCTAAGTCCTAGGTCCTAGGTGATTTTTCCAAAGGCTAAGTTCGAGAATCCATTTAAAAAATAAAAATTAAAAAAAAAAATATATATATATATATATATATAATAATAAAAACTTTAAAAATAATAAAATAATAATAGGTCAAATTTTTGAGTAAATAAATGCAGAATTTCAATTTTTTAATGCATCTAAAAAAATTTGATGAATGAGATTAAAAGATGTTTTGATCCTCATCGACAATCGAGATCATTTTGACGTGGATCACTCGAACTAGCCGTTGGAATTTTTCCTTTAAATAGGATTCTAGGGGTCATTTGAGATCATTCGATCTGTGAGTCTTGTGCTGAAGAAAGCTCTCTTGTAAACTTTTTCTGGTGCAAATAAAGAAAGACTTTGGGGTTGAAATCTTGCTGGTGTTACTCTCCTGAAGTGTTGTGAGTTGTTTTATTTTCTGCATAATTTTATTTTCACCCATTAGTAATAGCTTGATGTAGAGTATTGTTGAACACAGGTATCTTGTTCACTTACTAGGGTTTGAATGGTAATAAGATTTTTGAAATAATGGCAGGTATCTCCATTGTATCTGGAATCTAGTATTGTTTTTTCCCTCTTTATTGATGGTTGAAGTGAGCTGTGCAGGAAACCCTTATTGAGAAGATCAGTGGGCGTTTGGGGAAGTTCTCCGTTGAACCAGCCAATTCCCGCAAGCATTCTCTTGCAGAGCCCAACCAGTTTCGATCCTGGGTTTATCATTTAAGTTTGTTTTATGAATGCATGAGAAATTTCTGAAGTATCTCATAGTAAATCTGATATCCCGAAAATATTATGGAGGGTTACTGACAAATCTGGTTGTTGCAAAGTCACAAAGTTGTAAATTTTGTAGTTGGTTTTTAGGGTTTTATTTTTTGCATGTATATTGGCTGTTTTTCTTTTCTATTTACAGGTTGCAGGGTTTTCTGAAGACCTCCGAGGGTTTGATCAGCTCCCCGTTATTATTCAAGGTTTTGTCATGTTGCAGGTTTAATTGTGTTTCAGGGACATTTTGAAATTTTTTAAAGCAAAGCTGTGTTCCAGCCTCTCCATACCTGCTGCTCTATCAGCCTGCGCTATTCATCTGTTGTTGTCCATGTTCCACGCCTCTGTTGAAACCTGCAATCCTACCTGCACCCTTGCTATCTCATCCTTTTCTCCCACGCAAACCCTCACACAGCTATCAGCACATCGCAGCACCTTCTCCTGCCTGTACGCAGAGCTACAGATCCATTGCCATTTTTTTTATATACTCATCCTGTCTAACCTGCGCTGCCCAATCTTTTGCTACAGTGATCCGCTCATCGAATCTTCTTCATTCATCAAAATCCGTGGCCTTTTCCTGCGTCCTCCAACACGTTGTCCGCTCTGCATATCCCCTTAATACGCTGCAAGCAATCCTCACGCTGCTTTCCCTCTTTCCGTCAAGCTATCACTGTGAATCGTCACACTTCTTGTGCCAATCCGTCCAGCCTTCTAGCTTTGCTGCGTTCAGCTCCACGCGGCCTTGGGAACTCGTGAGAACCTGCAAACAAAAAAGGAAAAACACGCAGCTCCTTCCACGCTTCTCCTCACGCTGCCTACCTACACGCATTGAAACGTAACAGCTGCATTCTCCGCTGCTGTCAAAACGTCCAGGCCTGCGTTCCTCCTGCCGCCATCAGGCTCAGCTGCACTAAAACGCATTCATCTCTTTGATAACAGGTTTAATCGTATTTTTTTATGCGTACGACGGCTTGGTTTTGCATAGTTTAGATTTTAAATTTTTTATTTCTATATATGTATGATCAGGTGAGCAGTTCTATTTTTTCCGTTTTTCTTAGATTTAGTTGCTTCTAAGTTTTATTTTTTAACTTAGCGCATAGTTTAGCTTAGGGTTTTGAATTTTGAATTACATTTTCTTTAAAGTTGAGTTTAAAAGGAATCCTTTTTTTAAATAGATTTTAATTTTGATTATTTTCTAGTTTTAGATTTCATAAATTTTTACTTTAGTTTTAGATTTAGATTTAGGATTTAAGTTATTATGTTTAGTTTTTTCATTTAAAAATATAATAAGTAAAAAAACAATCACAAAAATTATAAAATTCTAAAAAGCATAAGAGGTTTCTTTTAATTTAGTTTAGATTTTAATATTATTTAGATTTTTTGATTTAAAGTTTCATTCAGTCTTTAGTTTTGTTTTATTTGAAAAATATAAAAATATTTTGGAAATTTTTTGCTAGTTTCAGTCTTGGCTCAGGGATTTATTATGTTTTATCTTTTCTGCTGAGGCTAAAATTTTGATGTGGGAATAATATTTATCATTTCTTTATATGGTTAAACAGGCTTAAATGTTCATTTGAAGATTAACTACATGAATGTGATCTCTAGTTAGCATTTTACGTGGTTGTTTAAAGCACTTTATCTTTCGAAATTTTAATTGTTGGAGTATCATTAAGCCATTGAGCATTTATTGATTATCTCGCATTTGGTAAAATTTAAGCTTCGTTTGAGTTGTTTGATGGTTAACGATTGTTAATGAGCCCATATTCTTGCAGCATTTGGTACATAATCGTTTAATCATTTATTTCATAAGGCACTGGTCTATTAACTTAATGAAATCAATTAAGTGCTTGTTTCCCTTCGTGTCTCCCAACCCAACTGGTCCCCAGTTGGTCATCCATTATCCCATAGGGTCTACCCCCCTTAGCCGCGGGAGACAGGCTTAAACGAATAGATCGGGGATCAGGGTGACAGCCCCCGGTCTGAGCGTTGTCGTGACAATTTGTGCGACAACATTTTTTGGCGTCGTTGCCGGGGATAGAGTTTTTTCTGTCCTTAGTCCTTTCATTTTGAGCTTTCCGTGTTTCACTTCCTGTCCGGGTGGCAACTCCACTTCATATATTATCTACAAGAGTGTATACTAGAAGACATCCAAGCAGTGTGTGCAATCCTGCTCCTAATCCTGAAAGGGCCCTCAGGGTACGATTACACAAACTCTCTTCTCGTACACTTCTTGTTAACCTCGGACAAGAAGCCCTCTCTGATATCCATTTACTTTTTACTAGTCTAGTTAAGCACGACATCATGGACATATTTGCCCCGTGTAACTTTGCTAACATTCAGGGTTATCCCAATGATATTCCAAAACATGGAATGGATAAATTGCCTATCTTTCAGGGAGATAACGCAATCAGTGCTAATTCACATCTGAAAGCTTTTAGTTCATGGCTGGGGAAGTACGCAAGGGCCGCTGATTTTAATCATGAAGATGTTAAAATGACCCTTTTTGTTCTGACCTTGGAGGGTGATGCTTTAGATTGGTTTACGGAAAGCCTCAAAATTCATTTGATTCCTTACAATTGATTATTAATGCCTTCAAGGAAAAGTATGGAGATAAGAGAGAAGGAAGACACCTTGTGAAAGCTATCAGCATAATCAAAAAGAGAGAGAATGAAACCACTGAAGAATTTAATAAAAGGTTTAATGATATTATTAAAGAATTACCTCAAGACTATAAACCTACAGACAAATCTCTTCGAGATTTTTACATTGATGCCTTTAGTCCTGAGCCATCTTATGAATTGAGGCGTGCTAGACTTAATGATTATAGGGATTGCCAAGCCTTAGCTATCAAGCTTGAAAAGGACAAGGCGACATCTGGGAAGTCTGAGATCCCAAGTTTTGATAGCGCTGCTACGAAACTAAAAGAACCTAAAGGAAAAGCAGTTTAAGAGCCTGAAAGCGAACTTGTTCTCAAATTGCTCCAAAATATTGAAACCATGGAAATTAATCATAACAAGGAGATAGCCACTTTGCAGAATAAGTTGATCCAAATGGAAAGAGCACAAACGCAAAACTTCCAGCCTCGAAATAATAATAACAGAAATAGCAATTGGCAAAAGAAGGGTCAGTCTAGTGAGCAGGGACCTCCTAATCCATTAACTAATTTGGTTGATAATGCTCCTCCTTACTGTCAGGTTTGTGATGCTCTTGATGAAGAAGCCACTTGCCCTATCGTTAGAAGAATCTTGGATAATGGAATGTTTGGGACAGGTGATCAAATAAATGTAGTAGGTAACAAGCTTCCTTTGTCTATGGATGATTGGATAGAGGTCAAGGAAAATAGTCGTGACGTTATGAATCCTTCATCAACTTTTAGTATAAATAACCTTGAAAATGAAGATGACATTTTGGCTAGGTTATTGGTGAAAAACCCTCTCTAGAGCAAATCATGGAAATTGCTAGAGATAAAGGTTTAACCTATCAGAGAAGGGATAAAGATCAGAGCAGGAATCAAATTCCCCCTCAAAACTTTAACCCCGGTTTAAGCTCTGGATTAGATATCGATTTGGGAAGTTGGTTCAACAATGCGAAAATCTGGGTTCCTGTCTCTGAGATTGCTAAAATCCCTTCCCAAAGAGATAAGTTACTAAAAGCTATTCAAGGTCCTCAAGTAAATATTTCTCAACAAAAGAATCGGGAAGTTGACTATCACGATACTCCCATATATTTGCAAAGCTTGGATGCGGATAACAAAGATCACCAACCTTTCTTTATCACCTTGTTAGTTAATGGATATAAATTGAATAATTGCATGTTGGATTCTGGTGCATCAGCTTGTGTAATGACTAAAAGGGTCATGGAACAGCTTAACTTAAGGGTTTCTAGACCCTACTATAATATATGTGCCATGGATTCTAAAAAGATTGAAGTGCATGGTTTGATCAAAGATTTGCAAGTTCATCTATCAGTTTACCCAGACATCATGATTGTTATGGATATTGTTGTGGTGGATGTGCCTGATGCCTGGGGTATGCTTTTATCCAGAAAGTGGGCCTCTGATCTAGGAGGAAGTATTCAAATGAATTGGTCATATGCTATGATTCCTTCTCCTAGGGGTGATGGTTTTGTAAGACTAAATAGAGAGCCCAAAAGAAAATTTCATGTCGAAGATCCTAAGAGACCTCACAACGAGATAATCAAACAGCAATCTCACATTGGGAACTATGCCATCATGTCTAATTTCATAATTCCTCCCGATGATAAGATTAAGGATCTCAATGATAGAGTTTGGTACATGTACTTCGATGATGCATCGTCTAGGCATGGTAGAGGTGCTGGAATAGTGCTTAAATCTCCCCTTGATCACATTTTCAAGTTTGCCTATCGATTAGAATTTGAAGCAACCAACAATGTCGTTGAATATGAGGCTATATTGTTGGGTCTTGAATTGGCAAAATCTTTGAAGATTAAGTTGCTTAGCATTAAGGGGGATTCTAATTTAATTATCATGCAGCTTAAAAATAAATTCACATGTAAAAATCAAAGATTAAGAAATTATCGAAACGCTGTGTGGGATACTATGGAGCACTTTGATGCCCTTGACCTCAAAGCTATCCCAAGAGAGCAAAATAGTTTGGCAAATGAACTTGTCGTAGCTGCTACTACTTTCCAGTTATCTGATGAGCTAATTAAGGATAAGATCAAAATGGAAGTAATATTTAGACCATCTGTTCCAGATAACTTAGAGCATTGGCAAGTCTTTAATGATGAAAAGCAAGTCATTCGTTTTCTTAATAGTTTGGATGAGTTTGAGGATTTCCGAATAGATTCTCAGGAGGATGGATCTTTAAATCAAGAGCATATCATAAATCCTACTCCTAGGAATGTGGTTGTCTTAGAGCAACATTTTGATCGGCATGATGCCACGAAGTTGAGAGAAGAAAATAAGATGGACCCAGGCGAATATCTCGAGATAAACATTGGCACTTCTGAAAACCCAAAGATTGTTAAAATTGGTAGAGGTACTAGTGTGGAGGAAAGAAAAAAGTTAACTAATTTACTTCGCGAATACCGAGATGTTTTAGCTTTTTCTTATGATGAATTAAAGGGCTATAGGGAAGATGTCATGAAACATACTATCCCCTTGAAAGATGAAAATGCTAAACCCTTTCGCCAGAAACTTAGGCAAATTAATCCTAAATTAGCCCCTTTGGTTCAGAAAGAGCTTGCGAAAATGCTTGCAGCAGGAATTATCGCTCAAACCAGGTATTCGACATGGTGTCCAAATCTGGTGATTGTTAGGAAAAAGAACGGTACGATAAGGCTTTGTGTCGATTTCTGAAACCTTAATCTAGCATGCAAGAAAGATAATTACCCTTTGCCAAACATGGAGACTTTGTTGCAAAGAGTAACCGGTTTTGGAATGATGTCGTTGCTAGATGGTTTTTCTGGGTACAATTAGGTATGGGTTAAAAGGGAAGATCGTCATAAAACCACATTCACCACACCATGGGGTACTTTTGAATACATTAGAATGTCGTTTGGGTTAACCAACGCTGGGGCTACATTCCAAAGGGCTATGGATTATGCCTTCAAGGGGTTAATCGGGAAATTTATTGAGATTTACCAAGATGATCTTACTGTATTTTCTAAAGATGGTATCAGTCATGTAAATCATCTTAGGCAGGTTTTCGATAGATGTAGAGAATACGAGATTTCTTTGAATCCAGCTAAGTCTGTTTTTGGAGTGACCGAAGGGAAATTGCTTGGCCATATCATTTCTAAGGATGGAATCAAGATTGATCCTAAAAGAATTGAAGCAATCCAAAAGATTCCTCTCTCTCGTAATCTTAAATCCCTTCAATCTTTCCTTGGAAAGACAAATTTTCTTAGAAGGTTTATTCCAAATTACGCAGAAATAGCTAAGCCTATTCAAAGTCTTCTAAAGAAAGATGCAAAATTTGTTTGGCAAGAAGACGGCAAAAAGGCTTTTCAAGAAATCAAATGCGCTATTGCAAGAGCTCCTGTCTTAGTTAGTCCCGATTATTCCAAGGATTTCATGATTTTTTCTTTCGCTTCCGAAGATACCATTGCTGGTGTCCTATTACAAAAGAATAAAGATGGTCACGAGCAGCCTATTTCTTTCATGAGTAGAGCACTTCAAAATTCTGAATTGAAGTATAATACCATGGAAAAGCAAGCTTATGCCCTTGTCAAGTCTCTTAAGCACTTCAAAACTTATGTGGGTTATTCTAAAATCATTGCTTTCGTCCCACATTCTGTTGTTAAAGATATATTAACTCAAACCGATTGCTTAGGGACTCACGCTAGGTGGGTTACTAAAATACAAGAATATGATTTAGAGATCAGACCCACCAAGCTAGTCAAAGGCCAAGGTTTGGCTCAAATGTTGACTGAAGGTAATGAAAAGACTCTTGGTTTATTTTGTCTTAGTGATCTATCTTCGCCTGAGTTGTAAAGATTAGGAGAGCATGAGTGGTACAAGGACATAGTTTATTACTTGATGAATATTGCATGTCCTAACCATTTAGCTGCTCATAAGAGAAGGGCTCTTAGACTAAAAACCACTAAGTATTGCCTTATGAAGGATGGCCTTGGATGGAGAAATCCTGAGGGCATAGTGCTTAGGTGTGTTGATGACATTGAGTCCAAGAAATTAATCTCTGAGTTTCATTCAGGATTTTGCAGTGGTCATTATGTTGCTAGAACTACTGCCCACAAAATCCTGAGAGTTGGTTATTATTGGCCTTCAATATTTTCTGATGTGCATAAGTTTGTTAGAAATTGTCAAACCTGTCAACTATTCACTGGGAAACAGAAGCTTGCTGCCCTACCCCTACAACCTGTCATTGTAGAGGCACCTTTTCAGCATTGGGGTCTGGACTTCATAGGGAAGTTCCATGAAAATTCTAGCAATGGCTACTCATCGATTTTGACTGCTACGGATTATTTCACTAAATGGGTTGAAGCCATTCCTGCTAAGAATGCCACTGAAAAGGTTATTATGGATTTCACTGAAAACAATATCATTACTAGATTTGGTGTCCTTGCTAAGATCACTACTAACAATGCCAAAGCTTTTAGTTCCTCAGAGTTTTCATCTTTTTGTTTCAAGTATGGCATTGTCTTATTTCATTCATCAAATTACTATCCTCAGGGTAATGGTCTGGCCGAATCAAGTAACAAGAATCTTATAACCATTATCAAGAAGATAGTAGGAGATAATAAGAGATCATGGGATAGCAAAATCAAGTATACTTTATGGGCAGATAGAATCACTAAGAAGAAAGCTACCAGTAGATCTCCCTTTGAATTAGTTTATGGCTTGGATGTAACCTTACCTGTGCACCTGAAATTGCCAGCTTATCAGCTCCTTCAGAATTTTTCTACTAATAAAGATGTTGTTCAGAATAGAATAGATCAAATTGTGGTAGATGAAGCTCGTAGGACAGCTTTTGATGCTATATGTAAAAATCAACCTAACATTAAGAAAAGCTTTGATAAATTCTCTCGATTTAGATCTTTGCAGGTGGGAGATATGGTACTTCTTTGGGATCGCAAAAATGAAAAACCAGGAAAACATAAGAAGTTCGACAGTTTGTGGCTGGGACCGTACATCATTCCAGATATAGCTGAACCAAACTCATTCCACTTAAGCAGATTGGATGGCGAACCACTTGATCTACCTGCGAATGGCCAAATGCTCAAGCTGTTCTTCAAAGATGATATCTGATGCCATAGGGCATCCTTTGTATTGTATTTCTAACCCTACTCCTTGTTATTTCAGCATTTCATTTTTGTTTTAGGATTAGATTTACTTTCCTTGTTAATAAATGAAGAGCTTCTATCTTTCATGTGCTTAAATGTTATATGATGATTTTTGAATGGACGCCACTTATTTCTGTTGTGTTGCGTGGATGCAGATTCTGGATTCTCACATTCCTACAGTGCAGCAACGTGTCCCAAGTAGAGCTAGATGTTGACCACTGCGTGTCAACTTCCCATAGCAGTACACCCCATTTTCTTCGCAAAAAGGATAGTGCTTGATTGACATGTCCGTGCCATTTGACAGTCATTGTCGACTTGATCATATTATGTTGTACACCCAGTCTGCATATGTAAAGTGTAAATAATCTTAGCAAATCTTAGTCATGTATGTAAATTGCCTAGGTGGACCTAATTTTCTAATGATAATCTACATTTCGGAAGGTTTTTTGTCTCACCGATCTATGATCGCCAGAGTTTTCTTTCAACCTAACCCCAAAGCCGGAATGAATTTTGTCATTAGAATCTTAGAGGAATCCGAGTGTGTTAATCTGCTAGATTATAGTTGTGTCGCAGAACTGGGTGGTCTATGAGGGTCTATGTCAAATGGGTTTTCCCCCTTGAGATGTAAAATTGTAAAAGTCATGATGTAAAGTGTCTTGAGGGTTAGAAAATGTTTTAATCCCCTCATAAGTCCTAAGTCCTAAGTCCTAGGTCCTAGGTGATTTTTCCAAAGGCTAAGTTCAAGAATCCATTTTAAAATATATATATATATATAAATAAAATAAATAAATAAATATATATATATAATAAAAACTTAAAAAATAATAAAATAATAATAGGTCAAATTTTTGAGTAAATAAATGCAGAATTTCAATTTTTTAATGCATCTAAAAATATTCGACGGATAAGATTAAAAGATGTTTTGATCCTCATCGACTGTCGAGATCATTTGGACATGGATAACTCGAACTAGCCATTGGGAATTTTTCCTTTAAATAGGGTGCTAGGGGTCATTTGAGATCATTCGATCTATGAGTCTTGTGCTGAAGAAAGCTCTCTTGTAAACTTTTTCTGGTGCAAATAAAGAAAGACTTTGGGGTTGAAATCTTGCTGGTGTTACTCTCCTGAAGTGCTGTGAGCTGTTTTATTTTCTGCATAATTTTATTTTCACCCATTAGTAATAGCTTGATGTAGAGTATTGTTGAACACAGGTATCTTGTTCACTTACTAGGGTTTGAATGGTAATAAGATTTCTGAAATAATGGCAGGTATCTCCATTGTATCTGGAATCTAGTATTGTTTTTTCCCTCTTTATTGATGGTTGAAGTGAGCTGTGCAGGAAACCCTTATTGAGAAGATCAGTGGGCATTTGGGGAAGTTCTCCGCTGAACCAGCCAATTCCCGCAAGCATTCTCTTGCAGGGCCCAGCCAGTTTCGATCCTAGGTTTATCATTTAAGTTTGTTTTATGAATGCATGAGAGATTTCTGAAGTATCTCATAGTAAATCTGATATTCTGAAAATATTATGTAGGGTTACTGACAAATCTGGCTGTTGCAGAGTCACAAAGTTGTAAATTTTGTAGCTGGTTTTTAGGGTTTTATTTTTTGCATGTATTCTGGCTGTTTTTCTTTTCTATTTACAAGTTGCAGGGTTTTCTGAAGACCTCTGAGGGTTTGATCAGTGCCCCGTTATTATTCAGGGTTTTGTCACGTTGCAGGTTTAATTGTGTTTCAGGGACATTTTGAAATTTTTTAAAGCAAAGTTGTGTCCCAACCTCTCCATACCTGCTGCTCTATCAACATGCGCTATTCATCTGTTGTTGTCCATGTTCCACGCCTCTGCTGAAACCTGCAATCCTACCTGCACCCTTGCTATCTCATCCTTTTCTCCCACGCAAACCCTCACACAGCTATCCGCACATCGCAGCACCTTCTCCTGCTTGTACGCAGAGCTACAGATCCATTGCCATTTTTTTTATATACTCATCCTGTCTAACCTACGATGCCCAATCTTTTGCTACAATGATCCGCTCATCAAATCTTCTTCATTCATCAAAATCTGTGGCCTTTTCCTGCGTCCTCCAACGCGCAGTCCGCTCTGCATATCCCCTTAATACGCTGCAAGCAGTCCTCACGCTGCTTTCCCTCTTTCCGTCAAGCTGTCACTGTGAGTCGTCACACTTCTTGTGCCAATCCGTCCAGCCTTCTAGCTTTGCTGCGTTCAGCTCCACGCAGCCTTGGGAACTCGTGAGAACCTGCAAGCAAAAAAGGAAAAACACGCAGCTCCTTCCACGCTTCTCCTCACGCTGCATACCTGCACGCATTGAAACGTAACAGCCGCATTCTCCGCTGCTGTCAAAACGTCCAAGCCTGCGTTCCTCCTACCGCCATCAGGCTCAGCTACACTAAAACGCATTCATCTCTTTGATAACAGGTTTAATCGTATTTTTTTATGCGTACGGCGGCTTGGTTTTGCATAGTTTAGATTTTAAATTTTTTATTTCTATATATGTATGATCAGGTGAGCGGTTCTGTTTTTTTCATTTTTCTTAGATTTAGTTACTTCTAAGTTTTATTTTTTAACTTAGCGCATAGTTTAGCTTAGGGTTTTAATATTATTTAAATTTTTTGATTTAAAGTTTCATTTAGTCTTTAGTTTTGTTTTATTTGAAAATATAAAAATATTTTGGAAATTTTTTGCCAGTTTCAGTCTTGGCTCAGGGATTTATTATGTTTTATCTTTTCTGCATAGGCTAAAATTTTGATGTGGGAATAATATTTATCATTTCTTTATATGGTTAAACAAGCTTAAATGTTCATTTGAAGATTAACTACATGAATGTGATCTCTAGTTAGCATTTTACGTGGTTGTTTAAAGCACTTTATCTTTCGAAATTTTAATTGCTGGAATATCATTAAGCCATTGAGCATTTATTGATTATCTCGCATTTGGTAAAAGTTGAGCTTTGTTTGAGTTGTTTGAAGGTTAACGATTGTTAATGAGCCCATATTCCTGCAGCATTTGATACATAATCGTTTAATCATTTATTTCATAAGGCACTGGTCTATTAACTTAATAAAATCAATTAAGTGCTTGTTTCCCTTTGTGTCTCCCAACCCAACTGGTCCCCAGTTGGTCATCCATTATCCCATAGGGTCTACCCCCCTTAGCTGCGGGAGACAGGGTTAAACGGAGAGAGGGGATTAGGGTGATAGCCCCCGGTCTGAGCGTTGTTGTGACAATCTGTGCGACAACAGGTTCGAAAGGGAATATGTTTTGCATAAGTATGTTTGCAGTACAATCTGGTGGTGTTGCTCCAAATTGGACATGGCAGAAGAAACTTGCAAAATTCTTGATGTAATGCAGAAGAGGGTTGTTTCTTGTCTTCATATTCCTAGTAAAGAAAATGCCCAGGAACTAAATTCTACAGTGTATCTTCAAGTCAGCACTATAAGTCAAGCTCTTGTATTTGTGACTTGATCTCAGGGTTGGTCTTTTGTAGAACGTCCTTACCTATTGCTCATAACTGCATTTGACATTTGTCATGGTCCTATGACATATGAGGAAGCATGGAAATATTTTGCACAGGACCATTCCAGAAGTTGGTTACATATGTCCAAGAACAGAACTTGCAACATCCGAATTTGCAATTGCTTGAGGACAAGGAATGTCGAGAAGGGGGATTGTAATGTCCTCTTCCAACTAATTGCCCAAGGGAGGACATAGTAACCTATTTAACCCCATATGCTATAGTCATTTGCAAAAGGGGGAACCCATTATTTGATGTTTTTGGGTAACACGAGATAATTTGGGGCAAATGGAGGGAAACTCGTTATCCACTCAAACTAAACTAAAATTAAGAGGGAAAACCCTAAAGTAGGAATCTATAGAAAGAAGAGAGGATATTCATTTTGAACACAATGAATTGTGGTTCTTTATGGCTTTTGGGTTGAGGCTCTTAGAGGGTTTTAAGACCTTTTATTTCTTATTGATTTCGGTGGTGAAATATTCCACCCTAGCCAATCCCTTTACTTTTCTAGTTACTGGGCAAGTTCTGATTGAAAGAGCACCTTTTTGAGGCATTATCTGTGGTAGCAAACCATCACTGAGGCAGTACCTGTGGCAGTGATCTAACTATGACGCAACATCTGTGATAGCGAGTTGTTCCCGAGGCCCTTTCTGTGGCAGCAAGATGTTCCTGAGGCTCATGAGGGTTGTTTACTGAGGATGTCGGGCTAAACTCATCAAAGTGGAGGCGGTGGACCATCTTTGAGGCCTTAACTGAGGCAGCAGTCTATCTCTAAGACATTAAACTACCTCGGAGGAATTAACTACGACAGCAGCCAATATTTAAGGTATTATCTATGGCAGCAATCTAACTCTGAAACAATTCTGAGACAGTCATATACCTCTGAGGCACTGTTGATGACCGTGGATCATCCGTGAGGTATCAATTGCGGCAGTGAATAATTTCTGAGGCCTTATCTGAGCCAGCAAATTGACTCTAGCACATCAATTGTGGCAACGAGTTCATTCTAAGAACTTATCTGAGCAAGCAAATTGATTCTATCTCATCAACTGTGGCAGCCAGTTCATTCTAAAGCCTTCTCTGAGCCAGTGAATTGACCTTGGCACATTAATTGTGGCAACGAGTTCATTCTGAGGCCTTATCTGAGCTAGCGAATTGACTTTAGCACAATAACTATGGCTAGCGAGTTATCTAAGGTATCACCTGTAGCAGCAAGTCCATTCTGAGGCCTTATTTGAGGTAGTGAATTGCCTCTAGAACTCTAATTGTGGCAGTGAGCTACCTAAGAAAACTCCTGTGACAGCGAGTTCATTTCAAGGCCTTATATGTGGCAGTTAAATGCCTCTAGGACATTAACTGTGGTAGCGAGCTATCTAAGGTATTATCTATGGTAGCAAGATATTAGAGTGGCAGTATTTGTGACAATGAGACACTGTGATAATCAGAGTTGCATCAAGCTCTCTGAGAATCCTATATTTCATGATCGATCTAAACAAATAGATATCTGATATCACCATTTGAGGGACTGTGTGTAGAAGTGAATAATGTTGCTACAACACATTCCGACAAAGGAACAAGATGTTGGCATTTTGACAAAGGCCTTGTCAAGAGGGAAGTTTGAGTTCCATAGGTGCAGGATGGGGGTGGTTGATAATCCCTTTCTTGCTGAGAGGGAGTGTTGAAAAATGCAGCAAGAAATTCTCAATGTGATTTTTGCCTTGACTAAATTGAGAAAATTTGAATTCCACTTCAACAGACAATTTGGATGCAGTTAACTTTTGTGACATGCCTTGTGTCAACCAGAATACTCAGTAAATTTGAGTTGGAGTTAGAGTTCAGTTAAGCATGTGCAATTGCTAATTTGTAGCAATTAGTGTCAGTTATTTCAAGTTGTTTTCAGTTAAACTAGTTCCAACTATTGGAGGAACTAGTGGAAGGTCAATTGTGCAGTGAGACTTCAATCTAACTTAGTGATCATCCAGTTAACTGATCAATAAACCCAAAATAGCTAGTGCAAGCAGAGAATTCGAGTTCCCGAGTTGTGGTGGAGATTCCAAGGCATGTGTAACATCAGTTGTAGACTAGTCTTGAGTGTACAAGTGTTACTTGCAGGCAGATGATCAACCTTGGGAATTGCGCAATCCATTTTGGAGAAATTCCTAAATAATAGGGGCCTAATTTCTCAAGGAATTGAGCAAGGAAAGAGGGGCTCAAGCAAAGTTAGAAATTCACTAAGTTTGGGTCAAAGCTTCTTAGTGATCAGAGAGATAGGTTATTCACTTGCAGGTTGTGCTCAGTTGAGCAAAGAAATTGTAATGCACCTCTATTCATCAAATTAATGCAAGTAGGCATAGGGATTTTTAGCATATTGCTTTCCCTGGAAAAATATTGTGTGCATGTGCATTATTTCTCATTCGATGTTTGTGATTGATGTTGTAAATTGTGAATTGAATTCTGCATAGCAGTAGAGTAGGTTTGTGTCTTGTGATTTTGATTAAAACTTCATGAGCAACTGCAAATCTAAACCATAATTTCTACAAATACCATTTATATTATGGATAATACTTGGAAATGTATAAAGATTACAATTGTAGAAATAGTAAGGTTTCTCTATAGCTCTCCCTTTTTCAATGGTTTTGCGTAGAGTTTAATGTCCACAATCCCACATGTTAGCTAATATGTAAAACTTAATGCAAATTTCAAAGGAACATTATAGGACTACTCTACTTATTTTGTTTTTTTTTCGGCTAAGAGAATAAATTAGACGAGAATTCACAAATTTTGACACACTTATTTTTGGTCAAACTTGACCTTGGAAAAACCCACAAGGGTAAAACCAGTACTAAGGAGAGGATTATATTAGCTTACCTTAGAGTAAATAATTACACAGCTTTTAACACATCAATGTACTTATCTCCCTTGAATATCAAGCCTGCCTCCTTGGAATTTGTGTCGCAACTTCAACACTAGTTCTGGAAATTCGACTCACTATTCCAAATCTTTGACAACTTTGGAGTTAGGACCACAATCAACTATCTACTTAGAAGTCGGTCTCTGTTTTGTAGGATCCCCCTCTCAAGCATGCCTTGAATCTGCTGCAAACAACCTTCTTCTTTAGCCTCGGCCTGCATGCTAGATTCCCTAACAACTCTTCTTAAAACGCGGGCCTGCAGACTGTATATTTGCCAGAAGAAACGAGCTAGAAACAACTTTGACTTCTCTAAGAATTTCATTGGGAATCTCTCTTAGCCCACCACAAAAACACGTGCAAAACTCGCCTAGAATTCTGACTTGTCAACACTACCTGAATTCCTTGATTTGCATGCCTGGTACCTCTGCTAGAAACTCAAATTTATGGTGACCGTGCCTGGTACCTATGTTGTATGTTTTCTCTTCAAGCAATCACTACTCTCTCACAGCATACTCCTCTCCAGCTCTTCTCTTCAACACTTCACATGTAGAATGATGAGCCCTAGCCTTTTTCTCCCTTTTTAGCTTCATTAAGTTAGGAGAACCCTAACCCTTTTGATCAAGGGCTGAGATTAGATCTCAGCCCTCTAGATCAATGGTGGAGATCATTCCCTCACTTGACCCCCTTTTCATGTGGTCCCCCTCATTAATGACTCCCTAGTCACTTTAATGTTATTTTTGTACCTTGTACTTTTTCTCCACATAAAGTCAACTTAAAATTATAAAGTGACTTTAATATTAGAAAGTACATAGTACATAAAGTACCACATAAAGTGACTTTATAACATGACTTTAATATAACACATAAAGTCACTTGCTAAAAAGGTGTTATAAAGTGTTTTCCTAGGCAAAAAGGCAAATGCACTAGGAAACACCTCCTTGGTACCTTTTCTTTTCAACACTCCCTCTTACTGAGGAAGGTGTTTCTCACCACTCCCATCCCATCTCTGAAGTACAGATACTTGCCCCCTGGCGATGACTTGGTGAGAATATCTGCAACATGTTCATCATTGAATATGTATTGAAGCCTCTATGCTCCTCTCTGAACCCAATCTCTGATGAAGTGGTACTTGATCTCAATGTGCTTTGACCAGCCATGAAATATTGGATTCTCCGTGAGTTTAATGAAACTTTGATTATCACATTATATAATAGTTAATCTCAGCCTTTGACCAAATAAGCCACATATCATCAAGCGAGCCAAATAGCCTCGCAACTAGCCTGACCTGTTGCAATATACTCATCTTTCACTGAGCTCGGTGCCATTAATCTCTGCTTCCTGCTGAACCAAGACACCACTACGAAACCCAACATGAAACAACACCCGAAAGTACTCTTTTGATCACTAGCACTGTCGGCTCAGTCCAAGTCTGTACAACCTGTCTCCATCTCCTCTAATATAGTCCAGATCATAGTCGATTGTGCCCTATATGTACCATAACACATGTTTTGCAGGCACCCACTGCACCCTCCTGGGCTCCATCATAAACTGAATCAATGTGTTGACTGTGAAACAGATATTTGGCATGGCGTTGACCAGATACATCAACGAACCAATCAACTGATGATAAAAAGTGGGGTTCACCAACTCGGAATCTAAAGCATGCAGCTTCTTCTAGTTGGTGATCAACAAGGTAGCCATAGGCTTGCAATCCTCCATACGGAATCTCCTCAGTCCCTTGCATATCTTCCTTGGCCCATGAAGATATACCATCCTCCTACCAAACCTCCAACCCCAAAAAGTAATGCATCAATCCCATATCGGTCATGTCAAACTCTGAAGTAATGTCCCTCTTGCAGTGTTGGATGTCTCTCCTCTCCTATAATAAATAAGTCATTCACATATAGAACCAGAAAGAGTGGGTCATCACCAACCATGATGAAATATAGGTTCGGATTTGCATCACTCTTCTGGAAACCCATCTGCTGCAAATAGGAATCAATCCTCTCGTACCATGCTCTCGACAGTTGCTTCAGTCCATTTAAGGCTTTCTTAAGCCTACACACATGACCTACACACATGAGACTTTCTCCCATGCACCTCAAAGCCATGTGGTTGCTCAATGTACACCTCCTTCTGTATGACCCCATTGAGAAAGGCAGTCTTCACATCCATCTGGTGAATCTTCCAACCCATCTCTAGTGTTATGGAGATCACTGGTATAATTGAGGTATAACGAGAAACTAGTGCAAAGGTCTCTTCATTGTCAACTGCCTCTACCTGTGAGAACCTTCGTGCCATAAAACGAGCTTTGAACTTCTCCACACTGCCATCCACAACATGTTTGATCTTGTAGAACCACCTAGAAGTCACCACTGGCTTCTCCTCAGGTCTAGGCATTATCTCCCACACATCATTCTTCATGATGGAGGCATACTCCACCATGGCATCCCTCCAAATCTACTAACTTGCAACCTCCTCGCGGCTATTTGGCTCAATCTCCAAAACATCTACCACATAGCAACCCAACCTCTCTAGTGGTCTACTCTCCCTCACTAACCACTTGGGTTTCCCCATTATCTCCTGTGCTTCGTTCAGGGTCTCACGAAGCCATTTTGGCTTCCTCTTCCCTATAGTAGCCTCCTCAACTGGTATGGGAAAATCCTCCCCTGGACCCTCTCATTTTGGTGTTTCTTAGCTTCCCATGCAACACCATCTTCATATTCTCATTGGATCTCTGGTGAAGCATGACTAGGGAATCCCACATCTCGTAGGCAAACTTCTTCCCTGTCACATGAGGGAATAGATGGTCTTTAATAGCATCAAGAATGATTCTCCTTCCTTCACATTTCGCTTGTTGAAGTCTACCAACTGAGTTGGATCCGTGGGAAGGTTGTACTTGATGTTGAAATTTCTAAGTATTACCCATTAGAAATTTTATCTGTATTCTCTGGTTTATTTCGCCTACTTGTCGCCTACTTGTTTAATTACTAACAAGTTATTTAACCATATAAATACTGAAATAAACACAATATAGTCTAGGCCATCTATAGATCAACAACTGAAAGAAATAGACAAACACACAAGTGACACCGTTATTTTTGGACAATCGTCCCCGAAAAAAACCCAACTTGGGAAAACTAGTGCAGCAATTCTGAGGGTTTTTATTATTAAGCAGCTTTTCTGAGTACACTGGGTGCCAAATTGGCTCACCCAACAAAGATAAACAAATATGGCAGTAATACCTCTCTTCGGAAGCAGATATTTGGAAAGTTTGCCCCACGAAACCCTCTCCAGCACAATCTAAAGCATTGCGTCAGCCCTCCTGACCTCTGCGTCAACCTGAAACCCTCTGTGTCAACCCTCTAAGGCTCTGCATAGCCTCTCTGGCCCTTTGCGTCACTCCTGCAGCCTCTGTGTGGATGACACAGGCCCTTCTGGCCTCTACGCGATCCCTGCTAGCCTTTGTGTGGCTCCCTCTGGCTCTGCGTCTGCCTCTCTGCTTCTGTGCTGGTCTCTCGGCACTATCTCTGCTTCTCTACCTCGTACTCACTGCCCCTCGCTGCAACTCTGATCACTGATTCGATTTCTTCTAGCAAACCCCGCTCTAGAAAATCGAATCACTGATCACTCTGGTGTGTTCTCCAACTAACCCTCAAGGCTCCTCTTATACCTTTTTTGTTGAGTCTTCAACAGCCGAGAGCACATCTCTAATCAACGGCTAAGATTATATTTGGCTTGATCCATGTCCTTTAGAACCTTCTAACCCAGTTTTATATTAATACCCATTAATATTTTATTTTTCCTAAGTTTAGACTTAGCAACTCTGTTAAAAATATTAATTATTTTAATATCTCCTTAACCAGGTAGAATTTGCCCAAACCATTTCTGGGTCTTGGAGATCTCATGTGCTTTAGCCTCTCCACCAATTGTCATGGCTAGAGCACATCTGATGCTACCCCAAATCAACACTCTCTCTTAGCGAGGACTGTGCTCTAGCAATACTCCACACTGAGCATCACCCTGATTATACAGCACCAGCACCTGTGTTGATGCTAGGCCTCCCCACCTAACATCCTTTGCACTGCTGCACCCTGTAGTGCTGCCCATGGCTCTGCCACTACCACTGCGACATCCATATGGCAACTCCTTCTGCATCCGTGTTGTTGCTGGTCCTTTCTCCCAACACTGCATCTGCACTGCATTTCTCTCTCATCATGTTGTATCGTGCTACTGCGACTGCTACTGCAGTGCAACTCAGTTACTGAGAAGTAAGTAACTGATCCACCCAACTACTGGCATCCTTGTCAGGCTAGAAACTCTCCCGATGTTGAAGCTCTCTCTGTCGATATCCTGTGCTCCCTCTGCTGCCTCTACGCTGCTGCAACAACTTTGTGCCTCTTGCACCGCTACAAACCTCTCTGTGCCATCCTGCATTGTTGAAACCTCCTCTATGCCTATCGCATTGTTGCAACCCTCTCTGCACTACAAGGGACTACTGCACTCTAGCACTCTCTGTTGCTTCATCCGCATTCGCTTCTACCGACATCCGCTATCCTGCTACTGTCACTTCAGGGCTCCCGTAGCCATGTATGATCCAAGAGTTTGGGTACCTCAAGGATCCTGCCCCCATCGCTCGTAGTCCTCCTAACTACAGCTCAATGTCTCCCCACCTCTTCTCTAGAGGTACATGAGCACTCATGGCACAATCGTCATCCTCCTCTCCCTCCTTTTCCGCCTTCGCTGGCGCTGCCTTGGAGTCAGACGCCTCTCCCTTAATTTTCTTCCTCGGACACTGGTTCACATAATGCCCCAGTTCCCCATAGTTGAAGCACTTTATCTTGGAGAGGTCCTTTTTCTTCCGCTTCTCTTGCTTCCCTGCAGATGCCAGAGCTGCATCCTCTTCCTCTTCTTTCTTGACCCAAGCTCCTTTGCTACTACTTCCCGTCTTGGTCAGTTGTATGATCTCTTCTTGGCGAAGAGCTGCCCACAATTCTTCCCAATCTGGAAGATCCGCTCTGCCCAGAATGCTCTAGACGAATGTCTCCCACTCCTAGGAGTCTGCGTTTAGGGCGGTCCTCACCATCAACACTTGATCCGGTGTGGCCCTTATGGAAGTCAGTTGGTCCAGGATCTCCTGCAACCTGCTGAGGAAGTGATCTTCCTGCTCCCCCTTCTGCATCTGGTACGACCGCAGTTGATTCTCCAATAGCATCTTCCTCTACACATAAGTGCCTTGATACAATGTCTTCAAGGTATCCCACATTTCCTTTGTCGTCTCCTCGGCAATATGCTGGACCACATGATCCTTGACTCCATCAAAGATTATGCATTTTGCCTTGGCCATTGCATCCTCATACCTTTCATTGTCAACTATGTCGACTAGGATAGTCTGATAGCCACGGTCCTCAAGGCAAAGGCCTTGATGCGATGTCTATCTAGAACGGACAGGATCCTGGCCTTCCAGATGACAAAGTTGGACGCCTCATCCAGCCTGTCCTGACCTCTCAGTCCATTCATGGCCATCTCTCTACTCTTCTTTTCGACTCCTTTGAGTCCCTACTTACCTCCTAGAAGTTCTCCCTTCGACTCCTTCTGAGTCGCTACTTCCCTCCTGGAAGTTCTCTGCTAGACTCCCTCTGAGTCTCGATTTCCCTCCTAGAAATCTACTTGTCAATTGTCGAGTTGCACCTCTCCGATCTCCTATGCACCTGCAACACTGATTTGGATTTCTTGGCCAGAAATCAGCCTAGGTAGCGACTCCCTCTACCTTGGTTTTGCCCCGTTAGGTACAATTTTGTCTCGGCAGCAACAACACCCCACCAGCTTCACTCCCCGCAATCTGCCCACAGCTTCCTATGCCCCAACAACTAAAGGACTGAGCCTCTAGGATCTGAAGGCTAATTTGCTCCCTTGGCCAACTGCATCAACCCTCTTGGCCTCTGCGTGGCCCTTCGTGAGCCTCTTATGCCTTCTTTTGCCTATGTGTTGGTCTCTCTTTGGCTCGAACTGATGACACAAGCCCTCTGTGTCAACCCTTCTCTGTTGCTTTCTACCTGGGAACAACTTTTGTCACTCGGGACAGTTGTTTCTGCTGCAACTTCTCTGATTCAGCTGGCGCCTTCATCTCCCTTGTGATCTGCAACACTCTGATACCATTTTGAAATTTCTAAGTAGTACCCGTTAGAAATTTTATCTGTATTCTCTGGTTTATTTCGCCTACTTGTTTAATTACTAACAAGTTATTTAATCATATAAATATTGAAATAAAGTCAATACAGTCTCAACCATCTACAGATCAACAATTGAAAGAAATAGACAAACACACAAGTAACACCGTTATTTTTGGACAATTGTCCCCCAAAAAACCCAACTTGGTAAAATTGGTGCAACAGTTCTAAGGGTTTTTATTATTAAGCAGCTTTTCTGAGTACACTGGGTGCCAAACTGGCTCACCCGACAGAGATAAACAAATCTGGCATTAATACCTCTCTTCGGAAGCATTGTGCCAGCCCTCTTAGCCTCTGCGTCAGCCCTCCTGGCCTCTGCGTCAACGCTCCTGGCCTCTGCCTCAGCCCTCTGAGGCTCTACACAGCCTCTTTGGCCCTTTGCGTCACTCTTGCAGCCTCTGCGTGGATGACGCAGGCCCTTCTAGCCTCTGCGCAGTCCCGCTAGCCTTTGCATGGCTCCCTTTGGCTCTTTGTTTGCCTCTCTACTTCTATGTTGGTCTCTCGGCACTATCTTTGCCTCTCTGCCTCATATTCACTGCCCCTCATTGCAACTCTGATCACTGATTCGATTTCTCTTAGCAAACCCTGCTCTAGAAAATCGAATGACTGATCACTCTGGTGTGTTCTCCAACTAACCCTCAAGCCGCCTCTTATAATTTTTCTGTTGAGTCTTCAACGGCCGAGATTACATCTCTAATCAACGGCTAAGATTAGATTTGACTTGATCCATGTCCTTTAGAACCTTCTAATCCAGTTTTATATTAATACCCATTAATATTTTATTTTTCCTAAGTTTAGACTTAGGAACTCCGTTAAAAATATTAATTATTTTAATATCTCCTTAACCGGGTAGAATCTGCCCAAACCATTTCTAGGTCTTGAAGATCTCATGTGTTTTAGCCTCTCCACCAATTTTCATGGCTAGAGCACATCCGATGCTACCCCAAATCAACACTTGACTCTACATTATCCCACACCTCAACTTCCTCAAGCAGCAACATCATTCACTCCTTCCAGGGGCCAACATTTCCAACCCCACTTAGGGTATCTTCCACCCTCAAACCAGTGGCCATCTGACCTCCACAACCAACACAAATTCCTCAATCACTGAAGATTGTCACTCCTCCCTCTCAACCACTGTAATATAGTATGTGTAGGCAAGTTTTAGTTCATTGTTCATTGTCTTATAGTAGAAGGTTTATTTGTTGGTTTCTCTTGTCAGCTGAAGGTTCATTCACTGTAGGTTCATATCTCTGATACCAGGTAGCAATTTTAAGGTTTCCCTGTAGCCCTCCCTTGTTTCAATGGTTTTGCTTAGAGTTTAATGCCCACAGCCCCACATGTTAGCTGATATGTAAAACTTAATGCAAATTTCAAAGGAACATTACAAGACTACTGTACTTCTTTGCTTTTTTCAGCTGATAGAAAATAAATAGAAAAGCATTCACAAATTTTGACTTATTTTTGGTCAAACTTGACCCTGGAAAAACCTACTAGGAGTAAACCAATACTAAGGAGAGGATTATATTAGCTTATCTTACAGAAAATAATTACACAAATTTAACACATCAAAGTACTTATCTCCCTTGTGTTGGAAATACTGGGGGGGTGCAGGGGGAGGTGAATCAATGTTTCTTTTTCCGACTATTGTTTTACCAGTTAAACAATTTATATTCAGAACACAAGATGAACAACAATAATAAATGCTTTTATTAATATAATCTTTGCAGTAAAATAGATACAATATATAAGTGGTTGCAATCAATTGCCAAGCTCCAACTCGGACTTTGGTGAGGCTCCAACCTCCAGAGCACCAACTCTATTTTGCCAAGACACCAATCTTGGACTTAGGAGCACCAACTCCCAAGGACTTCAATCCTTCCATTTCCTGAGACACCAGTCCCAAGACTCCTATCCTTCCTACTTCTGAGGCATCAACCCCAAGGACTCCAATCCTTCTTACTTCTGAGGCACCAGCCCCAAGGACTCCTATCCTTCTTGCTTCTGAGGCACCAGCCCCAAGGACTCCAATCCTACTTACTTCTGAGGCACCAACCTCAAGGGTTCTGACCCAATCTTGTCAAGGTTCATTTGATAGTAATGTTCTGCTCTCAGAACTCTTCTCTACTGAGTTCTGTCTGATTATAGCTTCACTGCAGTCTCCAAGCTACAACATCAATGACAACCAGTCTTCTTATGAAGTAGTCTTCCCAATTCTTCATACTGCCCACACAGAGTGTCCAGTACCCTTCATGACTTCTGATAATGTCTTCACACAGCTTTAGTCAGTCTACTGTTAGCTGCACTAAGCTCTGCATAAAGAACAACTTTCTGTTCAAGCTTATGTTCTCTGCTGGCTACTTCTCCCCTTCGACTGTCTGTTGTCCTATTGGCCCTTCGACCCTCTTTCTGTTCTACTGGATCCTCTCGCTGCCTCTATCTCCTCCAGCTTATTTTTGACACCGTTCAATAGCCTTCAACAGCATTCCTCATGCCTCTGTCTATCGGTTTCCTCTCTTCACTGGCCCTTTGGCTTCCTCCTCGGTCTCTATGGTTTCCTCTGTCTCTTCATGCTCGCCAGCACTCCTGAGACACATTACTTCTTAAGAGAGGTCCACAAATGCACAGAGAAATCATGTCTTACGTTAAACTGTAACAGCGCTCCTTTTTACAATAATTACAGGCATACACAGAGACAGCATTGTTTAACGGACAGCCACGTTTACTGAACTATAGTCCAAGCCTCCTGAACTATCAGGAGCATTGTTGTATAGCATTTCTGCCTCAAAGGCCCATGCATGGCAAATATCAGAGAGATTCTTTTTTTCTTTTCAAGTTCACGAGTTGTGAACTGTTATTTCTTCATAATATAGATGCCCGAGATCAATCCACTAAATGAAGCGTCTCAGCTCATATATATATATATATATATATATATATATATATATATATGACTTTTGCAAATCACCAAAGGACACGTTCCTTGGGAGGAGGGGCTGACTTATGAGTTTTTCTCATTTAAAATATATAACTCGGCTTTTATATTTTTCAAAGGATTTCATTGGAGTGGCTGTACTGACAAGGAGGTCCCATACGCCACGTCACAATCGCAATCGCAATCGCGCATTCCTGAAGGTCTTTAATAAGTCATGCCCTATTGCATAGCCGATGGCCGATTCCCCTGCTCCGATGGACCGGATGCGATATGGTATTAAACCATAGTTAATATACCTGTCGGGTCCACAGCCTTATCGCAGTCGGCACTTCCACTGTGGCCAGGCTTTACGGCTTGCGATATGCGACGGATGCAATAATATATTAAGTCATATTACAATGTCGCAGCGGGTCCACATACTTTATCGCAATCGGAGGTTTTAATGTGGCAGGGCCTTAACCACTTGCGATACATAATCCCGACGCGGCGGACGCAATATTAAATTGCAACATATTGCAATGGTCCCATGGGTCCGCGCATATATTATCGCAATCAGAGGGTTTCGGGGGTGACAACCCTTTTGAACTTTGCGATAGGCGGATGCGGGTCCGTGTATTATCGCATCAATATACTCCGCTCCTTTAACTTTGTTTATATATATATATATATATATATATATATATATATATATATATATATATATATAGATATATATATATATATATATATATATATATATATATATTGCTCCGTTGTTTTAACTCTGTTTATATGCTCCTCCGCTTATGCACCTTACTCTTGGCATATGCGATAGCTCTACTCCTCTGATAGTTCTTCCTTTGGCATTGTTGCTCCGATAGCTGTTAATGCATATATAGATGGGTTTTGGCCTCCGATAGCTCCCGATTGTGTAATCTGCTTCCTCTAATGGCTCTGTTTTGGCATATATATATGTTATATATATATGGCATATATATATGGCTCCTCCGTTTGCTCTGTTTGCTCCATTTGCTCCTCTTCTTTGGCATATATATGCTCTGTTCTGCTCGCTCTGTTTGCTCCTATAGCTCTGAGAACTCAGTTTTGGCATATATATATTACATATATATATGGCTCCTCCTGTAGCTCCTCTTGCTCCAATGTGGCTCCTCTGGCTTGGCAGTGTCTTTCAAAGACCTCCTTGCATATATGAATGCCTCTCTTGCTCTGATATCCTGTGATATGCTTTGATATGCCTCCTTTGGTAACTCCTCTTGCTTATGGCTTGGCTATCCTGATGGCCTTGCTCCTGTCTCTTCATGGATCTGCTTTGCTTCCCCTTGGCTTCATATCGTCATCTAGTATCTAGAATATTGCCATATTGACATCAATGACAACCTAGATCAACACTTTGAATATCAAGCTTGCCTCCTTGGTATTTGTGTCACAGCTTCAGCTCTAGTTCTAGTAATTCAACTCACTGTTCCTGATCTCTGACAACTTTGGAGTTAAAACCACAGTCAATTGTTTGCTCAAAAGTCGACCTTTGTTTTGTAGGACACTCCTCTCAAGCATGCCTCGAATTTGGTGCAAACAATGCTCTTCTTTAGTCTCAATTTGCATTCTAGATTCCCTGACAACTCTCCTTAAAACACGGGTCTATAGACTGTATATTTGCTAGAAGAAACGAGCTAGAAACAACTTTGACTTCTCCAAGAATTTTGCTGAGAATCCTTCTCAGCCCCACAAAAGCACTTGCACAAATCTCGCTTGGAATTTCGGCATGTCAACATTGCCCGAATTCCTTAATTTGCGTGCCTGGTATCTCTACTAGAAACTCAAATTTATGGCGACTATCCCTAGTACCTATGTTGTAAGTTCTCTCTTCAAGCAACCACTGCTCTCTCACAGCGTACTCCTCTCTAGCTCTTCTCTTCAACACTTCACATGTAGAATGATGATCCCTAGCCTCTTTCTCCTTTCTTAGCTTCATTAAGTTAGGGGAACCCTAACCCTTTTAATCAAGGGTTGAGATTAAATCTCAGCCCTATAGATCCTATAGATCAATGGTGAAGATCATTCCCTCACCGGAAACCCTTTTTCATCTGGCCCCCCTCGTTAACGACTCCCTAGTCACTTAATGTTTTGTACCTTATACTTTTTCTCCACATAAAGTCAACTTAAAATTATAAAGTGACTTTAATATTAAAAAATACATAATACATAAAGTACCACATAAAGTGACTTTAATATTAAAAAATACATAATACATAAAGTACCACATAAAGTGACTTTATAACATGACCTTAATATAACGCATAGATTCACTTACTAAAAATGTGTTATAAAGTGTTTTCCAAGGCAAAAAAGCAAATGCACTAGGAAACACCTCCTTGGTACCTTTACGCTTCAACAAGAGTAAGCTTAGATGTAGTTATAAAAGGGTGTATATTACTAATCTAAATAGGTTCTAATGCCTCCTTCCTTCTCTTATTGTGTCATCTTTGTACATCCTTCAATCCTATCCAAAGTTGTTCTTAAGGGGGGGTGTTAGGATATTCCAAAACATAGGAAATAGTTAAGTATAACTTGGTCTAGTGTATAGTTAGGTAAAGTGTGTTTCTTTACTATGTACTTTTTGTAACTTACAATCCGACGGTCACAATATGTTCTAAACATGAAGTGATCTGATGGTTCATTCTCTCATCGGTATTACCAACACTTGATCCGTGGCTTAACACTCGATTGGTCCATGATCTCTATTTAAAGAGCATGGAGAGTCATTTGTAAGGGGACCGTTCATGAGAAAACCTTATGTAAATTTTCTTTCTTTTACATTAATAAATTGTTTGAAGTGGCCGCATTGGCTCAGGTCGTGCACTGTTTCCCTCTTTAATGGTTTTAACCACGTCAAGAATATTGGTGTACCGATCTGTGATCTGTTTGTGAGCGGTGTCCTTTGGTGTTCTATCTAAGGAACTTACCCTGTAAATTCCTACATGGTATCAGAGGTATTTGAGGGCCGCATTCGTTGGTGATCCAAATCCGAAGCCTGTACAACTGCATCTGATTGTCGTTTCCTAGATCTACTGTTTCTGACCACTTTTGGGCCAAGAGGACTGCTCTATTGTGTTAGGAGCATCTGTTCCAGTGAGGAACCCCTTTCGTTTCATGCAAAAAGGTTTTCGATAGCCCTAGCTACGTCATTTTTAAGATCTAGAGGTATACAGTCTTTATTTGCAGTTACAGTTATTTATTTCTCTATTTATTTCAGTTTATAGTCCTCTATAAAAAAAAATTATTACCGAATCTATATCTTTCATTTCTGCATATGCTCTTTGCCCTACAACTATGTATGATCTGGGCAAACCAGAAACAAAAAGAAAGAATTTTCTCATGCGTATGCTCTTTTCTGTTGCGCCTTAATGCGATCTCGGAAAATCAGAAACATTGAGGAAAACATTTAATTTCTGACCAAATCTAACTTTAAGCCGTAAAGCTTAGATTTCTTTTGCATGTTCGCTTTGGGTTGTGTGGTTTTTTTTGTTTTGTAGGTAAAAAGAGATTTTTCAAGTAGCACGCACTCCAATGCTTCAGTGATAAACAAAAAAACAAAAACATAAATTAATAAATATAATTAAAAAAAAAACCCTTCCTCCTTTCCAAAAATTACTAACCTTTTAAACTAGCTCACTTGGTCCAAAGTTACTTTATGAGAATAGAGGTCTTAGGTTCAAGTCTTTCTTTTTGTTGAGTTACTTTTTCAAAAAGCACATGTAACTTATGTTTTAAAGTTACTTTATGTAAAAGTGTTCTCACCCATTATAAAAAGTGAGTCACTTATAATTCCAAAGTCACTTTATCTTTTATTTAAGTTACAATTTAGTGGGTAGTTCATAAAGTACCATTGTAAAAGTGACTTTCACTTATTTATAAAAGTGGGTCACATAAAGTAATCTTTTTTTAGAAGTGAGCTATATAGATTAAGTTTGGAAAGGCCGGGGGCGGGATTTTTTTTTTTAAATATAACATTATCATTCACGTAGTTTGTCAACATCTTCAACAACTTTTCTTCAAAAAGCCATAACTTCTTCATCCGGAAGCCATTTTCAGAGCCCTTTTTTTAAATCGACCTAATTTTTCGAGATCTTTCCATTGGAAAACTTAGTTTCAGCATCTTCAGCTTCAGTTTCTTTTAAAATGGAAAGTCCATGCCTAGTTATTCTTGACAGCAGCGACTACTTCCAATGATTATCCTACATTGTGGATTTACTTAGAAGTAAAGGACTTTATAGAATAGCCTCAAGCCAAGAATCTAAACCTAAAAATGAAGATAAGGTAGCCAAATGGGAAAATAAGCAAGATCAAGCACATGGGTCGATAGGGATGTCTATTTCTCCAGACCTTAGATTCCATATCGCAAAACTTGATACCCCTGATGAAGCAATGAAACAGCTCAATAAATTTTTTGGAATTAAAAACAAAATTAGAGCCCATCAACTCGAAAATGAATTGCTTACGTTGGACCCCAATAATTTTTCTTCCATTGAAGGTTTTTTGTCCAAGTTCAAGACCATTAGACTTCTCTTGGAAGGTGTTAAGGTTAAGAAAGAGGATGGTAGCCTTATCTGTTCCATTCTTACTAAGTTAGGACCAGCCTACTCTGTGTTTGTTTCCACCTTCCATTCTACTAGAGAAGCCTTTATTTCTCAAGGACAAGCCTACAAGTCCCCATCTTTTGATACATTTTGTGATTCTTTAATAAGAGAACAAGAAAAACTCTTACATTTTGGTCTTCTTAATACTGGAAACTCTTCTAAGAAAGCCTTAGCAACCCAGCAACAACCAAATTCAAAAAATCCTAAGAAGCAGCATCCTAAAAATAATGATCCTAAACCAAACAAGGGTCCTAAAATATTTCAGTCTCAAAATGAAAAATCAATTCAACAAAAAGATAAGGCAAATTAAAACAAAGGGAAGAAGATTGAAGGACATTGCAACTTTTGTAATCGTGACGACCACTTAGAATCCAAATTCTTTAATAAGATGGAAGCCTTGGAATCAGCAATGAAGAAGCATAACATTCATTTGGAGCACTCTTCAACTTCAACTTCATTTTCAAGAATAGTACTTTCTGCATGTGGTTGTCAAGCATCTCGATCTGGTTATGCACTAAATGTATCTTCTTCTCTCATTCTCATGAGTGGCTCATTGATTCTGGAGCTTCTTATCACATGGCCAAAAACAAAGCCATGTTTTCTTCTTTAAATGATTGTAACACCGAAAATATATATGTTGGTGATGATAGATCTCTTAGTGTTGTAGGGACTGGAACTATTCATCTAGACAATGGTCAATTTAATGATGTATTATGTGTTCCTACCTTATCCTGCAACCTTCTATCTGTATATCAGATAACTCATTTAGGTGAAGGTAAAATCGTTGAATTTTCACCTCATGATGTTGTAATTAAGGACCTAAGAGATCCTGGACAAATTTTAGCTACTGGCATTGATGATGATTCTACAAGGTTGTATAAGTTTAACAACTTTGGGTCATCAACTCTTCCCTCTGTATTTGTTGCTCATAATGATGAAGTGAGCAAACTTTGGCATGAACAATTTGGTCACTTAAACTATCGCTCCCTTCAAAATCTATATAAAGAAAATATGGTGACAAGTCTTCCTATGGTATCTTGCAGAGATTGTGTTTGTTCTAGATGTGTACTCAAAAAACATCATTGGGATAGTTTTGAAAAGCGTGCCTCTTTCGCACGCCTCAACCCCTTTACAGCTTGTGCATAGTGATTTATGTGGTCCACTTCCAGTTGTTTCATTCTTTGGCTACAAGTATTTCTTAACTTCCATTGATGATTTCTCTAGACGCGCTTGGTATACTTCTTAAAACGAAGTCTTTAACATGTTCTTGGCCTTTAAGGCCTTTGTTGAGAAACAATCTAGACATCAAATTCTTAAGCTAAGATCTGATAATGGTGGAGAATATATTAACAACAAATTCATCAACTTTTGCACTGAGCATGGAATTCAATTGCAACATATTGTTCCATATACTCCACAGCAAAATGGTGTAGCTGAAAGGAAGAATCGCACCTTAAAAGAAATGGCTTATTATATGCTTCAATCTAAAGGACTTAGTCTTAAATTTTGGGCAGAAGCAATTAACTGTGCAAATTACATAGTAAATCGCACTCCTACTAAGGTTTTAAAGAATCACTCCAGAAGAAGCATGGAGCTCAATTAAACCAGGTGTAAGTCACTTTCGTGTTTTTGGAAGTGAAGCATGGGCCCATATTCCAGATGAGAAACATAAAGCCTTAGAACCTAAGAGTGAAAAAACATATTTTTGTTGGATATTCTGAAGATGTCAAAGGATATAGACTTCTTCAACCTAAATCCAAAAATATTATCATTAGAAGAGATGTAAAGTTTGTTGAAAATATATCGGCCTATGAGCCTAGTTTTGCAAATGTGCCATCTCTCTCTATCCCTTCTACTTCTGAAAATATTTCTTCTTTCGATGATGACAGCGAGGATGACAATCCTCCCCCACCTTCTCGGGATCCTCCTTTAGCTCCTCAGCTTCCAAAATGGGTCTATGCTACTCAGGATGCAATAGATGCCCTTGGAGGTGATCCTACAGATCATCGTCGTACACGTTCTCAGTTCAATAGAGCCTCTTCTTTACTGGCTCAAGCTTTAGCGAATTATGATCCTGACACCTTTGCAGAAGTTTCAGATCATCCAGATTGGGACGCAATTATGAATGAAGAATATCATTCACTATTGGCAAATGATACATGGGACCTTGTTCCTCTTCCAAACAGACGAAAACTTGTTAGATGCAAATGGGTTTACAGAACCAAGTTTGGACCAGATGGAAAAGTTGATAAACATAAAGCTCGTCTTGTTGCTAAGGGTTTTTCACAAGTTGAAGGCATTGACTATATTGAAACCTTCTCCCCTGTTGCCAAAATGAACTCTATCTGCCTTGTTCTTTTCCTTGTTGCCTCTTTCAAATGGGAAGTCCATCAGATGGATGTTAAATCCGCCTTCTTGCATGGGGACTTGCATGAAGAAATCTATATGGAACAGCCTCTTGGCTTTATACAAACAGACTCCAGCCTTGTATGTCAGCTTAAGAAATCTCTTTATGGTCTCAAGCAAGCCCCTCAGGCTTGGTATGCCAAAATGGATAGCTTTTTTTTAGATACTGGCTTTTCTAGGTGTCATTCTGACAATACCGTCTACACCAAGAAAGTGGGTAAGTCTCTTATCATTCTTGTTCTTTATGTTGATGATCTTATCCTTACTGGTAGTGATCCCTTATAAACCATGTGAAGTCTAGCCTTAAAAAGCAGTTTGAAATGACAGACTTAGGACACTTGCATTATTTTCTTGGTCTTCAAGTCTTGTAATCCAAAGAAGGTATTTCCCTTTCCCAGTCCAAGTATGCCTGTGATCTTCTACGCCACTTTCACATGGAAGACTTTAAGCCAACCCCTTCTCCCTTTCAGTCTAGAGCCAAACTTTCAATCACTTGTACTTCCCCTGAAGTTGATGCTACCTTAAACTGTCATCTTGTTGGAAAACTTTTGTATCTGACCCATACCCGTCCTGACCTTTCCTTTGTTGATGGCCTTATTGCTCGGTTTATGCAAAACCCACATGAAAGTCATTGGAAAGCAGTTAAAAGAATACTTCGTTATGTTCGAGGTATAGTTGAGTTTGGGATTCATTATAGTGCAAAAGCATCTCCTCTATTGGTCGGTTTCACTGATTCCGATTGGGCTAGTGACCTTAATGATCAGAAGTCTGCCGCAAGTTATGTCTTCACTCTTGGTTCTGGACCTATTACATGGGCTTGCAAGAAACAAAGTGCCATTTCTCTTTCTTCAGCAGAAGCAAAGTATCGTGGTGTCGTAGAAGCTAGTAAGGAAGCTCTGTGGCTTCGTCAGATCTTGTCAGAGTTTGGTTTTCAGCAACAGCATTCGACTACACTTTGGTGTGATAATCAAAGTGCCATTCAACTATGCAAAGATCCAGTCTAACATCAACGCAACAAACAAATTGAACTACACATGCACTTCATCAGAAAGCTCATTCATGACCATGTTCTTGAAGTGCAATATTGTTCAACTGATGATCAAGTTGCAGACATTTTTACAAAGGCTCTCACAAAGGCGAAGTTTACTAAACTTCGATTTATGGTTGGAGTTCAGGAAGTTGTCACTAAGGGGGGATAGGCTCTAATGCCTCCTTCCTTCTCCTATTGTGTCATCTTTGTACATCCTTCAATCCTATCCCAAGTTGTTCTTAAGGGGGATGTTAGGATATTCCAACACATAGGAAATAGTTAAGTATAACTTGGTCTAGTGTATAGTTAGGTAAAGTGTGTTTCTTTACTATGTACTTTTTGTAACTTACAATCTGACAGTCACGATATGTTCTAGACATGAAGTGATCCGACGGTTCATTCTCTCCTCAGTATTACCGACACTCGATCTGTGGCTTAATGTTAAATTTAGGTATGTTCTATGCTTAGAGCAATTTACTTCAATTTTTCATATTAGCCCAATTTCAATATTCAGATTAGCAATCACATCAGCATGATAGTAAAGTGCAGATAGAACATAAAAAAGAACAGTAGAAAACAAGCCAAGACAAGAGGGCAGAAGATGTGGCACTAGCCAGGGACAAACCCCAATGTGGGGAAACCCTTGATCAAATCTTCTTATATTCTTCAATAGTTCAGCAGAGAGAGAGATAGTACAAATATACAAAACTGATATTTATGACAGCAGTAGAAAGTCCATCATTCTGCAAATGATGAATGTTCAGAGATGCAGCCCTGAAGACAATCACAAAGAGTGTTGAAGTAAATCCTTTGAGGAGATCATCAAACTAATGGCCCTTCACATAACACTGATGCAACATTCCTCTGATAGCTAGTTGCTCCTGCAATTCTGGTTAGGGCACAATAGGCAGCCCTTAACCTTCCACATTGTCAGCAAACTAGCTGTCCTAAGGACTCCTACAAGTTGCTCATCAAACTGTCTCAACACATACAAGATACACTTCAAAATGTGTGCACTAGCTCACTGTTCTAGGGTAATTAGGTTGCTGCAATTCTGGACTGGTTAGGGTACCCAACCACAGTCCCTAACAACCCTCAAACAAACCCAGAATTGCTTCCTCTTACTGCAGTTGTCCTCCAATAGGGTGTTGCCCTCCACGCTGCTCTTATAGGGTAGTTTCAAGCCCAACGCACAAACCTGTCTCCCAAAAATGACTGCGGCATTCTCTTAACAGGACTGTTCACCCTTCAACAAGGCTCTAAGACAGTCCTCTCACCCTCGGCCTTCAAGATCAAGACTGTTGCCCTCAATACAGCACCTCGGCCTGCCCAAAACAGCCTTCCATTCCTTGTTGTCCAGACCTTTGCTTGTTGTGCATATTAGGGTCAATTTGTTATGGAATTAGGGCCTCCCTCTAGCTACGGAATAGAGCCTCTTTAGCTGTGAGTAGTAACTTCTTAGATCTGTGGCTAGGTCCTCTTTTGTTGTCTCCTTAGCTGTGTCTTTAGGGCTCTTCTTGAACTGCGGCTAGGGCTTCTTCAGGACTGCGTATTAGGGCTAGGGCACAACTGAACAACAGCTAGCTTCCTCCTTGATTGCGTATGGGAACCTTCTCTTTGACTGCATCTAGGGCTTCCCTTTAGATCTGCGGCTAGGGTTAGATCTCCTCTAGGACAATATATAAGGCTTCACCTTAGGACTGTGTATAAGGCTTATCCTTTAGACCTCTCCTTCCACCAAAACCCAAACAAGTGGAGAGAGATCACAAGAGATGTGAGTGTGTCAAAATGACTTGAAGACCTCTTCTATTTATAATGCAACGTTGAGGATAAGTTGGGGTAATTTCGTTGTTGGCCGACCTTGACAAATTGTCAATAACACAAATAAATTCATATCTCCATAAATACATGTTAGAATCGGATGATCTTTAGATCAATCCTACACCTCTCGACGAGAGGAATCCAAGAAAAATATCAGTTGCCATAAATAAGATGACCCACATGGAGTTTGGCCCTAGTTGCCAATTTTAACACTCCCTCTCAACTAGGGAGAACTCCATCTGCCAGTCTGTACTATCTCTGCCATCAATGGAGTGCCCTGCACTACTCTGCTGAACTATGAAGAAGAAGAAGTGATCGAGAATGTATCATACCATTCTCTACTGACCCGAAGTCAATCCCAAATAGAGAGTGCCTCATACCACTCTTACTGATCCGAAATCAGTTCCAAATAAAGAGAGTGCCTCATACCACTCTTACTGACCCGAAGTCAGTTCCAATTGATCCCAGATCAATATCATCCTAGCATAGGGAGTACGAAAGTACACGATGCATCCATGAGTAGTACTATGGTCCCTATCCTCATTTTCCTACCCATTGGCCAGATTAGAGGTACTTCCCATGAGTCCTAAACTGCATGGGTAGGATGTCTCAACAGGAGAAGGATGAACCACTCATCTTGCCTACATGACGCCATGGGGTATCCCAGGGGAAGGCTGAACCACTCACCCTATACACAACAAATCACTAGGGGAAGGCTGGACCACTCACCCTATGATTGTGTCTCAGCAAGAGAAGGATGAACCACTCATCCTGCCTACATAGCAGACCACTAGGGGAAGGTTGAACCACTTACCATATGGTTTCTCATTGCTCCAAGTACCCCAAGCCCCCCTGGAGCTCCTAGGGCTCAATATCCATATCATACAAGCCCCTCAGGAGAGGATCTCTCCACGACTCCTAGTTGTTCTCAAGAAGTCGAGAATTTGACCTTTCCCAGGGGCTTCATTTGAATATCGGCGACTCGCACATCAATCCCAATGTGATGGAGCCTTATTACTCCTCGTTGTACCATATCCCAGATAAAGTGGTACCTAATGTGAGCGGTCATGAAATATGGGATTCTCTGACAATCGAATCCCTCTCTGGTTGTCACAGAGGATCATGGTGGTATCCAACATGTGTACAAACAGCTCACTGAAGAGCTTCCTCAACCAGACAGCTTCACAGGAGGCCCTACTCACAGCTATGTATTCGGCCTCAGCAGTATTCAACGAAACCGACTTCTACTTCCTGCTCATCCAGGATATTGAAGCAGAACTCAAAGAGAAACAGCACCCAGAAGTGCTCTTGCGATCCACCACACTGCCTGCCCAATCAACATCAAAATAACCATGCAGCCTCACAGCTCCGGCAGTGAATCTCAGTCCATAAGTGATTGTGCCCCTCTGAAGATTCTTGGCACCAATCCAATGTGAGTGATGAGGCTCAGCCATATGTTGGCTCAACATGCTAACTGCAAAACATATATCCGAACGGAAGTTCACCAAGAACATCAATGCTACTATGAGTTGACGAAACTCAGAGGCATTTCCCAATTCAGGTCCGGCAGCACTACCGCATAACTTCTTAAAGTTAAGCTCCATCGGGGTAGTCACAAGCTTGCAGTCCACCATTCCAAATTTGGAATCCAACTCCCTCTTACATTTGTAAATGAGAGGGTTTGTACCTGTCAGAAAGAGGTCGTCCACATAAAGTACCAGTATGAGAGGTCTATCATCCACAACCTTAAAGCAATGGTTTGGATCGGCTTCACTCCTAGTGAATCTCAGCTTCATTAGATAGCTATCAATCCTCTCATACCAAGCCCGGGGTGCTTGCTTTAAATCATAGAGAGCTTTCTTCAACCTGCATACATGAGATTCTCAATCATGAATCTCAAACCCCTCAGGTTGTTCCACATCTATGGTCTTGCTATTACATGAGGGGAATGGTCCCCTTGTAAGTTTTCCTTCGGTACATCTCAGACATGTACCTTCATGCTCTTCTTTGAATTTAGGCATCCCTGTCATGATCTGTCTCATGTCAGGTAGGGCCTTACAATGAAGATGGGCAAACCTTCAGTGCCATTGAAGAGATGTGTCACACGACATGGTCCCCAATGGACTTCCTGCAACTTGATACAAAGTGCCAACCTTGAACCCAAGAGTAAAAGCATCTTTAAAATTCCTTTTCCAAGCAAGTAGCTTTCCATCGATGAATGCCACCTTGTAACCTCTGTCTTCCACTGCCGAAATGGACACCAACTTCTTCTTGAGATCAGGTACATAAAGAACTTCTTGTAAATGAATCGTGTTACCCTAATTCAATTGAAGGGTAACATTCCCTACACCCTTTACGGGATAGGTGGCATCGTCTCCAAGAATAATCTCCAAGTTTGTCTCCTTCTCTATCAAATTAGAGAGAGCTTCCTTGTATCCGGTGAAGTGCCTTGAAGCACCACTGTCAATAAGCCAATTTCCCAAAGTGTCCGAAGGAGAGGTAGTGGAGAGGACCGATATAAGATAATACTCCTTTTGCTTATTAGAAACAACATTTGATTCTTCATACCTAGAGTTCCTAGCTTTCTTGGAGGGTCGACCATTTCCTTGATGTCCTGCATTCCTTTTTCCTTTGCCATTGTGCATGCCATTCCTTCGATCATTGTTGTTGAAGTTGCCCTTGGAATGATTGTGATCATCATCATGTGATGTGTCCCTTCTATTTGGACACTCCCTCGCATAATGATCAAACTTATTGCAAGCAAAGCATCTGCCCTTCCTTCCACCCTTAGATCCGGGCTTTCCATTGAAGTGACCTTTAGACCCTACATTATTTCTCCTTTTGGCATGAGTGGAGAAAGCAATATGGTTGCTACTATTAGAAGGCATTTCTTGCTCCACCATCCTAGTTTCTTCTTGAATGCATCTTGACATCAATTCTTCAAACCCTGGAATTCGATCATTATTGAGAATAGTGGTTCTAAATATATACCACTCGGATGGGAGTCCTCCAAGGGTAGTGATAGTAAGTTCCCGGTCATATATGATTTCTCCAATCAATAGAAGATCATTCTTGATCTCGGTAATCCTTAAGTAGGATTGAATATCCTCGTCCTTGCCCTTCTTAATATCCTTCAATTTATTTTTGAGGAACAAAATTTGATTTGCATCACTAACCTTGAACATGCTTACCAATCTAACGTAGATCTCCTTGGAGGTGTTTAGATAGGATATGTAGGCCACCAGACGCTTTTCAATGGAATCTCTGATAATCTTCTTCACTTTGACTTCACCCTTGGTGTACTTGTTCTTTGAAGCAGTCGGTGCATTTGATGGAGGCTCAGGGATTTTACCCTTCACATAGTCCAACACTTCTTGTTCTACCAATGTCAGATCAAGAGACATCTTCCATCCGTGATAGTCAGACTTTTCACGGAGCTTGTCTTCAGCCAAGAAGTGGGATGAGGAACCCGTTGAGCCTTTTGTCCTTTCCAACTATCTTCGATGATTGCTCTTTCACTCTTGCTTGGGCTTTGTCTTCACCTCAGCTCCGATTCCATGTTAAATTTAGGTATGTTCTATGCTTAGAGCAATTTACTTCAATTTTTCATATTAGCCCAATATCAATATTCAAATTAGCAATCACATCAACATGATAGTAAAGTGGAAATAGAACATAAACATAAACAGTAGAAGACAAGCCAAGACGAGGACACAAGATGTGGCACCAGCTAGGGACAACCCCAATGTGGGGGAACCCTTGATCAAATCTTCTTATATTCTTCAATAGTTCAGCAGAGAGAGAGATAGTACAAATATACAAAACTGATATTTATGACAGCAGTAGAAAGTCCATCATTCTGCAAATGATGATTGTTCAGAGATGTAACCCTGAATCCAATCACAAAGAGTGTTGAAGTAAATCCTTTGAGGAGATCATCAAACTAATGGCCCTTCACGTAACACTGATGCAATATTCCTTTGCTAGTAAGCTACTACTGCAATTTTGGTTAGGGCACAATAGGCAGTGCTTAACCTTCCACACTGTCAGCAAACTAGTTGTCCTAAGGACTCCTACAAGTTGCCCATCAAACTGCTCAACACATACAAGATACACTTCAAAATGTGTGCACTAGCTCACTGCTCTAGGGTAATTAGGTTGTTGCAATTCTGAACTGGTTAGGGCACCCAACCACAGTGCCTAACAACCCTCAAACAAACCCACAATTGCTTCCTCTTATTGCAGTTGTCCTCCAATAGGGTGTTTCCCTCCACGCTACTCTTATAGGGCAGTTTCAAGCCCAATGCACAAACTTGTCTCCCAAAAATGACTGTGGCATTCTCTTAACAGGACTAATCACCCTTCAACAAGGCTCTAAGATAGTCCTCTCACCCTCGGCCTTCAAGATCAGGACTGTTGCCCTCAATACAACACCTCGGCTTGCCCAAAACAACCTTCCATTCCTTGTTGTCCAAACCTTTGCTTGATGTGCGTATTAGGGTCAATTTGTTGTGGAATTAGGGCCTCCCTCTAGCTACGGAATAGAGCCTCTTAGATCTGTGGCTAGGTCTTCTTTTGTTGTCTCCTTAGCTGCGTCTTTAGGGCTCTTCTTGAACTGCGGCTAGGGCTTCTTTAGGACTGCGTATTAGGGCATGGTCTCTTCTCCAAAAATGCGGCTAGATCTCCTTCCTTTAGGACTGCGGCTAGGGAAGCATTAGACCTTCCTTGATTTCAATTAGGGCACAACTGAACAGCGGCTAGCTTCCTCCTTGACTACGTACGGGAGCCTTCTCTTTGACTGCATCTAAGGCTTCCTTTTAGATCTACAGCTAGGGTTAGATCTCCTCTGGGACAACGTATAAGGCTTCTCCTTAGGACTGCGTATAAGGCTCTTCCTCTAGACTTCTCCTTCCACGAAAACCCAAACAAGTAGGGAGAGAGAGATCACAAGAGATGTGAGTGTGTCAAAATGACTTGAAGACCTCTTCTATTTATAATGCAACGTTGAGGATAAGTTGGGGTAATTTGGTTGTTGGCCGACCTTGACAAATTCCCAATAACACAAATAAATTCATATCTCCATAAATACGTGTCGGCATCAGATGATCTTTATATCAATCCTACACCTCTCGACGAGAGGAATCCAAGAACAATATTAGCTGCCATAAATAAGATGACCTACATGGAGTTTGGCCCTAGTTGCCAATTTTAACACTTAACACCTGATTGGTCCATGATCTCGATTTAAAGAGCATGGAGGGTCATTTGTAAGGTGACCGTTCATGAGAGAAGCTTATGTAAATTTTCTTTCTTTTACATTAATAAATTGCCTGAAGTGGCCGCGTTGGCTCAGGCCATGGACTGTTTCCCTCTTTGAGGGTTTTAACCACGTCAAGAATACTGGTGTACCAATCTGCGATCTGTTAGTGAGCGGTGTCCTTTGATGTTCTATCTAAGGAACTTACCCTATAAATTCATACAAACCATAACCTGCTTAGTAATAATAATGAGAGTAATACTCATGGCTTAAAGTGATACACACAGTGTATGTATTAGTTGCAACTACTTTGTTCTATAAAATTGATGCATATGTTAGATATAAATAGAAATGGTTATAGCACTACGTAACATGAACATGATGAAACCTGATTCCATATATAGTATGGCTTAGTTTAGATAGAGCATGTAGAAAGATAACCAAGTTGTTGTCTGTATTTAGATTAGTTATGCTTACTCAATTACACCACATGCAATATCACTAGTAGCAACTAAGTATGTTAGCTCCTTAATTACCCTAGGATATCAACTGTGTTCTAATTCCATTGCGCTATCATTACTATTATGATCTAAATCATGTAAGAGTCTGATTTTCATTACTAAGCTTAGACGGATCTGTGTAATAGCTTGAATATGGTTAAGATGGAGCTTAGATAGTGTTTAATAGGGAAACATAGACTGCTATAGAGATCAACTTCATATGGTCATGATACGGGGAGAGAGCTTTCACTATGGCTTGTGTAATGGTTCACTCAAATCAATGCTCAGCTTCACTAATCATAAAAAGAACAGCTATTAGAGAAACATAAGCAATCAAAATGTGTTCTAAGCTTAGGATGGTATCATAGGTACAATATGGTCTCTTATACCAGTATGCTTTGAGTTCCATATCATTGTTCTCATTGTAACTAATACATGGGAGATAAGGGTGAATACATTACTCAGCTTAAGCTAATCCAACCCTATTCACAAATCAAAGTAGGAAAGAGAGTATTCAATGATACCGAGTTAGAACAGGGATAAGCATATCTAAGTATTGAGCTTACATTACACTTATGACCACATTAGCTATTGGAAATACAAGACACTTAATTAGGTATAATATTGTATGCTATTACTCTATCCTTAACCTGTATGATGAATACGGACGTTGTAGTATACACTAGAGTAACACTGAAATGTACTTGTTATAAAAGACCAATATGATACAATGTAGATTAGGGAAACACTATACTCATATCAACTATACAAGCTTACAGATCCGGATATGATTTTCATTTTCATAATGAATGAGTTAGCTCAACAAGGATTATTGAGCTTACATTACACATATGACCACATTAGCTATTGGAATACAAAATGATTGATTAGGTAGAATATTGTCTAATATTACTCTATCCTTAACCATACAAAATGATTGATTAGGTAGAATATTATATGCTATTACTCTATCCTTAACTTGTATGATGAATATGGACGTTGTAGTATACACTAGAGTAACACTGAAACATACATGTTATAAAAGACCAATATGATACAATGTAGATCAGGGAAACACTATACTCATATCAACTATACAAGCTTGCGGATCCAGATATGATTTTCATAATGAATGTGTCAGCCCAACAAGGGTTATTCAGCTTACATGACACCTATGACCACATTAGCTATTGGAATACAAGATGATTGATTAGGTAGAATATTATATGCTATTACTCTATCCTTAACCTGTATGATGAATATGGACATTCTAGTATACACTAGAGTAACATTGAAACGTACTTGTTATAAAAGACAAATATGATACAATGCAGATTAGTGAAACACTATACTCATAATGAATGGGTAGCTCAGCAAGGTTTATAGATCTCAGTACTCGTTATCACCTTTGTAATGATTATGAGTAACACGTAATCTAAGGGATATGCTAAGCTGAACACTATAGACTCGTAGCTTAGTAATGACCAAGTAGTGGCAAGCTAGTTCATAATGACCACGATTTCTAGTTATCACAGATTGGTACGTAACCCATAACTATGGCTCATATGGGCTTAGTGATTACATATGATAGACTAGTCTCATTATGATGATCAAGTAGACTGAATCCGTATAAGTTCAGGAATCATGCTTGTTTGTAATAGTTTCAAGTTTGAATGGGATTACATAAGCACAACATAGCTTATTCTGTAATCAGTAAAAGCTTACTATACATGGAGATAGTTGAGTAAATAATTGGGCTTTTCACTATTTCAAGTGACTAGGAATTTGCATCTATGAAAGATTCAAATAATATTCTGAACTATGCAAAAAATGATCCAAACCAAGAGCATGTATACTTACGATGGCAAGTCATAAAGGCGCACACTGTTATCATTGCATGAACAAAGCAAAATAGGTTTGGCTTGTTCATCCTTCATTATGCACAGTGCAAGAACACCCTGTTCAAAGGGAAACCAAGAGAAATTAATTCACTTAAGTATGAGAAAAAAACATAAACCTTGCATTATGTAGTGACTACACAAGACATAATAAATAAAATTATGTAGTGACTAGAGAGGACATAATTAATTAAACAGACTCTAAAGATATAGGTAATGTACATGTTCTTCAATATGAGTGTAAATCTCTTCAAGGGCTACAGTTGATGTAGCAGCCCAAACCTGCATTTATTGAGGTAAAAAACTCCAATGAGCTTTGTACACTTTTATTTCCAGAAAGATATGATGATATATATCAAGAAACATTCCTCACCTTCACTGTGCCGTCTAAAGAGCACGACAAGAGAAATTGGTCCCAACAAAGAAGAGACATTACAACTGATGTGTGATCTCTCAAGGTTTGGATACATTGAAAAGTTTCCAGGTCCCAAACCTGTGAATTTGTTTATACAATGTCAAATATTCAAAAATAAAATCATCTTAAATCTGAAATATACTTTATTTTCTTGAATCCCATGTTCTCTTGTTTTGTAAAGAAATAAAAGTATTTGCAAAAAACAAATAAACTTACTCTTATTGTGTGGTCCATAGAAGCAGAGTAAAGTTTGTCTTTCTCTGAGACTAATGAGACAACAGGCAACATATGACCTGTGAGGGAAGTTGCAGGGTCAAATGTATTGGTTGCAGGATTAAACTTCCATGCTAGAATGGTGCCATCCTGTGGCATGGAAAGTAAAAAAACAAATCAGCAGAGCTATATAATTTAATAAAATCATTACCTATATTTACTTGATAGAGCAAAACTCATGGCAAGTGATTACAGGAGACTTACATGTGTTCCAGCGAAAATCATTTGATTAGCGATTGCCAGGGCATGCACTTGTCCCTTAGGGCCGTCTAATAATAGCTCTGTCAAGTTGACAGTATTCAAAGCCTGCAAAGTAGATCCACTTTGTTAACTTAAGGAATTCATTCTGTTTAAATCAATTATGAGGCTAAGGCTAAGCGTGTTAAATTACCTTGACAGCATTACGAAGGCCGACAAAAAGCCATGGACCTTCACTCAGAAGGCATCCAACTTCGCTGTCGCCGCCTAAGGGGATATTTGTGCCCTGTTTAAGAAAGAAGATGGTAAGTTTTCATAAATATATTAGAAGAGAGGAGAGGAGTTTTTGAGTGTATGTGAAAGCTTAAAGTACCTGTCCTGTATGGCAGTCCCAGGCTATAAGCTTATTATCTTGGCCAACAGAATAGAGTTTGGCAGAGCCTGAATGCGAAAGAAAAGCAATTCCTCGAATAGGCTGCAAAGAGGAGTTAAATTATTAAATGGATGTGCAGACAAATCAAAGATACCAGAGAAAAAACTAAATTCTCACCTAACAACGGTAATAACGAAACAATCCGATCAAGTGAATATGCAAAGGAAGCAAGCAGCTAATGCAAGGATATGCAAAGCAAAAAGTAAAGCAAGAAACAACCAAACCAAGAGTATACAAAGCAAATAAGGAAACTAAAAAACAACCTAAACATACCTTGTTATCGTGGCCAACCAGCTTAGTCATGAAAGTGACATTGGAACCTTCAATAACATGGGAGTGCAGATATTTGCAGTCGTCGCTTGCGTACTTGCAATTGCCTGCAAGCCAATAACGGCATGCTTTATCCTTTTTCTGAATCTGTCCTCTCCTCCATCCGCTTTTATTCCTTCTGTCCATTTTTTCTTCACATCTCTTTGGAGCTCCAAACCTTTTGGAGTTCTGGCTGTAGGAGTAGGAGGTTGAGTTCTTTTTATTTCCTCCTGTTGGTTTCTTTGAGATGATATCCATCGCTACGGATTTCTCTGAGATGATATCTATGTCGATATCCATCGGTACGGGTTTCCCTGACATAATTTCCATCGCTCTGCCAAAGAGTAAAAAAGAAAAAAATGAAACAAGCAAATTACCCACATCCCCATCGCTATGAAAATCATTACTTCATTCATATCGTGAAATCAAACTAATGACTGAATCCTAACCAAAATATTTGGCTAGGATGTGTTTCTGCTTTGCTTGCTTGAATGCGGAAAGCTTATTCAACTCCGCTTCTGCTTGAACGCCAAAAGCTCATTCAACTAAGTTTGCTTGCGTCTGCTTCTGATTTGCTTTCTTGCTTCTGTTTTTCTTGCTTGAATTCCAAAAGCTCATTCAAATATGCTTCTACTTTGCTTCTTTTAAGCGCCAAAAGCTCATTCAATTCTCCACACTCCTCCACCGTTCCTCGAACTAAAAGTTACACGGGGACCTTTCGACCAGTTCGAGTTCGTTTTTCTAACTAGAAGTTACACGGGGACCTTTCGATCAGTTCGTTTTTCTGGCATACGTCTTCTAATTTTAAGGAACTACACTCCTCCACCGTTCCTGGAACTAAAGAGGTCGGGTCCCTTTCGACTGCCTGCACCATCAGTTCGTGTTCTAATTTTAAGGGAATGTTCGTGTTTTACCGCGCTTTAATGTTAGTGTTTTACTGCCCTTTCGACCAGTTCCTCTTTCTTGCATGCGTGTTCTTTCCACCGCCACGAACACCGCCACCCCTTCGTGTTCTTTCCTTTCCCGGTGAAAATTAATGTGGAATTTCTTTAGACTTACAAAATTTAACATATTTCGAAATTTCTTTGCAATTAGTAAATATATGGTGAAAATAAATGTAATGAGGAATTTCTTTAAAATTAGAATTTACTCCTTATGTGGTGTAAACATTAGGGCAACAAGCGTTAGGGCTTTCTCCTTTCCCCATTGACACGCGACGGACATGTCTCAATTAATTATTGGCATCATGGGACAAGACAGTCATCCTTAAACCTTTCTAGACATGGTGAATAGAGTCATTACGTCCCTCAGACGGGACAGTCGTCCTCAGACTTTTTTAGACATGGTGAATAAAGTCATTATGTTCCTCGGGTTCATTGTGAAGGTTGTTGCAGAGCGGGAGATGAGTGGAGGCTACAGGGTGGTGAGACTGAACGAGGGTGGCCATGCGAGTCACACGGGAAGTTGAATAGCCAGCAGCGAGTAGTGGTCGGCCCTGATGCAATTGTTTGTGCCTTGGCAGACTCTCAGGTGTTCATCTAGGACCCTAAAGCGCATTTGTCTAGTGTGACAATTTCCCCTCTTGGAATTGAGTTGGAGGATAAGATTTTCGGCTCCGGTTAGCGGAGCAGAAGCTCTTTAGGCATATTTCACTATAGCTCTCAGGTATCTACATTTTCTTGGGTTTGGTTCAGTCTTGAAATTATCTTATTGAAGGTGGTGTGCTTCTGGTGGCAATTACATGTTCTTTTGGGCTCGACTTTCTCGTTGTATTGTGGGTTCTCAATTTGTAGGGTTGGGATTCGTTCAAAGGCTTTCTATGGACTCTATTCCTCAACATCTCGGGGGGTTTTATCTCTATAAGTTGCTTGGGAGATTGGGGTGTCTCATGTTCTACCTTTAGCTGGTCCTATCCATTAGTGGGTTTATTATGGGCGTAAATCTCACCTCTTTGCGCTCTCGGGTTGGAAATTTCATGTTATATGTCCCTATGTTGTGTTGGGTGGGTATGTAAGTTTCCTTCTAATTTCTCCTGGAACGAGTGGGTGAATGTTCTGAGAGTTGCCAAGTTTGTCGACACCCCTGTGTTATGTGGGTTTTGCAATGCTATTGTGACTTTACACTCATCCTGTGTCTTGGTCTGGGCATATCCTGTTTGTGGTCATGGATGAGGTGTCTCTGGGGTATCTGGGGTTTTAATTGTGTTTCAAGTTCGATATTGCGGCGGGACCTCTACCATGCCTCGCTAGCTGGGTTGGCCTCGCATAGGAGGTAGTCAGTAAAGGCAGGCAAGCCATCGTGAAGGCAACAAATCGTCAACGGTGGATTCAGAGAGTTCGAAACATGCGGGGGAGGTCGCTCAAGATCTAGGTCGGTCCCTGGACCGCGTGGTTATACCTATCGCTTTGGACTCCATCTCGAAGCGGCTGAGAGATCCAGGCCAACCTAGACATCCTCCGGGAACAGAGATATGAGAAATGAAACAAATTTGTGCCCTACATGAATGATATCCAATTCAGTCAGAATGAGATCTTGGAGCAACTGGTCAATATCCGTTGGAGCCTATGTCGAACGAACAAGCACCTGCACGAGTTGGAGGCCAAATTCGAACACATAGACATTCACATGCATGAGAGATTGGGTCTGATTGATGTGCCTCCTTTGCACCCTCCTCTCCCACCTCCTTGACGTGATGCTCATAATTTGCTTGTTATTTTTGTTTCCCTTTTGGTATGTAAGGCTATTAAGCCTATCAAAAATAATGGTTCAATGGACATATCTTCTGCGTACTCTGGCTCTACCAGCTAACAAATCTAGTCGAAGTGACGTTGGGTGAGCCATAGAGAAACATTTTGGAATCGATATTTTCCTGCTAATATAATAGAAGTTTTTAGATGGACAAAAAAGAATAGAAAATTTAAAATGAGAAGGCAATAAACTAAAACAGAAAAAACAAGCAAAAAGTTTTATGATTAATGAAAAATCCAAAAAAAAATTCAATTGTTTTTTTCAATTTGAAATTTCTAATATTGCAAATATTTTTTTCATAAAAAATGGTGCATTCTTTTTACAAGTTCTGGCACTTACTAATAGAAACTTTTTTAAATTTTAAATTTTTTATGTGATTTTTATATTTTATAATTCAATTTAAAACCATATAAAAATAGTCATCAACTAATCAAAAAAAAATATATAGTTTAAAAAATAAAAAATAATTTTTTAAATATTTAATTTAATGTTTATTTATTTTCAAAATTTTAATAAACTTTATAGAGTTGGTTTAAAAATCTCTAAACTAATTGAAAATCAAAAGTTTTTTTTAAAAAAATAAAAACAATATGTTGAAAATCATTTTTTTTTTTACCAAAATAAAAAAACAATATATCTTGCCTTCACAATATGGTATTTTTTTAATATTTATATGAATATATTTGCATTCAATAATTTTTTGGATAAGTGGAAAGCAACCCTTTGTTGATACTTATTTTCACTTTTATATGGAATGTGAATCTAGGGGATGTGAAAATGAAAGGTTAGGAATGTATTATGTAAAAAGTTTTATAGAATTTATACTGATAATATATTATTTATTGAGTATTAATGGAATGATGATTGGTTTGTTTATTTTTTAAGAATTTGTTATTTGTTGACATGAAAATATTAGTATTAATATGATAGTTTCAAGATTTAAAGAATAATATTAAAATAAGGTAATATATTTCAAGTGTTTTAAAAAGTGCATGTAAATAAATGTGTAGGTTATGATTTTATTTTAAATATTCACAAAATTGCACAGAAGCTACAAATACACCATTTGAGTAAAGACATTGTGTGATATGAGGGAGTAAGAGAGTATTTAAAGGTAGACCCATCAAAATAAACTAGCAAATATGTATGAGGAATTTCACTTAACAAAAAACAACATGGGGCTCCCTACATAAGTAATGATATTTTACTCCCCTTTCCTTCTTCATTTAAAAATAATTAGGAGTCCTTCCCCTTCCCAATCCACCTTGGAGAAATAGAGAACTAGATGATACCTTTCAAGTATGGTAGAGGTCCCAAAATAAAACTACTATCTTCTTTGACAGCGCCTCCAAGGGTAACCATGGGGCTGCGGGGGCTGGTGGAGTCATCTGCTCCCCGGACAACTCTAGCAAAGATTGCTTCTATTGGGGGCTTGGTCCTCGTACAAACAACCAGGTAGAACTTCTTGGACTCACAAAAGCTTGCCAAATTGTCCGTGATAGAGGCATTAAAGAATTTCAAGCATTCGAAGATTTCGAAATTCTCATCAAGAAGATCAACTTGAAGGACCAGTTCAACAACGCCATCCTCAACAAGTCTCTAAAAAGGTTAAAGATCATTCTGCAGGACTTAACTTCCTTCAAAATTTTCCACATTCTCAGAAGCTCGAATAGTGAAGCAGATGTAATGGCAAACAAAGGATGCCTCCTAGCACCGGGACATCTCAGTATTAGCGACAATAGCCCTATCTTATCATGCATTCCTTAATTCAAGTTAAAGAGTAGATCAAGCTGAATTAAAATGTATGGAAATGATGTGTAACGTTGGTTGTTTAGGCTCCGACCCAACCAAAACCCTTATAATAAAATATACCCGTTTCAGTTAAAAAATAATAATAATAATTAGGAGCACTTAGGTAGTTATAAATTGTCCTAATTAATAACTAGAATCCACTACAACGTAATACAACAAGGGTATTTCTAGCTAGTTATACTCCCTTAAGGATCTACCAAATTCTCCATTTTATTATGGGGACCAAAAATGCCTTCTTACTTTTTAAGTTGTTGTTGAATTTTACTCTACATTACATATTGGGACCCACCTTTGCTATCTTTAGGAATGTTGTTGACTTCTTTGCACTACCCCAACATAGTTTCCTTATTTTTTGTTATTGTTATTGTCAATAGCCAAATCCAGATTTTGATGGCACTAGTGACTATACATCATCGCCCAAGGAAAGCAATCCACATTTTCACTTAGGTATTTCTCTTACTTCCACTATTAACATTCCATTATGCTAATTATGATTTGATTAATTTTGTGGTGCCTCATTGACTATGAATCTCCTTTATCATTCCACCACACAATTTCATTTTCCTCAATCCTCATTGTTCTTTCTCGTTCTAGTTTTCTTTCCCATCCTTTTCCCACCCTTTTCATTTCCAAATTTCTAGCTTGTAATTATGGCAATCACATCTTTAGTTTAGGGATTGCATGGCAATTTTTGGGCATCTCATCCACCACAATGATACACAATCGACACTTATTGTTTATTAATAATACTGGAGTGCAATTGGTGGTTAGGTAATAATTTCATTAACAACATAATTAGAAGTATTGCAAGTGATTGTCATTAACCCATTGTTTTCTCACAAGTTATAGTCTTGAATACATAAACAATATGAAACATGGGGTTCAAAACCATCATTACTTTCCATACCATGATGAATAGGGTGGGGCGGGGAGGCGATTACTAAGAAAATTATTATAATATTCATAATAATAAGACCCATTGGTAATCTAATAATGACAATTAGAGGCACACACCAAATTGGAATTTAATTCTCCACATATATTGGAAAAATGTCATTCAAATATCCATATTGGTAAAACATTTCTACTACTCTACATTAACTGCATTGTTGTTAAATATATTTTTGTTTGTTTTTTGTTTTTTTTTTTTTTTTTTTTTTTTTTTTGGTGTTATTAGCAAGACTAAGCTGGACGTGTTGATTTGGGGTAGCATCAGATGTGATCTAGGCCTCAAATTTTACAGGGAGGCTTGGGCACATGTATTCCAAAGAACCCATAAAATGTTTTGGGAAATTCCACCTAGAAACAATTTTATTAAAATAATTAATATTTTTTAATGGGCCCCTAAGTCTAAACTTAGGAAATTAAAAATATTAATGGTTATTAATCTAATTGTGGTTGTAACTTCTAAAAGAAGACGAGGATCAAGCTAAAATGATCTTAGCCATTCATTAGCTTTTAATATGGATTGTTGAGTGTCAACGAGAAGATTGTTTAAGGGAGCTTTAGGGTCATTTGGAAAACACATCGAGAGATCAAGAGATTGAATTTCTGAAGTGAGAAGTTCTCAAGAGGAAATTATGATCGAGGAAATTTCTTGCAATTAAGGGGCAAGGATAACATCTAGAGATAGAGATATTTTCTCAGCCGGAGAATCTTCAACAGAGAGAGGTAGAGAGTGATCCAGTAGCTCTCACACAGAGGCTGGTGTAGGGGCCACGCAGAGGCAGCACAGAGGGTGAGAGAGCGTCCAAAATTTTGCAACAGAGTCAGTTTCAGAAGTCGAGAGTTGGGGTGTGAGACCGGGAAGCTCAGAGCAGTGACTCCGAGTAGCAAATCAATCAATAGTTGGGTGACGCAGTGCCTAAAGGGGTTGACGCAAGGAGTGCATGAGGACTGCGCAAAGGCAACATAGGGCCTGCCAGAGGCAACTCATCCAGTGTCGGATTAGCCGTGATTTTTCTCAGTGATTGTGTGAGGTAATCTCATAAATCTTTCTGCCAGTATTTCTCTTTGTAACTGAATAACCCGAGAGGTATTCAGAGATGTATTCAAAATGTGTTATTGCTTAATAATAATAAACCCTCAGATCTGTTGCACTGGTTTTCCCGCATTGGGTTTTTTTGGGGACATTTGTCCAAAAACAACGGTGTCTATTGAGTTGTATTTTCTTTCTTGCTCAGTCTCTTGTTTCCGCAAATGATTTAATTAAGCGAACGCTGCAGTGTATGTGTTACGATATTTTCCATAGGAAACTGCAAGTAATTTGTTTAAAGGAATTTAACAAATAGGAGTAATATCATCAGTTGTTGTAGTAGGAATTCTGGTTGAGGAATTTTCAAATGGTATCAAAGTTGAAGGTGGAACAAGAAGAGCAGTGCCAAAGAACCCAATGCTGAGTAATAGAAGGAGATCAAAAAGCTGCAGGAGGCAGCAGTTCAAAACCCCAAAGGGTTTGCGTAGTTCTTAGCCAGAGGGCTGAATTTTGAGGTAGTCTCTCTCTGAGTGAGTCGATGGAGAGAAGGACTACCAATTCAAGATCTTGTCATGGCAGAGGGAGCAGCGTTGAATCCTCGACGTGAGGAGAAGTTGGTGGGACGCAGTCTTTTCTGCAGGCCATTTTGCTGGATATAAAGACGTAAGAAGAGAAGAGAAGCACAGCAAGGGAATTTTTCCTTAGTAGACTTCCCGCCAATAAATCCGTTTTATTATTGGTTGAGCATCAACACTAAGACCAGAGAGGGATCAATTCGAAATTTTTCTTTGGCATAGATGGTAGCCACATATCCAGAAGGGAGGTGGGGTGATCTAGAGTTGTAATTTAAAGGAGCTACAGCTGGGGCAGGATCCTTGAGGAACCCACCTCTCGGATTAATTCCTTGCTATGGGAACCCATATCAGAAGTAGCAGGATGGACTAGTGTCGGATGATGCCGAGGAGTATCAGATAGAGATTTGTAGTGGCTAGGAGCACCAGAGACTGAACAACACAGAGCAGAGTTGGCAGCAATGCAGATGGCACAAAGCAGAGCTCAACAGAAACAAAGTAGATTCAGAGGATCAACACAGAGACTAGCAACAGTTAGACTTCAACATTCACATGGTATCGTATTGAACACAATTAGTTCTGTAATTTTGGATGTTTTTCCATTGCTAATGGAGTAGCAACAATAGTTTGCAATGCAGTAGCGGTTGGCAATGGCAGTGCTAGCAACAGCACGGATGCAGCACTTGAGAGGGAGTTCTAGTATGGATGCAGTGTTGACAGTGGTAGTGTCATAGCAATATAGTTACAGCAGCAGTGCAGTAGTTGGTGGACAACATGTCAAACATTAGTAGTGTAGAGGATGATGCTTCAAAGTTAGAGCAATATGTAGCGACGTATATTGCTAGAGCACATTTCTTACTAAGAGGGAGTGTTGATTTGGGGTAGCATCGGATGTGATCTAGGCCTAAAATTTTGCAGGGAGGCTTGGGCACATGTATTCCAAAGAACCCAGAAAGAGTTTTGGGAAATTCCACCCAGAAACAATTTTATTAAAATAATTAATATTTTTAATGGGCCCCTAAGTCTAAACTTAGGAAATTAAAAATATTAATGGGTATTAATCTAATTGTGGGTGTAACTTCTAGAAGAAGACAAGGATCAAGCTAAAATGATCTTAGCCATTGATTAGCTTTTAATATGGGCCGTTGAATGTCAACGAGAAGATTATTTAAGGGAGCTTGAGGGTCATTTGGAAAACACACCAAGAGATCAAGAGATCGAATTTCTGAAGTGAGAAGTCCTCAGGAGGAAATTCCGATCGAGGATATTTCTTGTAGTTGAGGGGCAGGGATAGCATCCAGAGAGAGAGAGAGAGATTTTCTCAGCTGGAGAATCATCAACAAAGAGAGGTAGAGAGTGATCTAGCAGCTCTCATGCAGAGGCTGATGCAAGGGCCACACAGAGGCAGTGCATAGGGTGAGAGAGAGTCCGAAATTTTGCAGCAGAGTCAGTTTTAGAAGTTGGGTGTCGGGGTGTGAGACCGGGACGCTAAGAGTAGTGACTTCGGGCAAAAAATCGATCAGTATGCTAGGTGACGCGGTGCCTATAGGGGTTGACGTAGGGACTGCATGAGGACTGCGCAGAGGCAGCGTAGGGCCTGCCAAAGGCACCTCATCCAATGTCCGGATCAGCCAGGATTTTTCTTAGTAATTGTGTGAGGTAATCTCATAAATCTTTTTGCTAGTATTTATCTATGTAACTGAATAACCCGAGAGGTATTCAAAGATGTATTCAGAATTTGCTACTTCTTAATAATAATAAACCCTCTGAGATGCCGCACTGGTTTTCCCGCATTGGGTTTTCCCAGGGTCATTTGTCCAATAATAACAATGTCTATTGAGTTGTATTTTCTTTCTTGCTCAGTCTCTTATTTGCGCATATAATTTAATTAAGTGAAGGTTGCAGTGTATGTATTACGTTATTTGCCATAGGAAACTGCAAGTAATTTGTTTAAAGGAATTTAACAAATAGGAGCAATATCATCAGTTGTTGTAGTAGGAATTCTGGTTGAGGAATTTTCACAGGACAAAGTGGCGAAATGAAAACTATATCTCCAACTAAAAATTGCTTTTTAGGGTGATGTAGATCAATTTTTTCTTTCATGTGAATTCCTAAGATGGAAAATTTGTTTTTAGGTACACCAATGATGGTTTCTATTTCCAAGAAATACCCTTTACTATGTTGATGTGGCTTCATAGCCATATAATGACATGAAGGAAGCCATTTTAGTGGAATAGTGGTAGGTAGTATTATACCAATACTATGAAGGGTGCAACCACCATATTTGTTTACCCTATTTATCCCTAGTTATGCCTCCAAACACTTGTTAACCAACTATGTTTACTCTTCTACTTGAGTGTGGTATTTAGTACACATATTAAAAGTAACCGTTGTTTATTTGAAAACTTCTTGCCAAAATGCACCAAAAAACATGGGATATCTATCACAAATAGTGTGGAAGGGCAGGCCATGGAGCTTCCAAACTTGCTTAAAGAATAAATCAACGGTCATAGAAGTTATACACTGAGATTGAAGCCTTCTCTAGTTGGTGATTAATGTTGACATATTAACCTTGTGATTTTTTTAATATTTGCAAAGTATCGAAAATCCCTATTAATGTGTGAAATAATAATAATAACATAAACTTAGGTGGGTGGGGTCCCCTAGAAAAAACTAATCATTTAAGGCTTGACAATTATTTCATTATATGTGATGATGATATGTTGGCTTCCTTTTGTGTATCACATGTATTGTTCTCTACTCACGTGGGAAATTGGTCTTATATGCATCTATATGTATGTGATATCAAAAAGCAAAATAATGGTGACCGCAATGCCTTAATAGAAATTATATTATATTTCGTCCATAGTTAATATATTTCACATGTGCTTGTGACAGAACTAATTATGGCATGATACTTGATCTTGATATAGCTTATACACATAAAGCGTTTTATACTTTGCATTTTGAACAAAATGTAAATACATATAACAATTTTTTGCAATTTGGTTTAGGCTTCATAATTGTGATAATGTGGAATCAAAATTCTAGTGTATAATGTATGCACAAGAGTGTTAATGTTGCATGTTCAATGATAGATGATTTATGCTACAAACATTAACAAAGGTAGTTATATGTACATATATAAGTTTGTAGGTATAAGGGGTTATGCTCTACCTACCACCCTATATGAATAATTATATAGAATGACATGTTCCAAGTTTGAAGTCATATTACATAGATATGGCATAAGATTGGTGGACGAGGTTGACAATAGTATTGTTTGATGTGCCCACTACATATTCCTCGTGCCTTAATGTTATGGAAAGTTGCATTTGAATTGCAATATGAGGTTCATTCTTCATTCTTGAGCTTTAGTAGTGATCAAAATTGGATCACTATATTGTTTGTCATCCATCTTTATGCTTTGAAGGAGTAAAAGTTAGAGAAATTAGCTTACCATAAGTAGTTTTAGCAATTGGACCAAGTTTGGAGAATTGGGCTCACAAACCTTTTGAGTAATTTATAATACTAAAACAAGGTAATCTATTCCAAGTGTTTTCAGAATTGCACAAAAGCTACAATGAGGCAAATTGAATAAAGGAATTGTGTGCCACAAAGGGGTAAGAGAATTTCTAAAGGTAGAGCCCTCAAAATAAACCAACAAATAATTGTAAGGAATTTCACCCAACAATTAATAATGTGGGGCCTCGTGATATTTCACTCCCCTTTCCTTCTCCATTTAAAATGAATTAGGAAAATACCTAGGTAGTTGTAAATTGTCTTAATTAATAAAGAGAATCCACTACAACATGATACAACATGGGTATTTCTAGCTAGTCATACTTCCATAGGGATCCACCAAATTCATTTTATTATGAGGACTAAAATTTCCTTATTCTTTTTAAAGTTCTTGTTGAATTCTACTCTGTGTTACATATTGGGACCCACTTTCATTGTCTTTATGAATGTTGTGGACTTATTTGCATTACCCCAATAGTGTTTCTTTATTTTTTTCTCTTGTTATTGTCAATAGTCCAATCTACATTTTGGTGGTATTGGTGACTATACATCATCGCCTAAGGAAAAAAAGGCACATTTTCAATTGACAACTTAAGTATTTATATTACTTCTACTATTAACATTTCATTATGCCAATCATGATTGGATTATGAATCTCCTTCCTCATTCCACCACATCATTTCATTTTCCTCAATTCTCACTGTTCTTTCTCACTCCAGTTTTCTCTCCCCATCCTTTCCCCACCCTTTTCATTTCTAAATTTCTAATTTGTGATTGTAACAACCACATCTTCAGTTTGGGCATTGCGTGCCATTTTTTAGGTGTAACGAACAAGGTTTGTATACACAACAGAATATTCAGAATATCTAGAATATTGTAATATCCATAATAGGATAAATATTAATATATATGTAAATGTTGAATGTTGAATGTACAAGAGAGATGATATGATATTACAAATGAGGGTCTTGCTTATATACTAGGAAAGGTGCCCTTTCATGAATAGTCATGTCCTTAGAGACATGTCTCTTCAATATACTAATCATTATTAGCTATTAATTATTAATTATATTATGTTCATAACATTGTCTTCTCCTATAGAAAAGCTTTGTCATCAAAACTTATTGATGGTGATGCTTGATATATTTTTCTGTCTCATAATGTCTTCTCTTTTTCTCAATTCTTAGAGCTAACATATTCGGCGATACAAGACAATATGAACTTTTGAGTATGGTACATAATTGTCATAATGTGAATTGATCTAACCATCCTAAATTAATCTTCTGTGGAATCTTGTGGTTACTAGAAACTTGGGTTGAACTATTACCATAAGACTGGATTATGGTGACATCAATATTTTTTATAACTTAAGTCACTTGTTTCTAGTTTGAATGACAAGGATATGTAGATTGGTTGAGATGTATGCTTTTATGATTTGGGTGTCAATAACAAGTTCTTATGATCTGATTTCCCCTTATCTAGTTTATGGGGATTCCTTGATTTACTTGACATATTTGATTTCTTTCACATAATGATGGTGCTTATTTAATCGTTGGATTTTCACTTGAAATTTATGCCATTTAAACTACAACATTTAAGTATGTCTTCCTTGATCCGGGAATTTTTTATGAATGCTTTCAAGAAAAAACCCCCATCATATAAGACCTTTTGTTGACACTTACATTTTCTTGTGCAATCATGAGCAATGAATATTTTAAACAACTTTAAAAAACCATCAACATGAAACAAGGAACAAATAATCATGAACCACACATAAACACATGATATGATAACGAAGTTCGTGTAGTGTGGACTACATCTCCGGGCCTAGGGTCAAGAGTGGGGAGGTCGCTTCATTGATTTTTGCAATAAGATGATGAGTACATGATGTAGTCTCTGTCAATACAAGGATTAACCCCCATTATCTAGAGTGGCATGTCTCTCCACAAGGTGTTCCCCTATAAGAAATCTCACTCATAAAAGCTCTCCTCTGGCATGACAAAGTAACAATCTCTCAAATAAAGTGGCATGCAACGATCCTCTCACAAAGTGACATATATGTATCTCAAATTATCTCAACAAAAATTAAATGAACACATGGAAACAATGCACCTTATACCTCCAAGCCTGTGGAAGGCCTAAAAATTAGTTACTCGAATGAAGAAATGGCATGCACCATCGCATACATGGCGAAAAATCATGAAATTTGAGTATAAACATGACCCCTTTTTGTCTCGGTCAAATTTGGGCTCCCAAGGAATCTCAAAGATTCCTCAAGGATTCTCTTCTGCAAATTGACTAAAATTATGCTGCTTGGATGAAGAAAATGATCACGCCATCATTCCTTATGAAAAATCAAGTCAAATGAGTATAAAGTCGGCCTAGTTCTAAAACGGTCTACTGTGGGCCTCTAGGGAATCTTTCAGATTCCATGCAAATTCTTGTGTCAAGGTTCCATCTTCATGGTTCCACCCTTAACATTCTGCTTTTGGAAAATCCACTTCTTATATCAGAAAACTAATCTCACCATAAGACTCCTAGCGAATTTTTTGTTAATCGATTATAAACTTGGCATAATTCTGACTCTGTCAAAAATTGGCTCCAAGGGAATCTCAAAGATTCCTTAACATTCTGCAAAGAGAATATTATGTGGAATATTCTCTGAAAGATGCTCACGAAAAATGTGCCTGTCACTATTCCATAATGCAGATTTCCACCCATTGTCTCTCGGCTTGTTTGTTCCGGTCCTCCGTTGATCAAATGGTAAAGTTGTGGGTTTATAAAAACACTTTTGGGTGATATTCTCAAAGTCAGCCCCGCTGGCGAATTGGATGGTGGGTTTATTAAAAAAAAGTGTTGTTGGGGAGGTCATGGGGTCAAGCCGCGAGCCTCCCCTTTGGCTTGCAGCCTTGGCATATGATACGAGGTTGTTTAATATTGACATTTTGTTGTATAATGGGGCCACTCGTTGGCGTCTCGACCCACCGAGCCGGGTAGGTTCGATCCCTGTCGGCCCCCCAATATATACATATGGTCATTATATAATGGGTGGGGTCCTGGGCCAAATCCCCAAGGGCCCGACCCATTATATATATATATATATATATATATATATATATATATTTATATTTATTTATTTATTTTTAGTTAACAATAGTAAAAAAATTGTTGGCTAGATTTTAGGATCACTGGAAAATTTAAGTAGGTGACAATTTCGTCAGTTCTAACAACTGCAAAGTGCCAAAATATCGCTTAGTTAGTGGCCTCTAAATTTAGTGCCTTCTGCCAAATTTAGTGAACCTCCAACTTTAGTTGGTGCTATGCTAAATTTAGCTAGTGGGGCCAAGTTGACCAAATTTTTTAGTGCGGATATATTCAGCATACGAAGTCGGATTTGAGTGTCATCTGCGTTGTTGGAATTAGGATGATGAGCTATACATTTTGGTCCTGGTTTCAATGAAATCCAAATACTTTGATTTTCGAGCCTATCTAGAGCCACCTGGATCATTCCTCCCACTAAGGAGCTTTTGGTCCTCCAAAAATCATGAACACAATATGCAATTTTTTGTACTCCCTTATCTGTACAATGAGTTCCCTAACATGCCACACTTCCTTCTCCTTCACCTTTTGATTTGAAATCTTATAGGATTGATTATTTGTGCAACTTTATCAACATTAACTAAGGTTGCATAAGTGTGAATGAAAGAGGGGAAGTGATTATTAATATGCCATAAACATAAAATTGAGAGCAACAAATAACATAATAGCAGAAAAAGAAGAAGCAAACATAGCGAATTGTTGACGGAGTTCGTCCCTCCTAGACCACGTCTCCGGGTCCTCTTCCAAGTGGTCGTTCGTTTTATTAGGAAATGATCCAAAGAGTTTATTTACATGAGATTTCATCAATTGATCTGTGCACGTAGGCACTTCTAGTTACTACAGAAAGAAAGCCTCATGTCTCAGCTTTCCAACGCCTGTCTTTGTTCTCAATTTGGCTCAAGGATGGCCAAGATATGATTACATGAACAAAAACAATCAATAACAACACCCTTGTTCTACAACTCACTATTCACTCCCTTTCGCACTGGTGCATTGGTTAAATATTTTAATAGGCCTCAGCCAGGTTCCAAGGTCGAACCTCTCGGGCTCAACATAGAAACTGTTTGGGTTTTGGTTAACCACTTTTACAAGGTGCAATTAAACACATCCACTTAGCGTATTATATGCCATTACATTTGATTTTTTGCATCTCGGATGGTTTTTAAAACTATAGCTTATACCCATATTTCCTAACTAATCTCGACGCATATATGGCACATATAACTTTCCAAAAACTTTGGCAATTAAGAACTATATACCAAAGTTTTGGAAACATATGTCATATCATTTATTTAAATGGTGAATGGCTTGGCCGTGAATGACTTGGCGGTCAATGAGGATGTGTTGGGTCCCTATAATACTAGTGATTACCCCATTAATATTGTAGTTATACCCCTTATTTATATTGTTGTGCCCCTATTACCCCCATTTTATTATTTCTGTGCCCCATAGAATCCCTCTATTGTTATTTTTGTGGCTTTATATTATTATTGTTAGGTCAGCTCGATTATATTGTGACTCCTTAGACTCCTATATATAGAAAGGAGGTTTTGTCATTTGTATCATCAAAGAATTGTTCATTTATGTAATGTAAAGGAGGTTTCCCCCTCGAAGAGGCTGAATTCTAAGGCGTTGATCTATCTTTTCTATCTTTTCTTGAGCTGGTTTCATAACATTTGGTATCAGAGCTTTGGATTCTAGGGTTTCGCTGCTCCAAACAGGTCATCGTGGCATTTTCGCTATAACTTTTTTTTTGTGACGTTTCAGAAGTCGCAAAAAAAACCCATTTGAGAAGAATTGGCGCTGAACCTTGGGTCCGAATTTCAGAGCTTTTTGCGTGATATTTTCAGAGATATGATCTGAGGAAGTTGGTCTTTTTGCAGACTCCTGAATTACATTCAAAACAGGTGACCTGGGGAAAATCGTCATAACTTTCTCTCTGAGGATCGGATTGAAATTTCATAAAAAGGTACAGAAAGAGGACGGACTGTAGTTTCTTGTGGGTGTTTTTTAGATCCAAAGGTCGAAACAGTGACTCGCGGCACGTCGTACAAGTTAGCTCTACTGAACTAGTCTATAATCAAGTCACTATGGGAGATTTCGCATAACTCTTCCTTGGAGAATCCAATTTGGGTCAGACTTGTGGCATTGGAAAGAGGACATAGAGAGCTACTACAGGTAACAAGTTCAGAACTAGATGACTAGAAAGTACAGAGATACATCAGAGGCAATATCGAGCTCCTACAAAGTGAAAAAAGGTGTGTAGATTTTTTAAATTTTTGCTTAAGCTTGGTTTGAAAATTTATTTTGAAGGAATTCAAAGGGCATAGTAGAGCATTATTATCGGTAACTGATGCCTCGAGGAAAGAAAATGCAAACACCTAGTAAGGAACCTGAAAGCTCTAGCATGACTCATGAAGAAGAGGAAGAAATGCTACATGATATATCAAAATTACAAGAACAAGTGCAACAAATGTCACGCTCACAAAAGTTAACAGATGCTAAGATAAATGGCGTGGAAGCTAAGATGAATGGCATGGAAGCTAAGATGGACAATTTGAAGATAGATTTGAACACAAATTTGAAGACAGGCATGGCAGATTTGAAGACAGATTTGACTAATTTTCTACAAGAAATACTTACTAATGGTGAAAAGGTAGTAAAGGAAACTCATGATGAGAACAAAGAAATGTTAATCATGATTCCATAGACGCTAATGTTGGATCGAAGAATCACCACATTCCAAAAATCGATATGAGGAAGTTTGATGGCAAGGATCCCGCCACATGGATATTACAGATGGAGCAATTCTTCGATCTCAATAATGTGCAAAACACACAAAAGGTACGTATGGCAACTTTATATTTGGAACCAAATCAGTTTGTATGGTATCAATGGCTTTGTTCTCGTAAACAATTTATCACTTGGGCAATTTTTACGGAAGAATTGATAGCACATTATGAGGATACAAAAAGCAACACTTTTTTTAGCCAATTGATAAGTCTCAAACAAAAGGGTTCAATAATGGAGCACATTGAGGAGTTCCAAAAATTGAACATAAGGGTAAAAGATATTCCAGAGGAGCATAGGATTGATGTGTTCATAGGGTCTTTAAAGGATAATATCCAACATGATGTGCGCCTTTGGGAACCTGATTCATTAGAGAAGGCATTCAGGTTAGCAAGAAAAATGGAAAGCAAAATTATGGCAACTAGGAAGCATACCATTCACAACTATAAAGACGGAAGTGTTGTTGCCCATAGTCTTCCACAACCTACAAGGTTGACACCACAACAATTGGAAGAAAAAAGAGCAAAAGGGCTTTGTTACAATTGTGATAGCAAATACACAAAAGGTCATAAGTGTGCTGAGAAGAAATTATTCTACATAGATTGTGAAGAGGAAGAAGAAAAGGAGCAAGAAAGGTCAAAAGAAGAGAATATATTCCAGGAACAAAGCCTAGATGAAGAACAAATAAATCCGACCATATCTTGTAATGCATTGGCGGGAATTACCACTCCTCAAACCATCAAGATAGAAGGACAAATCAAGAAGAAAAAGGTAATAGTGTTGATTGATTCAGGAAGCACCCACAATTTTATTCATTGTAGGGTAGCAAAAGAATTGAATTGCTTCCTATATCCAGCACCAGAGTGTCAAGTGATGATTGCAAATGGAGGAACAATAAATTGTTCTGGAAAGTGCCATAATATCAAGCTATCCATGGGAGAATATGTATTGACTAGCCCAATGCTTTCCATTCCAATGGGAGGTGCTGATGTTGTACTAGGAGTCCAATGGCTACAATCCTTGGGTACAATAGCTTTTAATTTTCAAGAACTTTTCATGAAATTTTCTGTGGAAGGAAAGGAAGTTGAATTAAGGGGTATTGCAGGGAAACCAGGAAAGATAATCAGCTCTAATGGCATGACAAAGCTTCTAAAAAAGGAGCAAAGAGGTGTAATTGCACAATTATGTTCGCTAGATGTTTCCACATTGGAATCATCTATTTCTCCAGATCTCCAAAAAGTCCTGGACAATCATTCCAAGGTATTTGAGACTCCCAAAGGTCTCCCACCTATGCGTGATCATGATCATGCTATTCATCTGATTCCAGGAAGTGTTCCTCCAAACATCAGGCCGTACAGATATCCATATGTCCAAAAAAGTGAAATTGAACGTATGGTTGCAGAAATGCTAGAGGCTGGTATAATTCAACCGAGTCAAAGTTCTTTCTCAGCTCCAGTAGTATTGGTGCACAAGAAGGATGGATCATGGCGCATGTGTCCAGATTATAGGGAGCTCAACAAGCTCACTATTAAAGATAAGTTCCCCATTCCTGTCATTGATGAATTACTGGATGAATTGCATGGATCAATTTACTTCACCAAGTTGGATCTTCGTTCGGGATATCATCAAATCAGAATGAAGATTGAAGACATTCCGAAAACGGCATTTAGAACTCATGAGGGTCATTATGAATTTTTGGTCATGCCTTTTGGCCTTACCAATGCACCTTCAACATTTCAAGGTTTGATGAATTCAATTTTCAAACCATTCCTTAGAAAATTTGTGTTAGTATTTTTTGATGATATACTAATCTACAACAAGTCTTGGAAGGATCATGTTGAACATGTTGACAAGGTGCTACAACTATTGGAGGAGAAACAATTATATGCAAAAAGATCCAAATGTTTCTTTGGAGTCCAGGAGGTGGAATATTTGGGTCATATTGTATCTCATGAAGGAGTTAAGGTAGACCCTAGCAAAATTAAAGCCATTAAGGAATGGAAAATCCCCACATCCATAAAGCATCTGCGAGGATTTCTTGGGTTGACAGGGTATTATCGCAAGTTCGTTAAGAATTATGGGAGAATAGCAGCACATCTAACAACATTATTGAAGAAAGATTCATTTTCATGGACTCCGAGGCAACAAAGGCCTTTAAACATCTTAAAGAGGCAATGTGCCAAGCACCGGTCTTAGCTACACCGGACTTCACAAAAACCTTTATTGTGGAATGTGATGCTTCAGGAAATGGAATTGGTGTTGTTCTAATGCAAGATGAAAGACCCATTGCTTTTGAAAGTCGTCCAATCAAGGGAAAGTTTTTAAGCAAAGCTATTTATGAGAAGGAAATGTTGGCAATACTCCATGCACTTAAGAAATGGCGACCCTACCTAATGGGAAGACACTTCAAGGTAAAAACGGATCATGATAGCCTTAAATACTTTTTAGAACAAAGATTATCCTCTGAAGAGCAACAAAAGTGGGTCACAAAGATGTTGGGTTATGACTTTGAAATCATCTACAAAAAAGGGAAGCAAAATGTGGTGGCAGATGCACTCTCAAGAAAGGATGAGGATATGGAAGCATTGTTGTGTGCCATTTCTATTATCCAACCAGATTGGATAAACAAAGCAAAGGAGGAATGGAAGAATGATGAAGAAGTGTGGGCACTTATTCGAAAGCTACAACAAGATTCCAGTACTTCTGATACATTTAGCTGGCAAAATGATTCGTTATGGTACAAAGATCGCTTATACCTCTGTAAGAATTCCCAGCTAAAACAAAAGATTCTTATGGAATTGCACACTTCTCCCTTAGGAGGGCACTCAGGATTTTTAAAAACTTACCACAGGGTTAAGAAGGAATTTTTTTGGGATGGCCTTAAATCAGATATTCAAAAGTTTGTGGCGGAATGTTTGGTTTGCCAACAAAATAAAGTTGAAACAATTAAGACACCGGGTCTATTACAACCTTTATCCATTCCAAGCCAACGTTGGGAGGAGGTTTCAATGGATTTTATCACAGGTTTACCCAAGTCTGAGGGAAAGAGTGTCATCATGGTGGTAGTTGACAGACTTACCAAGTATGCACACTTTTGTGCATTATCACATCCATTTAAAGCCAGTACAGTTTCTACTGCATTTATGGAAACAGTTCAAAAGCTACATGGAAACCCAAAGATTATTGTAAGTGACAGAGATCCCATTTTCACTGGAAATTTTTGGACATAATTATTTTCTTGTCTTGGTACTCAGTTAGCTCATAGCTCATCTTATCATCCTCAATCTGATGGGAAAACTGAGATAGTAAACAAATGTTTGGAAGGATATCTTCGTTGCTTTGTATCTGATAAACAGACACAATGGGTCAAATGGTTGCCTCTGGCTGAATGGTGGTATAACACTTCCTTCCATACAACAACAAAAATGACCCCATTTATGGCACTTTATGAGTACCAACCACCATCAATCACATCATATTTAAGAGAAAATTCTAAGGTTCAAGCAGTGGAACATCACATCAAACATCAACAACAAGTCCTCCAACTCTTAAAGGATAACCTCGTGTTGGCACAAAATAGAATGAAACAACAAGCAGATCAACATCGCAGTGAAAGAAGTTTTGATGTAGGTGATTGGGTATTCCTACGGCTACAACCATATAAGCAAATGTCCCTAAAGCAAGCTAAGAAGGATAATAAATTATCACCAAAGTATTATGGTCCGTACAAGGTGTTGGAAAAGATTGGTACTATGGCATACAAATTGGAGCTTCCTGCAGCTTCTCGATTGCACCCAGTTTTCCATGTTTCATGTTTAAAGAAGGTTATAGGCGACAAGCTCCCAGTTCAAACAATATTGCTAGAACTTGACGAGGAAGGAAAAATTACATTGGAACTGGAAGGAGTCACAGAAACAAGAACTCGACAGCTACAAAATCGATTAATTTCAGAGTATCTTATCAAGTGGAAGAACTTATTCGCTGAAGATTCCACATGGGAGGATGAGAATTTTATGCAGAAGTATCCAGAACTACTCAAGCGTTGAGGACAACACTTTTTTGAAGGAGAGGGGCATGCTGGGTCCCTATAATACTAGTGATTACCCCATTACTATTGTAGTTATACCCCTTATTTATATTGTTGTGCCCCTATTACCCCCATATTATTATTTCTGTGCCCCGTAGAATCCCTCTATTGTTATTTTTGTGGCTTTATATTATTATTGTTAGGTCGGCTGGATTATATTGTGACTCCTTAGACTCCTATATATAGAAAGGAGGTTTTGTCATTTGTATCATCGAAGAATTGTTCATTTATGTAATGTAAAGGAGGTTGCCCCCTCGAAGAGGCTGAATTCTAAGGCGTTGATATATCTTTTCTATCTTTTCTTGAGCTGGTTTCATAACAGGATGTTGCCTCGTGGCACCTAACTCCCCAGTGATTTCGACCTGCTCTGCCATGTAACTGTCACCTACGAGCTGTGTTTCAATTGTTTTCTCAAACGGTTCATACATGTTGCCACCTTCCACGTCGTGTGGATGCCACTGTGACGTAATATGACTCTGCCATAGGTTCGATACATAGTTTTTAAAGTTTGTAACTCTGCCATATGCCATAGGTTCCAAACACTATGACCTCTGCCCACCATGTATATAGTTTGTAAACTATATATCCACTTTATACATAGTTAATATACGCCCACCATATATTTAGGTTTAAACATAGGTTTTCATTATGCCTTATATACCATATGCACTTAGTTTAACCCTTAGGTATATAACATTACAGTTGTTGCATTTGCACCCACTTTTAATGCCTTTCACCTTAATTTTAGACCATGTCTTATGATATGAACAATCAAACCCAAATCTCACCATACACCTGGAAATATGCACCAGAGATGAATTGTTGCCACGTGTCGAGCTGCGGAATTGCCACATGACCAGGAAGGCCCCTTTGACACCTAATCTTTGACGGACATTTTCCCTTCATTCGGAGACCAAATGATAAACCGAAAGTACTATCAAATTCAGAACGAGGGCTCTACCACTTGGGAACAATTGAAACCTTTGAACTTGGAGCTACTGAAGATTCCTCCCGGATCACCTTTGTATTTCAAAGCCATAAGTGATGAACCGACACCTGTACTCTATGCAAACTTGCAGTATAACTTACAAAATACATTTTCTTTTACAAGGCCTATCATGACCCAAGAAATCATCATACTTTTCAAAAGTTTATAACACATTCTTTTGTCAAGTTTACATCAGACTCATAACAGAAACCAATACCCCAACTATCAACAAAAGGGGCCAAAATTATCACCATGTTCCATTCATAAGTGATGGAAAACACTTCATCACTTTTACAATCATTTCACAACATGTGATTTAAAAAAGGTGGTCATATTCAACTACTTAAAAATGCTACCCATCTCTCACCCAACCAAGTTGATGTGATCTCTTTCTGTAGTTGGATTTCTTGTTGATTTTCTTTATTGATAGGTTATTTTTGGTCCTTCAGTCGTTGATGTGGATGGAGCTCCCAACATGTAACTCTCTGATGTCCATGTCTATTGTAATGACTGCAAAAATGCTTCTTCCTCCAGACTTTCATGACCTTCTTCCTTTCTGGATGTGGAGAAGGGTAATCATGTCATGTCCTCTTTCTTGCTGCCATTATTTTCCAACACCTGGCAAATAACAATCCACAAAAGGTACATGGTTTTCTATGCCACAACTTTTGTTCATCATTAACAATCTTCTTGTAATCAAAAGGAACATTAGAATATTGATCCATTTTATACCCTTGTATGGTTGTCTTTGGTGCGAATCTGGTGAGAGGAAATTTCTTTAGCTCTTCCTCTATTATGCTCATTGTCACGAGAAGATTGTGATGTGCTTACAAGATCCTCTTTGTGCGAAGAACCCCTTCAAACACTCTCCTTTAATGTATCCCAATCTTGAAAATTGAGGCTCTATATAACCTCTAATGGTTGAGTAATTCCTTGGCCATTAACACCAAGTCCTCCTCCCTTATACCCCATCTTAGTAAGGAGTCTCATGTCGGTTCGTGAAATGGGTACATCCATGCTTCCAAAAGAAATAACATCATGTGAAAATGAAACTGAAGAATTATGAACACTTCTTACCTCAGTTGTTGATTCTGAAGTAGGTGATGATGGCTTCGCTAATCCTTCATTACACTTAAACCTTTCTCAGGCCTCTTCTGTGGCTTGTAAATGAAGCTGCAATCTTTGCTTCTTGTAAAATGCTCCTCAATTCAACATTCTCTGCTTGAAGGCTCTAGTTTATCTCTTCATTTGAATTATGAGAAGAAGAATAAGAAGAAGAATATTCACTCGAATATGGAGATGGAAATTCGTCCTATGCTAACTCTTCCTCCTTTCTTTTTTTCCATTTTATCCTCATAATTTGCATACATTATATCTAACATGTTTTCCCTCTTGTAGAAGGACTCATAGAGATCTTTGTTATTTTCCATTTCCCTTCTTGTTGCACGCTCAATTGACAATCTCTGGCAAAAAGGTCAGACCACTCTAATACCACTTGATCTGGGATTTTTTTGTGAATGCTTTCAAACAAAAATCCCCATCATACAGGACCTTTTATCTACACTTACATTTTCTTGTGAAATCATGACAAATGCATATTCTTAACAATTTTAACAAACCATCAACATGAAACAAGGAACACATAATCATGAAGCACACATAAACACATGATATGATAACTGAGTTCGTCCAGTGTGGACTACATCTCCGGGCCCATGGTCAAGAGTGGGGAGGCAACTTCATTAGCTGTTGCAAGAAGATGATGATTACATGATGTAGTTTACGTCAATTCAAGGATGAAACCCCCTTATCTAGAGTCATGTCTCTCCATGAGACGTTCTCCTATAACTCTCACTCATAAAATCTCTCTCCCAACATGACAAAGGAACAATCTCTCACATAAAGTGGCATACAATGATCCTCTCACAAAGTGGAATACATGGATCTCAAATTCAAATCATCATCTATCACATGTAATTTTGTCACATTAGGCAAATGACCGTCCGTTTGGATCTTCCGCTATCCATCAAAGTGCTCCAAAGCATCCCCCTGCAAGGCTAGAACCCAAACAATCCCAAACAGAATGAACTTCCTGAATCTCAAGGCTGAAAAACCTATTTTTGGCTTGTTGCGTAGTTCCCTAGTCCATTTTTGCACATATGCATAAGAGACCATTAGAAACTGCACAAAAGTGTACTATGTCTTACACTATGGCCTGTGCACATGACTTAACGCAAGTAAAAAATAAAAAGTAAAGTCTAGAAGCTTTGTTAGTCAAATATTTCCCAACTAACAACTTCGAATGTATTCCTACTCAAGCATGATCCCTCCCATCATGGAGTTACTTCCCTCTCTTTGTGGATCCCCTATCCCACCATTTGTGGATCTCATCCCTTAGGAAGAGGATCCCAAACCTCCTCCTCTTGGCCTATAAATCAAACATAGGCCAAAGGATTGGAGAGGACCATTGAAGGTAGGCTTATGCTGCAGAAATAAGGCTAGGAGGCTTTTCATCCAAGGAGAGGGTTGGAGATTGTGAGAAGAGGCTTGTAACATCAAGGCTTTGAGGTTGTAAGTTTGTTCTCCATTTTATTTAATAAAAAGCAACTGTTATTTCCTAATTATGTCTTTTCTGATATCATTTGTGGGATTCCTTGATCACTCACATAGGTTATGATTGGTTATTGATTCAATTTATGATATATGTTGAGTTAAGTAGTTCATTTATCTTTCATTCTATATACTAGATGCATTTATCCTCTGTGTGTTTCTGCCTATGCATATCTCCTTCAAGACATTAGGGAGAAGTTGTGGAAAGAATTTGAATGGTCTCTAAAGAATCAAGAGGAAGTTAATTGTCGAAGGCACTGGAAGGGACTTCAACAAGCATTTCGATTAAACAATAAGTGCTCTCTCTCATATGGTTTGTTTCAATCAATCATAAGCTAAGGACAGGTAGCAGTCCTTTCTTGCTTGTTACTAGATTTCTTTGAGGTCTAGGGAGATCCATCTTGTCCATGAGAGGGGTTAGTCTACCTAACAAATTTGTGACTCCGCTGGGGAGCATCTCACTCTCCATCATTCTCTTTGTTTTGGCCTTTGATCCTTTTGTCATAGCCCTCTCCGAGTGTTTGGAAAATACTGAAATTATGGATATTATGATTTATTTGACTTGTTTTTATTTTTTCTAAAAAATTCCTGGTGTGCGCACTTTATCATTAGGCACAAAGCGTATTTTTGCACACTTTTTCCTTTGCAACAATGAGTATGTGCACTAGATTGATCTGTGGCCTGCGCACATACCTAGAATTTTTTAAAATTTCAGTGTTCTCTTCGTCAAGTCCATAAATTTTTGTTTTTCCTGTTTAATTACACTTGTTTGCTTTTCAGAAATCTCCTCCTTATTTTTATTTGACTTTCTGGGTTGCCTTTTGAAAAATTATTTACTTTTGTAAATTAGGGTTCGAAGTATCATCTGGTGAATTACTGATTAATCAACGGAAGGACTAGTCATTGATGAGATAGTTTGAGTTTGTCCTTTTTTATGTCAAAGTATCAGATTAGGTACTTTGTTTTCTCAATTGCAAAGTGTCATTAGTGTTAGAAAAATTTAGGGCTTTTCAAGAGAGCACATGTGATTGAGAGTTTGTTGTTTTTCCGGAGTGATTATTGATTATTTTTCTCTATAAGACAACACAATCTTCTGATTGCAGTGTTTTGCAACTCATTATGTCAAATTGAAATTATAGCTTGTGTATGTTGAAGGAAGAATTCATTGATTCTTTTTGGGTATGTAAGAAGTTGATAAGATCAAATTTTTGCTTCTTGTAACTTATATTTTGAGGAACTTAGGTTGCATTTCTCGAAGAAGAGCCAAGAATCATGTATTTTGCATTCTCTTTGATGTGTATCTTGAAAATGATTCATTGATTCTTGTATTTTTTTGAAAAGTTAATGAAACATCTTCCCTTATTTTAGTTACAATTCATTGAAATGAAAAGATTGCAATATCATGTTCGATTGCATTAGGTTTTGAGTCAAGTCATAACACCATCAATTTCACGTCTATTTACCCTGTGAGTAATTAACATCTTTTAAAAATAGCACTAATAAAATAAATTTATATTTTTTTATTATTTTAGGGCTCTTTTCCACGTACATTAGATCAAGTTGTAGGGATTTGGAATAGGGAAGTGAGTTAACTTTTCAAAGTTGCAGACAAGCATTAACATCTTGCGATAGGGAGTAAATCCATTTACTGCAATTTAGATATGGGAAGCTCCTCTTACAAAGGAGTTAAGCATGAGATCATATCGGACCCAATGGAGCGATCGACCCCACTTCATTGGTTACAGTAGAGTGATTTACACGTATTAAAAATGGTGTCGAAAGGTACTTGGGAGTCACTTGGAAGTAAACCTCGGATTAACCATGTTGAGAAAATTTCAAGGGGATTGAGCTTTGTTACTCTGCCCTTGCGTGTACGTCTGATTTGTGACTGTCCCCCAGGTTAAATTGTTTTACGTGGTAACCTTAGAGACCATAATCTTAGGGCTATTACTCGAGGTGACGTCAAAGGGGCAGTCTCTGTTGTACCTGGAATAGATGTTGACTTGAATCACTTGGACCTTTTCGGAGGGTATTCCTCATTCGAGATGGCATAAATGAAGTTTACTTGCACTAGATTGTGTACATTAAGTAGGTTGTCAGCATAACTAGTTCCACCCACTCTATCTTTAGCCACTTTTCACATTGATCTCTGCAATGTTGGGTTTCATCACCAACTAGTGATTTCACTGTGAAAATCTTGTTTGCATGGTTTGATTCCTTAGATTTACTAGCATATGTTATTTGCTTGTTTCTACTTTTTACAAACCTTAGGTGTGGATTGTGATTTTCAATTATTAATATTGATAATAAATTTATCTAAGTTGAATCTAATGGCAACAATTCCAAAAGTTACCGATAAATAACCCCCTTTTAACGGGAATCCTAATCCTCTCCCTAACTTTGCAAATGTTGGTCCTCCTTATATGGCTACGTTGTTGCTTCCCGGATTCACGATAGGTTTACTGGTGTGGTTGTTTTCAACTTCTTTGATCCCAAATACCCAAACTATTCCACCTCAACCAAGTTTTTCACCTCAACTGAGTTCATCATCTCAACATCACCAACCTCATGTTGACCCTTTACCTTCTTCACCCAACATGTCCTCCTCCCATTCCTCTTCTTCACTTGGTTAAAACCTTGATGCCAGTAACGAGGTGACTGAGAAGAAGAAGAAAGGGAAGAAGAAGATGAAGAAGCAAGATAAGAAAGATGTCAACCAACCAACCATGATTGTAGGTAATGGTAATGTTGAGGAAACTTCCAACATGCATCACAAGCCCATATACCCTTGCAAGCTTTGTAAGGGTGACCACTTCCTTATTGATTGTCTTGGTATTCCTAAGGTCTTGGAAGTATGGTCAGAAAATTCTTATCAACCTATTGTTGATCCATCAACCAATGATTGTGAGGTTCCTAGGAAAAAGGGTAAAGTTAGGTTTCCTTGTAGGTTATGCAAAGGGATTCATCATAGTCACATTTTCCCTCATATGGACGAAGCCTCAAAATTGTTGGAAAAACTTATTGTTCCACAACAACAACTTCCAACTGGTTACCGTAAACTTTCTCCCAACCTACCGTCAGTTGACGAAGTGATTGATCTAATTCCAAGTATAGTCAATCCCACTCTTCCATTAGAGAGTGAAACACATATCACTCAGGTTGATGAGCCATTGGTTGATCAAGTGGTCAACTCGATACCATCTTTAGTTGATCCCACTCTCCCTTTATAGAGTGAAAATAATATTGCTCAGGTTCTTCTTTTTACTACAGATTCTTCTACACATGGGCACATTTCACCTATTTTCGTTGATCCCCCTCCAAATAACGAGGTTATTTCCTTTGATTGGAGTAGGCTGATAGGACCTCGTCTTCCTTCTTCCACCCCTTTCCAAATCATTGTGAAAGTGTATGGTAAGAATGTACAACACACAAATGTAGATGAAGGTGCTTATGCTAGTATTTTATCCTAATCGACTTGGCAAGCTTTAGGTTCCCATCAACTTGTGCTTGTTACACGTAATATTTTAGCTTTTAACAAGATCATTAGTGAACCTTTAGGGATCCCTCATAATTTACCTATTACTCTGGAAGGTAAAATTGTTTGTATCGATCTTATGGTAGTCAAAGGTCCCTTGGATTTCAATTTTCTCCTTAGGAAAGACTATGTCTATAACATGAAAGTTGTCGTATCAACACTCTCTCACGTGATGTATTTTACTCACAATGGAAACATTGTGACTATTGACCAGCTTTCATTCGTTGATCTTGATTTGACTACCAACCATCCGACATCCCTGATTGTTCTGTATCTGCAAGTGATATCTACCCCGCCATAGGTTAACTATGTGGCAACTAATCCCATGTTTTCAATTACTGATCCAAGCGAGCCTCTCACTGTTTACTCAACTTCCTATGACTTAGATCCAGTAATTGACATAGGGAACCTTATGGGGTGTTGAGTAGGTAAATCCCCTCTACGGACAGAAACGATCCCTCTAGCCCAATGAGTGGGACTAGCAACAAATGAGACAATCTACAAGACACTTTCCTAGATTACAATCAAAATAAGAGAATAGGAAGGAGAATGACCTCGCTCTGATGCTATAATGCACTCCTTTGTTGAAGATCTTGATCACTTGCTCCTCGGGCTCATTCCTTGCTGCTTATAGTGTCTGAATACCTGCACAAGAGGCTAAAGACACGACAAAGCATAAAAGTGCAACAAGCACAATCAAATGTAATCCACTTAACAAATCAAGGAGCATTAAGATAGATGAAGCATTGACACAAGTATTTATGGAAACTTAACCATCAGTTGTATATATTAATAAACAAAAGAGGAAGCATACAACCCAAGCCTTGATGTTAGTAGCCTTCCTTGAGTGAATGTCCAAGTCCAATCTCAAGCTCTCTAACCACTCCTTCTCCAAGCCAAAGTGAATAGCATGTAGGCACTATCTCAGCATAAGGGTGCAAATAATCAAAGACCAATCATTTGGGAATGGAGGGGGATGAATTTATAGGCAAGGAGAGGGAGTTAGGATCTCACCAAAGATAGGGGAAGGTCCTCATCTCAAGGATGAAGCTCATAGGGATAAGATCAAAGGGTAATATTGAGAGAATTATACCACATCCACAACGAACATCATCCAAATCGCAATTCTTGAAGCTTTTAGATCACGAAGCTTCTCCTCCACTTTGGGGTTCAGTGCGAGCATCCAGGGAAAAGTCACGCTAGCAGCACAAGGCCCATGTGGTGCAACCTACCATCAGCACGAGAGGGCAGTGTCACAGTCGCGCTGACCCAGAAATTAGGGTTTTGAGCTCATTTTTCTCAGGAAAGGCTCAAGGCAACTTTTCATTAGTTCTTTAGGGAGGATCTAGACTGCATATCAGGATGGGTACACTGAATAGTTGTTAAGGTTTTGGAACTCTGGGGTATGACACAAGGAATTACAAGAGGTGTGACAAAATATAGTGGGGGAATTTGAAATGGATTTTCTTACCCCTATTTATTCTCTTTGTATGCCTTCTTTCCAAAGAACTATTCTTCCTTCTGATGAAGATATCTTGGAAGCCATGGTCAGGAAACATCCCTTGGCATGTGTTTCTTCCAAATGGAAGACATGATCCAGGTCACCATGAGGATGGTTCTTTTACTATGTCAACCTCATTAAAAAATGAAACAAATTACGAAGAGGATAGTTCTTTTACAGTGTAAACCTCGTTAAGAATGAAATAGGTTCCTAAGAGCATAGTTATTTTTGTTTCAAGCTTGCATAAACATGAATCAACCCCTGAGGATGGTTCTTTTACTGTGTCAACCTCGTTAAAAAATGAAACAAATACCCATGAGGATAGTTCCTTTATTATGTCAACCTCATTAAAAATGAAGCAAATACCCCTAAGGATGGTTATTTTACTGTGTCAAGCTCATTAAAAATGAAACAAGTGCCTGAGAGGAAGCTTCTTTTATTGTGTCAACCTCGTTAAAAAATGAAACAATTAACTGTGAGGATAGTTCTTTTACTATGTCAACCTCATTAAAAAATGAAATAAATTTCCTCTGAGGATGATTCTTTTGTTATGTCAACCTCGCTAAAAAGTGAAATAAACTCTTAGCATAGTTATTTTCGTTTCAAGCTCGCATAAAAATAAAACCAATTTATGAAAATCATGAGCATAGTTCTATTCGAAGCTCGTTAAAAAATGAAACAAGTCCATGTTAAAACATAGTCTTTTATGTGATTTTATCAATAGAACTTTATTTTATCTGCCTAATCGTAATTTATCGTTTACTTAAGCAGATCAAACAAATATTAGGGGGCATGTGCCTCTCCATGGGTACATTGTAATTATGTTTTGTGTGCAAAAACATTTTAGCATCTTTTTACAATTTTATACTACTTTTCCTATTTATCTTGCATTACATTTGATTACCGATGCATTGGCATTTGTAAACATATGTAAGAAAGAAAAAACAATATTAATCTATATTTTGTACAAGATAGACTGAGATAGCAGTAGTAGTTTTCATTAGTTAAAATGTCTGTAAAAAGTGTGGTTTTTACAAAATTTCCATCCATCCAAGCCTCGTGGCCTTTATTATCCTAACATGCTAATACATAATCAAAAAACAAAATATAGCCCTAAGACTAGTAGGTACACATGATGATCACGATAGCAGACAATAGTGCAAGCTATTCATCTAGGAACCCCTACGGTGTGCCTCTAATAGTGAAGAGGAAAGTCATCAAACCCAACATCCAGGATGTCTAAACTCATGAAACCCTCAAGGTTGTGCTCCAGCTCAGCCAATTCCTCTACTGCGTCGAGGTTTTGTACTACGGGAGATGTTGGCTGCTCACCGCACCTGTCCAATCTGTGTAGTCCTGCTGGTCTCACCGAGCCCACATCTGCACGATCATTTCAAATTGTTAGCTTTGGATGCCGAAAAATAAAAAATTAAAAACTTAAAAAACAACCAAAATGTGAAGTTTTTACCTAGGTCACCCCACTACATTCCATCTGGTAGTGGCATATCTAGATCACCTTTGTAATCCATGTCTGCATATGGAAAGTCTTAAATCATGATAATTTGACTTTCCAACCATCCAAAGAAATCACAAGTATACCGAATCGTTGGGCCTTCACCACCTTCGTGGCGTGCCATCAGTGTGACCCACTTCAACATGCGAGGATCTCGCTGTCCTCCTCCATCTATGGCTACCTATGGAGTGAGAAGGGGGATCCTCTCTAGAGAAAACAAGATAACAAAGGCACCATACCCAAAATTCTTGAGTTTGCCAGTTTTCACTTTAGTTAGTTTCCCTTTCAGGTTGGAAACTACCCCTTCACACTAGTTGAATATTGTAGGTTACAAGCACTCTACGAAGATTTACATCTGAGCCTTGGTAAGCAAGTGAAGAGCTGCACTTCCGCATAGTCGTGCAACAGTGAAGCCAATAGCTCTCAAAGGAAGCCTCTCAATGGTTTTGATATCAATTCTCCTATCTTTGAGAGCAGCTCCTCGAAAGCAATGTTGCACTAGATAGGTGGTAGTTGTTTCACCACCTCGTCTATGTCCATACAGAGAAATGTCCACTCCATGGCGTGGGAGCCCAGACAAGAAATAAATGTCATCGACATCGATAGTGAGTCTATGGTCTCCAATCACAAATCATTCTTCCTGTACATTCCACTTTCTCACCATCCATTCCAACAAGTCTAGCTGGGCCTTCATGCCTGGAATTGTGAAAAAATTATACAGGCCACAGTTTCTTAGTCTCTGTTGTCAGCCTCCACAGTGTCCCAAGGCTGAGAAAGGAGACCGATGGAAGTAACCTCAAACCAATCTTTTAGTTTGGCAACTAGCCCTACCAAACTAGAGAGGGCTATCTCTATGGTCATAACCAAGGATTTGACTGGTGCAAGAATGGATTTTAGGCTAGATAGTTCAGCTCAATTTGGGGTTTTTGATTTTAGGGTTTTTGTTGGATGATGGTCTAGGTCTAGGGGGCTAGGTCAAGGTTTCCAAAAGATGAGTTTGCAGAGATATAATGGGGCAAGGTAGGCAAGCTCAGTTAGCATTTTTTTTTGTCATGGTGGATAGGGTAGAAAAGTAAGGTTTCAAAATGAGCATGAGTTTCATGAATTCATTTTTATCAGAGGAAAATGTAACAAAAATATGAGAGTTTCAACAAAATAGAGCATAAACATATGAATTTTGTTTAATACTTATGAAACAATCACAAGAAAGAATTAAGATGGAAGTATAGAGGAAAATACATTCATATTGATGATAAATATTGCTAATGAACGTACCACATGAATCCCACTATAATAGTTGCAACCCCTGTATATTACTCCTGCAAATAATCACAAGTCCACTAGCTCCACAAAGCTTTGACTAAACAACATCCAACCCTTCCATTCAGTTTGATTTGGGTAGATATAGACCAAAACAACTCTTTCCCCCTCTCAGGGGTCGAATCCATCATGATAGGAAATTTTTACAAGAATATCTCCAACCAAACCTAAACCTAGGGAAGTTAAAAACAAACTCCCTAATTAAACCAACTCATTCATTTTGACTTTACAAACATAAGTAAGCATGAATCTGCATGAAATTTACATTGTCCAAATAATTTACATTTTATTACATCACATGATTACCCTGGGAGGAGTAATTTGAACAACATATTTGACTTTGACTGGAGAAAATCTAAATTCCTATCTTCCTGGGAAAAGCGCAGCGAATTCTGGGAAAAGTGCAACACCAACTTGGAGGACAGTTTTGAGTGACTTCCCATGCTCCAAATTCTGATCTGAAGGCATCATTGGAAATATTAGGATTTCTAGTTTTCCATAGAATCCTTAAGCATGAAAAATGGCCTCTTCAAGGCTGAGAAAAATGGATTCTCCCAAGGTCACTCTAAAAGCGTAGCGCCAAGGTGAAAATAGTGGCAGAAAGTGGTTTTTTGGCATGTTTTTGGCCCTTTTCTTCCAACTGAAGGCTGACATGGCACCAAAATGGCATATATGATATGTGTAGGTGATAAGATATCCAAGAATAAAAAAAAAAAAAAGAAAAAAAATCATTTGGAGGCCCCAGGGAAAAGCGCAGCACGAGGGCGTTGCACTTTTGGCTAACTGAAATTTCCAAAAATTCTAGGTTTTCTCCAAAAATAGGGCTCAACGATGGAGAAATATCTCTCTAACCATAAAACTTTTTACAAAACTCAGAGAGGTTTTTGTTCTTTGGTATGTTATGAACAAAAAAATTCTCCAGTTTTCAAAAATACGTTTCCATTTGTTCAAAATCAAAGTTTGAAGTTGGTCACTAAAAATTGCAAACGCGCAACATGCTCATAGTAAAAGCGCAACGAAAAGTTTGGAGAGTGATTTGGAGGCCTTACTAGAGGATTTTGTGGCTGAAAGGGGTATGGTTAGAAAGCTTAGGATGTCTTATACACAATAGAGTCATCAAGCACTACAAACACCTGCTCCAAGATACCTAAAAGTTCAATCTCCCAAGACTACTCCAGAAGTGCAACAACTCTCCTATAGCAACTGTATTTTGGGCATTTATACCAAATAATAACACCTGGGTATAAACTGAAGGAGGTTTTTGTTCCTTGGTATATTATTGAGAAAAACCTCTTTCAATTTTGTCAAATTAATATTCCTTACTTCAAAAAACAATTTTGAAGTAGAATTGTTCCTGTGTGCAATGTAAACCCTAGCAAATGATCAAAAAACTCTAAAAATAATGCCAATCACCTCTGTTGATACTATAAAGTCCATCCCTGCTATGGTGATCTTGTCCCTCCTGAAATTAGTGGCAAAGAGGCTTGTCAACTTGGAAGGGTAGCCTACATCTTGAACAGTTTCACAAAAACCTAGACAACCCATATCCTCAAAGGCTTTCCCGATGAAAGATGAAGCCATGATTTCTTGGAATTTGGTGGGCTCATACTTGATTATTTGCCCTCCTTTATACTTTTTCTTGTCAGTGCATGTGGTCTCTACCTCCACGGTGAAACCATAGCTCACTAGGAGGAAAAATTAGGGTTTACTCTTGGGAAAACAGGAGATTTGGGACTGTCTTGTTGAAGGAATGGAAAGGAGGGGTTAGGGAGTGTGTAAATTTATGGGAAAATTTTAGGGGATTAGGATAGATGTTGGGGAGTGTAAGGAAGTAGAAATTCTTGAAAAAAGTGAGGGGACGGTGTGAAAATGACTAGAACACAGTTCGAGCCTACGAAAGTGTCAAAAGTGTAGCAATAGGTTAGGGTTTGTGGGAAAGTGAGGGAAATGGGCATGTAAAAGGGTCAAGGAAGGTATATGGAGGGTAAGGGAGGGTGTTTGAGTATAAAAATTATGGTTTTATGACAGAAAATGATGCAAAATTACTAGGAGACCAAAAACGCAACAAAACCCTAGGAGAGGGTGATTCACCGACTCTTGATGAGGAAACTGATGAAAGGAAGGATGAAGGAGGAGTGAATGAAGTTCACTTACTTGCTGGTGATGTGCTGGACCTGTAATTTGATGAAGAAAACCTATGCAATGGATGATTTTGATCCTTTTTCGAAAGCGCAGTGAGGAGGTGAAATGGCTGACTTTGTTGGCAAGAAATTTATTTTCTGAGGGTGGAAATGCTTCTTTCTGGTGGAGTGATGTCTTATGGGAGTGGAATGAGCAAATGGTTTGCTCCTTTGGTCTTTTTATAGGCTGGGGTGTCGATTTTCTCTTAGGTGGTGATGTGGCCCCACCTTGTCTTTCCATAAAATGATATGAAATGCTAGTGTATTGCAGCTTTAAACCTTCTTATACATAATTACATCTTAATAAAGATAAAAATTCACTTTATAGATCATTATAGAACACTTTTCCCTATTAATACTCCCACAATGATGACCTAGATGATGTCATGACTCTTTTTTTACTTTTTGATGACTTGACCTAATGATGACATCTAATGGAGTATGAAACTGATGATTTGGACCTTGAAACATGACTGACCATGAGATGATGACTGAGATGGTGATCAAGACACATTATTGATGACTCATCAGAAGGAGTGATGGCATGACCAAGATGTCATTTTGACCATGAAATGAAGGGAGTAGTAACATACCTAGAACTGACCAATGATCAAATTTTATTTGAAAATATAGCAATTTGACCTAATAACCCTATCAATTGACATTGAAAGAGCACATTTGATCATTGGTGATTCATATACACTAACACCTATTTTTCCCCTGGATGGTTCAAAGTAACCACAACCTATTCTTCATGTTCACGCTCTCTCCACTCTATTTTTGTAGCTCAAAACCCTGCAAATAAACATGGAGGATCATTTGAAGAAATTGTGGTAAATTTTTGCAAAAATTTTGGGCATTTTCAATTAATTTTTCAAAGCCCTCGATGTTGTGTGCAAAAACTTATGAAGATCAACACAAATTTGCGTGGTTCTAGCCCTAGAAACCACACACATTGCATTTTTTCTGTGTTAAAATATCAGTTGGTGTGTGCAGGCCTGATGAAGGTGAATTGCGCACATTGTAATAGCCCTGGTTAAAAATTCATGTAAAAAAATATAAGACCAAGGTCTTGGGACACATATTCCAAGATGAATGTTGGGAAAACATCCTAGTGGGGTGTCAGTTTGGTTTATTTTGGCTAAGGAAATTGGTAAAGGCTTTGAAAAGGAAAAACACATTATTTGACATTTTATTTATGAAAATAATGAAAATTAGCAAAAAATGAAGGTGACAGGTCACAGGTTTAATGTGAGGAGGAAAATGAAGCAAAATAATGGAAAATGAAGAAAATAAAGGCCTCATTGATAAAAAGGCTTCTAAGGATCAGTGGGAAGGATTGGTCAGAGTAGAATTTTGTCAGTTCAGTTTTGGAGCTCTCTCTCTATTATGTCTCTCTCATACTCTTGGACACTTAGAGTTTTCTTGAAGCATTCTTGGAGGAGTGTGGCATACTTGGAGCAAGGAGGCAAAGGAAGAGAAAGAAAGTGTAAAAGGGCATTGGGATCAACAACTACAACAAATTTTTCTTACAGGTACTGAGTTGCATGTATGTTTTCCTCACTAGTAAAGCATGCATGGAATATGAATGTGGTTTATTGGTCATGATTTGTCATTGGCGTGGAGGATTGCCTGGATTGATAGTGGATTTGCCTAGCCTTGCCATTTCCCGGATAGCCATGGTGTTGTGGGTTAATTCTTTGTTTTTCTAGTTGGTTCTCATGTTTCCTTTAGCTTGGGTTGACTTACTAGTTCCTGGAACCTTGATTGGACAGATGCTCTAGAGGCCTGTAACAACTTAGGTTGAGTTACTAGTCCGAGAGCCTTGGTTGGAGAAACACTCTGGATCTCTTGGTGGGTTGAGTTACTAGTCCTTGAGCCTTGGTTGGACAAATGGTTTGGAGCCTGACAAAAATTGTGGGTTGAGTTACTAGTCCTGGAGCCTTGGTTGGACAAACGGTTTGGAGCTTGACAAAAATTGTGGGTTGAGTTACTAGTCCTGGAGCCTTGGTTGGAACAAATACTCTAGAGCCCTAGAAGGCTTAGGTAGAGACCAACTTGGTGATGGTTTGTGATGTATGAGCGTGAGGTGGAATCATTGTTTGATGGGTTGAGGTGGTTTGGCCTTTGGAAGCCCTTGATGGTTTTGATTGGTGTGTATTATGAGATCCCACATTCATGCTTGGAATATGGCATGGGGGTGAATGGTTGAAAGAGATATTTGGCTAAGCCGTGTCTGCAGTCGCATGGTTCGTGGAAGTTTTGAACCTGGTTGGCCTTTACATCATTAATATGAGGTTATTTCTCCTTGTTAATTCATGAGTATTATACTGGGTTGTATGTGAATTATATAGCCGTTGTTTCCTTGGTATTTTTGTTCTTATTATGCTAGTTATGAACATGTATTATGAAAGTGGCTATGTATGACTCTCATCGTGTTTTTACTTGTAAATGAATGAACAATGTATCCATGGCCTAATAGATGAAAATGCATCTAATGTGTTGAGGCATCAATGCTTCTTAGTGATTCTCAAATAAGTATGAGACCCCTATGCTCAGTTCTGTTGCTAAGACTTGTAGCTTTCATGTTTGCGACACGTTTGACGAAATGCCTGTCATGGCTAGTAGGGGCCCAGTCTAGTCCTTGTTGATGTTTTTGAAAATGTATCATTGTTTCACTGTGAAATTTCATTTCTGAAGGTGTCGTTGATTTCTGGGTAGGGACCTAGGCTTTGGGCTTGAAAAAGTGGCACAAATCCCAGAGTCACAAGCACAACACTAGGCAAAAAAGTCCCCAAATGCTCGCTTGCCCTTGCTATGGGAGCATCTGTAGCCTACTGGACTCATGTTGGTCCATATCAAGGGAGCATCCAGGGGTTTGATGCATTAAAACTTCAGTTGGTCTCAGGGGTTGGATACCTGAGTGGTTGGGATGGCTCCTAGGAGTTATGTTGTTGATTTGGAAGGTCTGTGTGATGTGTTTTGTTGGTTCTACTTCCTTAACTGACACATAGGGATTTGAATCATATCTTAGTAACTTATCATCACATGTTTAGCCCCGTTGGCTGGTTACTTGGGTAGATGTGGAAGGAGGGTGTTACATAATGGTATCAGAGCATGGTTCACCCCTCGGACTGGATGGGTTGTGTGTTGGTCACACATTCATGTCGGTTGCATATGTGTTTCTTGTGTTGTATGACCACGTGCTTGTTGACTTTGTATGGTATGGGTTATGGTTGTAGTGATGTCGCCATGTGATGGTTGGTGGTGTTGTTGTGGGATGTGTCGTCATGAGTGTATGGTTGTATATGCATTTGTTATGCATTTCGGTGTCTATATGTTGTTATGCATGCATTTTCATGGTGAAGTTTGTTGTGCATAAGGTCATTGTATGCAATTAGGTCATCATGATGATATTGGTATGTTATGATGCTAATGTGTGGGCTGAGATAGAGTAGGAGATGTGGATCATTAAAGTGAAGTTGCAGCGTTGGACCTCAAGGCAAGAGCATGTCGTCATACATGTTTGTATGTTGGGCATGTAGGTATGTAGGTTAAGGATTGTTATATGCATTATGGTTATGTGTATGCCTTTTATTCTATTGATGTTATGGTTACATACATGATAGATGCTAGTTGATTAGTGTAGTCATATGCACGTGTGTTAGATAGTCATGAATGATAGTAACTTGTGGTTGTATGCATTGCTATTGTTGTTTTATGTTAGATAACTTGATTATTAGGTTATATGTTGTTGATGAGTATGTTATAGGTTAACTTGTTGTTGTTATATGATAGTTAGCTTGATGATTAGGTTATATGTTGTTGATGAGTATGTTATAGGTTAACTTGTTGTTGTTATATGATAGTTAGCTTGATGATTAGGTTATATGTTGTTGATGAGCATGTTATATGTTAACTTATTGTTGTTATATGTTAGTTAACTTGATGATTAGGGTTATAGCATTAATATATTGATGTTATATGTATCATGCTAAATTGGATTGGCCTATGCATATGGTTAGGGTTATGACATTCACGTATGAGTCAACTTATTTGTGACATTGTGTTGTACTAATCTAGACTAATCATACATATGTGATTGTTATGCATGAATGATAAATGTTTATGAGCTTATGATGTGAACATGTTAGTTAGTTATTGTTATGGATATCATGATCTTATTTGTGTTTGAGTTGATGTGTTGTGAAGTTATATCATGCTAAATAGAGTGATTGTGCATACAAGATAGCCTCCCCTGAGATACATTAAGGTATGCGCTTGCTTAAGTCATCTACTTTGTGCTTGAATGTTTGATTATGTCATCTATTTGGTGCTTGAGTGTTGGTGTCTATTATGTCGTCTATTTGTTGTTTGAATTAGTTGCATTATATGAGGTTGTATCTATAAGATTGCATGAAAAAATTATCTGTTTTTAAGATGGTTGTTCTAACACATATGTTTTAAGACAAATGGTATGTACTTGAGTGTAAGTAGGTGATGGTTGTAGAATTATGTATTATGACTGATGAATATGAGTTGATTTTTATTATGACATGGTTGTTAGACTTGGTGAAGGTTGATTTCCAAGTAATAGATATGTTGCCTTGATCTTTGGAACATGTGATCGACATGTGTAAATAGTTGCAGGAAACATGTTTGGTATTAGCATGACAAGGTCATAGTTCATTTATTTATATAACTATCCATTGGGTGATGTGATAGTACATAGTAAGACTTAGTTGCAGCAAGGTAAAGGTAAAAGAAAGGAATTGGGTGAAAATTCCTTTGGCTATGTTTGGAAACCACAATTCCAAACGAATGAGTGCTTTGCATACAAGAAATCTTATTAACCCTAGTTTGTCTGAAACTATGTGAAAATTTGTTATATTCTTGAACATGTATTTGACAGGTATATCATCTAGTTTCTAATTATAACTGGACGCGTCAAGGAATTGGAGTCCCATGAGAGATGGCATGGACGTGTCCAGTTACAAGGCAATATGCTTGGCACAACCAGATAAGGTAACTAGTGTATTGCTATGTTTATTTATGCACTAACAATTACATGTTTATGGCAGTATGATGGAAAAAGAGACTTCCATGAAGTCGTGAAGAAGGCTCAACTTGAGCTTTCCCTTGGAGGCTTTGGGAACCATGGGGATTGAGTCATGGTGTTTATTGCTAGTCTTGTGCTTTTGGTCTTTTTTTATTTGTTGTGCTTGATTGCAGCTTTGTTTACATTTGGTGTATGGCCATCCGATTTGTTTGTGATGTCGTATTGTTATTGGTTTTCATGGTTTTCTCTTGCTTGCTTCTTGGTATTGCCTTTTATGTTTTGAGAGTCTTGGGAATTGGTTGGGAAAGAGGAAAGTTAATGGAGCTCAAGAAGAGATGAATGAAAACCAATAGGTGATGTAAGGCCTGGATGAAGCTCAGTGCATGTATAAGGGCAGTTGAAGGGAAGCGTATAACAGGCTGACATCTAGTTGGATGGGTTGGTTCCATTGAGGTAAATGGATGGTGATAGGACAATCATGAGAAAGGTAACATAAAGGGTAAAGTAAATGGATTTGAGGTTTCATATGCCTTGGATATGTTGGGAACTGTTGTTCTCAATATTGTGCATGTTGTGCATGAATAAAGGAAGTTCTCTTAACCTTGGCCTTATGATATCTAGTAATTATGTTGTGATCATGATTGCTTTATGTTAATGTTTATATGCATATATGTATGTATGTACGTTGTTATCTGACAGGGTCATCAGGGATCATGATTGTTTTATGTTGATGTTTATATGTATACATGTATGTATGTATGTTGTTGTCTGATAGGGTCACCAGGGATCATTCTTGTGGAGGAATGATTGCTTATGTAGGTGAATGGCATGAAGAGGTTCCTGGTTTATGAGGAATCAAGTGGGAAGAGTAGTCATGAAAAATATACGAGTTCAGTATCATGTGGATATGAATTGATATTGTATGCTTGTATTATTTCTATGTTTATGTTATGACAGGTAACGTTGAATGATACATCAACTAAATGAAAACAATGTGTTTTGTGGCATACTAGGATAAGCATGGATGGCGAAGAGACACTAGAAGCAATGTTGCTTGGTAGAGGCAGTATGGTTTTGGATGTGCAGTGTTATTGTTGTGTATATCTTGTGCATGTTGTATAATCAGTGATTGTACCTATGGTGACGTGTAATGTTATATATGTAGTATTGTGTACATATGTTGTTGTATGCATGTTGTATATATGGTTTTGTGTGTATATTACATATGCAGTGCTCGATATAGATGATGTTACGTACATGTTGGATATACGGTGTTGTGCGCATGTTGGATAAGTGGTGTTGTGTACATATGATGTTATGTACATGTTGTATATGTAGTGCTATGTACATATGGTGTTGTGTGCATGTTGTACATGTAGTACTATGTACATATGGTGTTGTGTGCATGATTGTACATGTGGTGTTGTGTACATGTTGTATATGTGGTGTTGTGTGCATGGGGTGTTGTGTACATGTCGTGCATGTAATGTTGTGGACATGTGGTGTCGTGTACATGTTGTGCATGTGGTACTGTGTACATGTGGTATTGTGTACACATTGTATAGTGTTGATTTGTGGTAGCATTGGATGTGATCTAGCCATGAAAATTGGTGGAGAGGCTAAAGCACATGAGATCTCCAAGACCTAGAAATGGTTTGGGGAAATTCCACCTGGTTAGAGAGATATTAAAATAATTAATATTTTAATGGAGTTCCTAAGTCTAAACTTAGGAAAATTAAAATATTAATGGGTATTAATATAAAACTGGGTGAGAATGTTCTTAATGACATGGATCAAGCCAAATCTAATCTTAGCCGTTGATTAGGGACAATCTCGGTTGTTGAAGACTCAATAGGAAAAGTATAAGAGGAGGCTTGAGGGTCAACTGGATACACACCGAGATTGATCAGTCAGTTTGATTTTCTGGAGCAGGGTTTGCTGAGAAAATTCGAACAAGTGATTTGTTGCAGCAAGGGGCAGTGAGTATATAGCAGAGAGGTAGAGATAGTTCCCAAGGGTCAGCGCAATGATCGAAAGGGCTGACATAGAGGCAGCAGGAGCCATGCAGAGGCAACTAGAGACTGCACAGAGGCTGAGGAGCCTGCATGGGTGACGCAAAAGGCCAAAGAGCTGACACAGAGGCTTCAGGAGCTACACTAGTGTTGAGAAGCTGAATATTTGTCTCCAAGAAGAGGTATTACTGCCGTGTAACAATCTCTGTTGGGTGAGCTAGTTTAACACCCTAGTTTTACTCAAGAAATCTGCATAATAATAAAACCCTCAGAACTATTGCACCGGTTTTGCTACATTGGGTTTTTTCCAGGGACAATTGTCCAAAAATAACGGTGTCCCTTGTGTGTTTGTCTAGTATTTCAGTTGTTGATTTGTATATGAGTTAAGGCTGCATTTATGTTTATTTTCAGTGTTTATATGTATAAATAACTTGTTAATGGAATAAACAAGTAGGTGAAATAAACCAAATAATGCAGTAGGGATATCTAACGTATCAGACTTAGAAATTTCAACATGGTATCAGAGCATTGCAGATCATAGGAGAACTGAAGGCACCAACAAATATCGAAAATTAGTAGCAGTAGCAGTTGTCTCGAGAGACATAGCTACTCCTAAGCAAAAGGCAACATAGAAGGAGTGATGCAGAGGGCTTGCATCATCATTTCGAACTAGAGAGAGGGCCAACAAAGAGGTAGAGAGAGGCAGAAGAGGCTCATGAAGAGCCACACCATCTTACTTATCCAGGTAGGAGTGACACAGTTGGCCAGAGGAGCAATTCAACCTTTGCCAGGATTGCGCAGAGCTGGAAGGCTCGTTTTCTTTAGTTGTCGGGACCTAGAGAGATGTGGGAATATTATAATTGGGAAGCTGGTGGGGTGTTGTTTATGTCAGAGTAGAGCAGTACCTAACATGATGAAACCAAGGTAGAGGGAGTCACTAACTTGACAGATTTCTAACCGAGAAATCTAGATCCGGGTTGCATTTGCAAAGAGGATTGGAGAGGAGTGGTTCAATAATTGGTGGGAAGATTTCTAGCAGGGAAATCAGTACTTAGAAGGAGATTTCCAGGAGGGAAGTCGAAACTTAGAGGGAGTTTGGAAGAGGAGCGGATATGGCATTGAATGGACCGAGGGATGACGACTGTGCCATGAGTGCTCTTGTACCTCTAGAGAAGAGGTGGGGTGATATCGAGCTGTAGTCAGGAGGACTACAGAAGATGAGGGGTAGGATCCTTGAGGTACCCAAACTCTTGAATCATATATGGCTACCCTGAATGACAGTAGCAGGATGACATATGTCGGTAGAAGCAAGATGCAATGGAGTGATAAGGCGGTGCTAGAGTGTAGAGGTCTGAAGCAGCGCAGTGAGGTGTTTGCAGCAGTGCGATAAGCACAAAGGTGGTTGCAACAACGCAGAGGCAGCAAAGGGAGCACATGATAGCAACAGAGGTAGCTTCAGCATCAGAAGGCTTCTGGACTGACAAGGATGCCAATATTTGGGTAGATCAGTTACTTATTTCTCGGTAACTAAGTTGTAGTGCAACAGTTAACAGTGGTAGTGTTGTGGGAAGCATGGGAAACATGTTGAGAGGGAGATGTAGTACAAATGTAGAAGTGGCAATGGAAGAGCCATGGGCATCAGTACAGAAAGTAGCAGTAAAATGGATGTTGGGCAAGATCCCAAGCATCAACACAAGTACTGGTGCAGAAGGATCAATGTGATGTTTAGTGGTGGAGCATTACTAGAGCACATTCCTCGCTAAGAGGGAATGTTTATTTGTAGCAGCATCGAATGTGATCTAGCAATGAAAATTGGTGGAGGGGCTAAAGAACATGAGATCTCCAAGACCCATAAATGGTTTGGGGAAATTCCACCCGGTTAGAGAGATATTAAAATAATTAATATTTTAATGGAGTTCCTAAGTCTAAACTTAGGAAAATTAAAATATTAATGCGTATTAATATAAATTGGGTGAGAATGTTCTAAATGACATGGATCAAACCAAATCTAATCTTAGCGTTGATTAGGGACTTAATCTCGGTCGTTGAAAACTCAACAGGAAAAGTATAAGAGGAGGCTTGAGGGTCAGTTGGAGACACACCAAGATTGATGAGTCAATTCGAATTTCTAGAGCAAGGTTTGTTGAGAAAATTCAAACAAGTGATCTATTGCAGCGAGGGGTAGTGAGTGCATAACTGAGAGGTAGAGATAGTGCCTGAGGGTTAGCACAGTGATCGAGGGGCTGACGCAGAGGCAGCAGGAGCCATGCAGAGGCAACTAGAGACTGTGCAGAGGTTGAGGGGTCTGCGTGAGTGACGCAGAAGGCCAAAGAGCTGACGCAGAGAGGCAGAAGGCTGACATAGAGAGTTCAGGGGCTACACTGAGGCTAGCAGGGCTGATGCGGAGCCTAGGAGAAGTGCCGAAAGGATTTTCGTGGGGCAAACTAGTGCTGAGAAGTTGAATATATGTCTCTGAGAAGAGGTATTACTGTGATGTAACAATATCTGTTGGGCAAGCCAGTTCAACACTCTAGTTGTACTCAAGAAATCTGCATAGTAATAAAACCCTCATAATTGTTGCACCAGTTTTCCTGCATTGGGTTTTTTCGGGGAATATTATCCAAAAATAACGGTGTCCCTTATGTGTTTGTCTAGTATTTGAGTTGCTGATCTGTATATGAGTTAAGGCTGCATTTGTGTTTATTTTGAGTATTTATATGTATAAATAACTTGTTAATGGAATAAAGAAGTAGGTGAAATAAACCAGATAATGCAGTAGGGATTTCTAACGTGTCAGACTTAGAAATCTCAACATAAAGGTGGTGTGGTGTACATGTGGCATTGTGTATGCGTTGTGAACATGGTTCCATGTACATGTGATGTTGTGCATATGTTGTACATGTGGTGTTGTGTACAGGTGGTATTGTGTACATGTTGTACATATGGTATTGGTGTACATGTGGTATTGTGCGCATGTCATACATGTTGTGTTGCGGGCATGTGGTACTATGTATGTGCATTGTGTGGTCGTGGTATCGTGACATATGTATTCATTGTGTTGTACTTTGTGTATGTATTTGTGTTGTGTTGTACACCGGGTGTAGGTGTATGTATTGTGTTGTGGTGTACTGGATGTAGGAGTATGTATTGTGTTGTGTTGTACATTGGTGTAGGTGTATGTGTGGTATGTCAGGTGTATGTGCATGTATTGCATGGTGTTGTATGTCATGTGTGGTTGTATGTGTGTGATGCACACCAGGTGTACATGCACATGGTTGAGGAGAAGGCATTGGGTGTTTGTTGGGTGTGGCAACCGATCCGGTGTGCGTACAAAATAAGGACAAAGATAGAAGTTAAGGATTGATTAAAGGATAAGTATCAATATTTTATTTCAGTTTTATCATGCATGTGATTTATGTTTCTGGTCTATGATGACTACATGTGATCTATGATTATGGTTTATGATGGCTACATGTGATTTATGATTTTGATCCATGACAGTTGTGTTTTGAGCTAACTTGTTGTGATATGTTTATACATGTTGATTTGGTCAAAGATGCTAGTTGGACAGGAAGCAAACAAAATTGAAAATGTACCTTGTTGACAGGCCACCAATGAGGTACGATTTGAAGTTATTTCAATTTATTTTGAATCTAATGGAAGTTATGTGCTTGATACAAGACGACATGAAATGCCTAGTTGGGTGGTTGAAATTGATGATAATCATTAGCAACAACAACAAAAGGAACTGGAACAGGCAACAGTACGCTGGTAAAGAATCTAGGAGTAGGACCGTTGTGGGACACTTGTACCCAAGAGTGTCCATTGATTTCCATGAGCATATTATGATTGGTATAATCATTTTTTTAAGGTAGAAATATGCCTTGGTTTTTGGAACTTCCGATGCGAGGAAACATTGCCGAGGGATGAAGTGCCCGGGATGGGGGTGCCAATGAAACTTGGAAGGTGTGTGACTACACGGAAGGGAGCGAACATATTTCCTGAGGGACTGTGTAGCAGAGAAGGGAAGTGTTGGCTTGAGGGGGCCTGACCCAGGTTCCGAATTATTCCTGCCAACCAACAAAACACTAACTGCTGGCCCTTTTGGAAATAACCTATGTAGCGCAGGTTGCAATCTCACCTGAAGTAGTATTGGGGGATACGAGAACCAGGTTTCTACATCCAGAGGCCTGTGTGATGGTTTCCTGATACCCTTGTGACTTAGATCTGCCTTCGTGCAGATCTACTTCTCCCTATTGATTAACTACTATCAATATATTCAAACAGCTTCCAACTCTTTGCGAAGGTCTTAAATTGTTATTAACATGCATAAAAGATACAGATCCACTACTTTCACGTAATAAACAAGCATTAATTCACATAATTCATAACAGATAGAGGAGATATACAAACTTAACTAAAACAATAAACCAGGCACAAATGTACAAATTCGGCTCAAAACAGTCTTTATTAAGTATAATCGTTCAGATTCAAACTTCTTATCCCTGCACACTCAACTGCAAGGGCCCACGTACTCAGTTGTGGACTTACCAAGGTCTCCGCGCATTCAGTTGTAGGAACTTTCCCCTTTTGTCTAAGTACAGGAAATAGAAATTTCCTGCCTTAGCACCTTGCCCTTACAATGATTCTCCCCTTCAAGTTATCTTTAAGACTCACTATGACTCATCTGTTTATAGCATTTTATTTACAATACCATGGTCCACGAACCATGGGCGGGTCTCAAAGCAACTCTATCACCTACCCACATAAGGGACTAAATCCCTTTTGACTCTACTTAGCTTCATGCTCCGCTTTCCACATTTGTCGGAGAATTTACCTTCGCTACAAAAAGATATTACAAAAATGACTCAAAACTCAACAAAAATGACCCTAGGGACCCCATCCCAATAGACCCCAACAAGAATATGGTGACTCGCCCTCGAGTCTCTCAGCTGGCTTCTCCACTTTATTGTGGAGGTTAGTGAACTCCATCTTCAATACTTCAAGGTCCGTTGTGCTCTGTATTGCGGCTTGCTTCACTTCTTCGACCAAATTTTCTATAGTTGGCCCCTCCATCACGAGGCGCATGGTCCTTTGTGTCCGTTGGAAAGTCTTCATCTTCTCTTGGATAGCCAGAGTAATATGGCTCGCTTCCTCTATCCATGGTTGAATTCGACCCTTCAAAACTGCTTCTTTGTGCTGCAACTCCTTAACCTGTGCTTGCAACATCTTCCCTTGTAAGCGCGCGAAGCATTGGACTGGCACCAAAGTGCACGCAGTCACCCTGATCTCATCAACTTTCTGTTATGCCTCTCTGTTCTTTGTACCCATACACTGCAGGTTTGAGTCCTCCTGCAAAGTGGTCCATAGTTCCATGATGTTTTCAAAAAGACCATTGTAGCCTGATATTGCATTATCTAACATAGACATGTGTTCTTTGATGGCCGCGTCGCGTTGCACCCTGACCTCTAGCGGAGTAGTTGGCTACAATTTCAATTGCAGTTCCGAGATTTGCATCTAAAAGTCAAAAGTAACTCGGCCTATCTCCTCCTTAGACTTTCGCATTGCAGTAGCCAATTTCCAAACCTTTGTTGAAGCTGCCGCATCCTCTGGAATGTGTAGTTCTGGTACTGAATTACACACTTGTGTAATTGCTGCTTCGAGGCTCTAGCTTCACGCTGCTAGCTCTTCTTTTTCCTTAAGAGACTGAGCCTTTTCGATGAAGATCTGCTCATTGTTCATTTTGACTTCGCTAATTATTGATAGCGCGCACTACTCTCTGATCCTGAGCTCGTTTGAGACCCCCTGATGAAGTGCATGGAAGGTTTGAATGGGCAATGCAAGTAAGTTGATACCCATGTCCTTGATCTGTCCAAGCTGGGAATTTGCTCCATCTGTGTCTGCACACAGTGATGCCTCTGGTAATGGAATGACTCTGAGGTCTAGAGTCCATTCTTCATCTAGTACCAATGTGCTGGCTTGCTGCAAGCTCGTTTGAATCCCGCTCGCTTGTCCCATGCTCGCTTGAATTCTACCTGTTTGAATCTGCAACTCATGCAAATCCTTCTAGACGATCCCCAGCGTTTTCATGTACTATTGCTCAAATTGTGTCAACAACTCTGCCATTGTGTCACGGACCTTGTCCCCGATCTCATCCAAGTCCTCTTCAGTGAGGACCATTGGATCTGCATGTGCCTATTTGTCCATTTTTTTCTTCTTCCTAGGTCCTAAAGTCATTTCCTTGGTCTGCTTCTACAGTTCAAAGGAGTTTCTATGCTCCTCGCCACCGCCTTGTTCCACCTTGGACCCTTCCCTGTCTGCAGCATGTTGAGAAGAAGACTCCTCGACTTCTACTATGGTGTCTTTTGCAGCGCGCTCTTTGTCGGCAACTGCCTTAGCAACAACTTCTTTCTTCTTCTGATCAGCTAATTCCTGTGGTACTTCCTGTGCCGCTTCTTTCCGTTTCTGTGCAGTTGTCGTCTGCACAGAGGATATTTATCCGCCTTTGCTGGTACCTGTGCCAATATTTGTGGGTTATAGCCACTCCCCTGGCCATGTCCCCACAATCTCATGTACATTGGCCTCCGTAACAAAGTATGGCAACTTATGCCATATATTCCTAGGATCTTGCCTCACGCTAATGTATACATTATGAAAATCAACCTTAAATTCCATGTAGGCCCACAACTACTCAAACAAGGTTGGAGACAACCTTGGCCTCTGACTGATCACCATGCGGAGGTCCATCTCAACCAGTATCCAGAAGAATTTTGCTTCCATGAACCTCTCTGGGTCCTTCGTCGCCCACAGCGAAGCGAAATTTCCTGCCTATGGTAAATCCTCATCCTGTAGAGGGAACTGACTATCCTCCAGAAATCGCCATGCAACGAGTACAATCAACAACATGATCCATGCATAGTGAAATGCCTTGCCATCATCTCGCGCTTCACGACATTTTGCTAAGAGATCCTTATAGAGGTATTGTGCCTAGTTGTACTACACCCCCTTTGCGCGTTGTGCAACTAATGAAATTACTGGCACTGGAACCTCATCCGCGTGACATTTCTGGATGACCTTCCCAACCAAAATCTCAGCGGCAAACTACATCGCTTGGTCTGTAATAGAGCAGATAGAGTATCCGCGTGGCTTCTTGATCAGTCCAAACTCATCTTCCATTTTATTTGCAAGCTCCTTCTCCTTACTTTTGCCTCCAAACTCCTTGGCTGGATCCACCCCTTTATAGGGAAATTTCGTAATTATGTGGATTAGCATGTCTGTTATGGGGATGGGTTCACCTAACCACAAACACCCATCGTGCACCAGTGCAAGAAAATTGGTGCACGCAAATAGTATTGATAATTGACCTGCTAAAGTGTGGCACACACAACATATGTAGCAATCTGGCCTGCTCGACCCCTCTTACCCATTTCATTGGTTTCAGCTTTGTGACCCAATCTCTTCATAGTAAATCTTGGTCATGTACTTATTTATGGTCAGATGCAGAAATTTCTCGTGTTTGGCTAGATCCCAATCCTTCATTTTTAACACAGGGATACACGCTAAGAGCGTGCCTTTAAATACCACTTCTTCCAGCAATAGCGACCTAGAGATTGTGAATTTCACGTTATCAGGATCCTTTGTGTAACATCCTGCGGTCATCGGGTGATCGGGCGCGCGCTTCTTCCTCCACGAGATGCGACTAAGGCATGGACGTGCGGCGGATAACCAAGGGCGCAACATGTTATGAGGACGAGTTGGTGCTCAGTCACTTATATGGCGAGTTGGAGGACTTGCTGAGTGAGCCGACCATGGAGTGAGGCAAACAAAGGGCAAGCCGACCATATGTTAGCTTCACTTGTGTTTGAGGATGCGTTGGTTGGAGTTTGTGGAAGGGTCGGCCGATGGCATGACCGCCACACGAGGAAGTGTATAAACAAGCGGTGAGGCTTGTCATTTTCGATATCGCTCATCATCTTCCATCGCTCAAACAAGAGGTGCAAGCAAGTGAAGGGCCGCAGCAAAGGCGCAAGACATGCTCCCGCTTGCCGGGTGGTGTACACGGGTTGCACAAGAGTTGTGAGGGCGGTTGAAGGTGCGGGTGGAGGGAGTTCTAAGGCGCCTACTCGCCGGAACGTGGAACAGGTTTTGGATTGCGGTTGGTGTGGGTTGTGCACAGATGCGCCCGCCCATTTGGACAAAGGAAAACTTGTGTTCGGTTGTGTGTTGTATTTTGGTTGGAGTTGAGGCAAGACCACCGTGCTCTCTTGCACGGGTGGGTGCCCAACTCGGGTGAAACGCCGGTCGAGATAAGCTCCCGGTCATTGTACAAAAACTCTTCATATGTAATAAAAGAATTCTCTCTTGCATATGATGGCGTTTATGCTATTGTTCATGATGTCTTTATATTAATGATTTCTGCACATTAATATGTTATTCATGTTTATAATGAATGTTAAGGCGTAGTTCGTAAAGTAAGCTAACAATGAAAGATGTTGGTTACTTAGGCGGTGCCACACCTGGCCAATTTAGCGAAAAAAGAATTGGGGGCGTGACAGGTGGTATTAGAGTAGGTTCACAGGTGGTGAAGTTGTTGCTTGATGAACGCAGTGAACAGACATGTATGCAGGGAAAAGTTATGGAGAAATCATGGATGAACAGTCTGGGTTTCGTGGACTTGATGGTTCATGGCAAGACCATTCAAGCTCTTGTGGACACGGGGGCCACTCATAACTTCATGACGACACGGTTAGCAAAAGAGGTTGGACTAATGATCTTCCCATCGAATGTGGAAGTCAAGCAGTGAACTCTAGACCTAAAGTGGCGGGTTTGGCACACGAAGTGTCTGTGCAGATAAAATATTCGAAGTGTCAGTTGGACTTCACAGTGATGGAGATGAATGACTTTGATATGATACTCGGATAAGATTTCTTGAAGAGCAACTGGGCTATTGTTGTCCCCTTATGTGATGAGGTGGTGCTGGTTGGACAGTCACAAACTTTTACTTTGCCCACTCATAGGAAAATGAGGGAAGTCAGGGTGCAACATGTTTCTGCACTAAGTTTGGAGAAGGCTATGAAGGAATCAAATATGGAGACATATGCGGTGATGTTCAAGGGAGTCGAAGGTGATGGAGTGGGGATGCCTGTTCCAGCCAAGATTTTTGAGGTGCTGACCAAGTATGAAGATCTGATGCTTGATGAGCTACCAAAGAAGCTTCCACCAAGGCGTGCAATGGACCGTAGCATTGAGCTTGAGCCAGGAAAGCAACCCCTGACTGAAGCACCTTATTGATTGTCAGTACCTGAGTTGGAAGAATTGAAACGACAGCTAAAGGAGTTAGCTGATGCAAGTTTCATCAGACCTTCAAGGTCCCCTTATGGAGCTCCGGCATTGTTCTAGCGGAAGAAGGATTCAAATGAGCTACAGATGTGCTGTGATTACCGTGCATTGAACAAGAAGACGGTAAGGAATAGGTATCCTTTGCCATTGGCTGTTGATTACTTTGACAAGCTTGTGAAAGCCCGAGTGTTTTCCAAGCTGGACTTGAGGCATGGGTATTATCAGGTGCGGATAGCTGAAGGAGACGAGAAGAAGACATCGATAGTAACAAGGTATGGTAGCTTTGAGTTCCTTGTTATGCCATTCGGGTTGTGTAATGCTCCTGCTATGTTTTGAACTTTGGTGAATGATGTCCTACGACCATCCTTGGATTCGTTCATAGTAGTATACTTGGACGATATAGTGGTGTTCAGTGACAACATGGAGGATCATAAGAAGCACTTGGCGATGGTGTTCGAGGCACTGAGGGAAAATCAGTTGTTCTTGAAGAAGTCTAAGTGTGTGTTCACTCAGACCGAGATTCTGTTCCTTGGGCATATTGTTGGTCAAGGGTACATACGGATGGAGCCGAGCAGAGTGAAGGTGATCGAGGACTGGGTTGAACCGAAGAATGTCCATGAGATGAGGGTGTTTTTGGGCATGACCAACTACCAACAGAAGTTTGTAGATGGGTAATCCAATGTAACATCATCACTGACAGACCTATTGAAGAAAGACAAGAGGTGGAGTTGGACGGATAAATGTCAGAAGGCATTTGATGACTTGAAAAAAAGGATGGTTACAACATCGATACTAAAGTTACTTGACTTTGAGAGACCGTTTGAGGTACACACAGATGCTTCGGATTTTTCCATAGGAGGGGTTCTTATGCAGGATGGGCATCCAGTGGCATACGAGAGTCGGAAGTTGCAGGATAGAGAATGGAGGTATCCAGTCCATGAGAAGGAGATGACTACAATCATTCACTGTCTTCATGTGTGGAGGCATTACCTGATTGGGAAGTCGTTTGTTGTCAAGGCTGACAATGTTGCAGCAAGTTATTTTGCATCACAACCGAAGCTTTCTGCGAAGCAAGATCGTTGGTAGGACTTCTTGGCAGAATTCGACATGACTATCGAGTATAGACCAGGAAGACACAATGCGGTAGCAAATGCCCTTAGCAGGAAGGGACAACTTGCAGCATTGCAAGGAGAAGACCGGGAGGTTAGGAGTAGGAGTCGAGTTCAGATGTCAGAAGAGATGCAGAATAAGATCAAGGAAAGTGTTGAAACTGATACTTTGGTGCAGAATATAGTGAAGTAGATAAAGGAGGGGAAGACATGAAAGTTCTTTCTATGGGACGGGTTCTTGTTCTTTGGAAACTAACTCTATGTTCCAAAGTCATCTGGGCTCAGGAGGCACCTTTTGAAGGAGTGCCACGACTCGCCATGGGCTGGCCACCCAAGGATGCGGCGTTCTTTGGCATTGTTGGAGAGAGGATTCTTTTGGGAGAAGATGCGAGAGGATGTAGAGGAGTATGTACATACGTGCATCATTTGTCAGCAGGACAAATCGGATACTCAGAGGCAAGGAGGACTGCTGCAGCCTTTACCGATTCCTGAGAGACCATGGATGAGTGTCTCGATGGACTTCATCACTCAGTTGCCACAGGTTCAGGGGTATAATGGGATAATGGTCGTGGTTGATCGTTTTTCCAAGTATGTTGTCTTTGTTCCAACAAATATACCGTGTGGAGCCAAGCAAAGTGCGGAGTTGTTCTTTAAGAACATAGTGAAGTATTGGGGGATGCCATTGAGCATCGTGTCAGATAGAGATCCGCGTTTTACAGGCAGATTTTGGACCACATTGTTCAAGTTAGTTGGGACAGAGTTGTTTATGAGTTCGAGTTACCATCCGCAGACAGATGGGCAGACCGAGAGGATCAACGCATTGATGGAGGACTACTTGTGACATTATGTGACGGCTGATCAGAAGAATTGGCCTGAACTCTTGGATATTGCTAAGTTCAGCTACAATATTCAAAAGAGTTCTGCAACGGGGTATAGTCCATTTGATTTGGTGAATGGGAAGATGCTGGTTGCACCGCATATCATAGTGATGGGAGGTTTCTTGAGGAGTCCTCATGTGAAAAAGTTCATGAAGGGTTGGGATGAGACCTTGCAGTTGGCACGGTTGTGCTTGCACGAAGCTGCAAGGAGAATGAAGAAATATGCTGATCGAGGAAGATGAGATGCGCACTTTAGTGTGGGGGATATGGTGTTTCTCAGGATTACCAGGGAGCAGTTTCAGCCAGCCAAGGGGACTGCGAGCAAACTGACACGGAAGTATGAGGGACCATTCCGAGTGAAGAAGAGAGTGGGGGAAATTGCTTATGAGCTGGAGCTTCAACACCATATGCACATTAAGCATCCAGTTTTTCACATGAGTCAGTTGAAGAGATGCAGACTTGATGCTGATCATCCAGAGAGATCTGAACCACCGAGAGGACCAGCCGGGATTGTGGACAAGCCAGGACTAGAGTTGGATAAGATTTTGAGCTACAAAACTACAGGGATTGGTTTCCACATGAAATGGGAGTATCTTGTCAGATGGAAGAATGCACTGGAGGAGGAAAGCTGGGAATCGGACTCATTTTGGAGATGGAAGAAGAAGATTGCGAAGTATGAAGAGAAGATACTGAGGTAGTCAAGATTGTCGAGGGCGACAATGATTTCAAGTGGGGGAGGATGTAACGTCCTGCGGTCATTGGGCGACCGGGCGCGCGCTCCTTCCTCCACGAGATGCAACTAAGGCATGGAAGTGCGACGGATAACCAAGGGCGCAACATGTTATGAGGGCGAGTTGGTGCTCCGTCACTTATATGGCGAGTTGGAGGACTTGCCGAGTGAGCCGACCATGGAGTGAGGCAAACAAAGGGCGAGCCGACCATATGTTAGCTTCGCTTGTGTTTGAGGACGCGTTGGTTGGAGTTTATGGAAGGGTCGGCTGAGGGCATGACCGCCACACGAGGAAGTGTATAAACAAGCGGTGAGGCTTGTCATTTTCGATATCGCTCATCATCTTCCATCGCTCAAACAAGAGGTGCGAGCAAGGAAAGGGCCGCAACAAAGGTGAAATACATGCGCCCGCTTGTCGGGCAGTGTACGTGGGCTGCACAAGAGTTGTGAGGGCGGTTGAAGGTGCGGGTGGAGGGCGTTCTAAGGCGCCCACCCGCTGGAACGTGGAACAGGTTTTGGATTGCGGTTGGTGTGGGTTGTGCACAGATGCGCCCGCCCATTTGGACAAAGGAAAACTTGTGTTCGGTTGTGTGTTGTATTTTGGTTGGAGTTGAGGCAAGACCACCGTGCGCTCTTGCATGGGTGGGCGCCCAACTCGGGTGAAACACTGGTCGAGTTAAGCTCCCGGTCATTGTACAAAAACTCTTCATATATAATAAAAGAATTCTCTCTTGCATATGATGGTGTTTATGATGATGTTCATGATGTATTTATATTAATGGTTTCGACACATTAATACGTTATTCATGTTTATAATGAATGTTAAGGCGTAGTTCGTAAAGTAAGCTAACAATGAAAGATGTTGGTTACTTAGGCGGTGCCGCACCCGACCAATTTAACGAAAAAAGAATTGGGGGCATGACACTTTGGAACCTTCACTTTCCCTTTTTGCGGAGGGATCTACTTCAGGAGCCTAGTGAGAGGCTCTCCCTCATCAGTATCCAGCTCTTCAACTCCATTGTGGAGTTCCTTTTCATCCAAATCTAAGGGTTCATAGGGCTGCTTAGACTTATCCATTTTTGCTTTCTGCCTAACCTTTGTCGGAATCTTCCTCGATGACTACTTCACTGGTACAGCTTGGGGTTTCTTCTGCTTTTCCTTAGCAGTGGATGGTTGTGGCTTAGGCGGCCTCGGCACCATAAACACAGATGGCGTAGCTTCCATTGACGCAACTTCCGGGGCTTCCGCTTGAGAGACAACGGTTTCAAAACTTACAGGTTCAACATACATTTGTTCAAGGACAATCTTCTAGTTCCATTCAGGTAGTTTCGTAAACGCTGGGCTTGAAACCAAATCCTCACAAGTCTGGCGATGCATAGAGTGAAAACAAGAGGGCTCATATGCAATTTTTAGAAGGAAAAGTGTTCGACTGTAGCCTAGTATGTCAGATTTATAGGTGATTTCGAAGTCACATCTGATCGCTCCCTCCAAAATCATGTCATAAATGGATCTTTGGTGGAAGGTCCCCAAATATTTTCACCATAAATGTCCCCTACCCACTCCACCTAACGAGATTTTCAATATCTAATCATGAACAATGTCTTCAACGACTAATTTTCGACCCAACTGCGCGGTACCAACCTCCATGAGGCAGCTTGTCCATCGCAGCTTCTTTTGTCACAACTTCTTTTGTCGCAACTTCTTCTGTTGTACCCCTTGTGTTCGTTGCGTAACCCCCTTACTCCATTTTCCTTTTCTTTGGGCAATGTAGTTTATAGTCCCACTCTCCCTTGCAGCTGCCTGGAGCGCTAGGACTATCCTGCTACCATATAGTCATTGTGTAGGGGTAGGATCCCATGTATACAACTTAAACCAACTTCCATTTACCCTTCCAGGGAACAATTTTCCATTCAACTTTGCGAGTTGAATTGCTCCAACATCTGTAATTTCCTTAATAATATACAGGCCCAACCAGTGCATTTGGAACCAAATCATTCACCTTAAAAGTGCACAACTTAATATGCCTATCATGTTAGGCCTTCTCACGTTCCTTTTGCACTTGCTGGTGAAATCCTGCAAGAAATCAGTCTTCTTCCAACTCCTTCAACTGCACGAGTCGTTCCTCCAAGGTCTCGCGATTCACCATCTCTATCAAAGCCAGAATGCGCAGGCTTGGCCAAATATATTCCATGGGCATCACCACCTCGATCCCATAGACCAACCTAAATGGATTTTGGCCTGTCAACTTCTTGCACGTCGTCCTATATGCCCATAGGACCGTCGAGATGCGTATATCCAAATCGTTTCTCTTTGCGTTACAAACCTTTGTCAATGCATTGTCCATAATTTTATTAAATGCTTCCACTGTACCATTGGCTTGGGGATGATAGGGCATACTCTTTTGATGGTAAACCTGGAATTCTTCGAGCATTGCACTGATTGTTTCATTCAGGAAATGCGTACCCCTATCACTCATCAATATCTTAGGGCACCCAAACCACGTTAAGACGTATTCAAACAGGAACTTCACAGCTGTAGTAGTAGTAAAATCCTTCACTGGCTATGCTTCTTCCCATCTGGTTAAGTACTCCGTCGTAGTAATGATGTACCACGCACTTGTCTTCCTTCCTGGTGGTTGTATCAGACCTATAAAGTCAATTGCCCATTTGTCAAATACTTGTAACAAAACCTGAGGGTTTAAGGGAAATTCATCTCTTCGCGAAGGCTTTCCCATCCTTTGACAAGCATCACATGCTTTACAAAATGCCTTAGAATATTTATGTACTGTCGGCCACCATAACCCTGCGTGTAAAATCTTCTGTGCGATGGCTCTACTTGCATAGTGTCCTCCCACCACTCCTTCATGTGCTTCAACGAGGATACTAGCGTGCTCAAACTCTGGAACATATTGGTGCAATATTTCATCTGTTCCCATCTTATACAAATGTCCCACTATAACAGAAAAAATCAGCTACACGAACCACTAATTCCTTTTTCTGTTGAGTAGAATAGCCTTTTGGGGCTATACCTGTGGTCAAAAATTGAATGATATCAGCAAAGTGGTCATCCGCTATGCGCATAGCAAAGAGATGCACATCCGAAAATCCTTCTTCCTTATTGGTTGGTTCTTCACCTGTATCAATTCATATTAGGTGATATGATCCTTCTTTCAACCATCATGACTTCACTATTACTTCAAATTCATACTCCTGGAACAACAACAACCACCTACATATCTTCCCCCCAACACAAGCTTGTTGACCATGTATTTGAAAGCGGAGTGTTCTGTGTACATTTTGAAATGTGTGCCCAACAAATAATGTCAAAACTTTTGTAGCGCGTAGACCATCACCAACACTTCGCACTCTCTAGTGGAATAGTTATTTTTGGCTTTTGACAGTTTCCGACTCGCAAAGGCTATTGGATGATCAATACCACCTTCACCAGCTTGGGTCAATACCGCACCCAGCACAATACATGAGACATCTACATGCACATGGAACTCTTTCTTCCAATTTGGAAATACTAAGATGGGTGCAGTCACCATCTTGTCCTTTAACACATCAAGACTCTATTAACACTCCTCATCCCAACAAAAAGTCGCATCCTTCTTTAATAGTTTCTCCATCGGTGTAGTTATCTGGGTGTAAGACTTGATAAACTTCCTATAGTAGCTTGTGTGGCCCAGTGTTGCGCACGACTGCTTAACATTCTTGGGGGCTTCTAAATTCACAATCACTGCTATCTTCACAGGGTCCACCATCAATCCCTACTTACATACTACATGGCCTACCAAAATTTCAAAAGGCACACCTAATATACATTTCTTCAAGTTCAACACGATATGGAATCTACGACATGTATCCAACATGAGGCATAGACTTGCAACGTGGCATTTTACCAATGCGAACACAGTCCAGTTATCAAAATTTACCTCCAATAATTTATGAATAAACTCCTTAAATGTCGCAATTACTACCCTAGAGAAGATTTCGGGAACATTCTTTAGTCCGAATGGCAATACTGTATATTCAAAGCAACCCCACTTTGTCGTGAAGGTTTTCTTGCTGCAATCCTCCGGCGCAATCTTTATTTGATGGTATCCCGAGAACCCATCAGTGAATGAATAAGCCTCCTAGCCTCCAACATTCTCTAAGACTTCATCTATAAATGGTGTTGGAACGTATCATGAACGCATGCATCATTAAGCTTTCTGAGATCTATACATATCCTATTTTCACCTTCTTGTTTCTTTTCCTGGACAACCATTGGACTCACCCAATCAAGTTCTTTTATTGGCTCAATAATTCTGGCCTCCGACATTTTGTCCAGTTCTTTACGTACCTTTTCTTTATACTTCGGATTGAGTTGATAAGGTATCTGCTTTATGGGCTTTGCGTCAGGTTTCAAAGTAATTTTAATTATGACCAAATCTCCTACAATACCCTTGATATCAGAGAACTTCGTTGGGAATAGATCTCGGTATTCGCGCAACAGTTTGGTCACCTTATCGACTGTATCTTCATCCCAATAGTATTCTATCTTCACGAACTTAGGCTCCGCATCAGATCCAGTATTTACATGCCGGGTTTTCAGTGGCTCTGTTACATCAGGGTTCTTTGTCTTAGGTCCTTCAACCTCGCGCTGACCTTCAGTTTCAAGAATGTTAATATTCTGTGGATCCTCCTCTTCTTCTTTGGTTTTCACATTGTAACACTCTAGCGCGTGGTACAACTAGGTATTCCAATCAGGCTGAGTCCATTCTACCGGCTCCTTAGGCATTTTGAAGATAGCGACTTTTATCTCCTGGAGTGCTTCATCAATGCACTCAAACCCATCCTCAAAACTGAAGGTTAATAAGAAACTCTCTTGTAGAATATCCCATTCAGTCGTTCTGTGGCGCAACTTTGTTTCTAGGTACCAATTGATAGGAATAGTATCTAAGGCGTGATAGAACATATGTACCCACTCTAGTTTAGGTTCTTCCCCCCAAGCTTTAGTCCACCGCACCAAGTCTTCACATGGGTCATCCAGCCCACTGTACTTCTCAATCATCCGTGTGTTAGCATATCCAAATGTAAGCTTTATCATCTGCTTATATTCCTTCCAGTCAGCGAAGCCATCCTTGTGTGTACCCCACCAACGGGCAGGCGTGTGGTGCCCAATGACAGATCAAGGCTTGAAACCTATGTTCTTCTGGCACCTCCTTCTCAAATTGTTCCCAAAATAAGGCAACATCACCCAATCCATCATAATGGAGAATATTCCTTACCTCTGAATCTATGAATCTCAACGATTTCATCATCATATTGCAACACAAAGTAGATACTTCATGCAACCGTTCTGCCTGTGCTTGAGTTCTTCATCCGAGTCTGAGGTACAAGAACTATCCCTATCCCACGTAACTTGTCCATTGGCCATAGGATTGACCCAATCTTCGTCTCGCGCCGTGATCTTGTATATCTAGTCTAGATCATCATCATCCTCCACAAAGTCGCGAACATGTTCAATATAGTGCGCTCCCTTAGTAGGGTCCAGTGGTACAATTACCCTAAGCGCCTTCTTCTCAAATGTCATCTTCCACTTCTTCAGATTAATCACACATCCATGTTGAAGGCCCAATCAATTCCTAGTAGCGCAGGGTAAGGATTGTTGTGATCCACTATTTCAATTACTTCATAATCAGCCGACGCACTCGTTCCTTCAATGTCCACTGTTACCCCATATAGGCACCCCATAGGAATGATATTCTATTGATTGGCCATGCGTAACTGTATAGGAGATCATTGCAACACAGGTCTCCCCATCCTTTCCCATGTCTTTTTAGGCAATACATTTGCATCAAAACCCAAATCTAGGATGACTTGGTCCATTTCATACTCTCTGAACTGCGCGGTTAACCTCATTTCGCGCCTAGTCTGCTTCTCGTGTTTACCTAGTTTCCTCACAACGCATTATTCTGAAGGAATCTGAATCTTACCTATACAATTGTATATTAGTTCATGCAACCCTTCTACTGCCTTCTGATCTCTTAAAAGTTTCATACAAGTTTTCATAAAAGTAGCTAACAATAAAGGATCCACATCTTTCACTTCACTATTCCCAACCGATTTCTCCCGACTCCCGAATGTAGAAGCCTCAACAAAGTTCTTCTTAGCTTCCATGAAAGTCTCTTTAGCTCGGTCGAGGTCAAAACCAACTTCTTTTTCAGCGGCCTTGCGTAGTCATCCTTCGGTTGATGGCTACTTCCCCTTATCTTCTCCTATGGCCATGCCACTACACGTTACAATATTAACATTGTGATCTTCTTCGCGAGGCTCCGCCCTCTTCATCTGAATATTTGCGTAGGTTGTTGCGTCTACGTCTTCTTTTCTTGCATCCTTGCTATAAGTATCGAGTAATATTCTATCACATGATCGAGCTGTCTGCAATATTGACAAGATGGATGCATTGGGTTTGGAAAGTCATGCGAAAAATATCTAGCTTCGCCACAGTTATAAAAATAACTTGTCCACAACCTCTACTAGCCCCCCCCCCCCCTCTTCCTCTTCTACGACCTTGGAATGCTCCACGTGCTGCACCTGCGCCCTGATCTTGAGGTCGATTTTCTGCTTGCATTCGGTAAGTAGGGGTCCTATCCATAATTAGTTCATAACTTCGACAATGGTGCTCATCATTTCCTACAGATTTGCAGAAATTGCAAAACATCTCTTGAGGGGTCTATACATACTTCTGTAGTAGATGACAATTGTTTGTTGCATGTTGTCCTGTAACCCAACAAATAACGCACCACAATGTTGCTCTTGTGCTCGACCCCATGGTATTTTCTGGCTTCAGGGGGACAGGCTCTCCCCCAATAAGATAATTTTGATACACCAGACAATGTTCCTTATCTTGACCATGGACCTTGCATTTCAAGCACCAAACTTCTACGTGAACTTCAGGCTGGGATTCCTTTCCCTTCTTCAGGATCTACAACTCCAAGTGCAGACTTGCCAACTGCGAGTGAATTTGTGTACTCCAATGTTTGTATCTTGTACCGGTGAGGCTTCTAACCTCATTGCGATCTCCATAGATTCTTCTTGCGTTGCTATCTTCTGTTGTGACAATGGTAATCTTAGGTGAGGCAACAATGAAGAAATGTACGAATCCTTGTGTTGTTCATGCATGATGTTCATATTAGTTTGCCAGATCAGGTATTTTAGCCTCTAATCGAAATCCCACGAGGATGCATTTACCCATTACTTTATCTCCTTAAACTCCGTGACAGACTACACCTGAGACTTAGGCTTCTTAAAATCATTGTTAAATGCTTGCTAAGTATCTGCCAATGTTGCGACAGGGTGATCTTGACAGTACTTGATATAAGCACTCTATCATGCAGTGCCGTGACCAACTGCGCTTTCTTTAAATTATCATCTTTGATCTGCTACGTTTTCCACATAACATTTGCAACAAACTAAAGTTTCTCAGGGTCTTCGCTCCCTACACCTTTGAATATCGACATCTTCATTGTGTTTACCATGTTGAATGGTGGAGGTGGAGGTGGAGGTAGATTGGATGGATGAGGTATCCGTGGGATACCCTGACTTACTAACTGCAACGCACTTCGCGGTGTACTCATAATAGTTCCTTCGTCTTCGCTTGAAGAGGATCCAAATAGCGGTCTATATTCAGAGCCTAATTCTCTATTCCTTCTGAAGGGTTTTCCACTTCACGTAGTCCCAAACATCAAGCTAATGGTATAACCAGTTTTTTCACACAAGATCTTAATCCAAGATTTTAGAGATTTTAAATACTTACCTCATGGTCCCTTGAAGATCTTTCGCTCTGCTTCGCTATAACTGATGGTCGTATCAATCGCGAGCTCAGTGACAAATCATCCTATGATACGATCAATCCAGCAATCAACAACTCACATGATGTTATTTTCTGAATCTTCCAGGGGTCTCACCAGCTCTGGATTCCACACAATAGGACCGTTGAGCCTCCACGTACCTTGGTTGTCCACTAATTTAGACAGCCACTCATACAATTCGCAAGGGAAGAAACAAAAAAAGAAATCAGTTTCGTTTGAGTATAGGTATCTATTCAATGACTGTTCTTTAGATATTCACAGATTTCTGTTATCCTGAGCTGCGAACACGTGTTCCTTTTGATCGAGCCACTAATCAATTTGTTTCTTAGTAGGGAACCACTTATTCGACATCACACATTCCTCATATAGATCCTGGTCACGACAACGAAACCATTTGTTAGCTTGAGGGGGCCTGATCAAGGTTCAAAGTTATTCACGCCAACCAACAAAACCCTAACTGTTGGCCCTTTTGGAACAACCTGTTAGGGTCCTATAATAATAGGATTCATAATTTTGAATTGATTATGATCAGTCTTGTAATATTGTGCATACTTTTGCTTTCTGCAAAATGTTTTCCCATATTAGAAATAAAAAAATGTAAAGAGGGTGAAGTCCTAAAAGAAAAATCAAAGGACTAATAAAAGAAAAAGATAAAAAAAGAGTATAAAGTATAAACCCCACCAAAATGAGATAAAAAATAGATTCTGAAAGTGATGCAAATTCAAATACCACTACTTTTTACTTTACTTTGCAAAATAAGATTGTGTGCAGCTTGTCAAAAATGCCACAATCCATGATTGTCAAATAGTTTAATCTTGATTCATTCATGCTGATAGATAGAGAATAAAGATCTAGCCAAACTGTTTAATCTTGGCATATCAATAGTTAGGTAGAGAATAATAATGAGCTCAACAGTTTAATCTGAGCAATTGGAAAGTCATAAGGTTAGGATTAGATAGTTTGCTTACAAAAGAAAAAGAAATAAAGGGTTAGCAAGCTCAAATGCACCAGTAAATGAAGAATTTTTTTTAGGATAAATGATGGGTAGACAAAAGAAGTTTTCATAAGACATGGAAACCATCAATTAGTTTATTTCATATTACTAACTTCCTTCCAAACTCATTTACCCCTTGTAAATATATCCCTTCCCCTTCATTTTACCTTTTCCCTTATTTCATCTCATTTTCCCTTGTGAAATAACCCTTTTTCCCTTTATTTTAAACCCTCCCCGATACCCTTTTAACTCATATCCCTAGTATATTTTTTCCCCACATACCATTTCATTAACCCCCATTTTCATTTGATAAACTATAGTTTATTTTATTAAACCCCCGCTATAATATCTTCCCAGGTCCCACATTTTATTAACCCTCATCGCATATATTAAATCCCGTATTTACTTTTTAATTAACTACGTTACGTTTTAATTTAAACCAACCCCACACCCCGACTCATCCCTCACAACTCTACCCCCCGCTAACCCTCCTATCACCCATCTCCAGATCCAACGGCTTGCATTCCATATCGCACGCTTTGACGTCCAACTTTTAACATCACAAAAGCATGCGAGATAAGCTATTTTCCCCGCCTGCCTTTTTGCTACGTGGAAGCCCCACGTTATATCACATCCTCCAAAATAATACCACCATACCACTTTTGAGCGTGTGATAAACCACCTTACCACCTACTCGCATTAGATGAAACTTCCCTGCTATTTAAATTTAACCCCATGCCCAAAGATTAACCACTGTTGGTTAAAAACAAAAGAAGTCGCCCTTTCCAATCTTTTCACTGTTATTCTGTTAAGGATTGCAGAAAAGAACCTCTGCCGACCTATTCTAAAACGCCAGAATATCTGCTGAACTATTTTAAGCCATTTACGACCAGAATTCAAAATTTTACTACCAGAAGACACTGCCAACTCCGATTTGAAGCAGTATAAAGACCATTGAAGCCTCATAAAGCCTCCGCTACCCCCAGAGAACCCTTCTGCATACCAAAGCTTCATTTTCCAGGTATTCCTGAAGTGCCGAAGGCCTATACTTAAGCTTTGCACAACATTTCTAATAGGTTAATCAATTGAACCAAGTTAAAAGCCTTGCCGACCTAAAGAAAGCCATTGTTGCATCCAAAACCTTTTTTGTAGACTGTATTCATCTTTTCGCACTATTCCAAAGGTCCTAAGCCTACTTCTTAAGTTAGATAGTATTAATTGAATAAAATAAACAAATCTATGGCTTCCCAAAGCATTCTGAATGCAAAACCCCTGCAAACTCCTCACCTAGATATTGACCACCTCCCAATGGCCAACAAAGATTTCCAGATCAAAGACACAACCTCCCTAACAATCTGTTAAAGCTCCACTACTGGAGCAAAGATAAATTCCTCAACCAGAATGATGATATTCAGCTATGGGAGTCAAATTTACCCAAATACTTGTTCCCACAGGTATACCAGTTCCCTGAAATCATCCACCTATGCCAACTCTGTTATTCTCCAAGTCAAAGAGCCATAGTCTCTCCTAACCAGCAAATTCTTTTCACAATCATTGTAGGATCAATAAATGAAATGTTTCAGATCCAACCAAAGCCTAATGAAGCCCCATTTTCTATTGAAAACATAATTGATCTGTACCTAAAGCTGGACCTTCCCAAGAGATCCCAAAATTTTCAGACTTTCCTCCTAGAAAAAGCTCAAGTTCCTACAGACAACCCTCCATATTCTGCCACCATTTTCTTTGAGAGAGCCAGACAGATTGTAACCATGCTGTCCTATATTCTAGGATATACTACTGATGAACATGTAGATGAACCTATACTTGGTTTCCTTTCTATTTTTTTCCCAGGCAACCCTCTAGCTACAGTTTTCAATTTTTCCCAATTCTTAGCAGATAGAATCCATGATCAATTGATCATATTTCCAGATGAAAGAGTATTCAAATACTCTTCAGTATTGTTCCATATGTTTCTATATTTCCAATAAAAAAGGTTTACAGTTAACATCCAAAAATTGGACACTAAGGGAAATCCTAGATCTGTTATCTTTTGGACACCCTTAATCCGAAAATATCCAATTGATTTCAGCTACAGGGATTTCATTGATTCATTTGTTCACCCAGTTGTTAACATGCTAAGTAGTAGCAATCAACCCAGGGTCAGTGATGAAATAAAGAAAGTTTTACAGTTGCCAAAACACAGTAGAACAGGAGACTTGTATTTATACCGGAACTACATTGAAATTAGGGTGTATGGATGTCAACTCACTCCATATAAGCTACCCAAATATCTCCCCATGAGGATATTTGCACTAGAATATATCAGTGAAATCATAAATTTAGATGATGTTAATTTTCTATCAGCCAAGAAGAAAACACAGTTTAAAATCAAGAACCAGCTAGGTCCTTTTATCTGCAATAATAGGGAGGCTGGAGAGGAAGCATAAAGATGTTTACAAGAAATGAAGTTCAATAATAGTTTCAAATGGAAATATGATCCTTTGGGAGTTATAAACAAACTGAGACTCAAGTTTAAATTGAGCCCTTTTATGCATGAGTCCAAGCTAGAGATTGAAAGATATGCCAACTAGTCAGAGTGGTTGGAAAACACCTTACTAGATATGGAGGAGCAAATGGATACTAGTTTAATTCTACATACTCCAGCCCTACAGGACATAAATGCAAAAAGGACTAGAGAAGAAGGTTCTTGCTCAAACAAAGATACAAAAGATAAAAAATTTGAAATGATGTATAGAAAAAGAACAAAGATGAATCCAGTAAATGAGCAAGAAAAAGTAATTGATACAATTGAGATCATTGATATAGACACTGTAATTAAAGAAAATGAACTTCCATCAGTTTCAAAGGAAACTCATCAGCCTCCAACTTCTAGTGCTCAGATCATTGAGAAGCAACATAGTGTTGAAATCTCTTCTTCAAGTAAACAAATGGACATAGAAATAGACATCAAAGAGAGATACAAAGATATTAAGGCCAAAAATGAAGAAATAAAAGCTGAAATATATTCACAGTACTTGAAGCAGACTCCTGGCAGCCATAACAGATTACTTTTTGCATTTGATTATAAGATAGGAAAAATGCAGATGACCTTTTTGCAGCACACAATAAAACATCCTAAGTCATCAATAGATTACAAAAGGACATATTATGAGATTCCTGCCAAAGATGTTCATCCTATAGACCAAATAGAATTTCATAAGCAAGCTGGAGAAATGCTATACTCAACTATGACCGACAAAGCTATGAGTGTACAAAAACTACAAAATTCTCTAGAGAACATCAAAGCACAGTTAAAACTAGAGAAGGCATCCTCACAAGCTAAAGATAACATAATTAAATCCCTTGAAGATTTGGTTATTGAAGTGGGATATGATCCAAAGAATGTCAAAGGTGCAAAAGAACTCATTAAGAAAAATAATGCAGACATTGTTGCATTGAAGAAGCAACTAAAATTGCCTCCTACTGAACATCCACAGACCAAGGAAGTTCTAGAGAATCAAAACCAAAAAGATGAGATGATGAACTTCATTCTTCAGTTAACTGCTCAATTAACAGAAATGGAAAATGAGATGGATAAGTTAGTGCAGGAGAAAAAGGCCAGCATGGAATCAATCCCTGTCACTGCTATTCCTACAATTACTACAACAGTTCCTTCTACTTTAGCAGCTTCAGCGGCCACAGGAGTTCCAGTAGCTACAACAATTCGCACTACATCAGTTACAGAATCATCTACAATTGCAGCTCATCCTAGTGACAAATCAAGTAAATTAATCAAAGCTATGCAGGATATGTCCATCCAAACAAATGAAAGAAAATGAAACACAGAAGTCAAACAGATTGACTGAGAGAATACATAAGTTAGAGAAATAATTAACATTCAAAGAACCACTTGCCAAAGAAAAGCAGTAGTTGTGGGCCAATATCATTAACTCTGTTAATGATATTTGGCCATCCATCCAAGTCATCTTTGAGCAGAAGGATTTAATCAAGGAAGCAACTGAAGCTATTCAAAAAGTTAAGGAAGAACTTGGTAAGAAGCCAGAGGAGGCCAATGAAATCATTAAGTTTCTTAATTCCAAGAACAAACATGAATTGGAAGAGATTGGCATAAGTGACATGATTGAAACAATTCTAGAAGTGAAAAAGGTAATTTCTAAGAGGAACTTGATGGTACAACTTGAATAGAAATGCCAAACAATGGAGCTAGCAATAGCCAGGTTCATGGTCAAATTTGATGTTTTGAGGTAGAAAGGTCTGCCTAATCCATTGGTGATTAATGACAGGTTGATGAAGCATGAAGACTATGATAAGAAAATCAGAGAAGTGGCAAAGGAACAAGCAAACAATTTAGCCATGAAAGGAATTCCAACAGGAAAAGTGCTCTATCAGACTTTTGAGAATCTCTTTTACCTCCAGCATGAGGTAAAATATCTCTTTATCAACAAACCTACATTTGCAAAATACACAAAGGTTGAGGAAATCTTCAGAAGAATGGTAAAGATTAAATTACCAGATGCAGAGTCTTGGGAAAAATTGAATGATTTACTGTGAAAATGAAAGGTAAAACAATGAAAACAGAGCAGTCAAGAGCAGTCAAGGTAAAATAGTAAAGAGTAACATATCAGTTAAGTTAAAGAGTATCATATGAAAGACATATTTTAAAAGTCAAAGGTAGAGTAAAGGGACAACCAACATAAAGCAAAACAACAAAAGAGATAAAGCAGCAAAATATCAATGAAAGCAAACAACAAAGCCAAATAAACAGAGACATCTTGCATTACTTAGATAGCTCTCTTTATCTTCTTGCATGAAGATATTTCATTTTCCTTGAATATTTACTAAATCAGTTTTAGGATATTTTGTAATAATTTTTTATAAATACTTCACAATTCTAAGTATTGGGGTGTGGATTACTGAACCTTTCTATGGCTGTATTGATCTAAAACCTAAGGGTTTATTGTAACATTTTCAAGTCAGCAGACTGGACTGAGTAATAAAAGCATTGCATTACAGGATTCATGCGTTGGGCCACTTCAGTGAAGTATCTTTCATTTGTTAAATTGTTATTTTCTTAAGTATTTCACATAATTACATGTTTTCCAAATTTGGATGTAATAACTGGAATATTACTACAAAATTTGTTTAAGTACACTCTGTCTTGAACATTTATTCATTTTGATGTTTTCTTCTAATATCTAGAGTAGGGAATCTTCATTGCTCCCTAGTTTTGATTGACCTCTTTCATTTCCCTCATTATCCGGTATGAGGAATCCTTAACTTCCCCTTGATCCCGATTAAAAACCACTTCACCATCCAGCCTAAAAGATCTGAAATTACTCAGCTACCTTGCCCTGTGGACACTATCTTTAGAACTTGATTCAGTCCTGTTTTCTTGACATTTTGACTCCATAGCCCAATGGTAAAAAGACATTCATCTATCCATCTAAATTAGTGATTCCACCACCAAATCAAATCAAAACCCAATCAAGCTTAAATAACTAGCCTAAAATCAATTAATTCAACAAAATTAAATTATTAAGAGAGAGCCCTCTATGAGCATTAGGAAGGCTAGATCCTGATCTCAAAAGTAGGTTTGTGGTTACCTCTATTATTTCTTTAAACACAACATAACAACCCTAGGGAAATTTTGGAGTGATAACACAACCTACGCAGCGTGGGTTGTAGTCTCACTCGAAGCAATATTGGGGGATGCTAGAACCAGGTTTCTTCATCCAGAGGCCTCTGTGATGGTTACCTGATACCCTTGCGACTTAGATATGCCTTCACGCAGATCTACTTATCCCTATTGATCAACTATTGTAAATCTATTCAAACAGCTTCCAACTCTTCGTGAAGGTATTAAATTGTTATTAACATGCATAAAAGATACAGATCCACTAATTTCACGTAATAAACAAGCATTAATTCACATAAGTCATAATAGATCACAGAGATATACAAACTTAATTGAAACAATAAACCAAACACAAATGTACAAATTCAACTCAAAACATTCTTTATTAAGTATAATCATTTAGATATAGACTTCTTATCCCTGCGCACCCAGATGCAGGGGCCCGCGCACTCAGTTGTGGACTTACTAGGGTCTCCACGCACTTAGCTGCAGGAGCCTTCCCATTTCACATAAGTATATGAAACAGACCTTTCCTGCATTAGCACCTTGCCCTTACAATGATTCTTCCCTTCAATTTATCTTTAAGACTTGTTATGACTCATCTATTTATAGCATTTGCTTTACAATACCATGGTTCGCGGACCATGGGCGGGTATAAAAACAGCTCTATCACCTACCCACCTAAGGGACTAAATCCCCTTTGACTCTACTTAGCTTCACGCTTCGCTTTCCACATTTCATGGAGACTTTACCTTCGCTACAAAAAGATATTACAAAAATGACTCAAAACTCAACAAAATTAACCCTAGGGACCCCATCCCAACAGGAAGGTCGGGGATATATTTGTTTTGGTCATTAGAATTTCCATATGGAATCAAATGCACATTGGGAATGTGCCATGGAACAATGATCCAGTAAATGTTCACTGAGAGGAAAAATGGTGCAGGATTATAACACTGAACATTGGATGCAAATTTGACCTTGCAGTGGATTTTGGACTTCCTAGGAAGGAGGTGAATCCTAGTATCACTTTGAGGGTGGAGGTGTGAGCCTTTGGATTCCCTTGTCGTGGATGCAAACATTGTATCCTTTTATTTGTTAGTTGAGAAAATGTGCATACGTGTATATGTGTATATTATTGTAAATACTGTATCGAGATGGATTGATAAAGCTCCACAAACAATATGATTATTTGTTGGGTGAAGCAAATGTGTAAGTGTGTATATGTGGTTATTATGGTAAATACCGCAATGAGTGGTGTTATAAAGCTCTAGTAAACAATATGTTTGTCATGTTTTAGCAAATGGTCATTGTGAATATCGCAACGGGCTATGTTATAAAGCTCCATGGGAAGTATGTTTTGCTTTCAATAGTCTTGTTGGTTGTAGGTGTCATTAAACGCTAAGGACGGTGTTCCCCCAAGGGGGAGGGTTATGTAACAACCCTAGTTAAAAATTCATGTAAAGAAATATAAGACCAAAGTCATGGGACACACATTCCAAGCTGAATGTTGGGAAAAACATCCTAGTGGGGTGTCACTTTAGTTTATTATGGCCAAGGAAATTAGCAAAGGAAATGGCGAAGGCTTTGAAAAAGGAAAAAGGCAAAAGGCATTATTTGGCATTTTATTTATGAAAATAAGGAAATTAGGAGAAAAGGAAGGTGAAAGGTCACAAGTTACGTGTGATGAGGAAAATGAAGGAAAATAATGTATATTGAAGAAAATAGAGGCCTCATTGATAAAAGGGATTATGAGGATTAGTGGGCAGGATTGGTCAGGGTAGACTTTTGCCAATTCAGTTTTGGAGCTCTCTCTCTATTCTCTCTATCTCATACTCTTGGATACTTAGAGTTTTCTTGGAGCACCCTTGGAGGAGTGTGGCATACTGGGATTTTTGGAGTAAGAAGGTAAAGGAAGAGCAGTAAAGTGTAAGAGGGCACTGGGATCAACAACTACATCGGGTTTTTCTTGTAGATACCTAGTTGCATGTATGTTTTCCTCACTATTTTTTGCATGCATGGCATATGCATGTGGTTTATTGGTCATGATTTGTCATTGGCATGGAGGATTGCTTGTATTGACAATGGCTTTGCCCAAACTTTCCATTTCATGGGTATCCATGGAATTTTGGGTTCATTCTTTATTTTTCTAGTTGGTTCTCATGTTTCCTTTAACTTGGGTTGAGACACTAGTTCCTGGAGCGTTGGTTGGACAAATGCTCTGGAGCCCTTGGTGGGTTGAGTTACTAGTCCTAGAGCCTTGGTTGGACAAATGCTCTAGAGCCCAGTGACAACTGTGGATTGAGTTACTAGTCCTGGATCCTTGGTTGGAAAAAAATCTCTACAGCCCTGGAAGGCTTAGGTAGAGACCAACTTGGTGATGGTTTGAGACGTTCGACCGTGAGGTGGAATCACTGTTTGATGGGTTGAGGTGGTTTGGCCTATAGAAGCATTGAATGGTTTTGATTGATGCATTTTATGAGATCCCACATTCATGCTTGGAATATGGCACGGGGGTGACTAGATGAAAGAGATATTTGGCTCAACCATGTCTATGGTCGGGTGGTTCGTGGAAGTCCTGAACCTGGTTGGCCTTTGCATCATTAATGCAAGGTTATTTCTCCTTTTTAATTCATGAGTATTATACTAGGTTGTACGTGGATATCATGGCTATTGTTTCCTTGGTATTTTTGTTATTATTATGTTGGTTATGAACATGTATTATGACAATGGTTATGTATGACTCACATCATGTTTTTACTTGTAAATGAGTGATTTGATTTATAACCAAGAACTATTTTGATTAAAGGAGAACCGTGGAAGTTGAGAATGTTATATAATATTCCAATACTCTTTTAAATCTTTAAGCTTTGGTTCAAATGAGAAGTTGTTTTCTCTACTTCCTTTTCAAGGAAAAAATCTCTGCCTCTTTCTATTTCTTTCAATTGGCTTATCAAAAATTATTCTACTCTATTTTCTTCTTATAGTTGTGTCTTTAGGAGATCAATAGATTCTTCATCAGAATCACAACCTTTCTTTTGATATTCCCACAATAGTTATTTCTGCCTTTTAATCTTCCTTCCAAGTCTATTTATTTCTTCTAAGGCACTTACTAGTTCTCCTTCAAGATCTGCCTCCCCTTCAACTACAACTTCTACAATTGTATTCTCTTTTTGGTTTCCTTTTTGTTAGCATTCTGAGCATTCAATGTTATGAATATAAATTTTCCTTTTTCATCATCAAATGAACATTCATCACCTTATTCTGATGAGCTACTATCCTCCTTGGAATATAAGCTTTTGTTCTTAAGACATCCTCGCTTTTTTATGAGATTTACTTCTATCTCTATGTTCTTTTTCATTATCATTATCTTCTTGCTTTGCATATGTACACTTAACATCAATATGATCTATTATTCCACAATCAAAATATTTGAAAGGAATCTTACCTTTATATTTTCTAGATCCTTTCCTCAACTTTCTCACAGAATTAGCTTCTTCTTCATCTCATTCACAGCTAGAGTAATCATTGGCCTTATGTACTTTTGTCTTCTTTGCTACTTTGATTGTTGCTTCGTTTAATTTTGACTTTTCATTTTTAGTTCTCATTTCATACGCAATGAGAATTAAATGAAGTTCATCTGTCCTCATAGTATACATGTCTTTCATTTCTTCAGTGGATGAAAACTTTGTATTAAATATCAAGGGAAGAGATCTCAACACTTTTTGAACAATTACTAATTCCTCAACGTTTTCATCAAGCCCTCTAATAGTATTAAAAATCTTGTCTACACGAAGAAATAAAATTGCATTGTTTTCATCTTCATCCATCTTCAAACTTTCAAATTATCTTTTATGAGTTTGAAGCTTTACTTGTTTTACTTTTTCATATACTTCATAGCTACTCTTAAGCTTGTCCCACATGAATTTTGTAGACTTACACTGCACTAGTTCGACAAATTTGAATTTTGCTAGGGCACACATAATGTCATTCATTTCTTTTGAATTACTCACATGGGCCTTTTTACCATTTTAATTGATTGGATGAACTACAAGAACTTGATAAATATCCTCAACATATATTCAAATTTCAGCACCGAGAGACATCAGATGGGTCCTCATCCTTATTTTCCAAAAACATAATTGGTACCATCATGTAGTGGGACTTTGTTTGAGAAAGAACCATCTTTGCTAACCATTGGTCCCTCTAAGATCTTCCTTCCAGATGTTAGGCTACTTTTGAAGGTACCTACTCTGATACCAATTGTTAGATTCACAACTACAATAAGAGGGGAGTGAATCAATATAATTCAATTGTTACTTATTTAAACATTCAAGCATCATAAAGCATCAATCTCATAAACTAGAAATATGACACAAGGTATATGTGGAAATCCTTACAAAAGAAAACCAAAAAAATTAATTTATATAAAAGATATTGTAGGCACCAATATATTATTACATGAATTTGTGGGAACTAACCTACATTAGACATCAATCCCCTTAATTTTGAAGTTTGTAGGCAACAACCTATAGGAGACACCATTCCCCTCAATTCTTCAAGTTTGTAGGTACCAACCTACAGTCGACACCAATCCCCTTTGATTTGTAGGCACCAACCTATAAGAGACACCAATCCCCTTTGATTTATAGGCACCAACCTACAAGAGACACCAATCCCCTTTGATTTGTAGGCACCAACCTGCAGGGGACACCACTACCCTTCTTTTCTTTTCTATACTCTTCATAACTATATAATATACCTTACATTGGTTTACTGATTTCTTTGAACTTTATTGTGCTCTCTCATCGATATTCTCTACAATTAGTTCTTCACAACTTTTTAATATGATTGCACTAACCTCTGCCTTGCTTTATTCCTCAATTAGACTCCAGATTACTCTATTCTATAGCTTTGTGCTTTATATTTATTTGCACCCGATCCTTAATTCACCCCCAACAAACTCAACTATGCTATATCAACCTAATACCTTCACACTTATCAAAGTAGGCACTTCCTTAGGTCCTAATGTTCAATCATACCTGCTTACAATTGGATACTTATAGACCAACTCCCTTCAATATAACCATTGAAGTATAAGCTCTATGATTTTAGATCTCTTGGCACTTTAAAAGAAATCCGCGTGCTATCGAGTGCTTAACAATATAAATTGTGAAAAACACCAAGTTTTATGTAATTTGGCACTAGGGGAGGAAAACCTCAAATTTTGATTGATATCATCATATCAGAAAATGTCTTGAATTTTTTCAAGACTACCAATCCCCGCAAACACCAAATTTTGAATCTTAGCATCCAAGTACTAAATTACCACAACGCACAAGACCTTGTGATCTTACCCAATGCTTAATTGATATTTGATACTAGTAATGTTGGAGTTTTACCATATAACACAGTTGTTATCTCAGGACCGTTGGATGGTCAATGTATTAGCAGTCAATTGATATCGTGTTATTGGGTCCGAGCTATAACAAATGACAACTTTATGAAAACCTTGATATGGATTTGTCCTGGTGTGATTGACATTATCTGTTGGAAAAAATTCTATTGAGAGGTTTAGTTAGTTGATGATGTCACTGGAGTCTCGTCAAACAACAATACAAAGAAAATGCTCGCAGAACATCGACAGTGCAGGTGGAATATTGACGCGGAACCATGTTATAAAAAATCTACGATTTGGTGGAATGACCTCGAGATATTGGAACTTAAGTAGATATAACACATGAATTTATTGCAAAATATCAAGGATTGATATATAATGTTGTGAGTGGAACCTTCCTATTAGAGGTCTAGATGTTAGTGGAACCTTGCTAGTGTAGCCCTTTTGCTACCAAAGGTTGTTATTAGTAGTTGAGGATATTGGATATAAGAGAAATGAAGAGTATCACCTCAACTGAAAAGTTTGATAAGATGATATCCCATGGTCCTTAGGCCCCTGGGTGCTACAATTAAGCTCCTCAAGATTGAGAGATGAGATTAAGAGCTAAGGTGGCTCGAATGCCATGTGATTTGTGATGATTATGTTATAATCTATTTTTAGGTTCTTTGTAAAATCAACAAATTCCCTATTTCGCCGGTATGGCTTGGTCCCAATCACAAATCCTTGGATAGAATAGATTCCTTCAATCCATGATCTCTTTGTAAAGACTTCAATTACACCTCATGCCTTTTCTGCTTATTGGGGTGACCCTATTATGACATAGCTTGCTCCTTTTTTTCTTCTTATGCTTCATACATCCTCCTCAGACATCAAGCTTCACTCCTCTACTCCTTTCAAGTTTGTTTATTCTTCATCAACCATACACACTTTTCTCTATGGTTCCCACCCATCTGGTTATATATGGTAATTTGACACTTAAGCTAGGTTGATTCATTAAATATAGTTTCTTAGGTTTGGGCTTATTTTAAAGAGACAACATGAACCATTGCACCTTTTGGCTTAGGTCGGTGCTAATATGGGACCAATTCTTCTTCTAACTTGGTCCATGATTATGTTAAAGGACAATAGCTCAAGTGGTAGCTAGTGGGTTTAATCCCCCCTCTACCCAAGTTCTATTCTTCAAAAACATGTTAGCTTGTGTGGAAATAATTTAAGTTGAAAATCGTGACAAGTAATTCCTATAGCCACGAAAGGGGCAGAAAAAATTGAATGTCTTGATATTTAGGTAAATAGTGGCCACCATTGTGATTTGATCCTGGGTCTTTCCCAGAACAGTCCTCCAAATTTATTGATTCATCGATTACCATGAAAAAAAATGCTTGGTCCATGATTCCTCAGGGCCCCCTCTACTTTGGGGCTTGCTTCTAACTTGGGTATCTTCCTAGCTCCAATGTCAATGCTAGCAAAAGAGTATCATGTGTTTCCCCTTGACATCAATGACAACAAAATAGTCTCATGGGCTTCTCTTTTACATCAATAACAACTTAATATGTAACACAAAAGATAAGATAAGATGATCCTATGACTACGTCTACTTGGTATATATATACGAGACAATGGGTTCAATTATAATGAGATGGTATAATAAAAGTTTATGCTTTACATAACAATAAATGTGTAATAACCCAATATCTAGGGCTTAATAAAGTGTTGTGTGTGTTTAACATGACCCTTTTCTTCAAATAAATTTTGTACTCAACACTTAGTAAATGCAAATGTTTCTACATGAGTAACTCATCTTCCCATGTTTCCTCTTCCACTAGTAGGTTCTTCCATTTTATGATTTACTCTATAGTTTCTCGATTTTGCAGTTGCTTGATCCTTCTTTTAAGGATTGTTTCTATTCCTAGTGTGATTTTCCCTTCTTCATTGATCTCTAGTGAAATAGTTTGGACTTGGATATTGTCATTGATTACCTTATTTAAGCAAGAAACATGGAATACAAGATTAACATGTGAATATGGAGGAAAATCCAATTTCTAATCCATACTTCCAATCCTCTGCAACACCTTATAAGGGAAATAATAACTGGGAGCTAATTTATTGTCCTTAGTTTGTTGCTTGAGAGACATCTATATATATGGTTGTATCCTAAAATATACACAATCCACCACTTTGAATTGCATTTCATTATGATGTTGATATGCTTGTCATTTCATATTAGTTCGTGCTATAACCAAGTTTTCCTTGAATAGTTTGAGAACCTCATGTTGGTACCGTATGTGGTCTTCCTTCGCTTGAACCTTTGTAGTCCCTTTCAAGGGTGATATGAGGGATGGAGGATGATATTCATAAAGTGCCATAAATGGGAATTTTTTGATGAAGTATGGAAGGATGCATTGTACCACCATTCTTCCAAGGGCAACCACTTGATCCATTCGTGTATGTTTATTAAATGCAAGACAATGTAGATACCCTTATAAACATTTATTCAAAATCTTAGTTTTCCCATTAGATTGAGGATAATAAGATGAGTTATGAGCCAATTATGTACACAATCGAGAAAATAATTCAACCTGGAAGTTTTAGTCACTTACAATAATCTTTGATATTCCATATGGCTTTTGGACTATTTTGATGAATGTTGTTGCAATTGTACTTGCTTTAAAGTGATGAGAAAGAGAGCAAAAATGAGCTTGCTTTGTTAATTGATATAATACTACTATAATGGCATTATTTCCTTAAAATTTGGGTATGCTTGTAATAAAATCCTTTGAAACTTCTTCCCAATGTTGACTTGGTATAGCTAATAGTTAAAGGAGACTTGGGGTCTTGATTGTATCTCCCTTTTTATGTTGAAAGAATACATATTCTGCCACAAAATTTTGAACAATAGTTTTAAGACATTACCAAAAAAATCATTGCTTATCATGTGGTAGAATTTCAAGAATCCTAAATGTCCTCCTATAGGAGAAGTTTGCAATTCCAAAAGGGATTTTTGTTTATGGAAATTTTTACATACCATACTAGATCATCCTTCCACACAAATATCTCTAATGCACATGGATCCTTTTGTAGTTGTTGAATGATCTTGCATATATTTTGATCTTGATTCCATTTTGTCCTTGTTTCTTCTACTCAATCAAATTGTTGAATATAAATTGCACATAGTAAACCCTATGTTTATTCTTCTTTCCTTAAAAGTGCATTAGTCACAATATTATGTTTTCCATTTTTTGTAGATAACTTCAAAATCATAACCTACCATCTCTATAACAAATTTTTGTTTATCTTTTGAAGATAATCATTGCTCCAAGAAGTAGTTCAAACTATCATGGTCTATCTTGACTTTGAAGTATCTTCCTATTAGGTAAGGGCACCATTTTTTAACCACATATAGCATGACCAACATTTCTTTTTGATAAATGGGTTTGAGCAAGTTCTTTAATTTAAGTTGGCTTATTTAAAAGGCAAGGGACTTTCCTTATTGAATTAAAATTGAACCAATGCCATGGCCCAAGGCATCACATTCCACCATAAAGGTTTTTAAGATGTTAGGTATGGCCAAGACAAGAGTTTTACACATAGTATCCTTGAGTTTTCCAGAGGCTTTGGTTTCTTATCAAGTCTAATAAAATTATTCATTCTTTAATAATAATGTTAAAAATGTTTCTATCTAATCATAATTCTTGACAAATTGTAGTAATAGTCTGCCAGTCCTACGAATCCTTTAATTTTCTTCAAGATTTTTGGGATTGGCCATTTCATCATAGCTTTAATTTTGTTAGGCTCCACTTTGACAACTTCACAAGATATAATATGACCCAAGTGTTCCACTTGTTGAACCCCAATGGAAAACTTCGAAGGCTTTTGATATAGTTGTTTCTCTTCCAATATTTTTAAGACCTTGTCAACATGTTGTACACACTCTTCCCAAGTTTTTCTATAGATTAATATGCCATCAAAAAATACTAACACAAAGTTTTTAAGGAAGGGTTTGAAAATAGAATTCAATAAGCTTCGAATTATTGAAGGTGCATTGGTAAGTCCAAACGAAATAACCAAAAAATCATAATGAATTTCATGTGTTCTAAAGGTAGTGTTGGGAATGTCTTCTTGCTTCATTCTATTTGATGATATCTCAAATGAAGATCCAACTTAGTAAAGAAAATTTCTCCGTGCAACTAATCTATTCATGAATGACAAGAATAGGAAACTTAAATTTGATGGTAATTTCGTTGAGTTGTCTATAATCTAGACACATACTCTGTGAACCATTCTTTTTTGTAAACATCTCCATCAGTGAAAATAAAGCACTTTGGTTGGGTTGAATGATGCTGGCATCTAACATTTCTTGAATCAAATGCTCAATCTCATGTGCATGCGGATACTTGTGAGGCCTAATGTTTGGTGGTACACTTCCAAGTTGCAAATGAATAGCATGGCCATGATCTAAAGCAAGTGAGAGACCCTTAGGATTCTCTCCAAATACCATGGAATGATTATTAATAAATTTTTGGAGATTTATTGGAGTAAAGGATATAGATGTTTGAAGTTCTAATCAGTACAATTGTGTAATTAGACAATTGCATCTCTTTTTGAGTAATTTTATCATGGTTTAAAAGTTTATCACTTTAGAGGGTTGCCTTTGGATATATGTAAGCTTAATTTCCTTACCTTATGAGGAAAATATCATGAAAATATATTGAAAGATAAGAGCTACTATTCCCAATGATTGTAACCATTGGACCCCTAATACAACATCAACACCACCCATTTGGATTCCAATCACGGGACTATCAAATAAAAACTATCCCATATTCAAATTAATACCATGGAATTCTTTAAACAATTTATGGTACCTCCATCTACAATCATTAGTTGAAATTTTGGTGTTTGAAGTACAAAGCAATTGAGAAGTTTTGCTAATTTGAATTGATGATGTTACGAGTACTACTTGACTCAATCAACAATGTTACCTTTTTATTTTTGATATATCCTTCTATGTTAAGGGTTTGTGGAGTATTAATTCTAGACAATGCATGACAAATTGTTATTAGAGTGTTGTCTTCCAACTCTAGATCTTGTGATGGTTCTAGTTCCTAATCTTCTTCCTCTTCATTGTATATGTAGAGTAACTTCTTCTCATCATATTTATGCCCTTTACTGTACTTGTTGTAACAGTTTAAACATAGTCACTTTTCTCTTCTTTTATCCATTTGTTGAGGTGTCGACCTTGTTAGTTGACTGAGATTAGGAGATGGAGCATGATGGTCTCCATAGTTCTTGGTGACCACTCTTCTAGTGGCCATATTTTTACTTTTAACTTTCCTTGCCAAACTGAAAGCATGCTAAAATGATTTAGCTTCAGAGATGCACATCTTATGTTGAATTCTTTCCTTCAAAGTTCCCAAGAGATCTAAAATGTTACTCTTTGATATGTTCTTTATGCTGAGGCTCAACTTTTGGAATTGTTGAATGTGCTTGGTAATAGGATCTTTTCCCTAAAGATTTACTAATTGACTTAAGAATATATTTCTCTTAATATCCCCATAATGTGTTATCAATTCCTCTATAAAAATGGATCAAGTGACAATATAATCCTTTTTCCTTTCACAAATCCATTGATACCATACAATTTGATCATTTTATAAATACAAGGATGGAGCTTTTCCTAGGTTGTCCCTTAGTGTAATCAAAGTATCACTTCATTTGGAATATCCATGTTATAGCATCCTAACCATCAAACTTCCTCATATCAATTTTGAAATGAAGTCACTTCCTCGATGCAACATTGAATCCCTAGTGGCATGTACCTTGAAGTGATGAAAATTCATGATTTTGGGACTTTAATCTTTTTTCCTCCATGTTTTCATCATCCTTCCATCTTGATATCTCCTTTAGTAGTTTCTCTTATAACACATGTAAGAGGATGATAAACATGGAATTTTTAAAATATTCCATCATTTCTTCCATATTATTTTCCATCTTATCCATTTGGTTTCCAATTTCATTTCCGCCATTTCAATATAGTGAGAAATTTCTTCTTTTTCTTCTTCAAGCATGGTATATCTCTCTAGGGGTTTAGTTGGTGAGGAATATTTTGAAGCAGCTTTAGGATCCACGCAAGAAAATAGAAATTCTCCTATTTTTCCTCTTTATCACAAATTTTGAATCAACAAAAATAATCCGGATTTAAACAGGAACGCAACAAATTACAGAGATAACCATATACACAAAGATGCAGCGGAAATAATACTTCATTTCATTAATGGAAAATACTGAAATATGCTTACAAACAGAAATGGCAATAAACTAGCTAGGGCGATGGTAGCTTATCTCTGAGAAGAGATGTGATGGCTACATGCCTCTGAACTGTGTTACAATGAGGCTCGAAGGCCTATTTATTGTTGAGAAACAATGGAAAAACCCTTAACATTCCAAAACCTAACCCTAGGAGATGAAACACCAAACTGTGGGCCCCGTTTGGGGGTAAGTTGGTACATCAACTTCCCGGGGTCGTAACTTTGGCATATGATCTCCGTTTGACGCGTACAATAGCTCATTAGAAAGATCTATCTGAGCACTATCATTGTTGGAACGGGCAACACCAGTCCATTGCATGGACTCGTGTTGCCCTCGGATTCCCCAAAAAACGTCGTTTAGGGCCTCAAAACGGCTCCGGAAGTTCAGGACCCGAAAAACTGCTAAAAATAGTAAGTTGTGCTACAATTAAGGAAACTGAAAATGCTGAGAAAGACAATGGTGGGGGTCCAGGTGGACTTGGCAGGTGGCCACCAATATCCACCTGGATCATTCCTCCCCCCTTAGGAAGAAATGGTCCCCATTGCGTTGAGCTCCTCCATGAGATGAGGAAACTTCTGCTGAACTTGTTCCCTGGTGAGCCACTTGCCCTGCTGAAGGAGTTGGCCCGCTTTGACAACTCGATACAGTTGGATATTATGTTGGCGAGTGTTCTTGATCTGTGTGTCCATGATCCGATCAGTTGCAGCTTGTTCCATGCAATCTGGATTTAATTCTGTGGGTTTGAGCTGTTTTGCAATGTCGGATGTGTCTAGCAATGGTGGAAAGTATGGCCGAAGGAGGTCCACATTAAATACTGGGTGCAGGACAAGGAATGGGGGAATGCTGAGCTCAAATGCATTGTCTCCCATAGCCTTAGTAATGGTGTAAGGACCATATCGGAGTGGTCTCAATTTCCGATAGGCTCCAGTAAGGCGTTCCTTTTGCAAATGCAACCAGACTTTGTCGCCCACCTGAAACTTGTGTGGCACCCGATGTTGATCATGTCGCTGCTTGTACTTGGCATTTGATTTCTCAGGAATGTCATGGACCTGCTGGCGAATATGTTGGATGCGCTCAATGAAGCTGGTGGCCTTATTTGTTTCGGACTGGACATGAGCTGAATTCATGTGAGTAGCTGCAAGTGGCATGGCCACATCAATGGGGCATAGTGGCTGGAATCCCAAACCCACCTGAAAAGGGCTATGGCCAGTGGAGCTGTGAAGAGCTCGGTTGTAGCTGTGCTGAACGTAGGGGAGGCTCTCGTCCCATGTGCGTGGATGCTTTGAGTTATACATGCGCAGAATGTGCACAATCATCCTATTGACAACCTCTGTCTGGCCATCAGTTTGAGGATGGAAGGTTGTGGACTTCGTGAGTTTGGTGTCCAGCATTGACCAGAGACTAGAACAAAAGGTGCTGAGAAACCGACTGTCCCGATCTGAGATGATAGACTGCGGGATCCCAAAGTGCACCCACACTCGTTCAAAGAAGAGTTTAGCAGTGGCTTCTGCTGTGATATTCTTCTTGCAGGCCATCATAATGGCCATCTTTGAGAACCTGTCGACGACCACAAAAACACAGTCATTTCCATGCTTAGTGGAAGGAAGGCCTGACATGTAATCCATGGAGATGGATTCCCAAGGTCGACTAGGGGTAGGCAATGGGGTATAGAGGCCTTGCTTCTTAATGGTCGGTTTGGCAATGGCACAGGCAGTACATGATCGGATGTACTTCCCAACATCCTGTTGAAGATTCGGCCAATAGAAATAGTTTTGCAGTACTGCCACGGTTTTCTCGACCCCGAAATGCCCAGCAGCCCGACTGTAGTGTGCTTCCCAAATCATCTTGGCACGCTTGCTTGAAGGAACACAAAGGTGACCGAGGTGGCATAATAGGGCATCCTGGAGGTGAAAATCTGCAACCTGCCGACCCTCCAAGAGTGTCTGGTATGTGTGGCCGAATTCTGGGTCACTTTTGTAGAGAAGTGGCCAATCAAAATTCTCGTGCCCACAAGAGTTGAGCACGGTGGTTAGCGCCATGATCGGTGGTCGACTGAGGCAATCTGCAACATTATTGGTGCTGCCCTTTTTATACTTGATATTCAAGTGAAATTGTTGCAGGTATGTAGACCACTTCTGATGGCGATCATTCTGCAATTTCCCTTGGGTCTGTATGAACTGCAGAGGTCGGTGGTCTGTGTGGATGACCGTTTCCTTCCCCAAAATGTAATGCTTCCATTGTCGGCAGGCCTGTACAATGGAATACATCTCTTTATCATAAGTGGGGTACTTCCGGACTGTGTCTGAAAGTGTTTCACTGTGATATGCCACTGGATGTCCATGTTGAGTAAGGACTGCCCCAATAGCATAGTCAGAGGCATCTGTCTCGACCTCAAATGGTTGTTGTAAATCTGGTAACGCGAGGACTGGTGTCGTGCAGAGGCGATCCTTCAACTCCCTGAATGCCTTCTGTTGAGATTCAGACCAAAAGAATTTTGCTTTCGCCCCGCCCTTGGTGACTTGACTCAAGGGCCAAGAAATATGAGAAAATCCCAACACAAACCTGCGGTAGAAGTTGGCAAGACCTAGAAAGCTGCGGAGCTCTGTTAGAGTGGTTGGAGAGGGCCAATCTCGAATGACTTGGACCTTGGCTGGATCGACATGCACCCCCTGTTCATCAATGATGTATCCCAGATACTGAACCTCGGTCATGCCAAAAGTGCATTTCTCCAAATTGGCACATAGCTTGTGTTGCCGCAGTGTTTGGAGAACCTGTGAGATGTGGTGGAGGTGCTCTTCCCAACTCTGGCTGAAGATCAGAATGTCATCCAAGTATACTACTACAAAGGAGTTGGTGAATGGCTGCAAGATGTCATCCATTAGCCTCATAAAGGTTGCAGGAGCATTCGTCAATCCGAAAGGCATGACCAACCATTCGAAGAGGCCCTCCTTGGATTTGAAGGCAGTCTTCCACACATCTGAGGGTTCAATTGGTACCTGGTGATATCCTGACTTCAGATCGATCTTGCTGAAATATTTCACCCCCTTTAGTTGGTATAGGAGGTCATCAATCCGCGGGATCGGGTACCTATCCCCTGCTTTGGATTCGCAGATCCAAAGTCTCGCTTCTTTTGTTTAAACTTCTGCTCGACCTTGACGGCATATCGGTATGCTGCGCCGAGCGAGGGGATGTTTAGGAACTGTATTTCTTCCTGGATGTACTTGTGCAGGCAACCACGGTATTTAAGTATCAAATGTTGCTCCGAATCCTTGATACCCAACTTTGTGCGAAGGGTATGGAAAAGATTGGTGAACTCTGGCACGTCTTGGTCCCTTCCCTGCCGCAGCGTGGTCCACTTCATGTATTCATCCTCATAGCTTCCGACAGGGTAGTACTGCTCCTTGATGGCATCCCGGAACGAATCCCAGGTGGGTGCGGCTGAAAATAGTGAGTCAGTACTTTCATCCTTCTGCTCGCAGTAGGTTTCCCACCAGTCCTTGACGTGGGGGGCTGCTTTGAGAAGAGCAAAAACAATCTTTTCCCCACTCGAAAATTCATGAACAAAAAAATAACCCTCTAGCAGATTTAACCATTTATCTACGACATCAGCGTCTATCTGACCCTCGAATATGGGGATTTCAAAATTAACTTGTACCTTAAAGGGTGTGGCGTTTCCAGAGGAGCTGCTGGAAGCCGATGCGCCGCTTCTGGGTAGCCGCTGAAGGATCTACGCAAAGTTGTCCATCATCGCGTTCCGTTGTCGCTCGAGCGCTTCTTCGAGCAAGATTTTGATGGGATCTCCTGCCCCCTCGTCTTTCTTCTCGTCCGCCATGGGAGGCCATCGGGATTTGCGAGGCTGGTCTTGCAAAGGTTCAACCAGTTCAAGCCCTAACTCCTTATATCCCGACCTTGTTGGGGACATGCAAAGAAAAACAGAGAAAAAGCAGACCACTCTGATACCACTGATCCGGATTTAAACAGGAACGCAACAAATTACAGAGATAACCATATACACAAAGATGCAGCGGAAATAATACTTCATTTCATTAATGGAAAATACTGAAATATGCTTACAAACAGAATTGGCAATAAACTAGCTAGGGCGATGGTAGCTTATCTCTGAGAAGAGATGTGATGGCTACATGCCTCTGAACTGTGTTACAATGAGGCTCGAAGGCCTATTTATTGTTGAGAAACAATGGAAAAACCCTTAACATTCCAAAACCTAACCCTAGGAGATGAAACGCCAAACTGTGGGCCCCGTTTGGGGGTAAGTTGGTACATCAACTTCCCGGGGTCGTAACTTTGGCATATGATCTCCGTTTGACGTGTACAATAGCTCATTAGAAAGATCTATCTGAGCACTATCATTGTTGGAACGGGTAACACCAGTCCATTGCATGGACTCGTGTTGCCCTCGGATTCCCCAAAAAACGTCGTTTAGGGCCTCAAAACGGCTCCGGAAGTTCAGGACCCGAAAAACTGCTAAAAATAGTAAGTTGTGCTACAATTAAGGAAACTGAAAATGCTGAGAAAGACAATGGTGGGGGTCCAGGTGGACTTGGCAGGTGGCCACCAATATCCACCTGGATCAAAAAATAAATCTTCAAATAAAAAATTATGTTCCTTCCAAAATCCTAATTTGTAGGCTATCTACATGATTGGCCTTTGTCATGATATATCTATGAAATTTGAGCCATTCTAAGTTTTAAATTTTGGCCTATAGCATTTTTATATGTGTTCTTTGCAATTTCATAGGTCTGATCAAAATTTGATATGCCAAGTGAAATTCATGGCAACTTTCCAAAAACTTGCTTATGCTTTTCCCCTTGCTAAAAGTGAAATTGTACATGCATCCAATTTTTGAAATATGTTTCTCAATTTTTTTCCTAAGGTACTCTGGAAATGTCACCTCATATCCCTAAAAAAATCACATTTTGGAACTTCTCTAGGAAAACGTTATAGTGAATCTACCGATATAACCCTTTAAAAAAATGGTTTCAAGGCTAGTCACAAATTATAACTTCCATGGGGTATATCTCACAAATTATACCAAACCATAATTTAAAATTTTCAACACTCGCGCCTTGATATCTCTCCTCATACTACAATTTCTTTTTTTTTTGGTTCTAAATCCTCCCATAAAAAATAGTTAGAGTGAATATTCCAAGATGACTCATTTGCAACTAATTTAAAGACCGATCAAAAACCCTAACTTCCACCATGTATATCTCTAAAAGTATGGCAAAACCAAATATGGAATTTTGATCAAATTGTACTTCAATATTTTTCCTTAATCTCCTAAAAATTTAACTATCTGAAGCTTCCCGGAAAGAAGGTTATAGAAAAAATTCCAAAATAATTCATTCAGAACAAAAAAACCCTAACATCTTAGCTTTGATACCAAACGCTATGATCCAAGCACCTTAAAAATGATAAAAAAATCAATGAATACAATCCATTTCAAGGGGAAAACCTTCTTTGATGGTGAATCCAATACAAAAGATAAGATGAGTTGATCCTAAGACTAGGTATCTGTGGTATATATGTGAGGCAAAAGGTATCATGAAAGGGCACAATGAAAGGTTCTGGCCTACATAATAATAAAAATGCAATAACTCAATATCCATGGCTTAGTGAGGGGTTTTATGTGCTTAACATAGATTGAGTCAGTATCTATGTAATATGAATATGTAAACTCATTACAAATATTTCTAGTTTGAAATCGAGGCAAAGGCCCAATTAGTGAATGCATATTAGTCCTAAGTTGTTTGTGTTAAGGTGTGGATGTTATGTTTCAGGGTACCACCATATCAATAAGTTACCATAGTGTGCTTAAGTTATTTAAATATAAATAACAATATAATAATATAAAATCCCACCAAAGGCTCGATTATTATTGAGCAACAACGGGCTATAACACCAAAAGAAGGGATGAAATGGGAGATCAAACGAAGATAATATTATAATACTTATTTTTTTTAGACAAAGGTCGGGTGCTATGCATTAATCTGAAAAAAGGAGGAAGCTAAAGCCTTACATAATATGCTTCAGGAGCATTTTGGGGCCAAGGAATTACAAAAAGGAATTTTTCCTTGGTCCTTACTTTAGCTGGACTGTTCCTATTGCTACTTATACTACTATAGATTTTAACATACTACTGTCCCCAAAATTTACATTTACAAAACATGGCTAGTCAATCTCGATGTGGCTCATCTTTCTTGCAGTTGATCCCTCTGGATCCTGATCAGTTTCGATTGGCTTGGCGCTGGAGGAGGATGTAGCGTCTTTCTTTTCCATCATTTGCTTGAGAATTTCAATCCGCTCTTCAGCGTGGCAACATCTGTTGTGTAGAGTACTGAATTGTTCATGAAGGGAGTGGACCCTATGCAGAAAGAGATTAATCTCTGCTCTATACTTATCGTGAAGGATTTTGACTTGCTCTTCCAACCGATTCTCCAGGCTACGGACTTGGTCCTCCATCTGATTCTCCATGCTGCGGACTAGGTCCTCCAAGGCTCTCTGTTGAGCTCGAACTTCATTAAACTCCATGTTCAGGTCCCGACAGTGGAAACAATCCTCTGGGCGTTCCATTGACTCCTTTGTCTGAATAGTGGCGCTGTTCCTTTGCTTTTGTCCTTGATGCTGTCGGCTCGCGTTGCTGTTAAATGGTGTAGTTCTACTCAGACTCTCGGGAGTATTATGAGCTCTTAAGAGAATGCTATTAGATTGCCTGTAACTGTCGCTTATACCGCTTGGGGAGACTCGATTAAGCTTGGCAGCGCTCCCACTTTTTGATAGAGTGAGAACGAATCCTCTAACACACTCTACAACATTCCTTCCTTCTGGCTTACAGAGATAGGCTGCAAAATAGGCTTCTCTCCCAGGTTTACCGCAGAGAATTTCGACTGTGGGTTGTAGCTTTTGCGCTAAAGGGGTATTTAGAGAGTTTCTGCGAATACGAAGGCGGGAGAGGAATCTGCTCTTCCCGATGCTCCACTGACTGTTTCTGATCATATCTTGACTGCATTCGATTTTTTTGTGGCAAGGACGATTTTCTGGTCTATGGATCGTGATTCCCCTGCCTTGAAGTGAGCTTCTGAGCCGACTGCTGATACAAATTCTTTCAATCTGATCTATTCTGACCTCTGATCTAGTGATTTGGTTGCTGCGGCAGATTCTATTGGGTAGGGTGCCCCGTGTGCTGATTAGATGTGCGTCCTTCATGGCAGCGATTGGATAGTTAAGTGATCATTGCAGCTGAGTTGGCCTTTGGGTCTATCACAGGCCTTGTTGGCATGGTGGTCAGCCTTTTTGTTAAGTCCCCTTAGGATGTGAAAGTAATGGGCTTCCTCCAGCGTGCTGTGCAGGACTTGGTTTCTGCTGTTTATTTGTTGCAGCAGTATGTTTGGCGAAGTCCGCTTTTGCTCCATGAGCCGGATAATAATTGCAGAGTCACCAAAAACGTTCACTTTCTTGATGCCCAGTTTTATCACTTGATTGAGTCCTTGAAATAAAGCCAGACCTTCGGCCCGATTATTGGAAAGATTACCCAATCCCCATTTAAAATGCAAGATAGGCTCACCATTTGCTTTGCATATGAGGCCTCCTGCGCCTGCAAGACCAGGATTAGATTTTGAGGCACCATCGAAGAAGAGGCAGTATTTGTTGCAGTTGCCCAACCAAAGAGCAAATTCTTCTTCCTTAAGCCTCAGCTTCCAAGCTGTAGCTAACTCCTTTAGGCTCAGATTATCCTTTTCTTGATCTTGGGTGCTGATGATGCTACCATAATTAATCAAATTTCTTTCTTCTGCACTATAGCTGCTGAGATTGACTTTGCTGTGGGTACGAACTGTCATAGCCTCTACAACTAAGCTGATGGTTTTATGACACATAAATCTGGAGTTGTGTCCTTTGTCTTGGAATACTTTCTTGTTTCTAGCTAACCATATGCTCCAAAGAAGAGTTAATGCTAAAGTATTCCATATCCTTTGTGATAATTTATTATTCTTGCTCTTCCATGGGCAAAGTTTCTTCCAATTTTGGACTGTCTCTGCTATGGAGGACTTAGGATTCCATTCTACTCCCCCTACAGATGCAATATCTTTCCAACATTTTGCAGCTACTTGGCATTCCATAAACAAATGCTGTATTGTTTCTTCCTCTTGAAGACAATTTGGGCACCTGGAAGGGCCTAGGATACCCCTTTTTTTGAGGTTCTCACCTGTTAAAATCTTACCTTTCAGGAGGAGCCAGCAGAAGAATTTTACTTTAGGGGGGGCTTCCGCTTTCCAAACCAATCTCCAATGACTCCATGTGTCCTGTGGGAAGGCACTAGCACATAAATGGTGGTACCCTGCTTTGGTTGTGTACACGGTTCCAGTGGGGTCCCAGCGAAGACTATCTTTGCCTCCTTTATGGGTCAGAGCCTTACTGTGCAGTTGGTCTTTTAGAGCGCTGAAGCTTGTTTCCAGATCCCTTGGGTAGTCCGGCAAAGTCCAGCCAATCCAAGCTTGGGAGGAGCTTCCCCACTTAGTGATTTGGGCTAAATTCCATATTCCTCTGTTGTTTAACCAGTTTATGGCTGGAATTGCTTCTGCTTTGGATCCTATGGGGCTCTGGCCTAGGATTCTATCTTTAGAAATGCTGATGCTACTTCCCTCTCCAGGAACTTTGGAGATATGCTGGGTCATGAGTGGGATAATTTTCTTGCACAATTTCCAGATGTTGGAGCTGTCTCTGTTGGGAATATTAGCTTCCAGGAGCTTGTGCCTAGAACTGCTGAGATACTTGGCTTCTAAGACTGATTTCCACCAGGCAGAACCCCCAGTGATTAATCTCCAAACAATTTTAGCCCCGAGAGCTAGATTCAAAAGATATGGGGACCTTATTCCGAGGCCTCCTTTTTCTTGGGGCTGGATGACATTTTTCCAGCCAACCAAGTTGAACTTTTTTTTCTCCGATTTCCCTCCTTGCCAGAGGAAAAAACGAAGGGCCTTTTCCAATTTATGATGGAAATTCATTGGAGCTTGAAGCAATGAAAAGCGGTAGATAGGGAGAGAAATCAAACTAGATTTGAGAAGAACAAGACGGCCTGCTGGGTTCAGCCACATGGCTCCCCATTGTTGGATTTTCCTTTTGATTTTGTCGAGGATTTCGTTCCAAGTTTCAGTCTTCAGGGGACCCTTACTCACCGGCATCCCTAGATAGGTGAAATGACTCCAATCGAGCTTGTAAGAGACCTCTAAAATATTTGCAATACTTTGAATGGTGTGAGCTGTTGCATTCCATCCATAAATGCAGCTTTTGATTTGGTTGATTCTTCCTCCAGAGCAGTCCATGATCTTTTTGAAGCGCCTTGCAATGGTGTTCGAAGCCCCACCCTTCAGGAGGGTATCGTCAGCAAATTGGGAATGATTAATATTCTTTGTGCCCTGCTCAAATTGGATACCTGTAATAAGGCCTATTCTTCGGTTGTAATCCAAGGCTTTGCTGAGGGATTCAGCCATGAGGATGAAAAGGTAGGGAGAAAGGGGGCAGCCTTGCCTGAGGCCTCGGGAGGATTGAAAGGCTGCACAAGTCCTTCCATTCACCAGAGGTGAAATCCAAGGGTTAGAGATACAAGCTTGGACCATATTGATGAAGGAGGTATTGAATCCCATTTTGTTCAAAACAACAAGAAGGAAGGAGTGTCTGACTCTATCGAAGGCGTTGGCAAGATCAAGTTTAAGGATTAACCCTTTTTCCTTTCGGCTAAGACTAGAGTGGATGGCTTCTTGTACCAAAAGAATGGAGTTGGAAATGTGCCTGTTGGCTAAAAAACCTCCCTGGTTTTCCGAAATTAAGGAAGGAAGAAGAGGCTTGAGTCTTGAGGATAATATTTTTGTGATTATTTTATAAGCAGAGTTGCAAAGGGATATGGGCCGGAATCTAGAGAAGGTGGTCGACCTATTCTCTTTTGGGATGAGGGCTAAATACGTTGAGTTGGTATAGCCCCCTAGTTTGCCTTTCCTAAGGACCCAACGAATCATTTTGAGAAGGTCCTTTTTAATCATTGGCCAATATTCTCTGAAGAAGCTGATTGGGAACCCGTCAGGACCTGGGGCTTTGTCCGGATGGAGGCTCCAAACAGCCTTTTTGACTTCATCCTCCTCGACTTCTTGGGTGAGGCTGTTATTCATTTCTTGAGTAACTTCTCTGGTCATATGTTGGAGGAAGTTTGAGTAATCCTCCTCATTTTTGTCCTCTGTTAGGAGAGATTTGAAATGGGAGGTTGCAGCAGCTTTTATGGAGTCTTGGGCTTCATGATTGATCCCTTCACTATCTCTGATTGCGTTAACTGTGTTTCTTGCCTTCCTGATTGTGGCTTTTTTATGGAAATAAGAGGTGTTTTTGTCACCTTCACGCAGCCAGGTCTGCCTAGATTTTAGCCTCCATTTGATCTCCTCATCTCTAGCTGTTTGGCGCAGCTCTGCATACAATCTGATCTCTTCTTGTCTTGCTTGCTGAGTGAGTCCTTCCGCTTCAATACTTTGCTGAATTTTTTCGAGGTTTTGTTTGATATCCTTTTTTAATACCTCAGGTTCCTTGTAGTTGATCTTTGCCCAAGTCTTGAGTGCCTGCCTAGTTTGCTTCAACTTTGTTTCCCAAATGAAAGTTGGGGAGCCCTCCACGTGCTGAGCCCAAGCTTGCTTGACTATATCGCGGGCTGCTGGAATTTGGTTCCAAAGGGTGGAGTATTTGAAAGGGAGGGGGCCGAGGTGACTTTGGCTTTGCAAGGTAAGAGTAATGGGGTAGTGGTCCGAGGCGGAAGTATTGAGGATGTCTGACTGCCCATTGGAGAAGGAGGACAGAAAGGCGATGTTAACAAGGAAGCGGTCAAGTCTTTCCATAATGTTACCTGCTCCCAACCTCCTATTGCTCCAAGTATATTTGCGATTCTTGGGCTTTAAATCGACCAAGTCCTTTTCTTGCATGATGTGTTCCAGCCGGTTTCGGAAATGATCAACGCCAAAGTTCCCTCCTCTTTTTTCATTAGAGTGCATGACCAGATTTAGGTCCCCTGCTAGGATGAGGTTATCACCATGGTCTTCTTCTAAATCTTCCTCTAAGTTAGTCCAACAAACTTCTTTTTCCCTGTAGTGATTAGGAGAGTAGATGTTGTAGATTTTCACTTCATTGCCATTGTCCTTGCTTTCCAACTTAACACTTATCCAATGCTGTTGTGTTTTGACGAGGCTACAGCTCCATTTGCTTATATTCCACATTGTTAAAATACCTCCTGAAGCTCCTCTTGCTTCACTGGTGCAGCCACCATACTGTTTTTGTTGGCCAATGAATCTGCTGATTTCGGACTGTTCTAGTTTTGTCTCTTGGATGAGTAAGATATCAGGCTTTTCACTTTGAATTAACTCCCTGAGGGCAGCTTTTTTGGAGGGGTGCCCTAATCCCCTGCTGTTCCAAGACAACACTTTCATCATGATTTACCAGTGGTGTGCAGAGGTGCTCGCCTCTCTTTGCCTTTGACATTGTTTTCCTTGTTCGAGATTCCTAGAATGTAGGTTTCAATCGGTGTCTGTGATCCCATTGCTATGTCCTTCTGCGCACTTTCTTCTCTGTGCTGTTTTGCTGACTTCCTTCTTGGCCCATGTTTTTTGGGAATCTCACTAGATGCTCCTATATCCTTTGATAAGCTTCTTGTGATTCTTGTTGAAGTAGTGTCCGGGGAGGGCGGAGAGGGATGAGGGGATATTCTGATCTGATAAAGGGTCCTGAGTAGGTTCTTCTTCAGAAAGGGATGCGAAAGGGTTTGAAGAAGGAGGGATGGAGGGATCAAAAGAACGAGGAGGAGAGGTGGGGAAAGGAGGGGGGGCTTGCTGTGAGGATGAGGGTGGGCGCTGATTAGATGAGGGAGGATGGGATGGTCCCGGTTGTTCAGGTTCAGATTGTTTGAAGGATGAGGCAGATTTTTTTCTTTTCACTGTTTCCCATTGGTCCTCCTGCTCTGATGATTCAACATTTATAAGTTTTGGGCATCTATTAGCAAAGTGTCCATATTCATGACATACCTTGCATTTGAAGGGTATCTGTTCGTAGTCCAGCTATTGGATATGGCACCAGTCGTCCACCTTCAATTTGATTGCTTCCGGTAGGCCGCGTCCCAGATCTACTTCGACACAAATTCGCGCACAGGCTTGCATGTTGTCCTTGGGCTCACTGCGGTCTATATATTTTCCTACCGCGTTTCCTATTGCCTTGACCGAGTCATCTCCCCAGCAATGAAGAGGGAGGTGAGGAAGCCTGACCCAGACAGGGACAGCGCTTGGAATATCTAGTTCTGGGTCGAAGTCCGGGGTCCATTTGTTGAGATAGAGGCCCCGGGAGTCCATGAAGTAAGGCCCATTTCTAAATATCAAGTCCTTGTCCTCCTTGGTTTCAAAGTGGAAGGTGAAATAACCTCTGCCACATAACCTTATTGAGATTTTCCCCTGAATCTTGTCTGCCCAGTTTCTCTCCACCCACCGCTGAACAGTTTTAGGTGAGGGCCATAAACCTGTAAACTGGCCGATTAATCCTTTCTCTGCAAGAGATATTGCTGCCATGCGAGGGATGGTCGGGGGCAGAAGAACTTCTTGAAGCACATCGAGTTTTTTAACGAACTTGGTAGCCGTCGGCCTCGGTCTTTGCTGAGGCAGAGATTTGATCAGGTTCGAGAAGGCTTGCTGCAAAGCTGGATCCCCCCCTGGTGGATCCGGGGGATCCATGGGGATCTAGAGCCGGCGGGATCGCTAGTGCGAGGTGGTTCTGATCGAAGGAGGCTCAGGCGCTCAGACGCGCGCGCTCCCAACTTACGAAAAGAGTTTATTATTATAATACTTATTACCATTTGTCTCATCCCACATTTTCCCAACAATAGAGATTCTCTTATCGGGTGTTTGGGGGATCTCTTTTTTTTCCATTACTTTTTATTCCATGCCATTGTACTCTACCTCTCCTTTTTTATAACTTGTAAGAATCCATTGTTGAAAAGCATGTAACTTACACAAGAATCACATAAGCATGAGGCCACTAAGAAATTAAGGTAATATGGGGGATTTTTTGTTGTTAAGAGAGGAAATGAGTTGTTCTTAAAAAGAAGCATAATGGTTGAAATGTCCACAATGAGTAGAGAAGACTACAAATTTGAAATCTTATGCATATGTTAAGAGCTATCCATATATTAGCGAAGCCTACCACTCTAATTCCCTAGAGAATGATCAGTGGATCATATTCTTCTTACCTATAGTAAATAAATGGATGAGAAGGATTTCATGAGGAACCATCTAGCATAAAATGGTAAACATTAACCTTATCATGTATTTGGCTAAGAGGAGAAATATTTATGTTGATTAAAGGAGGTGATATATATGGAGGATTTTTTCATTTATAGGTGGTAGATGTTTGAAATATTAAGCATTATGGGTTGAGTTGAGAGATATTAGAACCCCATAGATGATGTCATAGTCTAACTTAGGGATATAATCTACAACAAATTCTTGTCATTACACAATCAATCACTTCTTGTCTATTGGTTTAATATACATAGATTTAAATGTCTATAAGTGTTTATATATATATCTATAGAATATGCCACTTATTCCATAAATTAAATTAGAAATATATGCATTACACAATTGAAAAATTAATTGGATCAAATTCTCATGTTAATCATACATATGGATTAATTCTTATTAAACATTTTTAAATTATTATTTATGCATGCTAAATTTTGTTGTGATTGATTACATAGAGGTATGTGAGTTGTTGGGTTTGGAGTATGCCTTAAAACTGCTTCTGTTTAGCTAAGAGCTCATCTTTCTTGGATGCAAGGAAACAAGGTAACGGCTCAAGACCTAGAGGCATTTGACAAGAGTGAAAGCCCGCCCCCCTTATGGACCACCAATAGGTAATTACAGGTGTCGTAATTTTCCTTAAATAACAATGATGAGTCAACCTACATTAGTAGATTGTAACTAGTGATAATTGTCCCAAATATTGGTTTTATCATTAAGTAATGATACATTTTCCTACTATTTAAAAAAATATATGTTAATTGTTATGGATATTATCTCTATTCATAAACATATTTACAAATCTACTTATAAATTCTAATATATTATGCCTTTATGATGTATATAAAATATGTTATATTACTATGAGAAGTCAAAATGAATCATGGCCTAACAACCAACCCAAACAACTTTGAATAAATTACATTAATTTACAAAATTTCCCAAAAAAAAAATATTATTTCAAATATGTGAATTTATAAGTAAATATTATATTAATATTTACACAGAAATGAAAATGACAAATAAGTAAACACAAGAAGTACTCACAACTATAATTGTCTCTATACTATTAATTGGATGCCAATAAATTTAGACTACACTCAAAGAAATGGAAATGACAATTAAGTAAACACAAGAAGCACTCACGCCAATAATTTGAGACTACACTCATTATGTATTGTATACATGATGAGCTATTTAGATTTTATTGTATTAGTAAAATTATAACTATAACGAAAGTGGTAGTTGTGTTATTTAGATTTTATTATATTAAAGTAAAATTATAACTATAACGATAATGGTAGGTGTGTTATTTAGATTTTATTATATTAAAGTAAAATTATAACTATGACCAAAGTGGTAGTGGTAGTTGTGTTATTTAGATTTTATTATATTAAAATAAAATTATAACTAACAAAGTGGTAGTTGTGGTTAATGTTTATTGAAGTTAAATCTGATTTATAAAATATTAAGAAAGATAAGGAATTATTTGATTTTTATAAAAGTGATTGAAATTTTTTAAGAGAATTATTTATAAATAATAATAATTTTAATGAGTTAAAAAATTAGGAAGATCAATATTATAATAATAATTTGAAATTGTGACATAAAGGGGATTGCACGGACAATATTTTTTATCTTCAACTTTTTTAGTGTTATAAAAATGATAAATTATTTTGAACCACAACAATTAGGAATTATTGGATGCCCTATTTTATTATGGAGTTCATGGGAATTCATTCTTGTTTTAGCAATGTTGATTTTCTTCTTTATGTTAGTCAAAACAAAGATCATTTTGATATTCTATATTAAGATTTTTCACCTCCTTATAGCATCTTAATTTTCTTTTATCCTCTAATTCTTTATCACACCAATTTTTTCCCTAAATTTAGTTGTAATAATATTTTTAAATTTTATTCTTAATTTATAGAGGAACCTCATCCTTTATTCCCCAATAATTTAGACAAGACTTGGCATCTTTATTCCACCCCCACTTAAGCCATAAGTGGTTTTGATTAGAGTTTGAAGTAGTCTTAAGAAGTATTTTGTCCTCCATGTTGTTTAAGTTGTTCTTGTGCATTAGGTATGTAACCATAATCATGCTCTCAATGGGGGAAGACTCGCTTCTATGAAGAGGATAGGATAGGGCGTATTGCATTTAATTTGAAATTATAAGTTATAAAATTCCTTTGGATGTTCCCAATATTCTTCATGATTTTCTAAATATATTACACCCCTAGACTACATAACCATATAAGATTTAAAGAGGTGTTTCTTCCTATCCCATAGCAAAAGGTAAACCAAATTACAATTATTTTCATGTCCATAATAAGATTCCTACCTTCAATTTATCCTTTTCTCAATGTTATAATTCCATTCAAGCTTGTGATGAAGCTCAATTTTGAGATATTTGTATGAAGTCATTAAATCCTCCAAGTTGTTATTTTCATACACAAAATTAGCATAAATGATCTTATTGGATTTAATTATCATAACCTTCATTTGGTAGTGTCAACAGTCAATTTCATACTACAGTAAAAATCCTTGAAGATTTTAGTTCCTTGTCTAGATTAGAAGGATTCCTTGCCATAAGAAACATACTATTAGCAAAATATGGAATGATGATGACTATACCAATGAGAGTCAAGCCAACACAACCTAGTTCTTCTAAACAATGCTCTTTCTTGTCAATGTATATGCCAAAAAGGGTAGGGGAGAGGGCATCATTGCTTAACTCCTACATTACAATTAATTTCCTCTGAGCAACCCTTAGTGTTCCTAAACTTGAAAAATAATTTTCTCATACAACGTTTTCATAATAAGTCTCAATTCAGGAGGAACCTTTAGCTCTTCTAACCTATACCAAAGTTTAGTCCTAGGCCCTATGTCAAAAAAATTTCTACAATCAACAAACAATATAGGAGATTGGTTTTATTATTCTGACACTCCTCTGCAATGATCCACAATGATCCTAAGTGTAACAAAGTGGTCTATAGTTGAACGATAACTCTTAAATTTGGCTTGCTATTTAATACTTTTTCCATGGCTTTCTAACCATATATTGATTTTTTTTTTCAAAATAATTTCATATTAGTTGGTTAATAGAGAGTTAATCATAATAAACTTATGGTGTACAAGATTATTTGTATCCCACTTTTTTATTTGTGACTAGAGGGGATCAACAAGTAGACAAGTCTTATACTTGCGAGACATGGGTCAATTTCCATCACTACCACTGTAACCTCTAATTGAGAATTAGAAAAATGAGATGCACACAGAGTTTCAAACAAATAACCCTTACACAAAAAAATACCCTAACAATATAAACTATTCTATATACGCTAAGCTATTTATATCTACTTTTAAAAATAAATATAATAAAACTAAAAAAAACCTAATTTACTATTCACTTAATACAATATTTATTCACAAACATTTATAATATAAAATACCATTAAAATTAAAAAGAAAAAGAAAAAATATATTAGGGGCATGACGAGTCATCTCAAACTTAAAAGCATAAAGATGGGAGGAAAGATAATAAAGCAAAAATGTTTATAATATATATAAACATTGCATTCCATGCATGATGAGTCATATAAAATCTTAGTAAATTAAAATTAAAATATAAAACTGAAAGCTAAAAAGTTAAGTATAAAGTTAAAAAGATAGGGGTATAAATCTAACTATGTGTTCCTACTATTTTCTCTATGATCCTAGGAAATGTCTCCTACTTTACCACCTTTCCAGCTAAGTACTGAATAGACTTTTGTGGATTGGGACATGAACTCATGTTCTTAAATAGGGAACACAAAAATATTTTTAAAGAGTGTTAAGGGAAAAAATATCTTTCACGCTAATGGTTTGATAGAAATTGTAAAAATATATGTTAAGAATATAGTACGTTATATTGATAGAAATTTTAAAAATATATGTTAAGAATATAGTACATTATAAATAGTTGAATGTAAGAAGTTGTCCATGATAAATTCCAAAAATAAATGTTAAGAATATAGTACATTATAAATAGTTGAATGTAATAATAATTGAGTAATAATTAGTATATTTTTATAAATTTTGAATTTATTAAAAGATTAAATATTTTGAAATGTAACGTAAAATTTGGAGAAAAAAAATTATGATTAATAATTTGTAATTTTTAAAGGTTTTTTTTATCGTATATGTTACACGGTTTCAATTTTATATTGAATATGAAAAGAATTAAATATATATATTTTTTATATTGAGAAACATATTAATAAATTATTTTTATTATTATATTTTTTTTTTCATTTATTTTATTAAATATATTTATTAAAATATTTTATTTATAATCAATTTTTTTTTGTTATTAATATATTTTTAAATATACGTTTTTTTATATTGGAAGTATAAAATATTTTTTTTCCACTGGAAAAATCCGTAACATTTCATTAATATGAAAGATTACATATGTAGATGCTTTATGCATATGCCATGTTCGATGATTCTCTGTACATTTTACATAGAATTGCATGTCAATGCTGTTTTGGTTTCTGCTCAGATTTGCTATATAGGCTGTATAGTTTTGATGCATTTTTGGCATCCTTCAATCTGTTACAAAAAAGATTTTACAAAAAAAACAGTCATATATTATGCTGCTGTCATACTGTTGTTATAATTTAAGTTGCATGTAGACCCACTGTAGGGTATGCCGGGTCTATATATGGGCGATGATAAAAATTTTGTTCCTGTTGATCCAAAATCTCGGATATCTCCCAATATCCTTGCTCCATCAGCGCGGCCTCCTTGGAAAATTTGTCAGCATCCTGGTTATGTTCCCTGTAGATATGTGAAACAGTGATATGGTTAAAAGCCTCTTTGAGCTATAAGACTTCATCAAGAATGACGTTGAGTGTGTGCGAGTGACATGTAGAAATTCTATTGAACCAATTTATGATAATCTGTGAATCCCCATAAATGTTGATGCTAGTGCAATGATGGCTTAATGCAAAGTGCAGCAGATGTCTCAAGGTTATGAGCTCAGCAAAATTGTTTGTTCCAGCACCCAATCCCGCTTTTATGATGTAGGAGTGTTTTTCAGTTAAATGCAGGATGAAACCACCTCCACTGCTTTGAACATTTGCTGCTCCGTCAAAAAATGCCCATGGGGTACCCCGATCGATGATGGGAGGAGGGTTTGTTCTGCGCAGTTTTGGGGGAGGCGGACCAAGAAGCTCATTGAATGCAGAGATAATGCCAGCTTCTATAAGGGGCCAATGGATGGCCTTCTCTTCGAAAATCAATTGGTTCCTTGTTTTCCAAATGGACCAATTGACTATAATGGGTAAGTTTACTGCTTTCGAGCCCTTGTTTTGATTGCCCCATTCAATCCAAGCATTTATTAGATCGGTACCGCTCCATTCCCCTGTAAATGTGTATATGGTTTAATGTTATTCCATACTTGCTGTACAGAGATGCATCGCAAGAATAGGTGTTCTGTAGATTCATTATCAGCTTTACACAGTACACATCTCGTCGGTCCATATATGGCACGACGCATGAGGTATTCTCCTGTGGGTATTTTATTCCTGAGAACGCACCATGTAAAGAGTTTCGATCGAGGCGAGGCTGTTAACTTCCAGATATTCTGCCACCATCTGTCTAAGACTTCAGGTTTCCTCTGCTTGATTATCTGAATGTAACCTTCCTTTGGTGTGTATATCCCGCTTTCTGCCTGATGCCAAACAAGTTCATCTGATCCCTCCATAATTCTGATGTGGGATTCTATCAGTGCCGCACAGTATTCGCCCCAGGTTGTGTGCCATCTTTGCGGGAGGTTTAGTTGGTCGGCTGTCTTCCAAGCCTGATGGAAGATATCAGATTGCTCTTGATCTGCTATCTGTGCAATCACCCTAATGCCATGTGCTGTGAGGAATTCCACCAGCGCTTGTGGGAGCATATGTCTCCCCCCACAACCACTCCAGGGGTCTAATCCTATACGAGCTCTGTCTCCATTCCTTATTCGCCATACAATGTTGTTCCTGATGAGCGGAAGAGAGTGAAGGATAGCTTTCCAAATTGAAGATATGCCAATTTTGTTCCATGTAGGGAGCCTGGTCCATTCGATAATGTTGAGGGGCCAAATATATTTGTGGTAGGCGATTTTTGTCCATAGGCTGTGAGAGGTCAGCAGGGCCCAGCCCATTTTGGCTGCCAGGGCACTAGCAAAAGAGGGGAGATCCTTCAAACCCCAGCCACCCCATTTATTGGGTAGGGCAATCTTGCTCCAGCCAATCCATGCAAATGTGCATTTTTCCGTATTGCCCGGCCATAAGTATCTATTACAAAGATGCTGGAGTTTTGAAAGGATATTCCGAGGGATCCAAGCAAGTGCCATCCAAAAGACCGGAGTTGCTTCCAAGACTGATTTGATCAATGTTAGTCTTCCTGCTCTGGATAGATATCTATAGCACCAGCAGGATATCCTCTTTTCCATTTTAGTGACCAGCCAGACCCAATCTGCGATCTTTTGGTTGGTGGGTTTTAGCCAATAACCGAGATATTTTAACCCCCTGTCCAGGGGCTGAGTGGAGTAAGGGAAAGCTTGGCTGGCTGTGAATGATTCATTAACAGTGGTGCCAACCAATGTAATGGTAGACTTTTCCCTATTGACCTCCATACCAGTGGCATGTGCAAATAGCTTCAGGATCCTGTTGAAAGTGGAGGTATCTTGGATGCTGCCGTCTAGAAGGATAAGGACATCATCAACGAACAACAGATGTGTAAGAAAACACTCCTCTGATATTTTAAGGCCTCTGATAGATCCATCCCTTTTAGCTGAAATAATGAGGCGGCTGAGAGCTTCCATAACCAGGAGAAAGAGCAGGGGAGATAGAGGGCAGCCTTGTCACAGCCCTCTCTCAGAGTGGAAGAAATGTGAGGCTGCTCCATTAATCAGAATGCTATAGGTAGGGGATGTAATGCATGCCATGATCCAGTTGATGAGAAGATGTGGGAAGCCCAGATGTATAAGGATCATCTTAATAAAGAGCCAGCTAACTCGATCAAAGGATTTGGAGAGGTCGATTTTAAGGAGGATGCATTTGAGATGCTTGGTCCATATGGAGTGAATAGCTTCCTGTGCAGATCCGATGGCTTTGTGTATCTGTCTGTTTTCCAAGAATGCAAATTGCTGAGGGGCAATATGCTTAGACAGAATGGGCCTGATCCGGTTTGCAATGATTTTGGAGATGATTTTATAGAGGACATTACACAATGAAATAGGTTGAAAGTCGTCAAAAGATGTAGGAGAGTCCGATTTGGGGATGAGTGCAATGAAAGTGGCATTTATGGCATGGTAGAGCTGGCCCGAAGTTCTACTCTCCTCAACCACCTTCAGGATATCTTCTCCAATGATGTCAAAGAATGCAATATAGAACTCAATAGTCCATCCATCTGGACCTGGACTCTTTTCCTTCTGAAACCACTTGATGGTACTTTCTAATTCTTCCATGGTGACCGGATTGGAGAGTGCACCAATATCTTCATTGTTTACAAACCTAGGAAAATGAGAGGCCACATTGATGATTTCAGCTAGGTTTGTTCCAGCTGGGCTCTTGAAAATTCCTTTGAAATGAGTCGAGCCAAGATGGGAGAGCTTATTGAAGGTATCCGCCAGTCCTCCATCTGGTAGGGGGAGGTTCCAAATGGTATTTGCCACTCTCCTTCCTTTTGCGAAGTTATGGAAGAATCTTGTGTTCTCGTCCCTAGCTTTTAACCACAAAGCCCTGCTCCTCAGCCTGAGCGATTCCTCCCTGAGCTTGAGGATATTTTGCTTTTGCTTCTCCAAGTCTACTAGAAGAGACTTGTTCTCCCCTGAGATGAACCCCAAGATTCTCTCATCCAAGAGGGCTTTAAGATCTGCTTCCACCGTAATGAGCTGTTCATCCTCCCTTGCCTTTTTTGTCTTGGCCCACTCAATCACTATGTGTTTGAGTTCAGTCAGGTTTTTGACAAAGCCCCTTGCCAACGAGGATTCTCTATTAATGGGGTGGGCTTGCCAGTAATCTGAGACTATTTTGGAGAAGCTTGGATCCTGGAGCCAATGGTGGTTAAACTTGAATGGAGCTTTTGGCTTTGGATGGGGGCCCATGATCTCCATTAAAATTGGAGAGTGATCAGATATGCCTCCAGATCCAACCCACTGCTTGAATTGGTGTAGCTGGTGAATCAGAGGGCCTTTCATCAGGAATCGATCTAGCCTACGAGCCAGAGCTGTTGTCCCAATCCTTCTGTTTCTCCACGTTGGGAGAGGGTTCTGCATGGGGATGTCGATAAGATCATATTGCTCCAGAATACTTCTCATAAAATCTGAAATGGTATCTACTTGCGCCAAAGAGCCCCAAGACTCCCGAAACCCCATTGAGAAATTTAGATCACCCCCCAGGATGATGCGGTCCAAAGACATCAGACTTCTACTGAGAAGAGTTCTCCAAAAGCTTTCCCTCTGCTGGCATGGACCATAAACATTGATGATGCGCAGGGGGAGACCCAGGTCCATTGAAAAAATGTCAGCTCCCATAAAACCAAGACCTCCCCAGGACGAGTCCAATTTGATGGTTTTTGGGTTGTAGCCCATCGCCAATCCACCTGATCTACCAATGGCATCCATTGCTATGAAATTCCATATGGGCGCTATAGAGCTCAGGGAGTGGGAGATGGTCTCAGCAGGGCCTAGCGTTTCTTGAAGGAGAATGACATCCGGGTGTTCGACCTCAAAAAGTCGTTTGAGTGCTAGTTTTTTAGGGGGAATAGCCAAACCCCTGTAATTAAAGAGGAGGCACTTCATGGGGGACCCCTCTTCGGGGGGTTTGTTGCTCTAAGGACCCCATCAATGGTGGATTGACGACCGGATGCCACTTCAGCTCCAGTACGTCTGATAGCCTTGTTTAGATCAGATTTCCTTCCCCTGGTGGAGGAGGGTCCCGGGCTTAAAGGAACTATGCCCAGCCCTATCTGGGGATCAGAGGATTCCGGATGAGAGGTCCGGGGTCGGAGGGAATAAGAGTGAGGGGGGATTTTCTTAACAGTAGATTCAGGGGGAGGCGATGAGGGAGGCGACGGAGCGAGAGGGAGGGAAGGTGGAGCAGTGGAGGGTATCAATGGGGGCGGGGGAATCATGCAATGCACCATAGAACATGTAATAGAATTAACAAATTCTGATGTATGTGCAGGAGAGTTAGAGGGAGAAATAAGATTTGTACCCGTGGATTGAGCGGTTGCAGCAGCTGCCCGAGCCCGCGTCATAAGAGGAGAGGGCGTGTCCTTGATGTTCTTCGCTGGACATTCCTGGGCGCCTTGGGGTGCCAAGAATCCTTGCGACGGAGGTGGAATGTATGGCGAGGTCCCTCTGGAGGCAATGGGGGAGATCTTTGGAGAGCTGACCGGACGATTGATCAATGGGCAATCCTTGTACAGATGCCCCACTTGATGGCACCGGTTGCACCGGAAGGGGACTCCTTCATAATCCAGAATCTGATTGCGCCTATGCTTCCCCCATTGCAGAGTGATTCCTTCCTCCAATCCCTCCCGGGTATCCAGATGTACCAGTATACGGGCCACTGTTCTCTTTCGAGTGTTGATGTAGGATCGATCATGATCCAAATAAGTCCCCAAAGCATTTCCGATCCTGATGAAGGCTTCTTCACTCCAGTATTGTATAGGGAGCCCCGGAAGTCGTACCCACAGTGGCCTTGCTGCAATTTGTTCTTTCTCAGGATCAAATAAAGGGCTCCATCTCTTTAATAGCACAGGTGCAGTCTCAATGTGCCAATATCTTTCAAGTACCGCATTCGTGTGCCCTTCGTTTGTGAAATGGAGGGAGAACCACCCTCGTGGGAGAACCTGTACCTCTGGCAGTTGTGGGAGCAGGGCTCCCCAGATCTCTTTAACCCAGCGCATCAACCTTTCCGCCGTGAAGGTACGCCCCCGCACATGTCCAACCAACACAGTGCGTGCTATAGCCATGGTTTCCTCAAAGTTCGAAGGGTTGCCGAAGGTAACAGTGATGTCTTTCCTTGTTGCCCTGACACACTTCGATTTCTGCTTCTTTGTGCGTGGAGCCGACGGATGTTCCGCGAACGGGTTTGTGTCCCTAGCCGGTGAGGGCTTTGAGGGTTTTATGTTAATTACCGGCGTACCGAAGCACCCAGAGGGTTTTGCCCCATTTTCCGGGAGGGGATTAGTTGCATTTGCCCTCTGAACTGTTTGAACCCTCAGATCCTTCTGAGCAATATGTGAATCAGGCAGCGGAGATGGGATCTGTTCAAGAGTCCATGTATCAGGTGGTAAGGAGGCCAGGAGAAATGCTGTACCGGGCGAGAGAGGCGATGCCTCCAGACCGATAGATGATGGGGAAGGATCCGGCAAGGAAACCACCGGCAAACAGTCCTGTGCGCGTGAAGCCTCAGAAGGCGGTGGAGCGAAACCCGGGGAAGCTAGATTAGGGTTAGCAAAAATTAACTGACCTTCCAACGGATCCTCGGAATAATCCACGAGGTCCGTTTCCCGTTGACCCTCCATGCCGGACAGTGAGTGCAGGCTCCCATCGATGGCGTCGATCTGTCAGTAGCTCGGTGCCCTAACTTTTGAATTCCCCTCCGTCCTGTGGTCCTGCAGCTGCGGTCTGCGGCTTACCCTAATCCAACGCGGTTTAGATTAACGAACGCCGTTAGAGCAATTTCCGCCCCATTGGAAGTATAAAATATATATATTCATGAGATAAAGTTTTTCTCCATCTATATATATAATATTTTACATAGTATTTGTTCAACATGTCTAATTATTATTATTATTATTTTTAACTGAAACGGTTATGTTTTATTGATAGATAACAGGTTGGGCAGAGCCTAATCAACCATTACAGTATTCAGAATTTACATTGACTTTCTTTCTGCTTAAGGGATGATATCCATGGTCGTTGTTTCTGCATTTATGCTGATCATTCCTTCCTGTAAAGTGCATCCAATATTTGCCAATCTGTCTGCTTCTTTGTTTAATCCTTTGAGAATGTGGAAGAATTGGACTGATTGAAATTCTTTCATAATTCTGGTCACTCTTGAAAGTTGTTTGTTTAGCACTGGGTCCTTGAGTCTTTTCTTATCTACCATCGTTTTGATCAGCAGTTCAGAGTCACCAAAGATTAGAATTTCTTCTGGATTTCCTTTTCTGGCCATTTGGCAGGCTTTCAAAAGGCTGAGAATTTCAGCTTGATTGTTGGTTTTCGTTCCAAGGCCCCAACTAAAGTCGTCTTTTTTCCCATCTTGGAAGAAGATCGCTCCTCCTGCTCCGGACCTCCCTGGATTGCCTTTTGAGGCTCCATCGAAAAAAATGGTGCACTTGGCCTGTGATTTCCACCATTGCTGGAAGTTGTCCTCTGATTCTCGAATCTGCCATTTTCCTTTGTGCAATGTGCGGTTGGGTGCTGGTAGATTAGCCTTTCCTGTATAAGCATCCAACCACTCCCTCTCTTCGGTTCGCAAGGAGTTGTCGTCTTTGACAGAGGAGTGGTTCAATGTTTCTAAGAGGAGGTTCTTTGCCTGTTCCGCCACTTTTGCTGCGGGCAATTCTGTGTTGTTAAATATTGTTTCATTCCGAGCTAACCAAAGTTTCCAGCAGACATACTTTGGTACAGCTATCCACACCTTTTTCCAAAGTGATTTGCTGACTATGCTGTAGGGATAACTGTCATTCCAGGAGGAGAACATGGTGTCAATCGTGTTTTGAGTTGGAGGAGGCACACTCAGCCCGGTGAGAAAGAAGGACCAGACCGCCTTTGCAAATTCGCAGGCTAAAAACAGATGATTTGTTGTTTCTGAGTCTCTTTTGCAGAGGACACATCTATGTGGTCCAACTATGTTCCTTTTACACAAATTATCTCCTGTCAAAATTTTGTTGTGGAACAATGTCCAGAAAAAGAAGTTGATTTTGGGGATGCCGAAGCTGTCCCAAATCTGCTTCCACACGGATTCCGGGTGTAGTGAATCCTCTTTTCTCTCCAACTAATAATATCCTTGGCTAGCTGTGTATTCCCCGGTCTTAACCCAACCCCAAACATCTTCGTCTTTTTTGTGAACTGGGGCAAAATTAGAGATTGTGGCTTGAAGAGCGTCTAGCTGTGTGTTTAAATGTTCTGGAATTCTGGGGAAAGTCCAACATCGCCAGTTCCCTTTTCTGTCCCAACTGGAGATATCCTCTATTTTCCTTATACCTTTAGACTGTAGCCAGACTCTTACTTCTGCGATCTCGTGGTTTTCTGCTAGAGGGCGATGTCCCATAACACTGTCTCTCCAAAGCTTTGTGTTTTTACCATTACCGGGGATTCGATACAAGTGGGATCTGAAAAAATCGATGCTTCTGTTACACAACTTCCAGACCTGCGTTCCTTTTGGGGATTTCTCAATATTGTATGTTTTTAATGACTGATTATTCAGGTATTTCAGTTTGAAGATCTGACTCACTGGATGAGACGGCTCTGCGTGGAGCTGCCATAACAGCTTACATCCCAAAGCTAAATTTGCGTGGACTGGGTCACGGATTTGAAGTCCACCTTCTGCCAGTGGGCGTTTCACCATATCCCAGCTTACTAAATGAAATCTATTTGCGTTTCCTCTCCCACCGTTCCATAAGAAATTACGCATGAGTCTGGAAATTTGATCTGAAATTAGTTTTGGAGCCAGCATGAGAGACGCTTGGAACGTGGGCAGAGCAGAGAGGACTGATTTGATGAGCGTCAATTTGCCCCCTGTGGTTAGCCAAAAGCCTCCCCACGTAGTGATCTTCCTTTTGAATTTCGAGATAACTTCCTCCCACAGTTGATTTCTGTTGGATCCCAGTGTTATTGGAAGGCCCAAATATTTAATTTTTTCCCAATCTGCATGTCCTGTGTACCCCAACTCGTTTGCAATTGTCTCAATCTTGTGTTGCTCTGTGTTCCACCCATACACGACACTTTTCCTCTCACTTACCAGTGCTCCCGATATGCTGCAATATTTCTGAAGTATGATTTTGAAGGATTTAGCTATTCTTGGAGAGGCCCCTCCAAGCAATAGTGAATCGTCAGCGAAAAGGGCATGATTCACTGGGTCTATGCCTTTCACAATTCTGATCCCTGGTAGGCACCCCTTTTGTTTTTCCAGGGTCAGTTTTCTGCTCAGGGAATCTACCATCAGAATGTAGAGAAATTGTAAGAGGGGGTAGCCCTGTCTCAAACCCCTGGTGGCCGTAAATAAGTTAGCAGGTCTACCGTTTATCATGGGCGCTATCCAAATCTTCTCTAGGCATGCCTTGATAAGATTGATGAAGTCCTGATTGAAGCCAAATGATGAAAGTACCCTGTACAAATAGGAACGATTCACTCTGTCAAATGCATTACACATATCAAGTTTTATGAGCATACCTTGTTCTTTGCGTGAGTGGCTGGAGTGTAGAGCTTCCTGGACTTGAATGACATTGTCCAGAATGTGCCTTCCTTTCACAAACCCCCCTTGGGTAGGAGAAATTAATTTTTGCAGAAGAGGTTTGATTCTATTTGCCAACAATTTGCCCACAATCTTATAGGACGAATTACACAGGGAGATTGGCTTGTATCTGTCAAAAGAGCTTGGGCTTGCTTCCTTTGGAATTAGGGCAAGGAAGGTAGAATTTATGCCTCCTCCAATAATTGCCTTCCTCATGAAACCGTGCACCATTATGATGAGATCAGTTTTAATTAGATCCTAGCATTTTCTGTAGAAGTGGATTGAAAAACCATCTGGCCCCAGTGCTTTGTCTGGCTCCATGGACCAGACAATGTTTGTAATCTCCTCCTCTGTGAAGGGGCTCAAAAGAATGTTATTGTCCTCTGCACTGACATGCTGTGGAATATTTGTGAAGAATTCTTCAACATCCTCCTCACTCCCATCCTTATCTGCGCTGAGTAGGTTTTGGAAGTGATTCACAGCGGCCTCCTTGATTTGATCAAATCCTCTGCATACCTGACCCCTAGTTGTGATGATTTCTGCAATGTGATTTCTCGACAAACGAGCCCTGTATTGTCTGTGAAAATACTTAGTATTTCTGTCCCCAGCTTTGAGCCACAAGCTGCGTGACTTGATGCGCCAATATTCTTCCTCAATTCTAAAAGAGTTGTATGTTTTCCTTTGTGCAATTTTTTCATTATCTAGATCCGTAGATGAGATATCTTTCTCTTCCATTTCCACTTGGAGATCTTCCAACTGATTGACAACATCTTTTCTCTGGCTAGTGGGAGTGACTGTGACTTTCTTTATCCATTCTTTTAATGCCTTCTTTGTGTTTTTCATTTTTTGTTCCCAAACGAAACTTGGGGAGCCTGATACTTCTATTCTCCATGCAGTTTGGACCGTTTCGAGGAACCCTTCCCTTTCTACCCAAAAAGGACTGAAACGAAATGGAAGAGGGCCGAGATCTTCTTCTTCCTTTAGACATAGTAAGATTGGTTTATGATCTGAGGTTAATTTCGGAAGAATCTTAGAGAAAACAATTCTTTTGTTCAGCATAATAGAACTGCTGGTGAGAAATCTGTCCAGCCTTGCTGAGATGTGGTGTTCCCCTGTTCTATTATTAGTCCAGGTGTATTCTCCTTTTACTGGTTTAAAATCTACTAGGTCCCATTGTTGGATGAGATTTTCCACTGTGGTGAGGAAGGGGTCTCTCAGATTGGTCCCTCCTCTCTTTTCTTTGGGGTCTAAGATTATATTCAGATCTCCTCCTATGACTATATTCAAAGGATTATGCAATTCCAAATAGTCCAAGAGAGTTTTCCAACAATCTTTCTTCTCATCATAATGCACAGGTACATACATATTAAATAGGGCTAGCTTAAAATTACTTGCTATGTGGCGCAGTTCTGTATATATCCAATGCTGGGTCACATGGGAGCTTTCTAAAGAGAAGAAATTTTTGGACCAGAATGTGCCTATTCCTCCTGCCGAACCTCTTGCGCTGACTACCTTTCTTGAATCAAATTTCCATCTTGTATTGCTTGTGTTAAGAAGGGTTTCCCCTTCTATTTTTGTCTCTTGGAGCATGAGTATGTCTGTGGTTTCCATCTTCAATAAATCTCTAATAGCCTCTGCCTTAGTGGGATTCCCCAGACCCCTGCAGTTCCAAGAGACCAGCTGCATCATTTATGACTTGTTGGGGTAGGTCCACCTCCCTTAGGGACCCTTGGTCTGGTGTTCCTTCCGAGAGTCATTTCTATGGTGGCTTGGCTTCCCAGGGTTTTTTGTCTTTCTGATTCTTCCTCCCTAGTTTCTCTGTTTGATTTCCTTCCAGCTCGCTTTGATGTCCTTTCTAGGGTCTCTTCATCCGATGAGCCCTCGTTTTCGACATTCTTCTTCTTTTGTTTGATTATATCAGCATATGAGGGGGATGAAATATTGCATGGGTTCGGATTTGAGGTATTACCTGGATCTGATGGTTCGGTGTTGTTCTGTTGGGGAGGTTCTTCCCTTTCTGCCTCTGGAGGATCTGAGGATGGAATGAGAGATTCAAAAGGATTTTTGTCCTCCTCTATGCTGATGGTTTCCTTGCTTCCAGCATTTTGAGTGCTTCCATTTTCTTGCCCTGCTTTGTTTCCTGTCTCCTTGCCTTTGTTTTTGTTGTTCTGCCTGTTGTTTGCTGGTTTCTTTACCTGTTTCCATTGCTCTCCTTTTTCTTTCTCTGCAGTTTCCTCGTTTTTTTTCTTGCAATATCTTGCAAAGTGCCCATATTCATGGCAGTGTCGGCACTTAAAAGGAAACTGCTCATAATCAAGCTCTTGGATATGGGTCCAGTCCGCTACTGAGAGTTTGATGGCTTCGGGTAAACCAACTTCAAGATCGACCTCAACGCAGATGCGGGCACAGGAGTATTGATCCTTCCTCGGCGCCTGATCTATGTATCTGCCAAGAGCGTTACCTATGGATTGCAGTGAGTTCTGACTCCAGCAGTGGAGGGGGAGATGTGGAAGGCGTACCCAAACAGGTACCGCCGTGGGCACATCCTGAGCTGGATCAAAGTCAGGAGACCATTTGTTCAGATAGAGCCCTTGAGGACCCATGAAGTATGGTCCGTTTCTAAATATCAGGCTTCTATCCTCCGCATTTTCGAACACAAACACAAAGAAACCTTTGCCAACGAAATGACTTTTTATACCTTCTCTGACCAAGGGTGTCCAGTTTCGCCTTACCCATTCCTCAACAGCTTTCGGGGATGGCCATAACCCTGTGAACTGACCGATGAGGCCTCTTTCGGCGAGATTCAGCGCTGTTCTACATGTTTCTTCCACCGGCAGTGTCACCGTGGGAATACTTCCTAGTTTTTTGACAAACTTGGACTGAGAGCCAGTCGTCCGTTTCCCAGATGCTGCAACTAGGGATCTGAACGCTTCTAGTTCTGGAGGTAATGGGGGGGTAGCCACAGAGCCCCCACCAGGATCCATGTCTAAAACGCACGAAGTGAGAAGGGTTAGCTTGGCGCTGCTAGGTCAGTAGCAGCGCCTCCATGCGGGGGTGCGGTTCCAACCAAATAAAATTTTGACCTGACCCAAATACTATTCTTTCTGCCGTTGTCTTCCTGCGAGAGATTGATAACAGCCTCGGTCTGAGGATTCAACGCCTTCTTGACCTTTGCGACAATGGCCAGCGCCCGGGCTGCAGGCGTGAAGGAAGCCCTCTGCGGGATTCGATCCGATCTGCAGCAGCTTACGTAGAGAGCAAACTCCCAACATGTCTAATTATTTTATTTATAATTTTTATATCGATTTTTTTTGTTATTAGTGTTTTTAAAATGTTATATATTAACTTTCTATTAAAATTTGAATAAATGATACAACTCCTTCACAATGTAAAGTAAAAATTTAAGATTTTTTTTTTTGTAATTTTAATTATTCTATCTTTTTTATCAATATTTTTTTAAATACCAAATATTAGCTCCACATACATTGAGTAGTGAAAGAATTACACGTCTTTTACCAAAAAAACAAAATTATAAATAAAATTAGAATTTTTTGTTTTCTTTTACTTTATTTTTTGTTATGTAAAATTGATATAACATTAAAGTAGAAAATTAGAGTAATTTATTTATAATTAATATTGGAAAACAAAATTAGTATCTTTCTAATTTATAAATGTAAATATTATATTATTATTTTTAAATATAATATTACATTTTAAGTGGCTATAAACATATTACTTAAATATATTGATTTGGTTTACATTGTAATTTTTTTTTTCATTACTTCATTATGTTTTGCGTTATGAGGTAGTTAGGATGATTTCAAAACACTCATAAACACGATTTTTTTGAAGTTAATAAAAGAGTTCCCAGGATGACTAGTGCGAACACCATAGGATTGAGTCCAACAAAGGGAAAAGGTAAGGGTAGAGCGGGGAATTAAACTATGTTTATTAATTTTATCATATCTTATCCATAATCATCTTCCATGTACTTGTTATATATCTATTGAATTATAATGTTTGTATCAATGTTGCATTAATTGGGAAAAAATCCCGATTTTTTCACAGAATTTTTTTTTAGCCGATTTTTCGAAAAAATCGCGATTTTTTTCTGTAAAAAGCGTGGGTCCATTGGGGAATGCGTGTTTATTAGGAAAAACGCGATTTTTTTTTTTTTTTTTTTTGGACAGCAGAGGGCGTGCTGGGGTTTGGAGACTTGGAGACTTGGAGCTTTTGGAGCTAAATCAACTACTTGGAGGAGAAAATCGAAGAGTGAGCTAAGGAGGAGACATATTATCTCCATAAAACCGGTATGGGCACCAACGTTTTGTGTTTTCATTGTTTTGTAACTTGGTTTTTGTTTTTTTTCTATGTTTTTGGTTGGGTTTGGAATGGGGTTTTTGACATTTGTCCAATGTAATTTTTTTTTAGTTTTTTTGGTTGGGTTTGGAATGGGGTTTTTCACATTTGTCCAATGTATTTTTTTTTTAGTTTTTTTGGTTGGGTTTGGAATGGGGTTTCTTAAATTGTATGTAATTTTTTTTTAGTTTTTGTACAATGTAAATAGTAAAATACTAAATTGTAAGTTTGTAACTTGTAAATACTAAATTGTAATCCTTATTTTCCCATAGGTTCACCGAAACACCATTCAAGTTTTCAACTTCAAAGTTCAAAATCAAACATGCCAAGGAAATTGGACCCTTTCTGGGAATTTGGTGAACCTGATGCTCCGAATGATAGAATGAACTTGTCTTGCAAGTTGTGTGGGCACCATATGTCCGGGGGGGTGTACAGATTGAAGTATCACCTTGCACAAATCCCTGGATTTGATGTAGGGCCTTGCACAGAGACAAATCCTGAACTCATCCGAAGAGCCATGAAAGCATTGGAAACTTTAGACCACAATAGAGAGGCCAAAGCAGAAATGAAGAGGCAACTAAAAAAGTTAGCTGAACAAGGAAGTGCTAGTGCTTCTACTGCAGCATCAACCATCCCGGTAGTTGCCTCATCATTTTTTCTTCCTCGAACCACACCTAGTTCACAACCATCTATCAGTTCAATGCTAAAAAAAACTGAGAAAGAACAAGCTGACAAGTTGCTGGCAAAATTTCTCCTTTGGAGTGATATTCTTTTCATCATTGTAAAGAATAATCCATTTTTCCAACCCGCTCTTGATGCTATTGCAACTGTTGGCCCAGGGTACAAAATTCCTTCTTATCATGACATGAGAAGCCGGATTCTTCAAAATGAAAAGCTTGAATACACCAAAATATTGGAGGATTTTAGGGGATCATGGGCACAAACAGGATGCACTGTGATGTCAGATGGTTGGATTGACCAAAAGGGGAGAACCCTTATAAACTTCTTGGTTAGTTGTCCCAAGGGGACTATGTTTATCAAATTTGTTGATGCATCTACACAAATCAAAGATGCAATAACTTTATGTGATTTGCTGGATGTGTTTATTTTGGAGGTGGGTGCATAAAATGTTGCTCAAGTCATAACGGAAAATGCTGCAAATTATGTTACTGCTGGCAGGATGCTTATGGACAGGCATCCTACTTTATTTTGGACACCTTGTGCTACACACAGTATTGATTTGATGTTGGAGGACATAGGGAAAATTACCTTTGTCAAAGATATTGTTGAGTCATCCAAAAGCATTACAAAATTTATATATAATCATACATCTGTGCTTAGCTTGATGAGAAGATTCACCAACAACAAAGAGTTGGTGTGCCTCGCCATTACACAGTTTGCCACCAGTTTCATATCTCTTCAATCCCTCTTGAATTCTATGTGGGATGTCAAGAGAATGTTTCTTTCGGAGGAGTGGTGTGCTTTGCCAATGAGCCGCAAACTAGAGGGAGAGACCATATGCATACTAGTTTTGTACCAGGAAGACTTCTAGGCGGGAGTGCAGGAGGTGTGCGCCGTTATTGAACCTTTGGTAAAGGTTCTTCGGTTAGTTGATGGTGAGAAGCCCGCAATGGGCTCTTTGTATGAGGCCATGGATAGGGCCAAAGAAGCCATTCGGGCCTACTATGATGATAAGGGAGATGAGGGGTTTCAGAGACAACTCCTCCTCTGGGGAGTGATTGATGAACGATGGAACAACACACTCCATCATCCCATTCATGCTGCTGGGATTTTCCTGAACCCCACATTTTCTTACGCATGTGGATTTGTATTTGATGTTGAGATCATGGATGGATTATTAACCTATGTCCAGAGGATGGTGTGATCTCCAGTAGAATGTACAAAAATATCTAAAGAAATTGAGACATATAGGATGGCAGGTGGCACATTTGGCTTTGACATGGCTGTGACTAATAGGTCGATTAAAATGCCAAGTATTTTTTAGTTTGTTTCAAATTTCATTGTCTCTTCAAATTCCATTTTTTTTCTTATGTTTATTTAAAATTTTATTTGTAATTTTGTTGTAGATGCATGGTTTCGAATCCTCAGCCAAACATGTAGCTCCTCAGGACGTGAGCGCAACTGGAGTGTATTTGAAAAAATACACAACAAGAAGCGCAACAGGTTAACGCTTAAAAATTTAAAATATTGCAAATTTCCAAATAATTTTTTGAATTCATTAAACAATATATATTTTTTACAATTATTATTTCATGATCTTTGTACAGGTTGGAGTCCTAACGATTTAATGACATGGTCTACATCTACTACAATCTTCAATTGTGGGTGAGGCAACTTGAGAGGACATCTGATATGGAGGCCATCTCGTTGGATGGGATTGACACCACTGCTGCATGGAGGGTTGAGGCCGAGAGGCCTCTCATGGAGTATACTGATGATTGGTTAGTGCAAGATGTAGTGGAGGGGGAGGAGGAGGAGGAGGAGGAGGAGTTGGAGCAACAGGAGGAGGAGGTGACACCACCTACTCGGGCTACTCCTGCCACCAGCAGAGGACGTGGTCTACCTCCTATAGCTCCTACTCCTAGTTCTTCAGCTTCTAGAGCACAACAGACTCCACTGCCAACTCCACTAGCACCAACATCTACATCTAGAGGGAAAGGGAAAGCTATGGCATTTTCTCGCAAGAGGGGCAGAGGAAATCAATAGTATTAGACTTTAGTTATTTTGTTCATTTCATTGTATATGACATTATGACTCATGAGATACATTATTATATTTTTTGTTGATATTTTGAGGTTGAGTTGGGACTCAGGATTCAAGACTTACTATTCAGGACATGATTCATTGTTATGTGTGATTTTAGCACTAGAAATGATATTAAACATCTTATATATTAGTTCTTTTATCATATTTATGTGTCAATGTATTTATTTTATGTTGTAGATGGTTTAGATATTAAAAAAATTGAAAAAAAAATGAATATTTTTGTACCAAACGATTTTTTCCCGATTATTACGATTTTTTCCCCGTGCCGAATTAATCGTGATAACGATTAGTGCAACATTGGTTTGTACTAATTAATTTAAGATCCTAGTTTAATTACTTTAATTAACAACTTTAATCAAACATTATCTCTTACTTTGAAGTAAGCACTATTTACATTCAAGGAACCAATAAAGGAATGGAGGAAAAATTCCCCATTCATTCATTCTTAGAAGAAGAATTTAAATTAGGGGGAGTAACTGACAAAAAAGAGTGTCATTGAAGAGAAAATGGAAGTTTTCATAAAAATAATGTGATCTGGATCTTGTATGAGCTAGGGAGGAATGAGAGAAGGAATATTATGTGATATTAAGTACCATTATTGAATGGAAATCACTCTCTTAAGATTCTTGTATATTTTTGGCATGTTTGGGAGCTATTTCAGAGTCAATTTTTTGTCCAAGGAGCTTGCTAACCAAAATTATTTTTTTGTCTTAACCAGTGCTAAGAAGAGAATGAATATTGCAAGGATTAGAACTAATTCTCATGAACTTCGGAGTGAAACCGGATGTTGGTCTATTCCCAAGATACCTTGGGACGAGAGAATATGCCTCCTCTGCGATACTAAGAGAGTCAAAGATGAAAATCACTCTCTTGGATTGTCCAACCCTTACTCACATCCACTCTCATTTCCAAAACATTTTCCCCACTACCAACCTCCTTGACTTGTTCAGTCAACAAAACTACAATGACCTCGGAACACTTCTTTCCCTCCTTTTTTATCACAAAAATAAAATTTTAAATAATCCCAATTAACCACTTCTTTCTTAAGGTCTGATAGACCATATCGGTCTTAGTGGAAGTTAATCATCATCATCATCATCATGTTCAATATGAAATAATATAGTGATCAAAGCCTTACTAGACATGTTTAAGATCATACAAAGGAGGGGCATTTTAGAGGGGAAAAAGTGTAGAGAGGGGAATTCCTTCCTATCTTGTGTGGGGTAGATGATTCAATGCCATATATAGTATGTTTGAAGTATATTAAAGAACTCAATAGTGGCTCTCTTAATTTTTCTTGGTGGCTTTTGGTGAAGGAAAGAGCAACCTAAGAGCCCTATAATTATCTTCTTTAACCTAGTGGTCTTGTGGCCCAACATAGGGGTAACATCCATAGAGGATAGTCTAAGGTTGAGAGGAAAATGTTGCACACTTATTTAGTTACCTTGGATCTTATTTGGTGAAAGGATAAGTGCATTTCACTTTATACTTTCTTATACTTTAATTCATGATGGAGTATATACATATATACATCATCTATTATGAGAATAATCTGTGAAAATCCTATAGATGTTATTAGATGAAATGGTTATTGTTATATTCTATTAGTTTGTTAGACATGCGTGGAAATGTATTGGAAACTTCAATGTGCCAAGTGTTTTAGAAAGGTATTATGTGAAAGAATGGTTCTTTTGCCCATGTAAGATTGATGATTAAAAGTTATGGTTCCTATGGAACTACCTAATAACTTTCTAAAAAGCTTTCTTTCGAAAATATTGTAAATATGATGTCTTTTTCCTATAGGTACATGTTTTACTTCCTACCTATTTTTTGAGTGCACACGAGTATAACATTTGGTATGCAATTTATTGAATGACTTATAAGGAATATATAGGTATAATATTTTCCTTATTTATCCTCAAGTAGTGGTTTCAATTGTGAATTTTTGTAGCATTAAAAAACTAAATTCTTGAGATTTTGAGCAATCTGGGAATGTGCAAACAAATATTTAAAGATTCATCTTTTTATCATAATATATGCTGCGGCTAGGCATGAATTTATTACAAAGACTAGACACATATTTAAAAATATGCACAAAATATCTCAAGACCCCATTCATATTTTGAGAGATATTATTTGCTTATCGAAACCATTTTTTTGAGCATTTTAGAGTGTGGTCACTCCTTTTGTGAATAACGATAGTGACATGGTTTCTAGCTTCCTTAATAAAACTATTTTTGGTAAAGAAGCGTGTTATTTCATTAAATAATAAAAGTATGATACATAGAAATATTTACAATTTGCTAACTTGGGCTACTATCAAGCAAAGTCTTAGGATTATGGTCCCAATAAGAACAAATAATTATCTTTATAGTATATAAGTATTTTTAATAGATGATCTTAAAAAAGAAAAAAAACAGATGGACTTGCTCAAGTGGGAAACTAGGTCTGACAATCCAAAAATCATAATGATAATCAAATGAGCCATAAACAATTTTTTAAAAATACCATGTTGTAATATAGGGAAAAGTAAGCATGGTTACTAGTAGTAAGGACAATAAACATTACACAAAAATGCACATAAGCAAATAGAGAAGAGAAACAAAGTAATGGAGAACCAACAAAAGCAAACTTTTTATTATATATCTTAAAGCCAAATAGAACCAATACATTGATACATTCATTGATATATATACTTTGTCGGGACAGTTACAATAGTTTAACTGTCCAAACCGACTCAACTAAACTAACTTGTTTATTGACTTGACTAAGTTGTCGACCAACTTACAATGTGACTTTTCGACTCGACGGGGCTAGTCGACTAAGTTGATTAACCCCTCTATCATCTACCCCACCCTCAAAGCCTTCTTCGTCCCAAAAAAGGGGAGATTTAGAGTGTACCATAATTTTGTACAAAAATAATTACAATATAGAAGCAAAAGAAAACATTAAATTATATGGCTTCTTGTACACTTGTTGGTTCTTTGACAAGTTCTGCAAGATGATTAATTGACATTTCTTGGGTTGGTTTCACTGAATGTTGAGTTGCTTGGTTGACTTCAACTTCATGAGAATGATGTTTTGAAGTTGTGCCACATGTCGAGATGCTTGGTTCAAAGAAAGTATGGGTAGCCTAGGGTGGACCCAGTGGCGATGAATGTACTGGTGGTGGTGGTGGCATGTCCGAGAAGGTAGTTTAGTGTATTACTAGAGCAAGCAGGCGAAGAAGTTAAATGAAATTCGACCATTCATGAGCTTCTTACCTTGTCTGTGTGTCCAGTGCCTTAATCTTTGCAGTTACTGTACTTTGTAATCTAATGAGTTATGATATGATAGCCTTTGGTCGATATGCCCTTTCTATTCCAACTGTTATTCCTAATTGAGGATACCCTACAAGAATTTTGCAACATTAGTTGCTTCTGTTTGAACTTTCTTCCCTTCTCTTAGCCATTTCCATTACTCCTGCATAAGTCGGGCTTGGAGTTTCCTTTCCCGTATAATCTTTTTTTCAAGTGCCAATTTTCCCCTTGGCTCCATAACTTTCAAAGAACATAAGTCATGAACGAGCATCTGTTAAGTTCTAATGCAACTATAGGTTGAATATAAGTATGTAGGCCAATTATTTAGGATTGTGCTCAATGTGGCTCCCTAATCAAGTGTACGTTCCAACTCATGCTTAGCTTGCAAAAATTCTTGATGTGCATTCTGGATTACTTATAATAACTGTCGACTTCCTGGAATTGCGGTTTTCAACTATAAGTCACTTATCTGGGCACTGAGCTACTCATTGTGGGCAATCAATTGAAGCAATAATTTATGAATAGCAACAAGATGATCATTAACCTTGGTTGGAATGTCAATATTTAGTTTTTTTTCTGCCCAGTGTTGGCAATCCAACTAGATCCCCCTTTCTTGCTCCTCTTTCTACTAAAACTTATTAGTGTCTTTCTTTGTTTTCTTCATCTTTATCTTTGCTTCTTCTATAGAATTTTATAAAATTTTCTTTCTTTGTTTTCTTCATCTTTATCTTTGCTGCTTCTATAGAATTTTATATATATATTTTTTAGAAAGCCTTAATTGAGGAAAATTACTTCGAATATCTATGAATTATTTCTTCACCTTAGTCATAGGTGTGTTGGTCGAGGTCGGTTGGATTGGCAACACTTGTTGTTTGTCAGTGCAGTTGATGTGTCTTATGTATGTGCATTATCCCTTCTAATTATGCCATTTGACCTTGTGTGTTAGAATAATATGACGGGGTCTTCTCATTTTGTTCTTGTTCTTCTTCAACATTGTCGGAGATATAGGAGGTGAATCTGAGGTCATGTCAATCTCAAGGATCTCAACATTCTACTTTGTAATTGGTCCCCACTGTGGTTGATTCGTGTTGGAAACGTAACTAAGTTCAATCTTCATAATTACCATTGCACTTGTATCAAAATTTATTTCATGTAAAATTAAAAGGAAGAAAAGGAAATTTTTATTACTATCATTATTTTTAGTCAAAACATGTTCTTCATGCTTATAGGGTTTATTGAGTCAAAAAGAAAAATTATCTTGAATCAAAGAAATGTAATTGAGTCAAAGTCCCATTTGGACTTCTTGGAAGAAAAAGAAAAAATATTTTTATTTGAGTCAAAAGAGTCAAATTGTCCTCTACAAGACCAAGTCGGCCCTCAGACAACACAACCTAGAAAGACAGTTATTCGACCTCCTGGACATGTATAAATAGAAGGCAATTCAAACTCATTTGATCACTCACTCACACACTTATATTTTTGTGTAAGAAGAAAGTGAAATACAGTGAAAGTTGGAGAGAGAGAGAGAGATGAAAGTCAAAGGAGAGAGAAATTTGGAGTTTTTTGCCCTATATCTGGTCATACGAACAATTTTTCTGAAGAATTGCAGGATCGAAATTTTAGGAGGGCTAAAATTTCAGGAGGGCCAAAATTACCGGGTTGAAATTTCAGGAGGTGTCGAGATTTCAAATGTTTGACCAACGTTGATTTTGTTGACTTTGACTTGTTTAAAGAAGGATTGAAGGAGAGTTGACTTGGGTCTTTGTGGAAGTATTGGTCTTGGTCTTAGGTCTTGGATATTTCACTTTGATCTAATTCTATAAGAAGAGGATTTTCTTGGGTTTTCCCACTTGTGGGATTTTTTCCCTGGTTTGGAGCCTATATATTTATGTTCTTTGTCTCTTATGGTCTTCATGTTTTCTATTTTTTGTAATTGCTTGATGAAATAGATAATATAAAATTTAATACGAAGCCAACAACATTCACAAGTAATTATCAAGTAAGAGAAATCGAACCTAATCTACAAGCATTTTAATTTCTCAACAATTCTGAGTTTGATAGGAATTTCCATTATGTATAAAAGTTTGTAATGGGTGGTTTGCCGAGCTATTCTCATATTCTGCCGATATAAAACATATTTTACATAACCTAGTGCTTGTAATAAGTCTCCTTCAATAGATGATGCTGAGACTTGAGCTTTCCTAGGCTTTTTTATTATTTTTCCTTTTCCCTGAGTTGTTTCCAACAATTGTTGGAAAATTGTATCAAGATGCTGTTTTTTGACGTGCATCATCAAGTCTGATGTTTGATAGCAGTTATTTCAAGTTGATTCTTGGTGAGGAGGTCAGATTATATTTTGGACTATGAGATTCTTTGCGGGTGGACTTCTTTCTAGAACTTGTCAATGGGAGTGACAAATCAACCTTAAAAGGTTGTACGTACAATGCAAATTTTATTTCTTCCTCCTATTCAACATAACTAAGGGGTGTAATAACCTCTCAAGGAGGTTGATAGGCTTCTAAATGAGTTGGGAGCATTGAATTGGACTACCGATGTAATTCTTGAAATATTTGGTCAACTATCGGCTGATAAGGTAATTCCCAGGGGTCTACTTCATCAGAGTTGAAGTACCTCCCTTGTTCTCTAATGGCTTTGGTTACTTATTCAGCATTTTTATAGGCCATTTTGTCACATCTAGTGAATAGGCCTACAAACCAGATCAACCAATATTCGTGAACATGTTGTCATCATCCCCTCACGAATCCCTAAGCACGACTTTTCCAAAAAGTCTAAGTTCTAGGATTAATTGCTCAAAATCAATGTATTTAGCCCTAGTGCACTTTGTTTCTTTAGCCACATGCGTTCAGCCTTGCTTGCTCCCTTATGCACCATTGTTGATCAACACTTGTTTCTCCCTTTTGCAGGTGTGTTGATTCTATAAATTCGCGAAAATTAAAAAATATTTTGATGCTTCCTCTTCAAGAAACTTCCAAGTATTTACCATGGATAAGAACTTGAATCTTATCTGATCCTACTTTTGAGACTTCGTCTTTTATCGCTTGAGCTCATCCTCCCATCATAAGTGGATCTCAAGCTCATTGTGGTAAATCCTAAACTAATATCCCTCTCCTATAAATTGATTGCCATCCTTAGCATTAAGGTTGGATTTTGGAGATTGATTGTATCCTTATGTTGTTGCCTTGAACCTAAAGGAGTCATCATATTCATGCATTAGGGTTGATATTGAGGTGTGCTTTGTGGAAAGGAAGGGAAAGTCAACCTGGGGAGACTTCTACAAGATCAACTACTATTCATGGTTGTAAACTCTCTCCTATTTTTATTAGTACAAAAAGTATCTTGTTTTCCTATATGTGTTGTATTATGTTTGCACTCATGTATTTAAATGCCTTTCTGATTCATTGAATAGAGATGTTAGATTATGCTACTTGGTTGTCGTAGATCCTTTTCTTGTTTTAGTAGTGTGTGCAAGTTCCAATTATAGAACTTGGAGCTACAATTAGAGGTTACAAGCAAGGATGAACGAGAAGCTTTCTATATATTTGAGGTAGGCCTCTCTCCCATTCTCTAACTTCTCTAAGGAAAATTATATATTCTTTGTCTTCTGTTGTTCGAGACTAGTCCACTAGGTCTAGGGAATTCACCTTTGTCTACAGTTGTAAATTCCGCATAACAAACATGATTGATAAGGGAGGCCCATTCATTAAATCTAATTATACTTCTGAAGTCTTGTTTTAAGTCAAACGGTAGCAGTGTTGGCATTTCTATGCAACTTTTTTCATGAAGTATAGGTATTTTTTTAATGGAATAACTAGGTCAGACTTTTGTTGTTGGTATTGCTATGATTTTCCAACACTCTTTTGCTTTCAATTCATAGTTTTAAACTTGCCATTCACAAAGTTCTGTGTTGGAATTATATCCAATGGAAATATGGGAACCTGAAAATTTCTTTGAATCCATTAGGTTCCATGTTATTCTTGTATTTGTACAAGACTTGATATAACCTTCTTGTTTTTGTGTCCTTTCCCCGTGGTTCGACCCATGGTTTCCCTTTGTGGGGGTCCAAAGGAATAATAATATTTTTATCGTTTTATTTCAGTTTAATTTTGTCTTTTTGTAATGAGATAGTTGTTTTCATTCTTCAACCCCAGGGTCCACTGACCAACATGATTTATACTGATATGCCATTGACTAAGTCGATGACCTCGAAGTTGACTATCATCGACATTCCCATGATTGATGTTATTACTTGTCTCAATGTTCTGATTGGTTCAATAAATCTTTTATCTGCAAGCTTAAGATAGTTGGTCGTTCTCTGTAGAGATGGCTTTCCCATGTTAATCCATGTTTCACGGGGATGGATATTAACATGTGAACCAAAGTCGATGACGATTTAAGTTTACCATGTATCCGTTTATCTCCAAGTCGACTTAGGGATCATGATCATCCATTTGTTTCCCTTGCGATAGATGATGCAATTTTTTACATTTTTCTTTACTCTCATTATAGTCTTTTAACATATTTAAAAGTTCCACCGGGAGACCAACATAATGTTCTTCTTTCAGTAGCCCTAACATTTTTTCCAAAATAATATCCTTAGATAGCCTTTGTTTGTCGGCTTCATTCCTAAAGAATTCCACTGCTCTTGACATTGTATCATTTTGTGCCTACATATCTGGGTATCTAGTTATGTTTCCCGTTGGTCGAATAATTTTTTGACTATGAGCACTATTATATTTCCTTTCTCCTGCCTCGGATGCGGGTGCCTGCGGTGAGAATTAATCTGACGGGACAGGGGCTGGGCAAGGCAGAACGCCACTTGCCTGACCAGTACAAGGAATGTAAAGAGGATACGGCATAAGCATATGGATGGGTATTTTGAATTGCAAGACAATCGGTTCAGCTTGCACACCAGGTTTGCAGTGATGGAAATCAGCTTCGCACGCACCAACATGCAGCAGAAAGCACGAACCATCAATGTAGCAGTTATGGGAGGAGCCTCTCGAGAAATGACAAGGAATGATAAGGCCAGGGGAGGGCCTGGGGAGACGGAAACTTCATTGGCTTTTTTACTCTTCCCGCTTACCTCCGGTCTCGCAACGAATTCCAAGGCGCATGAGGGGAAACGGGTTCTGGTGTTGATGGGCATGGCCATCCCTGCGAAGCTAGATCTTCTCCTACCCGGGTATCTTTTCGGTGTTTCATACTGGTATTATCATTTACATATCTCGGTAACTCATCTCTTTGTCTGGTCATTGGTTTCGTATACAAGCAGGGATTTTTCTGATCCAGGTTCGGTACACCAGAAGGAAGGGTTCAAGCTCAGCAAAGGAGGCTCGACAAGAAGGCAAAGCTGCTGCCAACAATTGGTTAGTGCTCTGGAGCTGCAGTCCTGGACCTGGGCTGTCGTCACTATCAAGATGCCTCGTCTGAGACCAAGGATGGGCAGCCGCAGGGGGCAGCCGAGGAGGGCTCCAACTGAATCGTCTTCCAGTGAATTGTCAGGGAGGCAAAGGCCTTTAACACGCAGCAGAAGAGGAAGATCTCGCGCCACCAGCTCTCGGCCCGGACCTATCCCTACCTCTGGTTCCGCCATCTTTACCTTTGACAGCGCACTGAACAGACCCAGGATCACTGCCTATTTTACAGTGGTCTTTCAGGAAGAAAGCCAAGCAGAAGATATAAGGATACAGTCAAGGAATTCAAGGGCAATCCCGGCTCCCTCTTCTTCATTTCAGTTGGATGCTGAAAATGCCCCTCAGCAGGAAACAAATGAACAAGCGGGCAGAGCTCAGGAAGCGATGATGGTTGACCCGGATCCCGTTGCTCAGAACGCGACTCAGACAGAGGAATTGCCAGACATGGGTTGGTGTCGCATCATAGAAGAGCCCCTTGATGAATAGCACGTCCACCCATGCTTCTTTTTTTGGCAGAATTCCCTTCACCACTGGGCACGACTGTAAGGCGACTAGGTTCTGGGATCTTTGGTATTCCTTAGTTTTTTTGGAGTTTTTGCACTGTCATATGTATCACAGATCGATCCCCTGCGAGGGACGCAAAATTAGACAGTTTAAAAATATGTTTGTTTTGGACAGTTCTGCCTCCTACAGGAGCAGAGTTCTTGACTTTGGTCATGATGTAAATTTACCTTACCCTGTTAATATAATAGAATAGTCTTATGTAGAAAAAAAAAATATTTCCTTTCCCCTGATCTTATAACAACATGAAGGTTCTTTGAATTTAAAATGTCTTGTTTAGGAACATTTTGCAATAGATTCATAATTCTCTTATTCAATATTTTTTCTTTGATTTTGGAGCAATCCTCTAAAGAGTGATCCCCAAATCCACATATATTACTGAAACGTAGTTCAATTTTATCTTTTAAAGGGAAATTGGGAGCTATGTGACCCTCTTTCTAGAATGTAAAACAATAAAATCTTCCTTGAACCTGACCTCGTCCTCTACCTCAGTTGTTATATCCTCCATGTCGACTGCCATATCCTCCTCGTCCATTTACTCTCTCACCCTGCATTGGCGACTCATTATATTGATTTGATGCTTTATTATGATAGACGACGTGGTAATTAGGTTTGTTTTTATATTTAGATGACATTCTTGTGTTGAAAGACTATTTTCTTCACAAATGGCGCACCATTTCGATTTAGAAGTGTGAAGGTTATACTGACAGTATTTGGTACCATGGTTAACCGATGTTTGGCATATGTTGCAATGTACATGAGATTGTATCCATTGAACATCTTGATCAAAATAATTAGAAAATTTGCATTTGTCCTTAGTGTGCCCGTCAGTTATACAATTAATACACCATAGATTATTCTTTTGAAATGATAATGCAATTAATGAATTTTGTAATTGCTCAATTTTTTCTTCAAGCTTATTATTAGTCAATGGATTAGTTGAATGTACTTCGTTGTCTGTTTCAATTTGTTGGGCTAGTTTGAGGGCTTCTTCACAGGTCTTAGCTTCATGCATCCTCAAAGGTCCATTCATATTTTGAAGCAATCCAACAACATACCATTGGAACAGTAGATTTTCATAGAGATTACATGGGATTTGACTTAACAAATCTTTAAATATTTTATCATATTCATGAATTGTCTCATTGGGTCATTTCTTGATTTATTTTAGCTTTTGAGTTGTTAAGTTTTTTACATCTTGTTCCTTGAAGAAGGTAAAAAAACTAGTTTTGATTTCATCTTTTGATTTTGTTTGATTTTTGGTAAAATTCATAAACCAGATGAGTGCTCTTTTCTTCAGGGTTGCTGCAAACTGAGCCATTTATTTGTCTTCATCCATAATATCATTTGCAGTCCAAATTATTTCGTAGAAAAACCAATGCTTCTTCAGGTCTGCATCTCCCTCATAAATGGGTATATGATTTAATCCCATTTTATTTTTCATAAGTTTAGCGTTTTCAGTTGTTCCAAGATTACTTGACTAGTCGGTGTCAGCAGTTCCGATGACTGGTTGATTATTCGAAGGTGTGCTACTTCTTTGTTTGTCAACTTTATCTTCAAGGAATGACTCATCATTTTGACACACTCTATCTATATACTTAGTGAATCGACTTACTACAGGTTACGACTCTTTCGACATCTGGGTTTGTATTTTCAATTTCCTCGATAGATACTAATTGTGGCAGGGGGGCATGATCATGAGATTTCTAAGCTAGAGAAGTATGCATTCATTTTCTTTATTATTATTGCCTATTTGGTTCAAAACAAGGCTTCCAATTTCTGGATGATTACATAAATTACTTTGTTCATCTTCTTTGTGCCAAATAGTGGGTGTTTTTGAATAAATATACGATCTTTGTTGAAGGAATTCTTTAATGGTGGGATTCAACATTGATACAACTAGAATTTTTGGTATTTCAGGACTAGAGTCATCAATTTTCATTTCGTCTACTTGCTTTATAGGACTTATTTGTATACCGATACTCTTTGTCACAACGGGTGGTATTATGCCTCTCAACTCATGATGCTGAGCATTAGAGGAGTCTTGTGCGTCTTCTCTCAATCTCCCAGGGTTGAATTTTCTTCCTATAGTACTCTTCTCTTATCTCATCTTGTCATTTTTATGTTTTGTCTTGTGTTATTTTCTGAATATTGATCGACTATTTATATTGTTGAATATTGTCTAAATTTTTCCATCGACTTCTTTTTCCTTGTTGTTTCTTTGTAGTCGACCTCCTCCTTTTCATATTCAATGTTTACGATTTCTTTTATACTTCTCCAAAGTTACTTCTCTTTTCTTTTTATTCTTTATCTCTCATGAATCGTTACCCCCACCAACCCCCATGTTGTCCCAACTTATGATCGGGTGACGAGGAAAGGCTCAACAACCATGCCTATTTTATTTTAAAGTAGTCCCACGCTTCTTTTGTATCCTTGTATAGCCTCAACAACCATGCCTATTTTCTTAGAAAGTAGTCCCACACTTCTTTCGTATCCTTGCACTGTGCATCGGGAAACTTTTTGAAATTGATCTTCCTTTGATGATGGTCGGTTTTATTGAATTTTGCAATGGTGGTCGACATTCCACGATATGTTCAACACCTTTGTTGAGAAGGAACTTGTGCAGCAAGGTGGGAATAATACAAAATAAATTATCGTGGAGATCATTAAAGAACGTTCCTTTAATATGCTCAATAGAGGTTTATTTGTAGGTCTTCAAATAGTGACTCGTTGGTCCTTGCCTTTGCATTATAAATCACTTCAACCATCATACCTATTCTAAATTTGTACTTAAGGGGGCAATCTATTATGTTATCACTTAGATTTTCCTTGAAGTTGTTTGGAAGAGGAAAGGGGTCCGAGGTAACCACAAACCAACTTTTAGGTACAAAATCTAGCCAATCTGTACCCAGAGAGGGCTCTCTCTTTATGATTTAGCTTGGTTTTGAAAGATATTAGGCTAGTTGTGAAAGCTTGGGGGTTTTGATTTTGATTGGTGGTAAAATTTAGGAACAAATGGGTAAAACAAATTACTTCGAGTCATTGGGCTATGGATTCAACTAAAGATGGCTTAATAGGATTGGTTGATTCAACAAAGGAGGGCTTCAAAAGGCAAGATAGTAAAACAAGAGACAAATGGGAACTTTAAAGGGTGGAATGGTCTCAAAAGGAATGAAGGGAAATTAAGAATCCTTCAGCATGTTTCGAGGGGAGGGAAAGTGGTTGATCACTAATGAAGAGAAATTAAAAATTCTTACTAAGTGATCACAATGAAAAACTAAGAAATAAGAGCAACTAAGAATTTCTTGTCTATAATAGTTTGAAGAAAACATTAAGAAAGATAAACCTTTTAAAACAGATTGCACTGAAGCAATTTCTAAGATATAATTATTTCGTTTATCATTCAAATTTATGGAAAAAAGGTGATTATTAATAAACAGAGGAAAAACGACACTAAACAAGAGATATATAATACTTATTGACAATTGCTTTGCACGAGAATCCTTGTGAAAGTCCTTTGCTTTATTCAATGCATCCAGCTAGCCATACAAGAGTTGCTCCAATAGCATTTCTTCTCCAAAATAAATGAGTTTACAGAATTGTCAAAGAATCCACCACAAAATACTTCAAATGAAGAAGTATTTATACTAATTATAAACTGAAATATCTTGAAAAAATATTAAGATTAGTTTCAAAAATATCTCCAATTGTTTACATTAATAGAACTTAAATAAAGGACATTCAAAACTAATGAATCTATTTGGCACTATGTTTATGGATTTATGGTGACAAAGAAGAGAAAGTCGAATTTGGTAGCAACTCTTAGTTGATGATGAGGCATCCCAGTCACTAACTGCATCCTTCCTTTGTGCATTTTGCCCTAGAAATTATGCAAACTTAGGGTCCAATGATACGCTTGTATATTTCAATACGTAATAGATATGTAAAAAGTGAAAGAGGTTTTTTTATATAAGAATTTTCTTGAGATAAACCTCTCTTAGTTTCTGAAAATTCATCTCCAACTGTTCACAATATTCTCTGCAAAAAGATGTCAAAAACAGGACTTTGCACAAACTGAAAAATAGGCTGTGAAGACACGCACTTATCTCCCTCTTGGTAATACCTGTGTAATATCTGAGAGAGGGTTTTTTAGATGAGCCCTTTGGGAACAAAACCTCCTCCAGTTCCGCGAAATACTTCTTGGATTGGCCACAATAGTTTCTGAAAAACTATGACTTAAACAGGAAATTTCTGACGAATGTATCATTTCTGCTCTGATTTCATCTTTTAACCTTAAATTCCTTTCAACTGTTTTTCACTTTTACTTTGGATAAACTTCATTGTAGCTAGTTAAAGTGTTTTCATATTTGTTTAACCCTTAATGTCTTCATGTTTACTTTTACTGTTCACTTTTTACTTTTACTGCTCTGTTTTTTCATCTGTCTTCACTTTGACATGAACTTGTATACTCTATTTTGTAACTGTCTTCTTTGCTGTTTATTTTCACGGTAGCTAATTTACTTGAATTTGTCTTCAATCTAATACCCTTTAATCCTGATACACTTTGATTGTTCTTTACTGTGTCCTTTTACCTTCAATGTGTAGTTTAGGTTTTCACTGTCTGTTTCAACAGTAAATCGTTTAATTCCCTGTTTCCTTTGCTTGTTTTTTTACTGTATGTTTTATCTTCCATATCTGTTTGAATAGATTTGATAACAATCTTGGAGTAAACAGGTCTTATGACTAGTATTAAGACTGTTTATCCAAGGATGTGGTCTTCTGATCACCTGTAAAACAAAACAAATTGTTAAGAAAGCATTGGTTTGCAAGGGAGGTCGAAAAAGGTTTCATTTGAGCTTGAGAGGTCTATGGAGTGAGTCCAGAATGATTTTTGGGAAGTAAACCATGCTCGAACTGGTTAACAAAGGCTTTAGGTGGCTTAGCTAGGTTACATAGGGTTTTACTGCACAATCAGGTGAAAACGAGCAAAACTGGGGTTTTCGTGTTTAAACGGGTAAATGGTTGATATCGGTGGGTGAATGACAATTGGTGGCAACTGAATGACCATACATTTTTTCGTTTAGTGGAGGCGGTAAGCGGTTTCTATCGCACTGCTTATGGGGAAAGGCAGTATTTAGCGTTGGGCTAGTGATTCCATAGAGCCTTCGACGCGTGGCGGAGGCACTGTGCAAAAACCGTTTTGTGATCGCGTGCTAATGCGCAGTCACAAAGGGTCGCGTGATATGCATGATAGCCGTTAGATCTCGGGGACCTGATCGGATGACTGTCAGGGTTCTGAAGTGATGGGGATATAATGGAGGCGGGCCTGATACATTTAAGGATTAATTAATTATATCGGGGTTGACGGGATTGGGCGAGGAGGTTGTTAATTAACCGTGAGGGTTAATTAATCCCTTATTAATGCAGTGGGGGATTAAGGGTTGTTAATTAGTTACTGTTTAACTAATTAATTTTGGTTAATGATGTATTATGGTTATAACTAACCAAAGGAGCGGGATATATAGAAATTCAGGATTTTAATAGTTTAAATAATACAGGAGCGGGTGTATATGGGAATTACTTAATAACATAAATTAGTAGTTAATATGACTTTATGAAGTGGAAAAGCGCTAAGCATAAAACATTAAAGTGTGTATTTAAACTTAGGCTAAGGTGAAAAAAGGGTTTTTGTGGAAATATTATAATTTTCCTAAGTAAAATAGGGTTTTACTTAGGAAAAACTTATCCAGGGTATGAATGATTTGTATGAAGGGCTATGATGATTAATGAATGGTCTTAAGTACTTAGGCTTTATAAATTATTGGGTCGAGGGTCCAGTCCCTCCAGTAGTCATAGAAATGCTTTGAGCCCCCTAATTTGTTAGATGCCTTGGTACTTAGGGGAAACTAGTGAAAATTTAGGGAAAATGAGTAGGGAAGTTAATTATTTTGACTTTGAGTTCCTGATGTACTGTCTCCAATGCGAGTTGTGCTTTGTACAAGTGATGAAAGAAAAAAGATTTAAGCTTTTAACTTTAACCATTCACCACACATTTATTCTGTAACCATCATCTACTTACCCTACCTACTTTATCCTAGCATTTTCACTTCTTTATTAGGGTGCACTTAGACTAGCAAACTCTTATCACATTTTCTTTTCTTTTACATATAACAGTCTATCTGAGTCTACACTTATTACATCCAAGGGCTCAGATTACAATGTTGAGCTCCTTTTTCACTCTACCTATCTACTTATCTGCCAAGATTACACTGTTTGGTCAGATCTTTATTCTCTATTTCTACAACATGAAATTGAAATATGAACTAGCCAAGCTTAAACTGTTTGACTATTCATGAATTGTGGCATAGGCGACAAACTCCACACAATTGTTTATTATACAAAAGCAAAAAATAGTGTCATTTAAACTTGCACACTTTCCTGGTCTTTTATTTTTGTTGGAGTTCATTTTCTTTCATTTTTTGACCATCTTTATTCTTTTTACCCTTTTATTTTTCTTTTAGGGTATACCCTCTTTACATTTTTTAAATTTTTTGATTTTTTGGCAAATATGGAAAACCTTTGCAACAAGTAAAGGTATGAACATATTACATAGCTCATCAAGTCAATCATGATATATGACACCTATTGGTATAGGAGCATAACACTGGCTCCACTTGGGGATGGCTTTTCCTGGTGGAAAGTCAAGAACAACAGATCAGATGGCCTCTGAATGATTTTGACTGCACTATGAAATGATTTTTCTACTTGTTGCTTTATTGTATGTATGACAGTAATACTTCTGAAGCTTAGGGCCTTCTCTTCGGGCTTCAACTTCACAATTTTACCATCCAATCAACACTTAAACATTTATTCTTCCTTCTTGAATCCCACTTGAGCACCTTGTCACTTAGGTAGGAATTTTTATCCTTGGTCCTTTATCAAAATTCTTTTTAACCTTTTCCTGCACAACTTGAGATCTGACTTGAAACTAAAAGGTGCTGCAACCTTCAAACCAAATTAGTAAATCATCAAGACCTTAGGGCCTTTTGATTGGATTCAAATCTTTAAGGATTTATTTCATAATCTACTAAAAACTGAATTAAATCAAACTGAAATCCTACCTACTTACTCTAATCAGCTTTCTGACTGTTGGTTAGGTAAAATGAAACAACCAATGCAACCACTCAAGCATCATATACATTGGTGACCTTTGTTGCTTGTGCTTGTTGGTGTTTAAAATTGAGATCTTGCAATCAAATATAGCTTTGTTAACCTTTGAGAAGATAAGGAAATTCCTGATCTCCTTTGTTGAATCTAGAAACTGTACAAAAAGATCTTGTAACATATATACATTATTCTTGAACTCATTCAAACAATTGTAAATCTGTTGTGTATGGCCTTCATGCCATGAAACTGAAATATCACTTTCATCTTTAACACCCTGCATGTTATTTTTTTTGACAGAAACAAGTAGGTTGATGTATCAATTCTTGGCTGGAAAGCCATAATTCAGATTACAAAGAGGTGCACAGAGATCAGATTTCTCTTCTATCAGGATCCAATTGACTTCCCCTCCACTAAGCCTACGATTTTTGCTAGCTGTAGTTCTTGTAACTTTATCTATCTTTCCTAAATTGCTGATACAAACAAACTGCTTCATTAAAAGGAAATAAAACATTTTAAACAATCTGTTTAAGGGATGGGGTCCCAACTTTCGTCTCCATCTCTTAGGAGTGCTATAGGGGGGAGAAGCACCGCCTTGTTGGCTTCAACATCGACTTCTTTATTGTTTTCTCTCTTAACATGAAGGAACTCCAGATTCTGGAAAGTGTTTGCTAGGACTCTAATTCTGCTCAGGAGTCTTGATAATCTTAAATATGAGGGAGAGGATTTATCCACCATGGCCTTAATTATGGACTGGGAGTCCCCAAAAATAATTGCATCTTTGATGCCCAGAGAGATGAGAATCTTGAGTCCCTGGAGGAGAGCCAAGGCTTCAGCTTGAATACTGGAGTTGAAGCCCACTCCCCAAGCATATCTAGATTCGATTCTGCCATCTGCATTTTTAATGACACCACCTGCTCTAGAACTGCCGGGATTGCCCTTTGCGGCTCTGTCAAAGAAAAGAGTTTTTCTTGCCTTCTTTTTGCATAAATCAACAAATTCTTCAGTCTTGAGATGGATTTGCCAATGCTTTAGGGGAGGAGGAAGCCTGACTTTGTCAACGAAGTGGAGGCCTAGAGAATCTCCCCAAGTTGCGTCTTGATCGCTAAGATCTTCCCTGTCCAACTGATCTCCCACACAGTCTTTCAGATGACTTCTAATTTTTTAATCCGAATTATTTTAAGATCACCCTTTTTATCATTAAAAATCCTATTGTTTCGTTCCAACCAAATGTGCCAGCAGGTAATTTTAGGCAGGGCGAGCCAGGCGGTTTTGATATGAAGGTTCTGAGTGCCACCAGGATACATGCACATCCAATTTGCAAACAGGTCTGAGCAATGATTAGGAGTAGTGAAGTCAGTGTTCAGGGGACTTAACGCCTCCTTCCAAAGAGCAACTGTGAATTTGCAGGAGAGCATCAAGTGAGCGGCTGTTTCTTCATGGTCTTCGCACAGCGAGCAGCGTGAGGGACTGTTAATGCCTCTTTTGCAAAGTCTGTCTTCAGTCAATATCCTGTGATGGCAAAGAAGCCAGAAAAGATATCTATCTTGGGGATCGTTGAGTGGGACCAGATCCCCTGCCAAGGCCTCGGATCAGGCGACACGTTCAGATGTTGAGTGAGCTTCTTGTAGCCCTGTGAGACTGTGTACTTACCGGGGATCGAACCCCATCCTCGTGCGTCTGCTTTGCTGATGTTTAATGGAGCTTTGCCTTTTAAGTGGATGAGGAGGTTGGAGTAATCTTTGGACAGATGCGATGGCACCTCAATATTTCCCCAGCTCTGCCAGTTGTTGTTTTCCCATTGAGATAAGTCCCACAGCGTTCTGACGCCAGCTCTATCCATCCAATCTTTTAACAGGATCAGAGAACGATCATCAACGATGGGGTCACTGCCCATAATGCGGTCCTCCCAAATGTTAATACGCTTCCCATTTCCAGGGATCCAGTGCATGTGCTGTTTGATTAAGGTAAAGGCTCTGCCACACAGCTTATGAATCATAGTTCCAGGGGTGGTGATAGGATTGTCAAGGCAGCGGGCTCTCTGCCCACGAAAGTACTTTTTCCATAACACAAGCTGGGCCCAACCCGGATTTGGAGCAATTATCCTCCATAACAGCTTTGCGCCCAAAGAAATGTTTTGCTTGTTGATATTCTTGAATTGCAGTCCCCCTTCCATTCTGGGCAAGGAGATTGTGTCCCAGCTTACTAATGGAATTCTCTTCTCATTATCTTTCCCACCTTTCCAAAAAAAGTTCTTGATATACTCCTCAATTTTCCTTGTGATGCCAAGAGGAGCCATCATCACTGCAGCCTGATAGATGGGAAGGCTATTAAGAACATCTTTTATTAGCACAGTCTTACTTGCTAGGTTGAGCCAGTTGTATCCCCATGAACAGATTTTAGACTTGATTTTTTCTAGCAGAGGCAACCAGTCTTTACTGAGGGCTCTTTTTTGGAAGACAGGGAGACCAAGATATTTGAAGGATGACCAAGCAGAGGAGGCTGCAAAACCAAAGCAGTTAGAAATGGCTTAGATCATTCTTGCCTTTATATTCCAGCAGAAAATGTGACATTTGCTTTTATTGAGGTTACTTCCTGAGTCCTCACAATAGACATCCAATCTGCGAAAAGTGCATGGTTTATGCTTTTGACGCCTCTTACAATGCTTATTCCCATTATTTCTTGATCAGCCTGCTTTTTATTCAAAAGGAAACTAAGGACGGAGGCTTGGAGGACGAAGAGCAAGGGTGATAGAGGGAACCCTTGCCTCAGCCCTCTAGAGGCTTTGAAAAATTCTGTGGCCCTCCCGTTCACCAAAGGGGCAATCCAAGGCTCACTGATACATGCCTTGATCCAGGTGGTGAATTTGGGGCCAAACCCAAATTTGTGCAAGACATCCAGCAGAAATCTGTGCCTTACCCTATCAAAGGCGCTTTCAAGGTCCAGTTTGACAACCATACCTTTCTCTTTCCGGGTCAAGCTTGAGTGGATCGCCTCTTGGACCAGGATAAAGTTGTCCACTATCTGTCTTCCCTGAATGAAACCTCCCTGATTCTCTGGAATAATGGAAGGAAGAATAGATTTCAACCTGTTGGCAATCACTTTTGTTATCAGTTTGTAACCTATGTTACAAAGGGAGATAGGGCGAAATCTGGAGAAAGTGTTGGCTCCTTTTTCCTTAGGGATAAGGGCTAAGAAAGCCGAGTTGGTACTTCCTCCTATTTTCTGACAAGCTTGCGATTTTCGAACCATTCTACCTAAATCTTTTTCCACATTCTGCCAGCAAGTCTGCAAGAATCTGGCAGTGAATCCATCTGGGCTCGGAGCCTTGTCATGCTCCATGGCGAATAGAGTGGATTTGATTTCATCATTAGTGACATCTGCTTCCAAGAATTGGTTCTTTTTGGCCGAGATCAGAGTGGGTACCTCATTCACTAAGGATGAGGTCTGCCCCTGGCCCTCTTTTTCACTATATAGACTTTTGAAGTGAAGGAAGGCAACATTTTTTATGCTTTGGACATCTCTGTGGGTGTTGTTCTCTTCCTTGATTTCAAAGATGGAGTTGGAATTTTTTTGATCTTGGGATTGCTTGTGAAAGAAAGAAGAGTTCCTATCTCCTGCCTTGAGCCAAAGCCTACGAGATTTGACCCTCCAATACTCTTCCTCGGCCAAGCTTGCTTTTAGAAGCTTTTGCTGGAGCTCAGCCTCCTTATCAAGGACTTCTTTTGTGATCACTTCATTTTCCGCATTCAAATGGTGGTTCTCGAGGCATTCTTGAATATTTTTCCTTTCCACTCCTGGATTGGGAAGGGATTTAGCCCAAGTTTTCAATGCAGCGTTCACTCTCCTAAGCTTTTCTTCCCAAACGAAGAAGGCAGAGTCGTTGACAGGTTGCTTCCATGTGTTTTTTACTAGTTGCATAAAGGTATGCTCCTTGACCCATAGGGGGATGAATTTAAAAGGAATAGGGCCTTGATCCATATGGGCCACGAGATCAAGTTTGATGGGTCTGTGATCAGATACGCTGCAAGGGATAATATGCATTCTAGATTCTAAACCAAGAAGAAAATAACTTTGAACAAGAAATCTGTCTAACCTTGCAGCAATGTGACCTGGGCCGAGCCTTCTATTGGACCAGCTGTATTTGCCCGATGAGGGTTTGATGTCGATCATATCCCAATCCTGAAGCAGATCCTCCACCCATTCGCGCACCGGGTCCCTTACTATGCTTCCTCCGCGTTTTTCAGCCAAGGATAAGGTGAGGTTTAGATCCCCGGCAATGATGATGTTTGCCAGGTCTTCAGAATCTGCCAGTCCTCTAATGGATTCCCAACAGATCTTTTTCTCTCCAGCGCTAACTGGAGCATACACATTAATAAGGCAAAGGGTATCATCTGAGTCCACATGCTTCTGCTTTGTGAACAGCCAGCGAGAGTTGGCGACCTCTAGAACCTTTGAGAATTTGTTTGTATTCCATAGAGTGCCCAGGCCTCCTGAGGCACCCCGGGCTGAGACTGCTTGTCCTTCACTTCTTTTCCATAAATTTTTGCCTATGTGGAGGAAGGCCTTATCCTCCATTTTAGTCTCCTGGATGATGAGTATGTTAGGAGAATCGGATCTTATCAGACTTTTGATGGCTTCTTCTTTTATTTTGCTCCCCATACCCCTACAGTTCCAGGAGACGATCTTCATCACTTGCTTTTGGAGTGGGGAGCTCCTTTGGAGCTCTGGATCTGGTTTCTAGTCATCTTCGGTGTTTTAGCCAAGAGTTTCTTGAGGGTAGGCTGGCTTCCTTGCACTTTGTCTTTGTATGTCTCCTGCTCTCTCTTTTCTCGGGCAGATTTTCGGCCTCTCATTGATCGTCTGGTCGAAGATTGTGCACCTGCTATTTCTCCTTCTTCTTCTGAATCCTCCGAAATTTGCACATCCTCAGCCTCTTCTGATGGTATCTCTTCCATTATGATTGCATTGTTTTCGACTTGCTTTGGCTCTGGCGGGGGATCATTGTGGGATGGTCCTTCACTCTATATCTCTGCTCCTTGAGAATCCTCTGTTGCTGAACTTAATTGAATAAATTTATTTCCTTGTTCTACCATGTGAGGGGTTTGAAGCCCAGAGCCAGTCTGTGGGACTTTGGCATTGTTATTTCCAGATCTTGGTGCTTTGTTTTTGGATCTTTTAACCTGATTCCATCCTTCCTCCTTACCCTTCTTTGCTTCACCATTTTTCGGACAGCCTCTAGCAAAATGGCCGTAGACGTGGCATTTCCTACACTTAAACGGGAGTAGCTCATAATCCAATTTTTGAACATGCGACCAGCTTTCCACCTTAATCTTTATTGCCTCAGGCAGACAGACCTCTAGGTCAACTTCAACACAGATTCTAGCGCAATCAAATTGATCTTTGTTGTTGGCACGATCAATGAATTTACCTAAGGTATTTCCGATGTGCACGAGGGATTCCCAGTTCCAGCAATGCATTGGAAGATTGGGCAAACAAACCCACATAGGGACAGCTGAGGGGACGTCAACTGTTGGATCGAAATCAGGCGTCCATTTGTTAAGATACAACCCTTGAGGACCCATGAAATAGGGGCCATTGCGGAATATCAGCTCCTTATCTTCTTTTTCAGCAAATTCAAACAGGAAGAAACCCTTCCCCAGAAAATATGAAGTAACTCTACTTTTAATGAGTGGCGCTCAGTTCCTTGCAACCCAGCTCTCTGTAGATTTGGGGGAGGGCCAGAGCCCAGTGAACTGCCAAACCAAAGTACGCTTAGCAAGAGAGAGGGCGACCTGGATCAAATTCTCGGGAGGAAGCGAGATCTGAGGGATGTCATCCAAGCGTTTTACAAATTTTGCAGCCTCGGATGTTTTCTTTTTAGGAAGAGATCTCAGCAGGTTAACAAAAGCCTCAGCTTCAGAATGGGCTGAAGGAGGCTCCATTGGAGCATCTTTAGCTCGATCCTATCGAGCTCACCCTAGAACAGCGGGCATAACCCCCAGATCATCTCAGGGTAGAACGATCAGGGGAGCAGAGTCCGGATCGCCAAAGAGGAAGGAGCAGCGTCACGAGGAGGGTCGAGGCGGCGATTTCAGGTGCAGGAGCAGTCGCTCTTACCCTAAATCGCATCAGTCTTTTCATTCTTAACACCCTGCATGTTATCAACTGATCTTTGTGATGATATTTCCATTTATTGTAATGTCTGTCCGGTGAAATCATTATCATCTTGATTTTGACTCTCATAGTTTTTTAATGGAGAAAAATTCTGATTGCATTAATCATCCAACCTATCATCTATTGGATCATAAAGAACTTAGAAGGATTGCTGCAACTTATTACATATAGGTTCAAATGGAACTTCATAGATTTCTACAAGCTGCTCCTCCTTTTCTTTAAAAAATTTATACCACATTTCCTTCAAAAATTGAAATGATTTGAAACAAAGAGGCAAGGAATCATCTTGGATCATTTGATCATATGTTCTAGCTTCCAAGTCTTCTTCTACAACCTGATGCAAATCTACATATGAGAAGTCTTGAACAAAGATTTTATTGCCCTTTAGATAGTTAATATCAAGATTTGTTGACATTTGATTTCTAATTGCATGATAGTTATCTCTGATAAACTGAAATGAAGCAAAACAAAATGGTAAAGTTCCTTCACTAATTCCAAAAGTTTCTACACTTTCCTCCTCATTCTCATAGCTGAAATGAACAAGTTGATCACTATTTTCAAGTTGCTAAACCTGAACTTCCTTAGTCCTCAAATTAGCTTTTCATTTCTCTGTAAAGTTACTTTGGATTTGAAGAACATAATTATCATCATATTGATCATAATTAGGCAAATCATCAAAAGAAGTAATGTCATCAAACATACACATTAGATTAGGAGATTGCTCCTCCACATATTGCTCTATGAATATATCTTCTGATCTATGGTAGTTGGAATTAACAAGGATTTTCTCATGGATGTCAACATCTTCTTTTTGTGAAACAAATGAGTCATGGTGATTTTGAACAAAAAATTCAACTTTCATGGTGATCTTCTGCATCATTTCCTTTGCTTTCTTTATCAAAATGTCGAGTTTTTCCTCTTTTTCTACTTTCAACTTTTCTCTTCTAATTTTCAGATTAACTTCTACATCTACTGCCATGTTCTGCATCTATTCCATTGTTGAAGGGTTTCTTTCTCTTAGATGAAATTCTATCTCTGAATCAAATGCTCTTGGATAATTCAAAAGAGCTAAACCAGGGGGAGGTCTTATATTTAATGGTATTGAATAATAGGCTTGATTAAATATGTCTGAAAATTGTTGTATTGTTTCATCTAGCTGTCTTTTTAACTGATTATATTCTTCTATGATCACAAGAAGATTGACTTTAATTATCCATCTATCAAGGAAGAGTTTGAGAAACTGCTCGAGATTTGAGATGCTTGCCTCAAGTAGGGTTTTGAACCAACTCTTGACTTTGTCTTGCAAAGAAAGAGCAAAAAGCCTAATACTGACATCCTCTTCATCTACTTCAAATAAGTTAAGATAATCTTCAAAAGCTTGACTATGTTTTTGGGCAGTGATACCATTCTCTCCATCAAACCTAGGGAGATACTTGGGATAATCGTTAGGGAAAGCATGGAGTGTAGGAGGTAAAATGAGTGGTTTATATCTATCAGGAACTTTATGAGGTACTGGAATATGTACAGGGATTGTATGATTAGTCTTAATTTTTTGATTCTCCTTAATTGGAAAATGATCTTCATAAGAGTTAGAAGACTTCTGTTCAAATGTGTAAGGAGACTTTATATCTACATTTTTCAAAGGAAAATAATAAAAATTTAATCTAAAATCTTCTCTAAAATACAATATACATTGAAAAAATTTATCAATGAGAAAGAACATAATGTCTTGGATAAAAATCCAAGTTAAAAGCCTGATCTTTTCACATAGTTCTTTCAAGTTCATTTCTCCAACGGAGTCTTGATTGTAGAATTGATTATGGAGTTGCCAGGTGGATGATTGTAACCTTTGTGTGCCTGATCCCTGTCCACCATCATAGATCAGATCTAAACCTGTAAAACAATTCTGAAGAAAAAGTTAGTTCTCCAGAAGCCAATTTTTGAGCATTTTATGATTATTTTAAATTTTTATGAATTTTCAAAACAACTTCTATGATATCTTTAAGAGGCTTTAGATATGAGATTTAAACTTTCTTAAACATTTATTTGACATGAGGAATTGGTCAAATGTTTGGAAACCAAATGTTCAGTTCATAAATTAAACCGAAGATAGACTGAAGCAACATTCATCTAATATGCACTTGCAGAGCAAGAGAATTTCAAAGGCTACCTGGCTAACTTCAGGCTCCATCTGTATTTTATAAAGAAAACAATAATAACAAACAAAAAAACTTTTCGTTGCCCAGTGGAGTCACCACTATGTTATCACTCAGATTTTCCTTGAAGTTGTTGGGAAGAGGAAAGGGGTCCGAGGTAACCACAAACCAACTTTTAGGTACAAAATCTAGCCAATCTGTACCCAGAGAGGGCTCTCTCTTTATGATTTATCTTGGTTTTGAAAGATATTAGGCTAGTTGTGAAAGCTTGGGGGTTTTGATTTTGATTGGTGGTGAAATTCAGGAACAAATGGGTAAAACAAAGTACTTCAAGCCATTGGGCTATGGAGTCAACTAAAGATGGCTTAACAGGATTGGTTGATTCAGCAAAGGAGGGCTTCAAAGGGCAAGATAGTAAAACAAGAGGCAAATGGGAACTTTAAAGGGTGGAATGGTCTCAAAAGGGATGAAGGGCAGTTAAGAATCCTTCAACATGTTTTGAGGGGAGGGAAAGTGGTTGATCACTAACGAAGAGCAATTAAAAATTCTTTACTAAGTGATCACTGTTAGCTCTACTACATGTTGATGGTGTTCAAGGAGCCTAAGTAAGCTCATTTCCTCGGTTTTTTCTCAGAAAAGGTCAACACCGTTCATCTTCGTCCTTCTCCTTCACCCCGCTGCCTCTGTTTTTTCCTTCACACCCGGCATAAACGTTTGTTCTTCAAGCCCTGAGCACTAAGTTTAAGATCCCTTATCACCATAACCACGTGACCCCGCGCTCATATGCTCGCACGCCTTCATAAACCCTCCGCCGCAATCTCAGCCGTTGGTTTACCGCACCCCGATCCAACGGTCCCCGGCTGCGTCGGACCAAAAAACATGTGCACCGATATTCCACCATTTGATCATCTCTGACATGATCGGATGTCATTTGCTCGTCCCGCTCTCGCAAACTAACTGCACGTTAGCTTGCGGGGAAAGCGATTTTTGTTCCGTCACATCTGCCATGCGTCATCGTTTGGGTGGAATCGCGCAGCTTTGTACGATAACTTCCATAGGCCCTAAAGCAGTGCGATACATACCGCTTACCACCCATTTTCCCGTCCCCGCTCGTTATCTCCCATGCTACTCTTTCACTCGATGGCCATCGGATCTGTCTGCCTGTGATCCGACGGCTCACGTTTTTTGATCTTGTTTATACCCGATTCCTCGCGATACTTTGTGTCAAGCGCTCTCCCCCATCCATCTGCGCAATCCAACGACTGATATCTGTTCCCGTCAGACTCATGCCTCTACCATACTGTCCACTTCCATAGCCTGTCCCGTGCATCCAAAGGATGAAGGTAACCTGTTTGCCTGTACCTGGCGCATTTCATCTCCAACAACCGCATTCAAGAAACAGAGTGGCCGAGAAGAAAAGGACCAGCCTCGAGTAATTAAATGCATTTATTAGTTATGAAACTTCTTTCATACAACACTCCACCTGCTCAAGAAGGACAACAGAGTATCAGAAAAGATCAGATTCATTCATTAAAACAAGCAGATTGTAGCAGAGACTCTTTCAGATAGTTAAAGTGGTTGGTGGTCCATTATGACCCCTCCACGCATAGAATAGCAGAGCATTTTGTAATGAAACTCTATATATATCCAAAACACAGATGTAATCAGGGTTGATGGTTGTTGTTTTGATGTAAGGTTCAACTTCTGGAGACTGTAACTACTTTGATACTTGCAGTGTCTAGTCTTCATTTTCAGCTAATACAAGCTTCTTTTGCTGTTAATTGCTCACTTTCCATTTCTACTCTGTTCTAGGCTGTGCCTGTTATGCATTTGTTCATGTGCTCCTGATATTTAGCATTAGGGGGGCTGTCATCCCACCTCTGTGTTGAAGTCTAGTATGTATCATTGAATGTGTTATGCAGGTTTCTGTTTACTTAATGCCAGAGAGCTGTCATCTTATCTGTGCATTAGGAAATAGATTTGCAAACCTCCTTACTGGTTGCAGCCGGCCATCACATGGTATTGTGAATCTACTGGTGTGGCCAGTATTCTCCATGTTCACTTAATCCTCAAACTGTGAGTAATTGGTGGTCTAAAGCCTTGTAGTTTGGGGGTGTTCACCCATGTTTGGAGTTAAGCATAGTAGAAGTGGTTATCTGGCTTGGACAAGCATCATTCCTTCCATTCATCCATCTCCAACATTTTGTTGAATTTGTAATGTTCTCGAGCATCTCCGAGATCCAACCTAGGAGAGTTTCTTGGGGTGATAATATTAACTGGCACCGTTGCCGGGGAGAGGAGATTGAAGCTCAGCTTCCCTGGGAAAATGACACAGTTCCAAATTTTGATGATAGACAAAGTCTGGGCACATTTCTGGTTGTAATCATCTATCTGGCGACTCCACTGGAGGAAGACCAACCTTTGGCAACTCCACATTATAGTCTTGGCTCAGTTTGTGAGACACACTCAAAGAAATCCTCAGAAATCACCAGCTGTTCTAGTGCCTGACCTTGAGAAGATTGTTAACCCAAAGAAAACATCGTAGAAAGGAGCATCAAGATCAGGTAAGCCCAAGAAATCTTATTTGTCTCTGCATGAGAAGTTTTTAGTTGAGGATACACAGTTTGAAGATTTAGAGCCCAATATTGCTAGTGAAGAAATACCTGCAGAGATTCATAAAGCTCCTTGTCCATTTAGTTCCCCTTTGAATCTCAGTCCAAAGAAAGCTTCCCATATAGTCCATAACATCCCTTTGCCTCTGTCATCCATTACATTGCTTCAAACTACTAAATCTGCCAATGTCCTTCCACATACCCCAGTCATGGCAGGACAACAAGCACCTACGAAGATGGAAAGAATTATTGTTGCTAGGTATGGACCCCTGGTCTTTCCTGTTCCTTTGAATGCCATGCCTGCAGGAGAATATCAGAAATACATGCCTAAGTTCATTGGCACAGAGGGAGTAACAGCCGAAGAGCACCTTGAATCTTTCTATAGCTATGCTGATAACTTGGATATAAGTGAAAATGATGTATAAATGAGAATTTTTGTACAGATCCTTGATGGAGAGGCTAGAAAGTGGTTTAGAGAATTGCCCCCTGGATCTATTGTTGATATTGAAGCCTTAGAAGAAGCATTTTTGAAGCATTAGGGAGATAAAAAGGACTTTCTGTATTACCATACCGAGTTTGGTAACCTGAAGAGGGAGAAGGGGGAATCACTGCCTGATTTTAATAAAAGATTCAATCGTATGTATAATAAGATACTAGCTGAAGTAAAGCCTACCCCTACTTCTGCCAAACTTGCCTATGCCAATGCCTTTGACTCTGATTTCTGTTTGTTGTTGAGAGAAAGAATATGTGCTACTTTGGCTGACATGCAGGATGCAACACTAGAAGTGGAGTCTAATATTATGGTTGCAGAAAAGCTCGGGAGTCATGCTGATAGAAGAAGGCAAAGAAGTGAGGCTTCTTCTTCCTCTGCTTCATCTTCAGAGCCTAAATTAGATAAAATGACTAGAATGACAGAGTCATTGGCTATTGAGATAGCTAAGCTGAAGGTTGAACAGAACTTAGGAAAGGCAAAGCTCCCAAATACATTTGCTCCAAGAAATCCAAATCCATTCAGAAGAGAAAATAAATAGTTACAAATAATTCATAGGGGTAAAGAAGCTAACGAAGATCAGAAGGTTAAAACTCCTTTTCAAAATGTGGTCATGGAGGAGGAGCAAATTGAAGAAGAGGATGAAATTCACTGTATGGAGGATAAAGGCAGTGCTGCCTTTTTGACATTGGCTGCATACGAAGAATATTTGCTGCAGGAACAAGACAGTCAAAGGTGGGTAGAGAGGCTGTTATACAAACTGAGGAGCAGCAAAGATATAATTTGAGGTCAAATGAAAAAAATGTCAAGGAGAATCCCGCCAAAAGAGCTATTGTCCAAACAGAGTCACCGAATATCAGACAGAGAAGACTAGCAGCTGATCCAGTCATCCTCAAAGCACCAGTTCAAGAGGTAAGAGGTTCTGACAAGTTACCTTCCTCTTTCAGCTTTCAGTCAAAAGTCTAGAAGTTAAAAATATGTGTGCCTCTGGTTGAGTTGGTAAAGAGTGAAGTGTTTAGAAAGCCTATCCTTGAAGCTCTTGAGCTGGAAATCACACAAACCTCTACTGACTCTGTCAATTTGCAAGATGATAGGCCTGAAGTTGTGCTAAGTCGAATGAATGAACCTGCTAATGATAATTCTCCATCATTTTATGTCTCCTTGACCATCCATGACAAAATCATCCACAACTACCTGCTAGATACCGGGGCCAGCCACAATCTGATGCCTAAAGCTATCATGGAAGAGTTAGGCCTTGACATCACTAGACCATATCATGATTTATTCTCATTCGATTTGAGAAAGGTGAAATGTCTGGGGTTGATTAAAGATTTAGCTATTACCCTAACTTAGCTGCCCATGAAGAGCATGATGATGGATATTGTGGTAGTAGAGTTCCCTCCCAAGTTTGGCATGCTGTTGTCTAGAGGATGGATTAAGAGACTAGGTGGGACATTACAGAATGACTTATCTTATGCCACTGTCCCAGTCTTTGGAGGAGAAAGCAGGAGATTGTACAGAGAAGTACAGTTGGCATACATCATCAGTGATGAGAAGAATCCTACTAATCACCCCATTTATGCCATGGACATTGATTTTGGAGAATGTATCCTCCAAATAGAAGAATCTCAGAAGGCCTCAATGTAGCTTAAGAAACCAATAGTTCAGGCCAAGGAAGAGCAAGGAAGTCAGGTTTGGGAGATGTTCTTTGATGGAGCATGTTCCACGGAGACTGCAGGAGCAAGGGTGGTGCTGGTATCTCCATAGCAAGAAAGCACACATCTGTCTTTTAAGTTGGCTTTTCAAGTCACCAACAATATAGAAGAATATGAGGCTCTGATACTGGTCCTTAACGCAGCCAAAGACAGAGGAATCAGGAACATAAAGGTGTTTGGAGATGCTGATCTTATCATTCAGCAAGTAAACAGAACATTTCAAGCAAAGCACCCAAGGCTGAAAGCATACAGAGATGAGGTATGGAGACTCAAAGATTCTTTTGATAATTTCTCTATCTCATACATCCTTAGAGCCAAAAGTCATCTTGCTGATTCCCTTGCTGTGTCTGCTAGCATATTTATCCCCCCCATACCTCCCAGACTAGTTTACGAAGTCCAAATGAAATATAGACCGTCCTTGCCTGATAATGTCCAACATTGGAAAGTTTTTGAGGATGAGGCTGAAGTAAATAGATTCCTGCAAGTCATTGATGAGTTTTCTGAAATGCAAATTGACCAAGAAATGAAGCCTTGGAAGAAAGCCCTCAATCCCAGCTTAGAAACAAAATTGGCAAAGATAGTATTGTCCAGCTTCCCAGCAATCATATTCCTAAGGGTTTAATTCCTCTAGAAAGATTGTTTGACCAGAATGACGTGCCCTATAAAGCTGCCCAAAATGAAGATCAGTCTGCAGTCTGTAAGCATGATATAGGGAGTCCAGGTCAGCCAAGATACATAAATCTGTCCACGCATTTGTCTGCTGACCAAAGTTCTGAATACTGCAATTTAATGAAGCAATTTGCTGATGTCTTTGCCTGGGAATATAGTGACCTGAAAACATATGATAAGAAGATCATCCAGCATAAAATCCCTTTAGAGAAAGACACCATACCTTTCAAACAGAAGCTAAGACCAATAAATCCTATGCTCCTCCCTCTGATTGAAAAAGAAATTAAAAAGTTGATGGCTGCCAAAATCATAGTCCCTCTCAGATATTCAAAATGGGTAGCCAATTTGGTTGTGGTGAGGAAGAAAAGTGGAGAAATCAGACTCTGCGTTGATTTTAGAAATTTAAACAAGTGCTCCAAGAAAGACAATTATCCCTTACCCAAGATGGAGCATTTGCTGCAAAAAATCTCAAGAGCCAAAGTGATGTCTTTTTTGGATGGATTTTCTGGGTATAATCAGGTTGCTATACATCCGGATGATCAAGAGAAGACTGCATTCACCACTCCTTGGGGAAATTTTATGTATTCCAAGATGCCTTTTGGGTTGATGAATGTTGGAGCTACCTTCCAGAGAGCTATGGATATAGCATTTGTGGGAGAGAAGGATAAATTTGTCCTTATCTACAGTGATGAAATAACAGTATACTCCAATAGCCATCAAAACCATTTGCAACATTTGAAAAAAGTGTTCCTGAAGTGCAGAAGGTTTGGGATTTCAGTAAATCCTAAAAAATCACAATTTTGTTTAGAAGAAGGCAAGTTTTTAGGACATGTTGTTTCTGCTGTAGGTGTCCGAATTGATCCAGAAAGAGTAAAATCAATACAGACCTTGTCTATCCCGATATCAAAGAAGGAGATCCAGTCATTTATGGGAAAGATTAATTTTGTGAGGAGGTTTATACCAAATTTTGCAGAACTGCTGAAGCATATTACCTCCATGTTGAAGAAGGGGTCGGAAATCAAATGGTCTGATGCAACAAGAAAATCATTTGAGTCCATTTCAAAAGCTATTATGGATGCCCCTACTTTAATCAGTCCAGATTACAGCAAGGAGTTCCATATATTTTCTTTTGCCTCTATTGATACCCTTGCAGCAGTTTTATTGCAAGCAGATGAAGAAGGCTCAGAGCATTCGGTGGCATTTTTCAGCAAAACCTTAAGGGATGCTGAGCTGAGGTATGATATTATTGAAAAACAAGCATATGCTCTTATCAAGTCTTTGAAAGCTTTCAAATTTTATATTCTACATTCCAAGATAATTGCATATGTGCCTTTTGCGTCAATAAAAGATGTCCTAACACAGCCTGATGCTGATGGAAGAAGGGCTAAATGGATTACAAAGATGATTGAATTTAATATAGAACTGAAGCCCACCAAACTTATCAAAGGTCAGGGTCTTGCCAGACTGTTAGCTGAAGAAAATTGCAGAACATTGGACATAAATCTCATAAGCACAGATGCAGAAAGTGGTCAAACAAAAGAAGAGGAAGCAGCTGAACCAGGGAGAAAGCAGTCATTGGAAAAAAATCTAGCTTCTTGTGATTGGTACTCTGCAATAACTAATTTCTTGCTGAAGCTAGAAATCCCTCCAGGCTTAAGCACAAGTCAAGCCAGAACTATTAAGCTTAGGGCAACTAAATATTGCATTAATGAAAATCTACTCTATTGGAGGGATCCATCTGGATTGCTTTTGAGGTGTTTGGACAAAGAACAGTGAATTGAAGTTATGCAGCAATTTCACTCGAGTATGTGTGGAGGGAATCATTATTGGAGAACTACAACCCATAAAATTCTCAAAGCTGGGTACTATTGGCCCACCTTATTTTCTGATGTATTTTCATTTGTTAAATCTTGTGACAGGTGCCAAAGATTTGAAGGAAAACAACAATTGAAGTCCCTGCCCTTAAAGCCAATACATGCAAAAGGCCCTTTTCAGCAGTGGGGCTTGAATTTCATTGGAGAAATCAATCCACATTCCAGTGGCCAACACCGATGGATCCTACTAGCCACTGACTATTTCACTAAGTGGATTGAAGCAATCCTGACTAGAAAGGTTGATCATAGTGTGGTCATGAAGTTTTTGACAGAACGTATCTTCACCAGATTTGGTTGTCCACATAAATTAGTCACAGACAATGCAGCAGCCTTCAGGGAAAAAGAATTGGTGGACATGTGTAATTCAATGGGTATTAAACTTGTTCATTCCACCTCATACTACCCTCAAGGCAATGGTCTAGCAGAATCCTCTAACAAAAGTTTGATAAGGATAATCAAAAAGATATTGGAGGATAACAAAAAGAATTGGGATTCTAAGCTCAGGTATGCACTATGGGCTGACAGAGTAACCACCAAAAAATCCATAGGGAATTCCCCTTTCAAGCTGGTGTATGGCATCGAGGCTGTATTCCCCATTCAGTTAACTCTCCATGTAGCAAAATTCCTTCAAGAAGAAGAGCAAAGCGAGGAAGAGGACATGGCAAAAAGGATCACGGATTTGGCAGAGGTACACCAGATTAGAGAACAACTAGTTGACAAGTTTGCAACACACCAGAAAAGGATCAAGGAAGCTTTTGACAGAAAGACAAAATCAGATAATTTTCAGGTTGGAGACTTGGTCCTGAAGTGGGATGCACTGAAAGAAAAGAAAGGAAACCATGGGAAGTTTGATGCCTTCTGGATAGGCCCTTTTATTATGTTATGAGACCAGCTCACAAAAAGATAGAAAAGAGAGATCCACGCCTTAGAATTCAGCCTTTTCGAGGGAGAAACCTCCTTTACATTACATAAATGAGCAATTATTGGATGATACAAATGAAAAAACCTCCTTTCTATATATAGGAGTCTAAGGGGTCATAACATAATCAGAGCCGACATAACAATAATAATGTAAGTGCACAATAATAACAATAGTGGGCTTCTATAGGGCACAATAGTAACAATATGGGGACTACATGGGTACATCAATATAATAAGTGGGTTGTACTAATAACAATAAGGGGTTACACTAGTAGTATAGGGGCCTAACATGCCCCTCTCCTTCAAAAAGCATTGTCCTCAACGCTTGAGTAGTTCTTGATGCTTCTGTATAAAATTCTTGTCCTCCCATGTGGAATCTTCAGCGGGTAAGTTCTTCCACTTGATGAGATACTTTGAAATTGATCGATTTCGTAGCTGTCGGGTTCTTGTTTCTGTGACTGCTCGAGATTCCAATATGATTTTTCCTTCCTCTTCAATTTCTGGAAATATTGTTTGAATTGGGATATTTTGCAACTTTTGAATAAGTGGCCATACTTCTTTGTCCTTCTTCCATTCATTCCTTGCTTCATTTATCCAATCTGGTTGGATAATAAAAATAGCACAAAACAATGCTTCCACATCCTCATCCTTGAAGAGTCTTCCCATTCGGTAAGGTCGCCATTTTTTAAGTGCATGTAGTATTGCCAACATTTCCTTCTCATAAATAGCTTGCTTGAGATGTAGCAGTAAAAATACCCAATCACTTACATCAAAACATTTTTCACTATGATGTTGATCTACCTGTTGTTTCGTTTGATTTTTCATCGAAGTGGCATTATCCTTTAAAAGTTGGAGAACTTGTTGTTGATGTTTGATGTGATCTTTCACTGCTTGAACCTTTTTCTTCTTGATATGTCCTTCTATCTCTAGAGTTTGAGGAATGGTAATTTCTTCCAATCCTTTACAAGATATGGTCGGATTCATTTTTTGATGCTCGATGCGATCTTTCACTTCTTGAACATTTTTCTTCTTGATATGTCCTTCTATCTTGATAGTTTGAGGAGTGGTAATTTCGACCAATGAATTACAAGATATGGTTGGATTCATTTTTTCTTTCTCAATGTGATATTTCACTTCTTGCACCTTTTTCTTCTTGATATGTCCTTCTATCTTGAGAGTTTGAGGAGTGGTAATTCTTGCCAATGCTTTACAAGATATGGTCTGATTCATTTATTCTTTCTCTGGGGTGGGGTCCTGGCATATATCCTCTTCTTTTGATGTTTCTTGATCCTTTTCTTCCTCCTCTTCATATTCTATGTAAAATAATTTTTCCTTAGCACACTTATGACCTTTATTGCATTTGCTATCACAATTGTAACAAAGCCCTTTTTCTCTTTTTTCTTCCAATTGTTGTGGTGTAACCCTTGTAGGTTGTGGAAGGATAGGAGAAACAACACTTCCATCTTTATAGTTGTGAGGGGTATGCTTCCTGGTTATCATAATTTTACTTTCCACTATGTCACAAAGCCCTTTTACTCTTTCCAATTGTTGTGGTGTTGCTCTAAAGAAGGTGTTGCTCTTTGTATCCTTATAATGTGCTATCATTTCCTTCGAGAAAATTGACCACGTAACAAGTTGTTTACGAGAACAAAGCCCTTCATACCATAAAAATTGATCCAGTTCTAAATATGAAGATGCAATACATACCTTTTTTAATAGTGGTACACCATGTAGATCAAAATATTGCTCCATCTGATGTATCCAATTTACCAGATCCTTGCCATCAAACTTCCTCATCTTGCTTTTTCTTGATTTTAGGAGCTCGATCTTGAAACGACTGTAACTCTATACTTTTGGACCTTTAAGTTCTGAAATTGTGACCTATAGTAGCCCTTTGCATCCTCTTTTCAATTCCACCAGTCTAATCCAAATTGGATTCTCTAAGAAAGAGTTATGCACAATCTCCCAAGATGACATGATTATAGACCTTTCCAGAAGAGCGAACTTGTATGAAGTGCCACGTCTCACTGTTTTGACCTTTGGCTCTAAGAAATATATACAAGAAACTACATTCCGTCCTCTTTCTGTACCTTCTTACAAAATTTCAATCTGATGCTCAGATAGAAAGTTATGATGATTTTCCCCAGGTCACTTGTTTGGAATGTAATTTAGGAGTCTGTAAAAAGACCAACTTCTTCAGATCATATCTCCGTAAACGTAGTGCAAAAAGCTCTAAAATTTAGACCCGAGGTTCAACACGATGTTTTCTCAAATGGGTTTTTTTTTTAGCTTCTGAAACATCTCAAAAAAAACGTTATAGTAAAAATTCCACGATGACTTATTTGGAGCAACGAAACCCTAGAATCCAAAGCTCTGATACCAAATGTTATGAAACCAGCTCACAAAAAGATAGAAAAGAGAGATCCACGCCTTAGAATTCAGCCTCTTTGAGGGGGAAACCTCCTTTACATTACATAAATGAGAAATTCTTGGATGATACAAATGAAAAGACCTCCTTTCTATATATAGGAGTCTAAGGGGTCATAACATAATCAGAGCCGACATAACAATAATAATGTAAGGGCACAATAATAACAATAGTGGGCTTCTATGGGGCACAATAGTAACAATATGGGCACTACATGGGTACATCAATATAATAAGTGGGTTGTAATAATAACAATAAGGAGTTACACTAGTAGTATAGGGGCCTAACATATTATTTCACAGATCCAAGGGAACAATACCTTCTTACTGCAAAGTATGGGAGGAGAAGCAGTTTTTGATGGCCCAATTAATGGGAGGTTTTTGAAAATTTACGAGATTTAAGGTCTTTGGGCCTTAAAGTTGTAAATATGTTTATTTATTAGTTTTTAGTGTAGGTTCAGTTAGATTCCATGCCCAATAGAACACTAGGAGTTTTGCTGATTTGTTTTCATCGGAAAGATATTGATTTACAAGTTCTTGAGACCTCACAGGAAGGATCTCATCCCCAGAAGGAGCCAGTGTTATCTCTGCTACATGTTGATGGTGTTCAAGGGGCCTAAGTAAGATCATTTCCTCGATTTTTTCTTAGAAAAAGTCAACACCGGTCATCTTCCTCCTTCTCCTTCACCCCGCTGCCTCCGTTTTTTCTTCACACCCAGCATAAACCTCTGTTATTCAAGCCCCGAGTGCTAAGTTTAAGATCCCTTATCACCAAAACCACATGACCCCGTGCTCATATGCTTGCACGCCTTCATAAACCCTCCGCCGCAATCTCAGCCATTGGTTTGCTGAACCCCGATCCAATGGTCCCCTGCCGCGTCTGATCAAAAAAGATGTGCGCTGATCTTCCACTATCCGATCATCTCTGAGATGATCAGACGTCATTCGCTCCTACGGCTCTCCCAAACTGACTGCACATTAGCTCACAGGGAAAGCGGTTTTTGTCCCGTTACATCCACCACACATCATCGTCTGGGTGGAATCTCATAACTTTGTATGATTACCGCCGTAGGCCCTAAAGCGGTGCGATACATACTGCTTGCCACCCATTTTCCCGTCCCCGCTCGTTATCTCCCGTGCTACTCTTCCGCCCGATGGCCGTCGGATCTATCCGCCAGCGATCCGACGACTCACGTTTGTTTGATCCTATTTATACTCGATTCCTCTCGATACTCCGTGTCAAGTGCTCTCCGCCGTCCATCTGTGCGATCCAACGGCTGATATCTGTTCCTGTCAGACTCATGCCTCCGCCATACTGTCCACATCCATAGCCTGTCCTGTGCATCCGAAGGACAAAGGTAACCTATTCGCCTGTACTTGGCGCATTTCATCTCCAACAACCGCATTCAAGAAACAGAGTGACTGAGAAGAAAAGGACCAACCTTGAGCAGTTAAATGCATTTATCAGTTATGAAACTTCTTTCATACAACACTCCAACTACTCAAGAAGGACAACAGAGTATCAGAAAAGATCAGATTCATTCATTAAAACAAGCAGATTGTAGCAGAGACTCTTTCAGATAGTTAAAGTGGTTGGTGGTCCATTATGACCCCTCCACGCATAGAATAGCATAACATTTTGTAATGAAACTCTATATATACCGAGAACACAGATATAATCAGGGTTGGTGGTTGTTTTTTTGATGTAAGGTTTAACTTCTGGAGACTGTAACTACTTTGATACTTGCAGCGTCTGGTCTTTATTTTCAGCTAATACAAGCTTCTTTTGTTGTTAATTGATAAGTTTCCATTTCTATTCTATTCTAGGCTCTGCCTGTTATACATTTGTTCATGTGCTCTTGATATTTAACATTAAGGGGGTTGTCATCCCACCTCTGTGTTGAAATCTAGTATGTATCATTGAATGTGTTATGCAGGTTTCTGTTCACTTAATGCTAGAGAGCTATCATCCTGTCTGTGCATTAGGAAATAGATTTACAGACCTCCTTATTGGTTGTATCCATCCATCACATGCTCTTGTGCATCTGCTGGTGTGGCTAGTATTCTCCATGTTCACCTAATCCTAAAACTGTGAGTAATTGGTGGTCTAAAGCCTTGTAGTCTGGGGGTGTTCACCCATGTCTGGAGTTAAGCATAGTAGAAGTGGTTATCTGGCTTGGACAAGCATCATTCCTTCCATTCATCTATCTCCAACATTTTGTTGAGTTTGTAATGTTCCCGAGCATCTCCGAGATACAACCTAGGAGAGTTTCTTGGGGTGATAAAAATCACAATGAAAAACTAAGAAACAAGAAGCAACTAAGAATTTCTTGTCTATAATAGTTTGAAGAAAACATTAAGAAAGATAAACCTTTTAAAATAGATCGCACTGAAGCACTTTCCAAGATACCATTATTTCGTTTATCATTCAGATTTATGGAAACAAAGGTGATTATTAATCAACAGAGGAAAAACAATACTAAACAAGAGATATAGAATACTTGTTGACAATTGCTTTGCACGAGAATCCTTATGAAAGTCCTTTGCTTTATTCAATGCATCCAGCTAGCCATACAAGAGTTGCTCCAATAGCGTTTATTTTCCAAAATAACTTAGTTTACAGAAATTTCAAAGAATCCACCACAAAATACTTCGGATGAAGAAGTCTTTATACTAATTGTAAACTGAAATATCTTGAAAAAATATCAAGATTAGTTTCACAAATATCTCCAACTGTTTACATTAATAGAACTTAAATAAAGGACATTCAAAACTAATGAATATATTTGGCACTATTTTTATGGATTTATGGTGAAAAAGAAGAGAAAGACGAATTTGGTAGCAACTCTTAGTTGATGATAAGGCATCCCAGTCACTAACTCCATCCTTCCTTTGTGCATTCTGCCCCAGAAATTTTGCAAACATAGGGTCCAGTGATACGCTTTTATATCTCAATCTCTAATAGATATGTAAAATGTGAAAGAGGTTTTTTTAGATAAGAATGTTTTTGAGATATAACTCTCTCAATTTCTCAAAATTCATCTGCAGCTGTTCACAATATTCTCTGCAAAAAGATGTCAAAAACAGGATTTTGCACAAACTGAAAAATAAGCTGTGAAGACATGAACTTATCTCCCTTGGTAATACCTGTGTAAAAAGTGAGAGGGGTTTTTATATATGATCCTTTTCGGAACAAAAACTGCCTCCAATTTCATGAAATACTTCTTTGATTGGTCACAATAGTTTTTGAAAAAGTATGACTTAAACAGTGAATTTCTGAAGAATGTACCATTTCTTCTCTGATTTCATATTTTAACCTTAAATTCCTTTCAATTTTTTTTCACTTTTACTTTGGATACACTTCATTGTAGCTAGTGAAAGTGTTTTCATCTTTGTTTAACCCTTAATGTCTTCATGTTTACTTTTACTGCTCTGTTTTTTCATCTGTCTTCACTTTGACATGAACTTGTATACTCTATTGTGTAACTGTCTTCTTTGCTGTTTATCTTCATGGTAGCTGATTTACTTGACTTGGTCTTCAATCTAATACCCTTTAATCTTGATACACTTTAACTGTTATTTTATGTGTCCTTTTACCTTCAATGTGTAGTTTAGGTTTTTACTGTCTGTTTCAACAGTAAATCGTTTAATTTCTTGTTTCCTTTGCTTGTCTTTTTACTGTATGTTTTATCTTCCATCTCTGTTTGAATAGATTTGATAACAATATTGGAGTAAACATGTCTTATGACTAGTATTAAGACTGTTTATCCAAGGATGTGGTCTTTTGATCACCTGTAAAACAAAACAAATTGTTAAGAAAGCATTGGTTTGCAAGGGAGGTCGAAAAAGGTTTCATTTGAGCTTGAGAGGTCTATGGAGTGAGTCCAGAATGATTTTTGGGAAGTAAACCATGCTCGAATCGGTTAACAAAGGCTTCAGGTGGCATAGCTGGGTTACATAGGGTTTTACTACACAATCAGGTGAAAACGAGCAAAACTGGGGTTTTCGTGTTTAAATGGGTAAATGGTTGATATTGGCAGGTGAATGACAATTGGCGGCAACTGAATGACAAGACATTTTGTTGTTTAGTGGAGGCGGTAAATGGTTTATATCGCACCACTTATGGGGAAGGTGGTATTTAGCATTGGGCTAGCGATTCCATAGAGCCTTCGACGCGTGGTGGAGGCACTGTGCAAAAACCGCTTTGTGATCGCGCGCTAACGCGCGGTCACAAAGGGTCGCGCGATATGCATAATAGCCGTTAGATCTCAGGGACCCGATCGGACAACTGTCAGGGCTCTGAAGTGATGGGGATATAATGGAGGCGGACCCAATACATTTAAGGATTAATTAATTATATTGTGGTTGACGGGATTGGACGAGGAAGTTGTTAATTAACCGTGAGGGTTAATTAATCCCTTATTAATGCGGCGGGGGATTAAGGGCTGTTAATTAGTTACTGTTTAACTAATTAATTCCAGTTAATGATGTATTATGGTTATAACTAACCAAAGGAGCAGGATATATAGAAATTCGAGATTTTAATAGTTTAAATAATATGGGAGCGGGTGTATATGGGAATTACTTAATAACATAAATTAGTAGTTAATATGACTTTATGAAGTGGAAAAGCTCTAAGCATAAAACATTAAAGTGTGTATTTAAGCTTAGGCTAAGGTGAAAAAAGGGTTTTTGTGGAAATATTATAATTTTCCTAAGTTAAATAGGGTTTTACTTAGGAAAAACTTATCCAAGGTATGAATGATTTGTATGAAGGGCTATGATGATTAATGAATGGTCTTAAGTACTTAGGCTTTATAGATTATTGGGTTGAGGGTCTGGTCCCTCCAGTAGTTAGAGAAATTCTCTGAGCCCCCTAATTTGTTAGATGCCTTGGTACTTAGGGGAAACTAGTGAAAATTTAGGGAAAATGAGTAGGGAAGTTAATTATTTTGACTTTGAGTTCCTGATGTACTGTCTCCAATGTGAGTTGTGCTTTGTACAAGTGATGAAAGCAAAAAGATTTAAGCTTTTAACTTTAACCATTCACCACACATTTATTCTGCAACCATCATCTACTTACCCTACCTACTTTATCCTAGCATTTTCACTTCTTTATTAGGGTGCACTTAGACTGGAAAACCCTTATCACATTTTCTTTTCTTTTACATATAGCAGTCTATCTAAGTCTACACTTATTACATCCAAGGGCTCAGATTACATGTTGAGCTCCTTTTTCACTCTACCTATCTACTTATCTGCCAAGATTACACTGTTTGGTCAGATCTTTATTCTCTATTTCTACAACATGAAATTGAAATATGAACTAGCCAAGCTTAAACTGTTTGATTATTCATGAATTGTGGCATAGGTGACAAACTGCACACAATTGTTTATTATACAAAAGTAAAAAGTAGTGGCATTGAGACTTGCACACTTTCCTGGTCTTTTATTTTTGTCGGGGTTCATTTTCTTTCATTTTTTGACCATCTTTTTTCTTTTTACTCTTTTATTTTTCTTTTAGGGTATACCCTCTTTACATTTTTTAAATTTCTTGATTTTTTGGCAAATATGGAAAACCTTTGCAACAAGTAAAGGTAGGAACATATTACATAGCTCATCAAGTCAATCATGATATATAACACCTATTGGTATAGGAGCATAACATGTTACACATCAATTTGTCACACTTATGCAAAGTATGCCAAATCTGAGTCTTTTCGCTTTTTGATTAACTATGGTCATAAGTCCCCTAAAAGATGGAAGAAATACCTTTCAATGGTGTATAAGAATCCTAGATTAAATATCTAAAAAACCATAATATTTTAGGACATCGCGGGTCATCAATTAACAACCTACGATGATGCATGTTGCATAGTAAACAAAGAGCAATATCATCATTAACTGCCTATGTTTGGGTCACACTGATCTTCTTAAAGAGGTAACAAATAAAAAGTAAAAAAAGCTTCCTCTTCTAGAGCCCCATAGTTTGTATCTATTTGAATTGGTTTGGATTGAGCTTGATCTCCCCATATCTTGGGCCTTCTTCCTCCTATAGTGGATCCATCCCACTCATTGTGCATCTCTCTCCTCATTTCATGGATATCTCAACTTCCATTCCTTCCTATAAGTGAAATGCATTCAAAGAGAACTAGGTTGCCATTTTAGACCTCTGAACTTACTTACATGCTGCCAAAATATTCATTGGAGTTATTTTGATTTCAAAGGCTTGGGTTGAGGATCATTGCAAGGAGACTCCAACATCAAGGCACTTGGTTGTAATTCTCCTTCTCTTTATTATTAATACAAATACTTGTTTCTTTCCCATATGAATTTGTTATAATGTCTATTGTAAGGTTCCTCGATCTCTTTGTGTTTTATGATTGAATCTTTGATGTACTTTATGCTTTGTTATCTTGTTTGTCTTTGTCTTTGTAGGTCTTTGCTTGGAGCATCAAGGGAGAAAGATTGAAAGCTACAAAGGACATCAACAAAGATCATTACCAAATATTTCATGAAAAGGTATGAGCTTTGCATCCTATCTACATTTGTGTTTCATTCATAAATTAAGGAATGTTTTCATGTATTTGTTTGTTTATTTCTAGGCTTGGTTTTTTAGCCTAGGGAGACCTATCCTATCTGCAAGATAATATTTTTCCACCAAAAAGGGTCAGAGAGGAAAATATCTTGTGACCAATGTAAAAGATATGAGGGCTATGCAACAGTTGGAAGAAGGAATGACATGCATGGAAACTAGAAACAAAAGAGAACATGAAGTTGGAAATGTAAGTGAGGAAGAAGAAGAGTCCTCAGAAGAAGAAACAATTGGAGCTCGTGTAGAAGCTAGAATATTAAAAGTAGTTCTAGGATCTATCACAAATCCAAAACTAGATCTATCTTCTTACACTAGTAGCATGAATTGAGAATAGCTCATAGAATGTATTACAAAGATGAATAAATTATTTGAGTACGAGGAGAAGAAAGTCAAGTATGTTGTTACCAAATTGAAGGACGTGTAACGTTGTGGTGGGATGGTGTACAGGTTGAGAGAAAATGAAAGAATAAGCAAAAGATTAATAGTTGGGACAGAATGGTCACGAAGCTTAGAGGCAAGTTCTTACCAAAATATTATCGGCTCACTTTATTCAGACAAATGAAGAATCTTATGCAAATATTGATGACTGTGAGGGTATACACTGAATAATTTTATAATGAACATCAGGGTTAGATATGCATAAGAGTTCATAGAGAAGGCATCCAAACATATTAATGGTATCAGATTGGATATCTAAGATGAAATCAATGTGTTATCACCCAGAACAATAGAGGAAGCATACCAATTAGCTTTGAAGGCTGAGGAGAAGCTTGCAAGGAAGCAGTCTAGCAAAGGAAAATGTATTGTTAGAGGAAGAGGACAACATTCAACACGAAGAAGATCTACATCATAGAAAGAAGAAGCTAGTAGTTCAAGTCCACCAATGACAACAATAGGGAGACTCCAAAGGTTTAAGATAATTTTCCAGAGGACGAGGAAGAGGCAAAAAAAGAGAGATTCATTGCTACAGGTGTGGTAATAGTGGACACATGGAATATGAATGTCCAAAACATAGAGATGTGGGATAGAGAAGTGTTTTTTTTTGCCCCAGCAGAAGTTGTGGAACCAAAGGTACAAGAGGTAGAGAACTTACCAAAGATGGGAGAGTCTCTATTGCTTAAGAAAGTGTTGTTGAAACCAAATAAGTTGTTGAACCAACTTCGAGGAAGGTGTTGCTCAAGACTGTTTACAAAGTCCAAGGGAAATGATTCTAGATGGTGATAAATAGTGGCAACATAGACAACCTGGTGTCTACAAAAGTGGTGGAGAAGTTAAAATTGAGGAAAGTAGAGAATCCACTTATAAAATTTCATGGCTTCAAAAGGGTCATTAATTGTTGGTGAATGAATAGTGTGAATTGGAGTTGTAGATAGGAAGCTACAAGGATAAAATCTTGTGTGATATCATGCCCATGGGTGCGTGTCATATTATATTTGGTAGACTGTGGCAATTGATAGAGGTATTGTGCATGATGGGAAGAAGAACATTTGCAAATTCTAAAAGGATGGCATCAACCATACCTTGTTTCCATTGAAAGAAAAGGGGACATCAAAAAGAAATGATTCCAAGGAATTTTTGTTGAGTGGGAAAGATTTTTTGCAGTGAATGGAAGACAATGAGGTAATTTTTGTTTTGGTGTTTAATCCTAAGGTAATTCTCACTTCCACTATTGTGACTGATTTACCTTTTGAGATTCAAGATATGTTGAATAATTCTAATGATATCATAGTAGTTGACTTACCTAATGAGTTTCCACCTATGAGGATTATAACTCATCATATTGACTTAATACCGGGAGCAAGTCTACCAAACAAATCTCCATACAAAATGATCCCTTAGGAGAAGGAAGAAATCAAGAAGCAAGTGCAGGAGTTTTTAGATAAAGGACTAATCAGAGAGATCCCTAGCCCATGCACAGTACCTATAGTATTGAGCCCTAAGAAATATGGTGGTTGGATCATGTGTATAGATTCCAGAGCATTGAAAAATATTGCAATTAGGTACAAAATTCCTTTACCTCACATCGATGATTTATTGGACTGTTTGAGTGGTGCTAGTTGTTTCTCTAAGATTGATTTGAAGAGTGGGTACCATCAAATTAGGATTAAAGAGGGAGATGAGTGGAAGACAACCATTAAAACCAATGGTAGATTATATGTGTTATCTCCATCTCACCCAAAATTTCCTTCAGAGGAAAGAGACGACATGTAAACCTATTAGGTGGTGAAAGAAACTTGTTCCCCAATGATTAATCTCAAAATACTATGTATATTGGGTCCACGAGAGAGGGAGCTTTGGCAATGAAATTAAATGATTTTAAAGTATTCAGGCTAACATTCCAAAGGTTTGATCCATGCTTATAAACCACACAACTCAGAGCTTAGGTCACCCTCCATCCAAATCCATTGACACATAGCCTCAACTCCAGCGGCATACATGCGATAGGGTTAACGAAGGAGAAGACCCTTGGCATTGAAATGTTAGTGCTCATCCAATGACCATGATCCATTCTAACACCCAATGAAGAAGGCCTTTGATCCACAGTGTATCCCGCCGTAATGGGGTGGGGACCACCCGACAGGCAGTCTTCTCCCATTGGCTCGGCGATGTTGAAGGTATCAGGTATTAGGTTAAAAGGTAAAAGGTAATTGGTAAGGTCATGGATAACTCACCCTCCTGCATGAGCCCGTCCTCTGTCACCTTAGGAAAATCCTCAATTTCACGTGTCTCCCCATGCCTGATTTCGTCCTCCGCCACCTAGGAATTTATCCCTGTCCTTTGCATAAATCCCCTAAACCCTAAAACTACCTCTTGACAATGATCTTTCAGTCCCAGTCAAAGAACCTCTCACCTGAACCGCAACGCATGATTCAACTCTCTTCCCACTCCCAAAGGTCAAGGACGCCTTCCTACGTCGTATTCAATCCTCCCTGCAGGCTCTGGGTAACCCGACACTTCGACCTCATTGTTTGTTACTTTTGTTTTATTTAGAGGGATGAAGCACATGGTGCCTACAATTCCCAACACCCATGAGGTCAAAATCACTGGTGTTGGGACTTTAACATAAACCAAGACCCAAATAGCCGACCTTGCCTATCCCTTTACACTCACAAACCTTTGCTATGAAATGTTCACCGACCATGTGAGGAATGAGTTTCCTTTTAGGGTTGTGAATTCAGGGTTCTACTATCAAATTACCCCTCTAGTTCATCACCTCCCTGAGTTTGTAACTTGGCTAGCCGACTCTTATCAAAAGGAGAGGAATCACTTCATTTCTACTTCAAGGGTTGTAATCCTCGAGATAACCCATCTCTTAATCCAAAGAGCTATAAGTTTCCCTGAATCCTCTGCTATGTACACGTTCATTGATGCAGCCCTAGCTGGTCATTTTGCAACACTTCCAGCTGGATAGAAGCAATCATTCTTGGGGCAAATCCTCGCCCTAGAGGTCAAAACCTTGCCCTCAGATATCCAATTTCTTTTGACTCTCTTTAAGAAATTTGTTCAGCCTGTTTTAGCCACAATTTCTTATCTAATGGGTGAAGACACTACCCTAAAAATAAACAGGGTCGCTTTGGGATGTTTACATAAAATGAAGCAATATGTGGGTCAAATTAATATCCTAAAATATCTTTCAACTTCCATTGCTTCCAATTCAGCTATTTTAGGGTCTCCTCTTACTTTTGCTAGTACTAATTGATTTTCTACTTGTTCCTCTACACCCACATTGAAGGGGTTCAATGTCTTCACTTGGATGTGTTTTCCCCATATAAAGAACAAAATTTAGTCTTTGACTAGAATATCTCAGTGAGGAAGATACCTGGTTTGGGTGGGTACTCTCATTTCATTTTGTCTTTTATGGCCATTGCTTACCAAATAATCCATGGGGTCCCACCTCCAAGAATATTAATAGAGCAAAAGGAGCTCCTCCAACTCAATGAGGAAGCTGCCATTGGAGACTGGTACCTCTATGAGGATCACATAGAAATTCAAGTTTACAGATGTGAACTCCCTCCATATCATCTGCCAGTATTTTTGCCTATGAGGATATTTTCCCTCAAGTTCATTAGGAAAATCCTCAGTGTAGACATACTCCACTTTGTACCGGAAAAGAAAGGTTACATTTTTAAAATGGGACAGTCGGTAGGCCCTTTTGTGATAAGTACTAGACAAGCCTTCAAAATAGTTGAGGCCTTGCTCGAAGCCATGGAGTTTGAGAAAGGACAAATTTGGCATTACGATCCCCGAGGAATCCTTGCTCGAAGAAGGGAAAATATTAAAGCCTCAACTTATGTACATGATCCTAAGCCTCGAGGTTGAATGGAAAGCTAACTTTGATTCCTGGCCTCTTAATACAGAGATGGAGACTGAATCCCTAGTCAATAAAAACAAAGCACAAAATAGGACTATTGACACTTCAGGGACAACTGACATGGAAGAGGGACATGTTCATAAAAGGGAACGAAGTCAAGGGCCCGAACAAGAATAATAATAGTAGGAGGAAGAACAATGTATTCATCCAGAAACACAAGTGTTTGATAGCCTAGGTTTCCATATCAACCTGGAAATACCACCAATTGCTTCATCAACATGCTCGACTGAGGTAAATATCCTAGAATCTGAGGAAAGCCTTTATGCTACGAGAACAAATTGGTCGCAAGGGAAGGCCATCCAAGAGAGAAGCAAGAGAGAAAAAGAAAAGTTACACCAAGAAATGGCCTCCAAGATAACTCCTCGCCACACTAGGGTACTACCTGCGATGGGCCTAGAGAAAGAGGATATGTAATTAATATTGTAGCATCCTTCAATTCAAACCCTGCCTTCTGGCTCTTAGTTCCAAGATTTGGATGTGTCTTTGGATTTGACTAGTGTCCCTTTGGCAGACAAAGACAATTTACACAGGAAAGTGGGAGAGATGTTGTATAACGACATCAACAAGCACCAGATGACCATCGACCAGGCTCAAACTTATATAGAGAAAATCTCTGAAATGGTAAAGATGGAGAAGATCAAGTCCCGTGCGATTTTCAACAAAAGTAAGTATATAAAGAGATAATAATGAAGATGGGTGTGGATCTTGAGGATAAGGTAGCAGTGGTAGTTGTCTTACAAGCCACTCAAAAAGAGAATCTGGAGTTAAGACAACAATTAAAGATGCCCAAGGGTGAGCACATTCAAACTCTTGAGTTGATCCAGAGTGAAAAGGAGAAAGGGGCCTTAATGCAAGAGCTGACCGAGAGCAAGAACATAGTTATTGCCTTAGAGCTGACAGTAATGGATTTACAAAATAGAATTAGTTCTCATGTTTGCATGATAGTAGTGCCTAAAGACCCTCAAAACCCCATTGGTCACCTCACTAAGGCATTAACTGAGTTGCGACTATCTGAAGGGAAGTTAATGAAAGCTCAAAGTGACTTAGAGGCTGCCAAAGCTCAAGTAGCTCAGAAATAGAAGCTACTCCAAGCTTCTTGTTATAGCTCCAAACCTCACTCTTGATGTTTGTGATGCTGCACTCATGGCCTAGGGCAACCCCTCCTTCCAGACCTTGTCCAAAATTTAAAAAACAACGTTTTATTCCCTATACGCAATATTGCCCTGAGCTAAACGCATGTGTACGCGGGTCTGTGTATAACCAACCTGCGTATATGTCTTAAAACAGTTAAAAAAAATAAATCTCCTTAATTTCGGGCGGAGATCATGGGTTTTACCTACTGATTACCTATTAGTGCCCGTGGCCCAACTGTTCCTAATGAATTCCCAACTAAAAAACTACTTTGGGAGATGTATAAAAAGGCTTCAATGGGAAGGCCTAAGGGAGGAGAGAGGAGAGAGAAAGGTTACTATGCTGAGATTTCCCTGACCAGGTCTGAAGATCCTAGTGCCTCCTGCACTTCCCCCATTTACAAGAAACCCTTGTTTCCTTGTGTGATGATGTCTATCTACTACTTGAGATATCATGGAGTAAGTCATGGAAGGAGTTTGTTAAAGGCTTGAGGCTGGACGAATCTGGAGGACGGTTCCGCTTGGAGCCTGCGAAAGGACGAATCAGGTGAAATTATTCCTTTATGTACTTTACTTGTCTATAATAAACGAAACACTTGTCTTTGTTCCTGATATAAATCTTCTTCATGTTTATGATATCCATGTTATGATTCATATATGAATGGTTGTTTAATTGCATAACTAACTACCTTTCAATATACTATGAAGATGATTTCTTTATGATGTTTAGTCCATATATTGTTGTACTCTCTTAAATTGATTGTTTTGCAGGTTGAAGGAGCAAAAGGAACTCCAAGAGGGTTTGGACCCTGGTAGGATCTTCTCAAACGAAGGACCCCCAAGTGCACCCCTTATTGTATAATTTTCTTATATTAGCATTATGGATGTATGGAATGTGTGTTTCTCTGTATAGACAACCTCCGATTTGCTAGGGTGTCAACCCAAAGACCCTAGGGGAATTCATCCCTTAATAGAATTGGCGACTCCGTTGGGGAAAACAGTATTCTTGTTCCTAGTTTGGGTTTATTCAAGCCAATCAGGGCTTAGCTGTCTGTTTGCTTGTTGTTGCTGTGTAGTCTGTTCCTGTAGGAACTTGAATTGTAAGTTTGATCAGTTTCTTCAGACTGTTTTTTTTTTTTTTTGAAATATTTTATATACGTTGTTTTTCTTATTTACAGAAGCGTACATATGCATGTTTCCTTAAGTAAACCCACGTATACGCAAGTTTCCTTAGGCTCATTTGCTTATACATGCAGCTGTACATCAATATAGTCGCGTATATCTTGTAATTTTCAAGATATTTCAAATATTTTGTTTTCTAAAGGTCTGTCTGCTAGTCTGATTCAGTCCTGAACAGTTACTTTTCTGTGACAGTCTTTAGTTTTACAGCAAGTATCTGATTTCAAATTCTCTCTGATCGTGGAAAGTGTTGGTCTTATTTGTCTTTGCAAGCGTCATCATTTTTGTTTAAGCACGCAAGATTTCTTGCTGGGAATCTTGGCTGCTCTGATTCTTCAGGGCAGGAAGATTGATCTCAATCTTTGTGTCAAATCTTGTTTTGGTGACCTTTTTGTTTGCTTGTTGAAACTACATTTTTGGTGACCATCTACTTTTCTTGTTTTCCGAAAGTTGTTGATTGACACTTTCTTGAAAATTGTCTTTTTGATCTTTTGGTCTTTGTTGCCAAAACTCTCATTGCTGCTTTTGATTGTTAAGAGCATCTCGAAACACATTTTTATTGTTGAGTTTTCATCCATTTTGTGTTGTCAGCTTGCAAAGTGTTTTGTTGCTGGATTTTCAATCATAAAGTTTTAGTCTTGTTGAGAGCACTTTTGAAAAGACGTTTTTGTTTTTGCTTTTGGAGAAAACTTTTGAAAAACTCGGTTTTGATTTCTTGAACTTTGTTTTGATTTAGTTTCTTTTAGTGAATGAAAGTGCCCTTTCTGTTTGTCTTGAAACTTGCTTTTAGTGTAGAGACGAAAATGAGCATTAGCAACTCATATTTTGTCTAAACATTTTAAGTGGCAAATCATATTGATAAACAAGTTACTTTCGTTTCTTGATTTAGAATAGTCTTAAGTCTTGCATCAGGATGTACTCATTGCATTAGGATAAATTTGCATATCTTTTTAGGACGTCCATAGTTTTGTTAACTTTTGTGAGTGTGAAGCATGAGTAAAATAAAAGAAAAGAAAAATTTCTTGCTTTCTTTGAAGTTCCTCTGAACCTAGTAGAAATTTCTTTCATCGAAAAACGAAAACAAGTGCATTTGCATATAGTTTGGTTTTTATTAATTTCTTTTGCGTTAAAACACCACTAGTTTCACTTCCGCTTATCCCTTGACTTGAAGAACAGCCCATTTAAAAACAAGCGCTAATTAAAATATACTAGAACTTTTTATAATTGTCAAGTTAGACACACCAACAAGTTTTAGGATATTTTAAGGCCTTGGATTAGGCGAGTGGAGAGATAACTCTCCAAGGCCATTTAAACTGTCAAATGTAGGTTTTAACCCCGTACATAAATTACCTGCATACGAATTCTAAAACATAGAAAATAAACAATGCGAGAGCATAACACATAAAACACATATACACAGAGATTTTCCCCTGGATCCCAAAACCGGGACTACCAGCTTGATTTTTCATTATATTCTTTTCAATGTTACAATACATATTTATACATGTTGAAGCATCTAATACCATGGACCAAAAAACCATAGGTAGGTTCACCCAACCTAATATAGGGTCCAAAAATTGTTTTTCCCGGGGCAGCGAGGGGGGCTACCCGCCCCCCTCAAACCCCCCAAACAGGATGGGGCTGCCACCCCCCTGTGACCCCCCCGCTACGCAATCGTCACAACAAAGGGGGGGCTCCACCCCCCTCTAACCCCCGGTTCACTACGTAGGTTAGTCGTAGAAAGAGTATAACACAACCCAACATCAAACATAGGAGTCTGAATAGTGAGTGAAAATCCAATAGCGTTAGGGAGACCAGGAAAGCTCCAGATCTGGGAGTTAAGCACACAGGTTTTTGAAGACAGGGAAGAGAGATACCCCGTCTCCTACTTGTCAGATCTTACCTCAAGACTGTTCCACTTGGCTTCTGACACGAGTTGGTAAACTTAGTTGCTACTCTTAGGGATCTACACAGGTGGCTATGGAGGGGAATCCCGTGGCACTTGAGGTCGATGTTGTATCACTCTCAACGGTACTACTGGAGGGCACCCTTGCGAAGCTTGGGGGCTTGCACCAGCGCAGGCTGTTGTTAGGAGGTTAGCGTAACTTCCTCTGTTACCTTCGCTGATAGGACTAGGCCGTCATTATCCCAGACTATCTTCAGAAGGCCCCTTACTTCACTTTCTTGTATTTTGGTGTCCGGTCCTCATCACCCGGAGCGGAAATACTCGAAAGTTGTTTGACTAGCTGATATCTTTTAGGGAATTTTTAGTGTGTGCTCTGTGCTCCTAGTTGGCCTAGCTTTCAATTTTTTGAGTCTTTAGCTAGATCTTAATAAAAAATTCAAAGTGGCTGACCAATCACCTAGACGGTCTCGAAGACTTCGTGGTCTTTCACCACCAAGTTTAGAGCCTTCTCCTAGAAGGCACAGAGGTAATAATGCCAGTGGGTTTCGTCACATGGAAGCGGATGCATCGGGGATTGATCCTTCTCACAGGGACGTTAGTGTTCAAAACAAGCCTAGTACTTCGGCGGAACAAGAGAGGAACACTCCAGTTCTTTCTCGAGTTCTTTTTCAATCGGAAGATAACATAGAAGTAGAAGAATTTCAAGAGTCGTTAGCGGCTCCAAATTCTCCCTTACCTTTTAGTTATCCAGAAGTATTACAATATGTTGGGTCTCTGACGCATAGACCGTCAAGTCCAGGTCATATTACGCACTTACCATTGATGGCTACTACTGGAAGCATGGATTCTACCACAAGTGCTACAACTATGCAGACTCCAACATCAATACAAGGGGGAGGAACTATTTCCATCCCCTCTGCATATTTATTTGGGTCTTTTGCTAGCACATCTTTTGTTGGGTCTAACTCCATTCCTTCTACGAGTGGAAATTCCCAAGCCAATACTTTTAGTACTGGATTCTTCCCATTTGGCACCCATTCACAGGGTATTCTGTCAGTTCCATTTAGTGCCTCCACATCCATGATGGGTGGATTGGCTTCATTTCAGGGTTTTCCTTTTGGAAGTGGTCATATACCACATTCCAACCCGATGATCAGATTGTTGTGGCCAGCAACAACCCCCCTTATTCAATTAAGTATCAGCCATGATACTGAATGAATGGGGACCATTAGTTAATTTTTAGGAAAATCAAGAGTTTCTTTTTGAAGTCGCAATCACACGCTTGAAAAAATCCTCTTAGATATTTTAAAGCCTAAGTCTATGGTAAAAGAGAAAACCTTAAGGTCACATTGCAAAGGATCGGAAACACCTTCATTTCCATTTTTATGCGCAACATCCTCGTATTAATAATGACATCGCATCGCAAATTAGTAACGCTCATAAAGAAAAACTTAAAGATTCGCCGATCTGCGATAATGCCGATCGCTAGATCGCATATCGCAGAAATGAGCCAGGCGAGATTTGGTGAACATCAAATTCCTGCGATCTGCGATATTGCGATCGCTGCAATGCCACATCCATGCGATTTGCGATGACACGATTAGCAATCGCGCGACATGCGAGGTTACGTCAGCAAATCATAAATCACTTCGGTACGAATCCCTCGGGCGCGCCATTCAAAGAAAAAGCCACTTACTATAATCTGACCTGAAATCATGCGCTTTTAATGATAGTAAATGAATTAGTTGTTAGTTATTAAATGGATTAAAGACGCGTGCCTTGTTAGAGATTTGCTTCATGTAAGGTGGCATATCTGAATTATCTCTTGCATTTAAAACTCTCCCATCACCTTTCTGGATCAGTCATTTCCATTTCACTCGTAACCTGCAGGAACAAAACGCGAAGACGACTCAGACAGAAACGCAAAGCGAAATGGGAAAGAAGAACAAAGCTCAAAGCTCCGAAGCAAGAGAGAAGACCAAGGAGATGGCACCCCTGTACACAGACACAGCCTGCAACAAAGACGTAGGGATATCAACATGGGACGGTATGTACAGGCTGCTAGAGGAAGAAAAGCCTAGAATAATGAAGGTGACTGCTGTCGCGGGTGCACCACGCTCTTCTGAGGCGTCCTTGGAGGACCTAGCATGTTCATTCCTTCACAGAATAGCGGCAAGACCCAAAATTCTACCATACACAGATATGATCAAGTGGATATTGGATGATGCAGAATTGAAGGGCAGACAATTCAAAGTTCATGGACATGGGCTTGTAGGATCGTTTGCTGCGCAAGATTTGAAGCTGATGTATCATCTTCCTGAACCGCAAGCGACCTATAATGCACAATTCGTTAAGAAGTTCGCGGCGGAGAATCCAGATCTATCAGACACCACTAAAGAATGGTCTAGAAGAGACGAGCCGCTAAAAAAGGATAAAAACGATATGTACAACACTGGTTCCCTCACCTCTCCATATTGTTTTGCTGCGGCTATGCTCTGTAGGTTATTTGGGATGCCAGATATCAACAAGTTTTCATCTGAGTGGCTGCCATTAATTGATGTTGCCACCAACTCCGACATCCTAGATTGGGCCAAAATCCTTTCAGACACTCTATACATGGCTGTTCTCAGTTACCGGTCTAAAAGATCCTTCTCTCAAAGGGTCTATCCTCCTTTTTATCTGTCTGCCTATATTATGGATTCTGTTTGTCTTGTATCTAATTTTCCTGCTATGGGTTGGAAATGGACTACCCAAGACCCATTGCCCATCCATGTTTATCATAAGATCTTATGGGATTCCCAGTTTGCCCCTCATTTTTACCAGATTTGCCATGGGGTTATTTTGCCACTATATAGAATGATATACGATAAGGACCCCCCAAGGTGCTCCCCGAGGCCCAAATTGACATCATCCCCGTCGCAAGATGGTTTGGGGAAGAATGGTTTACTTACATTAGAGTTTTTGAAAGCACTGTACCTCCACATGTCCTACCCCTATATATCCCTGATAAACTTTTGGCCCGGGAAATTGCTTATCAAACCTGTTCTGAAGGCGGCTTAACCAAGGACCTAAAGGACAAGAAGAAGGCCATTTGGCCTCAATTTCCCGTCACTTGTGGGGCCTTCTCTTTGTTCGATGTATGACACGCTTTTGGCGAGGTGGAGAATGTGACGTGTCTTCAATTATTTAAGCTCCCAGTGAGGCCATTCGACCCAAATGATGTGGCCCAAGAATTCACAACGAACGTCAAGATAAGAGTGTTCTCTGGAAAGAAAGATCTATTTGATGATCTCTTTCAGAGTAAGAGCTCGCTCAAAGAAATTTTTCAGGAGGCTTAGTCGAGGTTGTCTTCAGGTGACCTCCAGTAATTCACGTTATACAGAGAAAGAAGGATGGCTAGTATTCCACTAGAGAGGCTGCGAATACCTACTAGGGAACCAACTCCGAGCATCAGCCTCAGTGAAAACACCAGCACTTCCAGGTCTAAGTCCAACACCGCACTAGAAGTATCTGAGCATCCTGAAGAGTCTGGTCACAAACAAGGAAAAAACGAAGAAACGACCAAAGACACAGCTCAGTCGAGTGCAATGTCTCAGCAGCAAGTTATCGCCTCACCACCAAGAGATGTTCCCCCTCCTGTCATCGAAACACCCCTTGTCACAACAGAGCTAGATAAAGAGTGGGAAACCTTCAATGAATTAATTAATCTTGAAGGGCAAGTCCCGAAGACACCTGTGAGCAATACACAGGTGGTGCAAGAAGTCGTTTCGACCATGGTCAGTAGCGCCACAGAAGCTGAACACCTTCCTATCGCTCCAACCTCAGAACTTCTACTTAACGTAGAAGAAATTCCCCCACTGGATGTATTCTACAGTCCCCAACACAAAGCAGTCGTAAGGAGACAGAGAAAGAAGAGAAAGCTTGAGGATACATTGTCTCAAGGTGCTGAACATCTGGACGTCTTGTGGAAAGACCCAAATAATAATCCGACCGAAAATCTCACGAAGTTGTCTCAGATTGCAGGAGCGTATGCTTCTGCAACTATTGACAAGGCCTCTGAAGTTCAGCAACTTTTAAAGGAACAAGAAAATCATATACAACTGCTACAACAACAGTTGCAACAAGCCAATGCGAACACTGAAGCTTCCAGACAGCTCGAAAAGCTACAGGAAGACTTTCAACAGATGCAGATAGGCTATCAAAAAAGTCTTGAAGAAAAAGAAAAACAGCTGCAGACGGTGCAAGAAATGCATAAAGATGAGCCTAAGCTGGCAGAGTTTATTTCAGAGTCCATCGGCTTGAACGAGCAACTACTGCAGAAACAGGAAGAGTTGGGACGTAAAATATCACAGTGGAGGCACTTTTGTGAGCTGAGTGACAAAATCACCAGTCAGGTGGTGGAATTGTGGAGTGATTATGATCAGAACGACAAGAGGGTGACAGAATATCTGACTTGGCAAGATGATGAGGAAGGGAAAAGAGCAGGGGCACCTAGGATTAATGAAAATCATAAGGAGCTTCTCTTTAATAAATGGGACGAACAAATCACGCAGGCGGAGCAAGCAGCAAAGACAGCGGCGACACAGGCGAGCATTCTTATCGACTGTGTAAATGAAAATTTACACAGGGCCAATTTAATTACAGAGACCATCCCGGGGTACCTACCAAGCAAGTTGCAACTGGAGACAGAATGGAGGCAGAAAGCGCAGGCAAAAGGGAAAGCAATCTAAGCATTGGCTAGGCTGAATTGGGAAGGTTACTGGACATACTTGGTTAAACCACACAGCTAATGGATGACGGTGAAGTGCATTACGAACGCAGCCGAGAAGGTAGCGCCAGCTCTCATAGATGCCGTGTTCGCAGCCCAGCTCAACGCAGAAATCAGCCAGCCGACTCTTCTCAAGCCTATGCTGGACACTTGCAAGTTCAAAGACCAAGTTCACAAATGATTTCATTTAGAATGTTGTTTTTTCTCTTTTTACTAGATTAGAAAAAGGACGGTCATTTGAAAACCGTATCCTAAAATTTTGTAATGATACTATTATTAGAATTAGGAAGTAGTATTTTAACCCTTCTCATTGCATTGGAGAAGGGTCCAGAAATTTGTCAAAAACTTGTCCTCGGAACATGCACTTCTGCACCCTCAGAGGAGGTTTTGATGAATGGAAGGATCGAGATTTATTTATGTTTGCATTTTAATGTCTACTACTGATGTTGCACTCTGTACTCTTGGTAGATGTTAGAAGTAAGTAGAGATGAATCGTTATTGCTTGAAGTTTGTGAGTAAAAATCAGTCATAAATGGTACTTTTATCTCTTGATGAATTTCTGCTTATATTCTTGAAGTGATATGCAGTTTTAGTTGTTTATATGTTAATGTATGGATGTCTGGGTTACCATTTGGCACTTCTGTACGGTGGAGTCATTTATTTATGCTTGACGTATGAATAACTTATTATGCGATATGCTGTTCACAACTGTTTTGCCTAACTTCTTATGCAAAATGGTTTATCTTAATTGATTTATATTCTTATGACAGCTGAATGATCTTTATTACCAGTTGTTGTATGAAATCTTTTTAGATCGCATAATGAAAGAATTATATCTCGGGTTAACATAGATTAGATATGTTGTTCTCATTAGATTATAATAACATAGATTTAGTTTATAAGTTAGATTTGAGTTAGCTCTAAAGTACTTCCAGAATCAACATAATCAAACCCTACACACACACACACACACCCTTTAGATTGGGAAGCTGGTCCCATTATCCCCAGTCGGACCCGCTACACCAAACGGGCAAGGAGCCGCCAACCAGGTTCCCGACTGGGTGGGTATCCCCCTTGTTGTTGACCCGATCTTCGGGCCCTCAACATATTTGGCGCTAGAAGGAGGGCCTGAGCATAGTGTCTGTTGGAATGTTTTCCAAATTATAAATCTTGAAACAGGATGGCTGCTCATAGAATTCCTATTTGGAGTTGCATCCATGTTCCTACCTCTTCCAACACTCCACCAGATGTGGTAAGGCTCTTGTCTTAGGTAAAATTCAACGGTAAGAATAATTCTTCTGGATTTAATCATGCCCTTCAGTTCATTCAAAAAGTTTCGAGTTCTAATATTCAGAGAATTGATGAAGGCGTTTTGTGCAGTATTTTTACTCTTACATTCACAACGGAAGCTAGAAAATGGTGCAGAGCCCTCCCAGTTGCATCGATTCACAGCTGGGACCAATTTGTTAGGACTTTCATCTTGGAATTTGATTGTTATGACTACGACTAGGTATATGATGAAATTGATTATCTGCGGAAACAAGATGAACCCGTAAGAGATTTCAATATGCGATTTCATCTTAAATGTCTACAGTGTGATCTCGAGGATGAGCTAATAGATGAAGAATCTTCAGATTATGATGAGTATTCCCTACCTCCTATATCTGACCAAGCAGAAATTAGCTCGACCTTTGTTTCGTTTTCTTCTAATATAGATGAGCATTTCAAGTCAAATACACAGATCATCCATAATGAAGAAAATCTCCAAAGCCTAGGAGTCATGCATGCTCTAATGCCAGAAAATAAAGACGAAAATGCTGAAAGGGAAACTACCTTGGAACCAGAAGATGACTCTGACATAAAGTCAGACAATATCATTTCAAATCAACGAATGCCTATGCCAAGGTTAGATCAACCAACTGTTTCTCTTTCAGAAAGTATCAGCACACAAAGGTATGATCTAAAACCCGATGTTTATGATGAATCTGATGAACAATTTTTTTTTCATGATGCTTTTAAATGCATTGTTCCAAATTCACATTTTTCTCTTTATCCCGATATTTTTAGTAATGACAATGTTTCCCCTCTCAATATCAAGCATATCTCAAAAAACACAGAGGGTTATTCAAACGACTCATCATTAGGTTTTCAAGATAAAGAGACCACTTCAGCACAGCCTTTGATCAATGTCAAACAAGAGCTGTTTGACCTCCCTTGTCTGAAAATATATAATGAAAAAGAGGAACCTAGGGAAATCTGTAGAGTCTTTTGCGATAGTTACTTTGACAATGAGGATGTTGTTGAGTTATCTCAAGTAACTCAACTAGGGTCAGATAACAAGGAACATCTTAAATCAGAAATCATATCGGCCGACCCTCATCTCAAAGTAAAAGCTCATTTGAATAATTTTACTATCCAAGACAATACCCCGATCTATGATTCATATCATGAGGAAAGCTCCATCCCTGTTCGCAATCATAACTTAGTTCCTGATTCACAAAACCTGGCCAGTTTTTGTGAGGAGCAAGATGTTACAAGTAACTCCCAGTTGTGCGGTAACACTATTTGTATAAATACCCAATCATTTCTTTCCCACTTGCACTCATTTTGTACAAAATCGGATTTCTTTTTAAATTTTCAAACTTTTGATAGATTATGTTTTAGCGATTTATACATGAGAACTTTCATTTCAAACGAAATCGCTAAAAACTCAGCGTTAACAAACAACAGGTTACAAGCCATTGAAACTAAAAAAACATATTCACAATTTGACTTGTTATCCTTCCTATTGGGAGATCATCAATTCATAACAGAAATTCATCCTAATTTTTATGATCCAATAGGTATCCAGTTGGAAAAGAGCTCTCATGATAAAGGAAAATCAGACAGAATTCCAATTGAGGTTATATGTCCTTATTCCATAGCCAATATTTATGATCCAAGGAAAGTTTGGTTCTTTTTACTCATGCTTGGAAGATTCATACGGCTAGGAATAATAATGAATAGATGGTTCCATTGGAAATTTCATTTCACATAGTTATTTCCTGTATATAGTTAGAATAGGAGTAGGAGTAATTTAGCTAGGTTATTAGGTTTGCTTTTAAATAAATCGATAGGCAAAGTTATTCATATTCTCTACATAACCCTAGGGAATGTTTGCCTCTCATAATAATGTTTGTTTTGGTTAACGGCATTTGGCATTTACTAAAGATGCCTTTTCTCTGTTAAAATTTTTTGAAACCTCTGCTTCTATGAACAACAAATCTTTTAGGAATTTGATCTTTATTATCAATAGAACTTTAACCCAGATATGATGATAGTTTCAACTGCCGAAAAATTTGAAGAAAGCTATCTCAGTGAAGGATTTGTTTTAGGTCAGTACAATGAAAGGTATCAATATTAAAATAAAAATTCTCTGTGAAAGCAGCCATTTACCAAAAGCAGCCCTATCATTGTCGTCCAGAACTTTCTTAAGGAAAGAAAATTTGACTTCCTCCCTGCTAAAGGAAAACGCAACATTCAGAGGAATAATCTAAAAAGACACTATATCTCAAAGAATGAGAGGTCTCATCACGAGCCGGCTTATCATGATCACAGATATTATAACTTGCTGACTTTGCCAAAACTATCTACCAAAACAGGGCAATGGCTCAAGATTGTTGCAATCAAAATGCAAGGGGTCTCATCACGAGCCAGCTTGTTCAGCAAAAGTGTAAATCAAGTGAATGAATGTGTCATAATTTGGCCACCAAACCAAGACATTGTTCTTTAGAGAATAAAAAAGGAAAAAGTGTCAAGGATTTTCTCTGAAAAAAGTTGTAAATAACCCTAAGCAGGATAAAGGATCATTGTTGGGTAATAGGTAACCTTGTCGAGGCTATGGACGCCTGCTGGCAGTAGAGGCTCTACTTGCGACAAAGGAGCATATTTAAAAAGGGCTGATACATAGAGAAGACTTTATTTTGTGTTTTACAAGACCAAGTAATGACTGATTTAAATGCAAAGCACAATCTGAAGATGCAAGTAATTGAAATAGAAAGAGGTTGAACCGAAACATCATTGACAGTTTGAAGTATCATTTGCTTTATCTTTTTATAATAAAGTTCAAGATTCTCTTTAAGAAAAAAATTTCGGGAGTTTCAAAGCGTCAATATAAAAGCAGAGATAACTGGTTCTCCCAGGTGAATCATCAATTGTTGTGGCCAGCAACAACCCCCCTTATTCAATTAAGTATCAGCCATGATACTGAATGAATGGGGACCCTTAGTTAATTTTTAGGAAAAGCAAGAGTTTCTTTTTGAAGTTGCAATTACACGCTTGAAAAAAGCCTCTTAGATATTTTAAAGCCTAAGTCTATGGTAAAAGAGAAAACCTTAAGGTCACATTGCAAAGGATAGGAAACACCTTCATTTCCCATTTTATGCGCAACATCCTTGTATTAATAATGACATCGCATCGCAAATTAGTAACGCTCATAAAGAAAAACTTAAAGATTCGTCGATCTGTGATAATGCTGATCGCTAGATCGCATATCGCAGAAATGAGCCAGGTGAGATTTTGTGAACATCAAATTCCTGCGATCTACGATATTGCGATCATTGCAATGCCACATCCATACGATTTGCGATGACACGATTAGCGATCGCACGACATGCGAGGTTACGTCAGCAAATCATAAATCACTTCGGTACGAATCCCTCGGGCGCGCCATTCAAAGAAAAAGCCACTTACTATAATCTGACCCGAAATCATGCGCTTTTAATGATAGTAAATGAATTAGTTGTCAGTTATTAAATGGATTAAAGACGCGTGCCTTGTTAGAGATTTGCTTCACGTAAGGTGGCATATTTGAATTATCTCTTGCATTTAAAACTCTCCCATCACCTTTCTGGATCAGTCATTTCCATTTCACTCGTAACCTGCAGGAACAAAACGCGAAGACGACTCAGACAGAAACACAAAGTGAAATGGGAAAGAAGAACAAAGCTCAAAGCTCTGAAGCAAGAGAGAAGACCAAGGAGATGGCACCCCTGTACATAGACACAGCCTGCAACAAAGACGCAGGGATATCAACATGGGACGGTATGTACAGGCTACTAGAGGAAGAAAAGCCTAGAATAATGAAGGTGACTGCTGTCGCGGGCGCACCACGCTCTTTCGAGGCGTCCTTGGAGGACCTAGCATGTTCATTCCTTCACAGGATAGCGGCAAGACCCAAAATTCTACCATACACAGATATAATCAAGTGGATATTGGATGATGCAGAATTGAAGGGCAGACAATTCAAAGTTCATGGACATGGGCTTGTAGGATCATTTGCTGCGCAAGATTTGAAGCTGATGTATCATCTTCCTGAACCGCAAGCGACCTATAATGCACAATTCGTTAAGAAGTTCGCGGCGGAGAATCCAGATCTATCAGACACCACTAAAGAATGGTCTAGAAGAGACGAGCCGCTAAAAAGGGATAAAAACGGTATGTACAGCACTGGTTCCCTCACCTCTCCATATTGTTTTGCTGCGGCTATGCTCTGTAGGTTATTTGGGATGCCAGATATCAACAAGTTTTCATCTGAGTGGCTGCCATTAATTGATGCTGCCACCAACTCCGACATCCTAGATTGGGCCAAAATCCTTTCAAACACTCTATACACGGCTGTTCTTAGTTACCGGTCTAAAAGATCCTTCTCTCAAAGGGTTTATCCTCCTTTTTATCTGTCTGCCTATATTATGGATTCTGTTTGTCTTGTATCTAATTTTCCTTCTATGGGTTGGAAATGGACTACCCAAGACCCATTGCCCATCCATGTTTATCATAAGATCTTATGGGATTCCCAGTTTGCCCCTCATTTTTACCAGAATTGGCATGGGGTTATTTTGCCACTATATAGAATGATATACGATAAGGACCCCCCAAGGTGCTCCCCCGAGGCCCAAATTGACATCATCCCCGTCGCAAGATGGTTTGGGGAAGAATGGTTTACTTACATTAGAGTTTTTGGAAGCACTGTACCTCCACATGTCCTACCCCTATATATCCCTGATAAACTTTTGGCCCGGGAAATCGCTTATCAAACCTGTTCTGAAGGCGGCTTAACCAAGGACCTAAAGGACAAGAAGAAGGCCATTTGGCCTCAATTTCCCGTCACTTGTGGGGCCTTCTCTTTGTTCGATGTAGGACACGCTTTTGGCGAGGTGGAGAATGTGACGTGTCTTCAATTATTTAAGTTCCCAGCGAGGCCATTCGACCCAAATGATGTGGCCCAAGAATTCACAACGAACGTCAAGATAAGAGTGTTCTCTGGAAAGAAAGATCTGTTTGATGATCTCTTTCATAGTAAGAGCTCGCTCAAAGAAATTTTGCAGGAGGCTCAGTCGAGGTTGTCTTCAGGTGACCTCCAGAAATTCACGTTATACAGAGAAATAAAACTAGCTAGTATTCCACTAGAGAGGCTGCGAATACCTACTAGAGAACTAACTCTGAGCATCAGCCTCAGTGAAAACACCAGCACTTCCAGGACTAAGTCCAACGCCGCACAAGAAGTATCTGAGCATCCTGAAGAGTCTGGTCACGAACAAGGAAAAAACGAAGAAACGACCAAAGACACAGCTCAGTCGAGTGCAATGTCTCAGCAGCAAGTTATTGCCTCACCACCAAGAGATGTTCCCCCTCCTGTCATCGAAACACCCCTTGTCACAACAGAGCTAGATAAAGAGTGGGAAACCTTCAATGAATTAATTAATCTTGAAGGGCAAGTCCCGAAGACACCTGTGAGCAATACATAGGTGGTGCAAGAAGTCGTTTCGACCATGGTCAGTAGCACCATAGAAGTTGAACACCTTCCTATCGCTCCAACCTCAGAACTTTTACTTAACTTAGAAGAAATGCCCCCACTGGATGTATTCTACAGTCCCCAACACAAAGCAGTCGTAAGGAGGCAGAGAAAGAAGAGAAAGCTTGAGGACACACCGTCTCAAGGTGCTGAACATCTGGACATCTTGTGGAAAGACCCAAATAATAATCCGACCGAAAATCTCACGAAGCTGTCTCAGATTGCAGGAGTGTATGCTTCTGCAACTATTGACAAGGCCTCTGAAGTTCATAAACTTTTAAAGGAACAAGAAAATCATATACAACTGCTACAACAACAGTTGCAACAAGACAATGCGAACACTGAAGCTTGCAGACAACTCGAAAAGCTACAGGAAGACTTTCAACAGATGCAGATAGGCTATCAGAAAAGTCTTGAAGAAAAAGAAAAACAACTGCAGACGGTGCAAGAAATGCATAAAGATGAGGCTAAGTTGGCAGAGTTTATTTCAGAGTCCATCGGCTTGAACGAGCAACTACTGCAGAAACAGGAAGAGTTGGGACGTAAAATATCACAATGGAGGCACTTTTGTGAGCTGAGTGACAAAATCGCCAGTCAGGTGGTGGAATTGCGGAGCGAATATGATCATAACGACAAGAGGGTGACAGAATATCTGACTTGACAAGATGATGAGGAAGGGAAAAGAGCAGGGGCACCCAGGATTAATGAAAATCATAAGGAGCTGCTCTTTAATAAATGGGACGAACAAATCATGCAGGCGGAGCAAGCAGCAGAGACAGCGGCGACACAGGCGAGCATTCTTATCGACTGTGTAAATGAAAATTTACACAGGGCCAATTTAATTACAGAGACCACCCCGGGGTACCTACCAAGCAAGTTGCAACTGGAGACAGAATGGAGGCAGAAAGCGCAGGCAAAAGGGAAATCAATCGAAGCATTGGCTAGGCTGAATTGGGAAGGTTACTCGACGTACTTGGTTAAACCGCACAGCCGATGGATGACGGTGAAGTGCATTACGAATGCAGTCGAGAAGGTAGTGCCAGCTCTCATAGATGCCGTTTTCGCAGCCCAACTCAGCGCAGAAATCAGCCAGCCGACTCTTCTCAAGCCTATGCTGGACACTTGCAACTTCAAAGAACAAGTTCACAAATGATTTCATTTAGAATGTTGTTTTTTCTCTTTTTACTAGATTAGAAAAAGGACAGTCATTTGAAAACCGTATCCTAAAATTTTGTAATGATACTATTATTAGAATTAGGAAGTAGTATTTTAACCCTTCTCATTGCATTGGAGAAGGGTCCAGAAATTTGTCAAAAACTTGTCCTCGGAACATGCACTTCTGCACCCTCAGAGGAGGTTTTGATGAATGGAAGGATCGAGATTTATTTATGTTTGCATTTTAATGTCTGCTACTGATGTTGCACTTCTGTACTCTTGGTAGATGTTAGAAGTAAGTAGAGATGAATCGTTATTGCTTGAAGTTTGTGAGTGAAAATCAGTCATAAATGGTACTTTTATCTCTTGATGAATTTCTGCTTATATTCTTGAAGTGATATGCAGTTTTAGTTGTTTATATGTTAATGTATGGATGTCTGGGTTACCATTTGGCACTTCTGTACGGTGGAGTCATTTATTTATGCTTGACATATGAATAACTTATTATGCGATATGCTGTTCACAACTGTTTTGCCTAACTTCTTATGCAGAATGGTTTATCTTAATTGATTTATATTCTTATGACAGCTGAATGATCTTTATTACCAGTTGTTGTATGAAATCTTTTTAGATCGCATAATGAAAGAATTATATCCCGGGTTAACGTAGATTAGATATGTTGTTCTCATTAGATTATAATAACATAGATTTAGTTTATAAGTTAGATTTGAGTTAGCTCTAAAGTACTTCCAGAATCAACATAATCAAACCCTACACACACACACACACACCCTTTAGATTGGGAAGCTGGTCCCATTATCCCCAGTCGAACCCGCTACACCAAACGGGCAAGGAGCCACCAACCAGGTTCCCGACCGGGTGGGTATCCCCCTTGTTGTTGACCCGATCTCCGGGCCCTCAACACGAATCTATCCCTTTTTCTGCTACAGGACAAAGTAGTAATCCCTTTCAAGGTTGGACTAACCCTATTGTTAGTTGCATGGGAACTGGGAATCCACTTTTCGGCCAACAAGGGAATGGGTCGTACTCCACAGTTAGTTCGTTTCAAAGTATTCCTCCCTTAGCTTTTGCTTGGAATCCTTATCAGGGGTTATCGACTCCTTATAACCCTTTAGGTGGGAGCTTTCCCGGTTATGGAGGTTTTTCAGCCGAAGTTGGTCAAACTCCGAGTTTTGCTGGATCACAAGGTCTACCTTTTGGTTCAGCTGGTTCTGTGGGTTACTTCGAGCAACGTGGCGCCTTCCAAAATGTAGGCCAATCTTTTCAAAACTTTGGGAACTCCGCCCAGTCTGGGTGGAATCCCCAAGGTCCTCCTAGGCTTCCTTTTCTGGCAACATTGAATTTGCCAGATCTCACAAAATTAACAAACGATCCAATCAAATACAATCCGGCCTGGCCTCCGATCCCAACCAAACTCCCTTCGGACATTCCAAAGTTCGAGGGAAAGGGCAGTGAAGACCCGGGCGACCACGTAACCACATTCCATCTGTGGTGCTCATCAAACTCCCTTATTGATGACTCGATTAGGTTGAGACTTTTTCAACGCACCTTGACTGGTAATGCAGCCAAGTGGTATATAGAGTTTCCAAGGGGTAGATTTACATTTTTTCTGACTTAGCTAATATTTTCTTAAATCATTTCCAGTTGCCCATCCGTTATGATGCTAGAACTAAACTTCTGGCCAATTTTCGTCAGGACACGGCAACTCACATTTCTGACCACATTCAGGAATGGAGATGAAGAAAGAGGCTTATTAAAGTTGCGATTCCCCCGGAATACCGTCTTGAATGGTTTTTGAAATCTTTACAACTTGAAATCTCTAAGGATGTTTCCCTGTCCGGAGTCTATTCCGAGGAGCAAGCTATTTTTAGAGCCCAACAATGAGAGTTGATTTATTCTCAGTCTCGGATTCTACAAAAAATCTTGCCTGATGCTCCCGGGACTAAGGTTGATATAGCCAAGTCGAAGCCAGGTCCCCACGCAGATGGTATTGTTGGATCGGTAGACACAAATGCAGTGAACATGTTGAGTCAATTGCAATAGCTATCTTTAAAAATTGCTTCTAACAACCAGGTCACATCGTCTAACCCTTCGTCTTCCCAACCCTCTTCAGTCAATGCTGTCCAATCTACCAACCCCAAAGGAAATCAAAATTCCAATGGGAAGAAGAAAGGACGAGGTAAGAAAAAGAGTCAAGATGGGAAGACTGATGCAAATAATCCTGGCAATAATGTTGGTGGTGGTAGAAATGAGTCTAAAAAGAAAGTTAATTTTCCATGCAAGTTATGCAATGGAGACCATTTAACTCATCTCTGCCCCAAGATTCAAGACGCTCAGCGCTTGTTAGGGCAACAAGGGACTTCTAGTTCCCAAGCTGTGTTAACTAAACCTTTTCCCCAAGGGCATCAAATGCTTGCTGGTGTGAGTTCAAACCCTGGTACCTCCGCAGGGGGCAACCAGGAAGGGGATAAATCATCAAATGTTTTCATGATGGGTTCTCACGCTAATGTGGCCACACGGTCACATGATTATGGTGAAGGTGAAATTTCCAAGGATAAAACAGTTCCCAAAACTAACAACCCACTTCATATTGAGTGACCCTCTGTCGAGACTATACCAGAGGTATCGGAAGGTTCTGCTAAATGTGCGACTATCAACCCTAATATGAGGGCAGCCTAGAATTACTCCATTGTTGAGGATCTAGTGCAAATTCCATGTGCTATGTCTGCTTTAGAGGTTCTCCAGTCGTGTCCCACTCAAAGAAGTGCCTTGTTGTCAGAAATGGGGGCAGTGGATCCAAATAATTCTTTAGCTCTCACTTTAGACATGCATAATGTCAAAAAGAGACTCCCTCATCATATGGATTTCCAGATAAAGTCTACCTACCGGAAAACTAATATTTTTCCTATGGTTATAGATGAGGGAGCTTCCACATGTGTCATGTCTATGTTATGTTGGAAGGCCATTGGATTGCCTTCGATTGTTCCTTCACCTACCCTCTTGACAACGTTTGATGGTCATTCTTATAGCCCATACGGGATTATGCCGACCTTTCCTATATGTGTTGGGGGGAAGGTCGTTAATATTGAAGTAGAAGTAATCGATGCTAACCTAGACTATAATCTCCTCTTAGGAAGGAACTGGGTATACGAAATGGACGTCGTAGTTTCGACTCTGTTTCATGTCATTTGCTTTCCTCATGAAGGGAAAATCGTTAAGGTTGATCAATTGGATTATTCTCTAGTTGATCCTCGAGCAACTTCAGACTCTACTGTTCCATTAGTGGATAACCCCCGTCTGCCTACTGAGAATCTAGGAGTCGGGATGTACTCTTCATTGATGGGTACGTTTGATCTTCCCCCTCCTACAGCTAGAATAGATACAATTTCATCCTCCAGGGACCCTTTACGGAAAGAGTTTGTTCAAGCTCATTATTTTTCGGATCCTAGACCCTTATCTTCATCTATGACCACATTAGATGACGGCAAGGTGGGTGAAATAGAATCTTCTACGTCTGTAGCAGAGCTTAGATGTGAATATACAAATGACCCTGCAAAAAATCATCCTACTCTTTCCTCAGAGAAAGAGTTAGATGGTGATGTGGCTCATATTTGGACCCTTCATTCCACCTCTGCGTTGGATTGCTTGGATATTGTTTTTCCATTTGACGAAGTGATATTTGAAGCAATGACGGCTATAGATCAACCTTCGGAAGATTTACATCATCGTTCACGTTTTTGTCCTCCCTGGCATGGAGTCGAATCTAGGTCCTCCAGTCTGAATAGCGATGTTTGTATGGTTCATTTGGCTCCAACACAGTTATTCGTTGAAGGAAGTATATTGATTGGTTCGATAATTGTACCAATAAACATCCCTAGGAGCAAGTGGGCGGAGCCCCCTGACGGGCTCTACCTTAAGAAGTACTTTTCTTAGTAACTAGGCAATGGATTCTTTGTACATTGTGTATATTTGTACATATCTCATCGAGAGTTTTTGATATCAACACTTTTTGGTCTGCTGTGGCAGGTGTTGATGGATGACTTGGTCTATTTTGGATTCGCCGATGGTGCTAGTCGGCACACTTGGAACCTCGCTTCCACAGCTTGGGTACTCTACTATCCAACTGGTCAGTTGATGGTATCAAGGGGAGTATGCATTGGTCCCGCTTCAAATAATATGGCTGAGTATACTGCCGTCATTAATTTACTATTTGAGGAAATTTCTCATGAAATCGACTTGTTGGTAGTTTATCTTGATTCACAATTGATAGTGTCACAATTGAATAACATTTATCGGGTAAGGGATCCATGTTTATATCGCCAGTATTTAAGGGTGAAGTTGTTGCAAAGATCATTTACTTATATTAATTATTTGCACATTCCAAGATCTCATAATTTATTAGCTGATTCTATCGCTAATCAAGCATTAGAATGGCACATCAATCATTCATCACAATAAAATCAAGCATCAAAAAGTCGAACTGTATATCTATATATATATATATATATATATATATATATATATATATATATATATATATATATATATATATATATATATATATATATATATATATATATATATATATATCATAAAACATCTCGAGTGTACATAAGTATGTCCAAAAATAATATACAAAATTGGGACTCAAATGCCCATAATCATGTCTAGTACATCTAATGCCCCGGCTCAGGATGAGCGGCTAAGTAGGTAACTATCGCATTGGCCACATGCTTAAGAGTGTGAACCTAGTCACGTGGCATGCCAACCACATGACGCTACATATCTACATGAAGATCCTCTATGGAAACCATCTGTACTTCGTGAGTGAGCCTCACCAAGTGCCACTGAACTGTGTGTAGCAGTCGCTCTATGTATGCAGCTGCCTCTCCGGCCCCTTGGCCGCGACGTCTGTGCCGTGGGAACTCATCTGGTCATACCGGACCAATATCTGGAACATGATCATCATATAAGTCATTTGAATCTTATCAAAAACATTTTTCAAAATTCATTATTATATTTGAAAAATCACAAAAAATTATAAAATCAAAAAAACTTACCAATGTCGCCCCATGCTTCGGTCGGTGATAATACTAGATCGGGATCTCCTCGGAAATCCAATGCAACATAATGGTAGTCATCTATGGTGATGATCTGTTGATCCCACCAGGAAAAGAAGTCATCGTCAAATGCAGTCCGTGGGACGTCCCCACCTCCTAGACGTTTCATCAAGTCAACCCACCTGCCCATGCGTGGATCTCGTGGGGTGCTGATTGAAATTGGCACTCTAGGACGAAGTGTTGGGACCCTCTCAAAAAAGAAAGAACACAAAATAGTCCCATATCTGAAGTTTTTGGTCTGCCCTCTCTTGATGGAAGTTAGCTGGCTTTTCAGGTTGGCCAGAAGAGGAGTACACCAGTCAAATACAGTGGTCAAACAATCTACCGCCAAGCTCATGGCTGGCCGTGATGCCTGGTGCAGTGAAGCTGATCCGTTTACTCTAGCTATAGTAAACAGGATTATCCTCAGTGATAAACTCTCCACATGTTTGATTGGAATTTGACTTCCAACCTTCTCTGGATGTCTCGGGCAATATATATGTACGTAGTCCTCGATCGAGAGACTGCCTCGTGTCCTGCCCCTGGAATGTACTACCTCTCCCCTTCGAGAAAGGCCTGTGATGAAATAAATGTCTTCCACTTCTATCCTGAGTGGCATCTGGTCAATCATAAACGAATCATCCTCGATGCTCCAGTAGTGAATGAGCATCTCAAGCAGGCGTGTGTTTGCTTTCATATTTGGCAATTTGAATAATTTTAGCAAACCACATCACCGTAAGGCATCCAAAGCATTGGGATTGTTCATGACCTCATCATCCACTGAGGTATGCTCTCTTTGTCACCAAGTGACTGGCATCCTGAAAGAAAAATGATTTTAAACCATTATTTTTTTTGTTTGAAATGTTTGCGGTGTATACGCGGGTCCATTTACACACAATCGCGTGTAGGGCCTGCATGTACGCGGGTTTCATATACCCAACCCGCGTATACACCGCGGTGAAATTTTTGACAAAAAATTCAACGGTAAGACTTAAATTAAAAATTATAAAACTAGTCACAACTGAATGCAAGACAAGTACAAAAGTTACCTAGTGGTTTTGGAAGGATCTGAATAGTTGAATTTGGTGTATGGAAAAAGTTGCTTCTTTTGCTCCTCTTCTTTGCTCTCAAGCTCAAATAGTGAAAATGGTGAGTCCAAAAACTCTTTTATAGGCTTTGAAAATGCAAAATTTTTTCAAAACTTAATTTTGTTTGGTCTCATGTAACTTTTAACTTGGGAGCTTGGAATGTCGAGAATGGTTTGATTTTCAAGTCATTTTGAATGTTTTTCGACAGTTTCGAGACGGTTCCATGACTGCTGACCCGTCATGGCAGGTATCGTTTTCTCACTAGCATATAGGTTAGGGACACCATTTTTCCGTTGCATTACGCATACTAGCCTCCATTTTCCGATACACTTGCCATAAGGTCGATCCCATCGTGTTATGTTTCTCAAGCCATTTTCACTCGTCGATTCTTTAAATAATGACATGATGGTAGAAGCCATCCTTTACAAGGGCATCATAGTTAGCACCTCACTGACATTTTTTGCCCATGCTGCTCTGATCTGAGTAGGCTCGAGAGTCCTCTGTAGTCCCGCCATGACTTATGCGATGAAGGCTCATTCCTCTTTCCTTCTTTACTTCGTTCTAGCCTTATACCCTAGAGGCTCCTTTGTGTTGAGTTGTACTACTGCATTGCATTTTGACCATTTGCACCCTTTTGGCCTTAAGCCGGCTTCACTTGGACTCGTGTTTAAGCCAAATTTTGACCATGACTACTACGAAATCAAACTTGCATGCCCTTTCCTTCTGCAACTTGACACACCTTGATCCGTGGAAGGAACACACCTTTGAGTGTCTTTGACTAGTTTTTAACCTCCCTGCATTGAGCATAGGAACGTTCCAATCCCAGGAACTAGATCATCTGTTTCACCCACACTCGTTATTTCCACTGTACTATAGCATTCTTTTATTCTTTTTCCAGCTTAAAGAAAAAGACAAAAAAATTATATATTCCAAAAAAAGAATGGGAACGGGACAATATTTCCACTTATTGTTGGCAGCTAGAGTTAGTCATGTCCCCCTTGAATGAAGCACTCAAAATAAAGTCTCCTCCATTTGGGCGGGATTTAGTTTGACCTAGGCACACCTCAACCTTGTTATTGAGTCAATTCTCCCCCGATTGGTTATCTCTTCCAATCACATGGAGGGTTCGTTCGTGCCTCTTGCACAACGAGCTTATACAGAGTCATCATATGCTGCCACATAGTCACATTGAGTCGTGCTTTTTTTCAAGGGAAGTTAGCCTGAGTCGGCCTCTCTAGGGTGTCTCTTGACTCATTTTTTAGTTGGCCATCCCTGGTTGTCAGTATCATGTCTGTCATCACATTAGCTATATTGGTGCTTTACTCGTGCTGGTTTGAGAAGGTCCCCATTGAATTCTTGCTGGCGGGTCTTGTCCTTATCGACGACGACATCTTTCTTTGAGGACAGACCTAGAGCTACACCCTGGCCCTATTTTCATTATTGATAGGTCACCTTGTGCTCAGCGTCGATCAGTATCATGGGTCTTTGACTAAGTGGTTTCACTTGTGTTCGAAATCAACTTACATTATCACATATTGGGATTCGTGTAGTACCTTGGTTTCCATTTGACCCTATTGGTGGACACCTCACCTCTGTGTCAGCTTTCATTATTGGTTGGTTCATAGGGTTTTTGTCGTGCGCTAGTCACATCTTGTGTGCGCCAAAAACATACTTCGGTCGGGTTACTACATCTTTTTCGTCTGATTCCTTCCACATTATTGGCCTACGGGTTACACTCGCGCTAGATTGATGAAGGATGCCTTAATGGATTCCTTCTAGTGGATCTTTCCCTATCGACTTCGACTCATTGCTCTGGGGCAAAGATCTAGAGTCCATTTGGTAGTACCTTAGGGTTTGCAGTCATTAGTGGCAGATCCTTTGGTATCGACAGTGGGAAACCATCATTGTCTCTTGATTGATAGATTCTTACAGGTGTTCGACTTTAGCTCATCCATTCACACTTGTTAGATTGTACTGGGTACCTTGACGCTCATTATCATTATCGGTGAGTAGTCTCGCGTTTGTTAACGATATAGATCAATGACCGGTAATCAAACGATTTCTCACATGGTCGAATTCAGATCATTTATTCCCATGGTTTAGAAATGTACCACGGTGGTTGGTGAAGATCTCAGGTTGCATCAGCATTCATTGGTTCACTTGACAGTTGCTCCTATTGCTGCTAGTTGATACCACCCTACCTTATATGTTGCAGTCATTCATGGCGACATTCTATATGATGGAACCTGAGTTTGCAGTGTAGTACCATCCTATTCCATCATGTCCATTTGGTACCTTTTGTGATCAGTGTTTGATATCAGTGATCCAGTTCATTCTTCAGCATCATTGACATTCTTATATGTGATATTCAAACATGTACTTGTTCGATCGTGATTAGATGATCCATTATGTATTTTCCGGTTCTTTATACTTGTATACTTAGTGGATCTGCTCATAATTGATATGCGGACATGCTTTACTTTCTCTGAGCATGGGTATGCCCGCCTCAGACACTGTTTCTTTCTGATCTCTTTTTGTGGCTTGGCAGGTTGAACTCTGGTGAAGTCCTTCTCAGTTTTTGACAGATTTCCTTTCCATGTACTTGCTTAATACATTTCGGCCATCATGTACCCCTTCTGACCTCATATATTAGGGGGCATTTGTTATAGCTCCAAACCTCACTCTTGATGATTGTGATGCTGCACTCATGGCCTAGGGCAACCCCTCCTTCCAGACCTAGTCCAAAATTTAAAAAATAGTGTTTTATTCCCTATACGTGACATTGCCCTGAGCTAAACATGTGTGTATGCGGGTCTGTGTATACCCAACCCGTGTATATGTCTTAAAACACTTAAAAAAAATAAATCTCCTTAATTTCGGGTGGAGATCGCGGGTTTTACCTGCTGATTACCTATTAGTGCCTGTGGCCCAACTGTTCCCAATGAATTCCCAACTAAAAAACTACTTTGGGAGAAGTATAAAAAGGCTTCAATGGGAAGGCCTAAGGGAGGAGAGAGGAGAGAGAAAGGTTACTATGCTGAGATTTCCCTGACCAGGTTTGAAGATCCTAGTGCCTCCTGCACTTCCCCCATTTACAGGAAACCCTTGTTTCCTTGTGTGATGATGTCTATCTACTACTTGAGATATCATGGAGTAAGTCATGGAAGGAGTTTGTTAAAGGCTTGAGACTGGACGAATCCAGAGGACGGTTCCGCTTGGAGCCTGTGAAATGACGAATCAGGTGAAATTATTCCTTTCTGTACTTTAATTGTCTATAATTAAAGAAGCGCTTGTCTTTGTTCCTGATATAAATCTTCTTCATGTTTATGATATCCATGTTATGATTCATATATGAATGGTTGTTTAATTGCATAACTAACTACCTTTCAATATACTATGAAGATGATTTCTTTATGATGTTTAGTCCATATACTGCTGTACTTTCTTGAATTGATAGTTTTGCAGGTTGAAGGAGCAAAAGGAACTCCAAGAGGGTTTGGACCCTGGCAGGATCTTCTCAAATGAAGGACCCCTAGGCACGCCCCTTATCGTATAGTTTGCTTATATTAGCGTTATGGCTGTATGGAATGTGTGTTTCTCTGTATAGACAACCTCCTATCTGCTAGGGTGTCAACCCAAAGACCCTAGGGGAATTCATCCCTTAACACTTCTATTGCAAATACATACAAGCTCACTAGGGATCTATAAAGTGACACTCAAGAAAAAAAGGAACGAAGGACCCGACTCAAAGGAAACTTGGCTCTCATTGAGACTAGGAAGTTGGTTTGGGACAAGATCATTTACGAGATTAACCAAATATGGGAACAAATAGCCTTGATACAAGATCAAAAGAAACTTAGTGTCGAATGTTCCCCTTCTCTCCTAAATGGAAAACAGGAAAGCATCACCAATTCTCAATATGCTAAGAAATACATTCATTTACGAACTAGAGGTCAATTAAGGAGCAGAGGCCACTAGATATAGTTGACATAACGGATGTGGAGGTGGAAATTTCAAAGGTTATTTAAAAGGAAGAAGCCAGAGCTAAAGCTGAGTAAAGCCTAACAAGGCTACAAAAGGAGGTGGCGACTTTCGATGACAAGTTCAACAAGCTCCTTGAATCTGGGTTACGTAACTTTTGGGGGTCAAATGGAGAGTTGTTCACACGGGAGCTATATAACCAGAAAATGATCGAGATTAAAAGCAGGACTGGAGTAGCTCCCAAGAAAACATCGGTACTCAAAGGAACAAAAAAAATGAATTTCATTGAGAAAGAATTGCACCTTATTGAGATGGTTAAAATTACCTTTCAACACCAACTGGATTATGTAGGGGTGATCCATCTCAAGCTCCATTATAGACAATTCAACTCTATCCCTCTGCCTTCTCCAGCCATGTTGCAGTGATGCGAACAATTTTCGAACCCCCACTACTTCATATGGTTCATCCTCGGATTCCAAATACTTCTCACCAAGGATCAACATCGTCTTGTCATTCTTGAAAGGTTATTCTTATTGTGCCAGTTATGGCCTTTTTATTTCACTTTCTAGTTTTTTTAACTCTATGCTTTACTATGTTTTTGTCAAGACATTTTATTATAATTAGAATGGTGTGCACTCACGCATGCTATAATTTTGTTATGAAATTTTTGCAATGATGGAAAAAATCAAGAAATAATATTTCTTTAACAGCCTATGTTTAAAGGTCTTTGTATATATATGATCTCGACAAATGAAGACTGGTCCAGAATTTTGGAAAGAAACTCTATGATGTTTTTGGGAATGTTTCTACTTCTTTGAAGGATGTATTACTCAGATTATTAATGAAAAATCATTGGTGATTCCTTCGTTCCAAGATTATAGTATGTCTTCTCTTTGTTGTAATTTCATAATGTCCATGTTCCTCTTAGATTCCATGTTATGTAGCTGCCAGATATGCTTCATGCTTTCTTATAGAGTCATTTGAGTTAATATGTTAGCAAAAAAGTCTATATGAGTCTTTGGAAACTAAATCTTTAATAATGCTCCATGAATCTTTGCATCCATTCCTTTTTCATATTCCTCATGTCTTTCTGAACTCAGAGAAGTGTGGAATTATCGATATTTCGAGCTCTACATGATGGGTTACTTCCTCTCTTTCTTTCTTCTTTCGTATTCATACTAAAGTAATTGATATGTAATTCCTTGAGCTGTTTGGCCTCCTTGATTTATCATTTATGTTGCTGGGGTATCATGGATATATGACTGTACAAAGACATAATGGATTATGTCTTTCTTTGATGATTGAACCGATTAAATTCTCTTGGTAAGAAAAGTTATAAGTGATGTCTCTATTCTTTGAAGAAATACCGGAGACGCATCAGATCTATATCTTTTAGGCACTAGTCTCTCAACAATCAGAGGTTGTCTCTAGAATCGACAACATCTTTTGGTGTCGTTTTTGGGGAACGTATTAGAGGATTTTCCCCTGGGATACAACATTCAGGCACTCTTTGTTAAGGTGAGAAAAGACGTCCAGATTTCACATTCATCACCTTGGAAACTCCACAAATCTTAATCTCAAAATATCATCCTAGCTTTTAGAAAACCCCACACTCGTTTAGATACCTCTCAACAGAGAACTCCATCTGTATCTGACCCAAAAAAGTTGATTTTCAGAAGAGTTTGGAAGGAGAAAACCCCCACTACTGATGCCACTGTCTCATCATTTCTTGAAGCCTCCTCATCCAGCTCCCAGCATGCCATCATTCATTGCTCGGACTTTACTCCTAAGGTCCTAACCTATCCTTTTAAAAATGATCTAACACACCATATTCTTCCATCCAAAGTCAAGGAAGAAGAAGTCTCAGTTAATACTCCTTCTTTCTCATTTCCCCTTCCCCCTGAGATCGAAAAGGGAAAATCCATCCTTACTAGCAGTCATATTCATCACATAAGCAATTCTACAGTTCCCAACCCATCTACTTCGACTGTTGTTGTCTTAGCACAGATATCCCTGGTAAATCTAGCTCCACCTCCATTAATATAGATGGCAGTCCCAGGCTTCTTACTGAACAAGTATGCCCCTCTAGACCTGCCTCAACCCTTGAGTGCCATGCCTCAGGACTACCTCAAACTTTTACCTAGGTTCAATGGGGAGGATGAGACCACTGCATAGAGACATATCGAAACCTTTTGTGCATTTGTAGAAAATCTAAATGTGGAACACTTAGACGTGGTACTGAGGATTTTTGTTTATTCCCTTAATGGTGAAGCCAAAAAGTGGTTTAAATCTTTACCAGATGCTTCCATTGCCACTTGGGAAGAGCTTGAAAACTCCTTTACATAGAAGTGGGGTGAAAAGAGAGATCACGAATATGTCCTCACAGAGTTTAATGCTATAAAGAAGAAACCAGACGAAGATATCTCAGAATTTATAAAGAGGTTTAATAAGTAGTATAACAACCTGCCTATTGAGATAAAACCTCCTCAAGCTACTGCCCGGGTAGTATTTGTAGGGGATTTTGAGTCTGAGTTTGGTTTTACTCTAAGGGAAAGGAAATCTCGCATGTTGGACCAACTCCATATTGATGCCCTCGAGGTAGAGGAAAATTTCACATCCGCAGGGAAATCAAGAGGTAAGATTGACCCTATGGAAAAGAAAAAGGGAAAAGAGGAAACATCTTCCTCTAGTCAGGCGAAAGAGTCACAAGAACTAAAGTTGGAAGAAATGGATAAGATGATAAAAATATTATCACATAAACTAGTAAATCTTGAACTGGAAAACAAAAATCTCCCCAAACAGAATGCCCAAGGCTCGAATCGAGGCTATAATCCACAATACCGAAGACAACCTTTGCAGATACTACAAAGGGAAAGAAAAGATCAGCTCAATCAGATTCCCCCTCCATTATACATAGAGGATGATCTAGATGAACAATCACAAGACACCCATGAGATGCAGGGTAACTTGTACTCTTCCTTCTCTGAAGGGGAACAAGAAAACATAACTCATCACGAGGCAGGGCAGGATATGGATGCAACAATCAATGAGGAGGAAATAGGTGACTATTGCAAACAATTTGTAGATTTCATGTAGGCACAACTGCATAGGAAGTATGATCTCAGATCCTCAAGAAAAAGGTCAAGGGAACAAGACCAACAAGAGGGTGTTTCTCCCCAAGATACTCCCACAGCTCTTGAGAAAGGAAAAGGGAAACTAGACCCAGACACGTCCAAAGTAAAAGCCTCTTTAACTCAGGAAGGTGGTAAATCTGAAGAACGAATAGAGGAGAAGCCATCGATCCTTTTGAAACCGACATGTGAAAAAGAAAGAGAAAAAATAGAATCTGGTGGCATGGAGAAAGGCCAATCTGTCTTCAACCTTCAAAGGGAACTCGAAAAGGTAAAAATCCTTGTTCCTCTAATTGAACTCCTAAAACAACCCACTTATAAAGCCCAAGTCTCTCAGTTCATGCTTCCATCCACCTCAGCACCATCCCATGATTGTTTAAACCTTCAAGAGGAAAGACCTATGGTTGTTTTTGGACCTCATGTTGAAGAACTAGATCCTTCTACTGCACCTTTCTATGTGACCCTTGTAATACATGATCTCTTACTTCATAACTGCATGCTGGATTTAGGAGCCTCACATAACCTCATGCCCTTAACTGTGATGGAGAAACTTGGTTTACAAATCACTAGACCTTACAAGGACCTTTACTCCTTCAATTCTAAGAGAGTAAAATTCTTGGGAATGATAAAGGACCTGGTAGTGAACCTAGCTCAGATTCCTGTTAAGAGCGTAGTAATGGATATAGTGGTAGCTGATATCCCTGCACGATTCAACATGCTTCTATCCAGGTCCTGGGGTTCCAAAGTCAGGGGTTCTATCAAGTTAGATCTGACTTATGCCACCATTCCCACCTTTGGGGGTGAAGAAAGAAGGTTATACAAAGAGTCAAGGTTCGTGAAAACAGTGACCAGAGCTGAGGGCTCGAAGAATTCTCCTATGTATGGGAAAGAGAGTGACCTTTCTTGTCTACTACTAGAAGAAGATGAGATCATTTCAGAAGAAACACAAGTACATCTAGTGGTCCAGTTAGATGATCAACACAAAGACAAAGGAAAAGTATGGAAATTATACTTTGATGGGGCTAATTCCAAAGAAGGAAATGGAGCAGGGGTGTTGTTGGTGTCCCCTAAGGGAATCTTGATCCCATTTTCATTTAAGCTGGAGTTTGAAGCAACCAATAATGTGGCAAAATATGAGGCGTTGCTCCTTGGACTGCAAACAATAAGGAATATGAATATTGAGTGTTTGACCATATATGGGGATTCTGAGTTAGTTGTGAAGCAGATTAAAAATCAGTGTCAGGCTAAGCACCCCAGATTGAAGACTTACAAGAACGAGGTATGGGACTTAATAGATAACTTCTTTTTGGCATTCAATGTTCAATTTCTGCCCAGGGAAGGAAATAGAATGGTTGATTCCCTTGCTATAGCTGCAAGCAACTTCAAGCCTCCTCAAAACCCACTTCTCAAGTATGAGGTTGAAGTTAGACACAAACCCTCTATACCTGATAATGTGAAGTATTGGTAGGTATTTGAGGACGATGAGAAGATCAAATGCTTTATAGAAGTAGTTGGGGAATTTTCTAACTCAGCTATTGACCAAGAAGAAGAGAAAGTGGCAGAAGAAGGGGCAACCGCATGGGAAGATACAATTGTTGGACACAGAGTCCTGCAACTAAAGGGAAATACCATTCCTCATGGCCTAGTTCCACTTGAGAGATTGTTTAACAAGAATGATGTAGCCTCAAAACCAACGACCCAAGGGATGGATGAACAGGTGGAAGACTGCAATATTGGCTCAAAGGATGAACCTCAGATGGTCAAATTATCAAAGGAGATCCCCCCGCAATATAAAAAAAGGTATTTAAATCTCTTCAAAGTCTATAAAGATGTTTTTGCTTGGTCTTATGATGATTTGAAGACATTTGATACTAACATTATCCAACATAAGATCCCTCTAAAAAGTGGAATAAAACCTTGTAAACAAAATCTCAGGAAGATCAATCCTCTCCTTCTCCCCTCTATTGAGAAGGAAGTAAGGAAGCTTCTACAAGCTAAAATCATAGTGCCTCTAAGGTATTCAGAGTGGGTAGAAAACTTAGTCCTAGTCCAAAAAAAGAATAGGGAAATAAGGTTATGTGTAGATTTTTGGAACCTTAACAAAGCATCATTGAAAGATAACTACCCACTGCCCAAGATGGACTATATACTATAGAAAGTGGTTGGTTCAGCCAGAATTTCCATGATGGACGGGTTCTTAGGTTACAATCAGGTGGTAGTACACCCAGATGACCAAAAGAAAACAACATTCACTACCCCTTGGGGAACTTTCATGTATGTTCGCATGCCCTTTAGCCTTATAAACACAGGAGCCACATTTCAAAGAGATATGGATATAACATTTGTGGGGGAACAAGACAAGTTTGTAGTGGTATATTTAGATGACATCATAGTCTTCTCCAAGACTGATGAAGAGCATATCATGCACCTGAAACTCACCTTTGAAAAATGTAGGAGATATGGATTATCTCTGAATCCGAAGAAATCTCAATTTTCCTTAAGTGAAGGAAAACTACTAGGACACATAGTGGCACAGGAGGGAGTGAAAATCGATCCTAAGCGAGTAGAGGCCATCAATCACATTCCCTTGCCTAGAAACAAGAAAGAAATCCAAGTGTTTTTGGGAAGAATTAATTTTCTAAGAAGATTTATACCTAACTATGTCAAAATAGTGAAGGGTATTATAGACATGCTGAAAAAGGAAAATGAGGTCAAATGGAGTCCTATTTCTTGGGAATCCTTCACTAGAATCAAAGCAGCATTTGCCAAAGCACCAATGCTAGTCAGCCCTGACTATTCAACACCTTTCTATATCTTTTCTTTTGCTTCTCCTCATACTATTGTTGCAGTTTTGTTACAAAAAAATAAGGATGGTTATGAGCAACCAATCGCCTTCTTTAGCCAATTCTTGAGAGATGTCGAATTGAAGTACAACATCTTAGAGAAACAGGCCTATTCTCTAGTCAAAGCATTGAAGGCATTCAGAGTATATGTATTGCAGTCAGACATCACAGTGTATGTTCCAAAACAACAATCAAAGATATTCTGGTGCAAGGAGATAGTGAGGGAAAAAGGGGAAGGTGGATCACTAAGATTCAGGAATATGAATTGGACATAAAACCTACAAAGCTCATAAAGGGTTAGGGACTAGCCAAGATCCTGTCAGAATCCAACTTCTAAGATTTGGGGATAAATATGATAGCGGTGAAGATGAAGTGGAAGTACAACATGATGACATGAAGACCTCAGAACAAAAAAACTTATACCAAATATGAAACATTGGCTTGGTATAAAAACATCATCCATTATCTTTTATTTCTGAGGTGTCCACTGGAAATGGATAAGACCAAATATCTAACATTGAGATTGAAAGCTCAAAATTTCATCATATCGAATGGCTAGCTCTATTGGAAAGACCCTGTGGGGATCCTGTTGCTATGCTTAGTGGAAGGAGAAACTCACAAAGTAATTGAAGAATTCCATGGAGGTGTTTGTGGAGGTCACTACAGTTGGAAAACCACTGCTCACAAGATCTTGAAAGCCAAATTCTACTGGCCCACGCTCTTTGGAGAAGTTCATTCTCAAGTCCGGGCATGTCAGAAATTCCAAGTTTTCGCTGAAAATAAAAAGCTAGCTCCTCTCCCTTTGATCCTAATACATGTGGAAGAGCCTTTTAGACAATGGGGGTTGGATTTCATAGGAGAGATAAACCCGCCCTCTAGTGGTCAACATAAATGGATACTAACCGCCACTAACTATTTCATGAAGTGGGTGGAGGCCATCCCAACCCGAAATGCTACTGAGTCCATGGTGATTAAGTTTTTGGAGGAGAACATCTTGTCTCATTTTGGTTTCCCTACAAAGATCATAACATACAATGCCCAGGTTTTTAAGTCCACTAAATTTATCAGTTTCTGTCAAAAGTTTAATATCATAATCGGGCATTCCACTACCTACTACCCTCAAGGGAATGGGTTAGCCAAGTCCTCTAATAAAACAATGGTAAGAGTGTTGAAGAAAACCATTACAAAAAATCAAAGAAACTAGGATACTCAGTTGAAATTCGCTCTCTGGGCTAACATAGTAACTCCTAAATGGTCCACTGGAAAGTCACCCTTCAAGTTGGTATATGGAAAGGCAACAATATTCCCAATCCAGTTGGCAATGCCATTTGCAAAGTTGTTGCAGGAAGCATAAGAGGAACCGAATGCTATGACTCGAAGGATAAATCAACTGGTTGAACTCCATGAGAGAAGAGAACAGGTAGGAGCAAAATTGGCAAACTATCAGCTGAAAATGAAGTCTTTGTTCGACAAGAAGGCCAAAGACAGACCTTTATAGCCAGGTGATTTGGTCCTACGATGGGATGTTAGAAGGGAGGATAAAGGCAAGCACGAGAAATTTGATCCGTTGTGGTTCAGTCCTTTCAAAATATCTGAAGAGAAAGGAAATAACACCTATCTGCTTGAAAACTTGGAAGGAGAATCACTGGAACTACTAGTCAATGGTTAGTTCCTCAAACTCTATTTTTAGAATTGAAGGTACTCCTCCCTCACACATTGTAAATACTGGTGTGTACATGTAAATACTTTCTGACGTTTCAAAGTTTTTAATATTTTCTTTCATAAAAAATTTTGTTTGTTGAAAAAGACTCCATGCCCAAAAAAGGAATTTACCAGATTGCAGGTTCTCGACACATTGAAATCCAATGCCCCATCCCTAGTTGGAGCCAATGTTATCTCCATCTCACCCAAAAGTTCCTTCTGAGGAAAGAGATGATATGTAAACCTATAAGGTGGTGAAAGAAACATGTTCCCCACTGATTAATCTCAAAATACTATGTATATCGGGTCCACGGGAGAGGGAGCTTTGCAATGAAATTAAATGATTTTAAAGTATTTGGGATAACGTTCCAAAGGTTTGATCCATGCTTATAAACCATGCAACTCAGAGCTTGGGTCACCCTCCATCCAAATCCTTTGACACATAGCCTCAACTCCAGCGACATACATGCGATACGGTTAAACAAGGAGCAGACCCCTGGCGTTGAAATTCCAGTGATCATCCGATGGCCACGAGCCATTTCAACACCCAACGAAGAAGGCTTCTCATCGATATTATATCCCACCATAACGGGGTGGGGACCAATTGACAGGCGGTATTCTCCCATTGGCTTGACCATGCTGAAGGTATCAGGTTACAAGGTAAAAGGTAATTGGTAAGGTCATGGATAACTCGCCACTCCGCATGAGCCCGTCCTCTGTCACCCTGAGAAAATACTCGACCATCACATATCTCCCCAAGCCTAAATTCATCCTCTACCACCTGGGAATTTATCCTTGTCCTTTGCATAAACCCCCTAAACCTTAAAACTACCGCCCAAAAGCGATCTTTCAGTCCTAGTCAAAGAACCTATCACCTAGACCGCAACGTAGGATTCATCGCTTTGTACACTCCCAAAGGCTAAGGACACCTTCCCAAGTCATTTTCAGTCCTCCCTGCGGGCTCCAGGTAACCCAACACCCCGACCTCATTGTTTGTTACTTTTGTTTTATTTAGAGGGATGAAGCACGTGGCACTTGCAACCCCCAACACCCATGAGGTCAAAAGCACCGGTGTTGAGCCTTTAACGGACACCGAGACCCAAATAGCCGACCTTGTCTATCCCTTTCCACTTGCATACCTCCGCTATGAAATGTTTGCCAACCATGTGAGGAATGAGGACCCTTTTAGGGTTGTGAATTCTGGGTTGTACTATCAAATTACCCCTCCAGTTCATCACCTCCCTGAGTTTGTAACTTGGCTAGCCGACTCTTATCAAAAGGAGAAGAACCACTTTGTTTCTACTTCAGGGGTTGTAATCCTCAAGATAACCCCTCTCTTAATCCAAAGAGCTCTAAATTTCCCTGAATCCTCCACTATGTACACGTTCACTGATGTCTCCCTAGTCGGTCATTTTGCAGCACTCCCAATTGGAGAGAAGCAATCATTCTTGGGGAAAATCCTCGCCCCAGAGGTCAAAACCTTGCCCTCAGATATCCGAATTCCATTGAATATCTTTAATACATCTATTCAGCCTGTTTTAGCCACAATTTCTTGTCTAATGGGTGAAGACACTGCCTTGAAACTATACAGGTCTGCTTTCAGATGTTTACATAAAATGAAGCAATTTGGGTGTCAACTTAATATCCCAGAATATATTTCAGCTTCCATTTGCTTCCAATTCAACTATTTCAGGGTCTCTTGTTATTTCCACTACTTCTCATTGTTGTTCTACTTGTTCCTCTATTCCCACATCGAAGAGTTTCAATGTCTTCACCTGGATGCGTTTGCCCCCAATAAAGAGCGAAATTCAGTTTTTGATTGGAATATCTCAGTGAGGAAGAGACTTGGTTTGGGTGGGTAACCTAATTTTATTTTGTCTTTTGCGACCATGGGGGTCCCACCTCGTAGAATATTCCCAGAGCAAAAGGAGCTCCTCTAACTCAATGAGGAAGCTGCCATTAGAGACTAGTACCTCTATGAGGATCACACAGAAATTCAGGTTTATGGATGTGAAATCCCTCCATATCATCTGCCAGTATTTCTTCCTATGAGGAAATTCTCCCTCGAGTTGATAAGGAAAATCCTCAGTGTAGACCTACTCCACTTTGTATCGGAAAAGAAAGGTTACATTTTTAAAATGGGACAGCCGATGGGTCCTTTTGTGATAAGTACCAGACACGCCTTCAAAATAGTTGAGGCCTTTCTCGAAGCCATGGAGTTTGAGAAAGGAAAAATTTGGCATTACGATCCCCAAGGCATCCTTGTTCGAAGAAGGGAAAAGATTAAAGCCTCAACTTATGTACATGATCCTAAGCTCGAGGTTGAATGGAAAGATAAATTTGATTCATGACCTCTTAATACAAAGATGGAGATCGAATCCCCAGTCATCATGAAAAAGTCACAAAAGAGGACTGCTAACACTTTAGGGTGAACTAACATGGAAGAGGGACATGTTCATAAAAGAGAAATAAGTCAAGGGCATGAACAGGAACAGGAACAGGAACAGGAGGAGGAAGAACAACGTATTCAGCTAGAAACATAAGTGTCTGATAGCTCAGGTTTCCATATCAACCTAGAAATACCACCAGTTTCTTCATCAACATCCTTGACTGAGGTAGCTATCTAAGAATCTGAGGAAATCCTTTATGTTGTAGGAACAAGTTGGTCACAGGGGAAGGCCATCCAAGTGAGAAATAGGATAGAAAAAGAAAAGTTGCACCAAGAAATGGCCTTCAAGATAACTCTTCACCACACCAGGGTACTAGCTATGATGGACCTCTAGAAAGAGGATATGAAAATAAGATTGCAACATCCTTCAATCCAAACCCTGCCTTATGACTCTCAGTTCTAGGATTTGGATGTGTCTTTGGATTTAACTAGTGTCCCTTTAGCAGACAAAGTCAATTTACACAAACATGTGGGAGAGATGTTGTATAATGACATCAACAAGCACCAAATGACCATCAATCGGGCTCAAACCTATATAGAGAAAATCTTTGAAAATGTAATGACGGAGAAGGTCAAGTCTTGTTTCAATAGAAGGAAGTATATAAAGAGTTGATCATGAAGATGGGGGTGGATCTCGAGGATAAGGCAGTAGTGGTAATTGTCTTATAGGCCACTCAGAAAGAGAATCTGGATTTAAGATGATAATTAAAGATGCCTGGGGGCAAGCACATTCAAACTCCTGAGTTGATCCAGAGCGAAAAGGAGAAAGAGGCCTTAATGCAGGAGTTGACCGAGAGCAAGAACATAATTATTTCCTTAGAGCTGACAGTAAAGGATTTACAAAATAGAATCGCTTCTCATGTTTGCATGATAGTAGTGCCTTAAGATCCTCAAAACCCCATTGATTGCCTCACTCGGGCATTAACTGAGTTGTGGCTATATGAAGGGGAGTTAATGAAAGCTCAAAGTGACTTAGAGACCACTAGATCTCAAGTAGCCTAGAAAGAGAAGCTGCTCCAAGTTGCGATTGCAAATACAGACAATCTCACTAGGGATCTACAGAGTGCTACTCAACAAAACAAGGAACTAAGGAACCGACTCAAAGTAAATATGTCTCTCATTGAGACTAGGCATTTGGTATGGGACAAGATCATTTATGAGATTAACTAAAGATGGGAACAAATAGCCTTGATACAGGATTAAAAGACACTCAATGCCGAATGTTCCCCTTCTCTCCTAAATGGAAAACTGGCAAGCATCACCGACTCTCAGTATGCTAAGAAATACATTCATTTCCTAACTGAGAGGTCAATTAAGGAGTTGAGGCCACTAGATATAGTTGACAAAATGGATGTTGTGGCAGAAATTTCAAAGGTTATTTCAAAGGAAGAAGCTAGAGCTAAAGTGAAGTAGAGCCTAACAAGGATACAAAAGGAGGTGGCTGCTTTCGATGACAAGTTTAACAAGCTCCTTGAGGTTGGGTTACCTAACTTGTGGGAGCCAAATGGAGAGTTATTCACATAGGAGCTATATAACCATAAAATGATCGAGATTAAAAGCAGAATTGGAGCACCCCCAGGGAAAAAGCAGGTCCTCAAAGGAACAACCATAATGAATTTCCTTGAGAAATAATTTCACCATCTCGAGATGGTTAAAAGTACCTTTCAGAGAAAACTGGATTATGAAGGGGTGATCCATCTCAGGCTCCATTATAGACAGTTCAGCTCTATCCCTCCACCTCCTCCAACCATGTAGCAGTGATGCGAACAATTTTCCAACCCCCCACTACTTTAGATGGTTCATCCTTGGGTTCCAACTACTTGTCACCAAGCATTAACATCATCTCGTCATTCTTGAAAGAGTATTCTTATTGTGCCAACTATGGCCTTTTTATTTCAATTTCTAGTTATTTTTACTCTATGATTTACTATGTTTTCGGTAAGACTTTTTATTATAATTAGAATGGTTGTGCTCTCGCGCATGCTATAATTTTGATATGTGATTTTTGCAATGATGGAAAAAATCAAGAAAGAATATTTCTTTAACAACCTATGTTTAAAGGTCTTTGTATATATATGATCTTGACAAATGAAGACAAGTTCAGAATTTTGGAAAGAAACTCTATGTTATTTTTGGGAATGTTTCTACTTCTTTGAAGTATGTATTACTCATATTATTAATGAAAAGTCAATGGTGATTCCTTCATTCCAGGATTACAATATGTCTTCTCTCTATTGTAATTTCATAATGTTCATGTTCCTCTCAGATTCCATGTTATGTAGCTGCCAGATATGTTTCCTGCTTTCTTACAGATTCATTTGAATTAAGATGTTAGCACAAATGCCTGTATGAGTCTTTGGAAACTAAATCTTTAATTGTGCTCCATGAATCTTTGCATCCATTCCTTTTGCATATTCATCATGTCTTTCTGAACTTAGAGAAGTGTGGAATTCTCGATATTTTGAGCTTTACATCATGGGTTACTTCCTCTCTTTCTTTATGCTTTCTTATTCATACTAAAGTTATTCCTCTATAATTCCTTGAGTTGTTTGGCCTCCTTGATTTATCATTTATGTTGTTGGGTATCATGTATATATGAATGTACAAAGAAATCATGGATTATGTCTTTATTTGATGATTGTACCAACTAAATAATCTTGGTAAGAAAAGTTATAAGTGATGTCTCTATTCTTTGAAGAACTACCATAGACGCATCAAATCTAGATGTTCTAGGCACTGGTCTCTCAACAATCAGAGGTTGTCTCTAGAATCGAAAAAAAATATGAATGGTTGGTCATGCCATTTGGGTTGTCTAATGCACCCAAAACTTTTATGAGATTGATGAATGAGGTGTTAAAGGAGTTCATACAGAAATTTGTAATTGTATATTTAGATGATTTCTTGGTTTACAACAAGTCCAAACAATAGCACTTGAGACATTTGAGGTATGTATAGGAGAAGTTGCAACAAGAGAAATTACGCATCAATTTGAAGAAATGTTCATTCCTAAAGAAAAATATTGTATACGTGGCTTTATCATATCCAAGGACGATTTGAAAAGGGATCTTGAAAATGTAAGAGCTATTGTTGATTGACCCTCTCCTAAAAGAATTTTTGAAGTTAGAAGTTTTCATTGTTTGGCTAGTTTTTACAAGAAGTTCATTAAGAATTTTAGCAGAATTATTGCTCCAATTGTGGAGACCATAAAGAAGGACAAACAACCATTCCAATGGACTGATGAAGTAGAAAGTGGTTTTCAACTCTTAAAGAAGAAGATCACAAAACATCTTGTATTAACCTTGCCATATTTCAGAAAGCCTTTCTAAGTGAAATGTGATGTCAGTGGAGAAGCGATTGGTGTTATGCTTATTCAAGAGGATAAACCCATAGTCTATTTTAGCAAGAAGTTGAATGATTTAAGGAGGAAGTATACTTCTTATGGCATGGAACTTTACTCTATGGTTCATGTTCTAAAGAAATGGAGGGATTATTTAATGTCTAAAGAGTTTGTTTTGTATATAGATAATCATGCCGTATAGTCAATTATGCAGCAATCCAAATTGAGTCAAGAGCATGTCAAGTGGATCAAATATCTCCAAAATTTTACTTTTTTCTTGAAGCATATTAGTGGCCAAGCTAATAAAATTGTTTATGCATTGGGCAAGAAGATTTGATTATGTGGGAAAGTCAAGTCTATGTCATGGGGTACGAATTCACGGAGTTGTATGAGGGAGATGCATATTTTAAGGAGGCCTATAAAGCTTGTCAACACCCAACAATTTGAGATAGGAGTATGTGGCTTGAGCCATGCTTCAAGAATTATTATTGTTCAAGAATAAGAAACTCTATGTTCCATAGTACTCAATGAGGGATAATTTAATCAAAGAGAAGCATAATGGAGGTCTTGCAGGACACTTTAGCCATGGTGAGACATATGAGCAATTGAAGCATTTTTACTATTGGCAAAAAATGAGGACTGATGTGCAAAAGTTGTGAGCAACTGTATAATTTTCCAACATGAAAAAGGGAAGAGCCAAAATATAGGGTTGTACACACCATTAACAATTCCAGTTAGGCCATGGGATTTAGTACGCATAAAGTTTTTGTTGGGCTTAAAAAAGACCCAAAAGGGCAATGATGCAATATTTTTTTGTAGTGGATAGATTTTAAAAAATAACCCATTTAATTCTTTGATTTAAAACCAGTGATGTTACCCATGTTGCTAATGTATTCTTCAGAGAAGTAGTGAGATTGCATGGAGTACACAAGAGCGTTGTCTCAGATCGAGATACCCGATTCTTGGGGCAATTTTGGAGGACTTCGTGGAAGAAGCTTTGAACTAGATTGAGCTTTAGTTTAGCCTATTACCCTCAAACTGATGGGTAAACTAAAGTAGTTAATATAAGTTTTGGGAATATCTTGAGGATCTTGGTTGGATATCATCCCCAAAAGTGGGATCATGTGCTTGCCTAAGCTGATTTTTCCTATAATGACTCTCCAAAAAGAAGCACCAACCAAAGTCCTTTTAAGATTGTGTATGGTATGCATCTGAGAGGAGTACATGAACTCATAAATTTGGGAGGAGCATAACAAAGGAGTGCAATAGGAGAATAATTTGTTTCATCTATACAAGAGATCCATGAACAGGTGAAACAAAAACTACAAGAAAGAAACCTCAAATAAAATACCAAGACTAGAGTAGATCTCAAGAGGAGAGAACATAAATTTGAAGTGAGAGATTTAGTTTTGGCATATTTGAGGAATGAAATATTTCCTAAAGGGAGTATAATAAACTCAAATTAAAGAAAAATGGTCTTTGTAAGATCCTTAGGAATTTTTCAGCAAATGCATATGAGAAAGAGTTGCCATCAAGGATTGGCATCTCTCACATCTTCAATGTTGCAGACCTATACAAGTATCAATAAGGAGAAGAGGTGCAAACAATAGATGACCGTGGACAACAACAAATTCAGTGGAAGAAGCAGTTACCAACAACATAACCTTTGCAGCCAAACAAGATAGCCAAACAAGATTTTAGACAAAAGGCTGATTAAGAAGAATAGGGGCAAGGAATAATTTGAGTATTTGGTCAAATGGAAGGATCATATAGTAGTTGATGCAACTTGGATGATTGCCACATTACTACATAAAAATGGTAGAATTGTTGAAGAACTCATGGGTAGGAGCCCATGAATTCTTTGCTTTTTGGGAGTATGATGCAGGGGCATCCATAAAATCTGATTGACCGAGAAGTCAAAACTATCTACCAGATGACTTGGTTCCTCAATGAGTGCATTAGAGGAAATTTCAGCCTCAAAGTGGCCTTCTAAGGAAAAATAATAAAATAATAGTTAAAATAACAAAATAAGAGTTATGAATTTTTGAGAGAAAAGAAGAAAACTACCTTTTTAATTGTATTTTTGGCTTATCTCCTTATAGGTTTATTCAAATTTCAAATGTAGACACTCATTGGATATAGAATTAAATTCCACATCCAATGAACGCCCATTATGCATACTTTAGTGGAGATCCACATTGATAAAAAATGAAGATACATTAAAAAATCATGTTAAACACACTTTTTAATGTATCTTCAATTTTTATCAATGTGGGTCTCCTCAAAAGTATGCACAATGGGTGCTCATTGGATGTGGAATTTAATTTTGCAACCAACAAGTGTCTACACTTGAAATTTGAGTAAACCTATAAGGAGATAAGCCAAAAATACAATTAAAAAAAAACAATTTTTCTTATTTTCCCTTCAAAATATTTACATGTACCTCTTTTTAAATTTAAAGGATTTTTATTGTTTTACATATTATGACATGGAAATTACATGAAAATTTCTTGGGCACTTTTAGGCTGAAATCTCATCTAATAGGGTTTGTTAGAATAGAATTTGTTTTTGAATGCCATATAATTCATTATATTTAGCCAATTGTTGTAATTAGTTTAATAATGCCCAAATTGGTCCATTCGATCTTGTTAGGGTCCTATAATATAGGAATCCCAGTCACTTTTGTCTTACTATTTCATTTGAGGTCATTTTAATATTAGCCTTGGTTTCATGAGTGTCATGGTCTAAAGGGGTTTTTTTGTTCAAAGAGGTCAAATTTGTCACAGTTTCATTGTAAATATTTTGAGTTAAAAAAAAGATTCTTTTTGCCATAATCTGAATTGTAAGGTCATAAGGAGTCATGAGAGAATTGGTCAATCATAAGTTTGTTATGTTGATTTCATGTCAGTCATGAAATTTAGTTTGAGAGTTAAGTGTGTCATGTCAAGTTCATCATTGCAAAAGATGCCCCTCTAATGAAATCTTTCACATCATCAAGTGGCCCATTATCATTCGAAAAGGAGGTTTCTATTGCATAGAGTGTTTGAATTTGTTTGAAAGTCTCTCCTTCTCCCTCATTCGAACCTAGCATTGATCCTGGGGCAACTCGAAGGTCAAACAAGAAGGTTGCATGCTCAAATCACAATCATTGTTATCAATTCCGCTCCAAGCCGTTTTGGGAGATTATTTGAACTCTTACCTTCATCCAAGATCGCTCATTTCCTATTTATTCGCATTGGAAACCTGTGGTGTGGTCATGCTAAGGTGCTGCACAAAGGAGGCAGGGGCACTGCGTTTCCACACAACACTACTTTTCTTGTCAATCTGAAGACCAAACTCTTTCACAGGTGCAAAATCGAATTAAATTTTCGTTCCTTGGACGTGAATAAATTAAATTTCATGCATGATCCAGCTAGAACTATTCAAAACTTGCAAAAAGGGAAAATTCAACTTCTTTGCATTTGTATAATTTGTTGTGCTTTCTCAAATCGTCGCGTTGTCTCAAATTGCTGCGCTTCCTCAAATCACTGTGAATTATACTAATTATTGCGTTGCCATACAATCCTTTTATTTTTCATTTCTTTGTTGCCAAGACTACATTCTCCTTTATAGAGCTTTCATATGTAAAGTTTTCTATGTGTTGAAATTGCATTGAAGACCGTCACCCTAACTGTTGTGCTTGTTTGAAACCCAATTTTCTTTGCATTGCATTTTTATGTTTTTAGCTTCATCAAACACCCAAACTCTTGTCTTCCACCTTGATATCGAAATTTTCCTTACCATTCAAGTGAATTAAAACCTCTTACATGTTCCTTGCTTTCCTAAGAGGTCTTCCAAAAGAAGCAACTTACACAACAATTTTGTATCCTAGCCAAGCCATTAGGGTTAGCATTTTTGGTGTAAATGTGGAAGTTTTGTCGTTTTTGGTGAAAATAGGTTTGAAAGGGGTCTCTAGCATGGTTAGCATTATGTTAGAATAATGAAAATGATGTTCATCTTGTCCAAATACATCATTTTTTATCAAAACCTATTAAAAATAGGTGGCACTGCGCTTTTGCAATGACGTTGCGTTTTTTAATATAGAAGAATTGGTCAAATTTGGAGGCTTTGTATGATGGAATAAATCTTATAAGGAGGAATTTTTCATGTCCATGCTTTTTCACAAACACCAAAATCATTAGGAAACCCATAAAATGGTCGAAAGTATCCAACCATGGAGCGCTACGTTTTCACAAAGTCACTGTATTTTCACCATATCTCTTAAACCATATACCCGATTTCCATGAAATTTTTATAGGAAATGTATGGAGGTAAGATGAATAAACCCACTTAATTTTAGGTAACACTGCTTCACGGTTTCCAATAAAAGGGCCACCATCATCTACATTCATTTCCATATTTTCTCGAAACCTGTGAGTCGGATTTGGCTCAATTTTTTTGTGGAGAAGATTTATGATGATAGTAACTCTCTATAAAAATTTAAGCTCAATAGGATTCACCATTTAGGAGATATTCAAAAAATACAGGTTATTGCTAAAGGTGCTGCAAAAGTGGGGGTTAGTCAATGAGGAGGTTTGCAAGGACTATGAAGTCTATTTCAAAAGTTTAGCACCATCACATAGATATTTCAAGAATACCCATTTTCTGCATTTTCTTAGAGGAGGGATGCAACCATACAAAACATGAAGGGCTACTTTGTTTTGTTGCAAAACTGGCTGATTTATTGTGAAACTGGACAATCAACACTATTTTACTTGATATTTCGAATCACTTGGGTTTCCAAGGTTGTCTAATCATGTTTTTAGGTGGCATAATTCCTTAAGGTGGTATGGTTAGTGGTTGGTTATCCGTATTCCAAAGTTTAATGATGTATTAAGTAGAAAACTGTGTTTGGTAATTAGTTCCTACTTTTATGCAGAGTAGGTGAACAATTTGATGTATCTAGATGTCTGAATAGTCTCTTGTTGGAAAATCCGACCTTGATGGTTGAAAATGGAATATTTATATATATATTTAATATGTGAAAATCTAAGAGAGGGTTTGGTTGGGTCAAATTGGAGAGAGAGACTCCTTGAGTGCATTGTATTTTCTGAATATTTTTGTCAGTAAATGAAAGACATAAGGTGATTTTCAGGGATTCATGTATGAGATCTTGATGATGTTGTGCTTCTTTCTCTTAAGTGTATGTCTTCGTGCTTGGAAGAACCAGATGTTTAATTCAAAATTCATCTTAATGGTGCTCTGATTTAGTTTTCCCAAGTAATATGTGTTTTCCTCTTAAAGCAACATTTAGAATTCATTTACAGTCTTAATGTTATAATTGTTGTTTTCATATTTCTCGCACTCACCCTCCTACATCAATTTAATTTGATTGCATCACCAAGACTACCTACCCTTCCCCTGTGGAAAAAACCCTTTCTCTCTATAGGTTTTAACCCCATACAGAAATTACCTGCATACGAATTCTAAAACACATAAAATAAACAATGCGAGAGCATAACACATAAAACACATATACACATAGATTTTCCACTGTATCCCAAAACCGGGACTACTAGCTTGATTTTTCATTATGTTCCTTTCAATGTTACAATACATATTTATACATGTCGAAGCATCCAATACGATGGACCGAAAACCATCGCATCCAAAACCATGGACCGAAAACCATCGCGTCCAAAAACATGTGTGAAAATCATGCACAAAACCATAGGTGGGTCCGCCCAACCTAACATAGGGTCCAAAACCAAAATTTTCCAGGGCGCTGCTCCGGACCCCATAAATTGGGGTTACGGGTACACCTCAAACCCCTTGTTAACTACATGGAAAGAATATAACACAACCCAACATTCTCCCACTTGTTGTTTTCTTTCTACAGGGGGCCACAAGAGAGCTTAGTCATTTTTCTAGCACTGAAACGCCCATTGTCTCTCTACACCAACAGAACTTCTCAGAGCTCACAAATTTTTTCAATGCATCTGTAGTATTCTTCAAAGTGTCCACCTTTACCAACAACACCTTTTTGTCTTCTATCATATCCCTCACAAAGTGATACTAAACATCAATGTGCTTTGTCTTTGAATGATATGCAGGGTTCTTTGCCAAGAAAATTGTACTTTGGCTGTCATAGTCTATCCTTATAGCTTCCTGTACTAACCTCATACTTGAACACAATCTCTGCAACCAAACTGCTTCCTTGCTTGCATGAGTGGCTGCCATGTTTTCTAGCTCTGTAGTTGATAGTGCCACTACAGATTGCTTCTTACTCATCCAACTAATTGCACCTCCAAATAGGTTAAACACATACCCACTTGTAGATCTTCTCTGATCCAGATCTCCAGCCTAGTCTGCATCAACAAAGCCATGAATTTCCAACACTCTATCCAATCCTTGTCTTCCTTGGTAGCATAAACCATAATCACTAGTGCCACGCAAATACCTGGAAACCCACTTCTGTTGTCTAATGCTCCTTTCTTGGTTTTGACATAAACCTACTCAATACTCCCACTGCATTTGCAATGCTTGGTCTAGTACAGACCATTGCATACATCAGGCTACCGACTGCACTTGCATATGGAACACGGGACATGTCCTCTTCCTCTTCTTATGTCTTGGGACATTGTTCAACAGATAACCTCACACCTACAGGAATAGGAACCTTCACCAGTTTACTATCTTGCATATTAAACCTCTGCAGTATTGTCTTGACATACTTCCTCTGGTTTAACTAGAGCTTCCTCTTTACCCGATATCTTTTAATTTCCATGCCCAAAATAGAGTTTGTAGCACCAAGATATTTCATGTCGAATTTGGAGGACAATTGGGTCTTCAAATCCTGGATAATTTCTTTGTCATTTCCAACCAGCAACATATCATCCACATACAAGACCAGGTAAACAACGCGGTCACCAATTAATTTGAAATACACATAATGATCCGCTTTGCTTCTGGTGAAGCCAAGTCCCCATATAAATTTATCAAATTTCTGATACCACATCCTTGTGTTGAAGCCCCGAAAATCGGGTCTACAACAAGGGGGATACCCACCCGGTCCGGACCTTAGTTAGCAACTCTTTTTCCGTTTGGTATAGTGGGTCCGACTGGGGATATGGGACTAGTTTCCCAATTTATGTGTGTGTGTGTTGAGAATTGATATTTCTTTCCTAATAACTTCTAAGTAAAATGCTTTTATTCTAAATCTAATTTAACAACATGCAATTGTATTCTAATGAATAGAAATATCTAATTCTAAAACTAACCCGAGATTTAATCTTTCAGTTATGCAATCTAAAATAATTTCTAATGGAAATTGGTAATAAATATCATTCAATTGCTATGAGAAAAGAATTCAATAAAGATAAATTATTTCGTATAAAAAGTTAAACGAAACAATTGTGAAAAACATATCGCATAATAAGTCACTCATATATTAAGCATAAATAAATGGCTATCACCGTACATAAGTGCCAAATGATAACTCAAGCATTCAAGCATTCATATATAAATAACTGAACATGAATATCACCTTAACACATAAGCATAAATTGTTAAGAGATAAAAGTACCATTTATAACGAGTTCTACTCATGAGCTCCAACAATAATGATTTATCTCTTCTTAATTCAACATCTACTAAGAGTACAAAAGTGCAATTTCAGTAGCAGATATTAAACACAGATGTCAATAAATCTTGTTCCATTCATTCATCAAAACCTCCTCGGAGGGTGCAGAAGTGCATGTTCTGAGGACAAGTTTTTGATAAATTTCAGGACCCTTCTCTAAATGCATGAGAAGGGTTTAAATACTACTAGCTAAATCTAAAAATAGTTTATTACAAAAATATAGGAGGCGGTTTAAATGACCATCCTCATTTCAGGCAAAAATAAAGCAAAACTAAAACTAAAACTGAATCTAAAAGTAAAACTGGCAATTAACTATCTATGTATCTGTTCCTTGTAGTCGCAAGCATCCAACATTGGCTTGAGGAGAGTTGGTTGGCCGACCTCCGACTTTAGCTGTCCTGCGAAAATGGAATCGACAAGTGTGGTGCCATCTTCTCGGCAGAGTTAGTGAGACACTTGAGAGTCATGCAATGATTGTGTGGTTTAACCAAGTACTGCCAGTAAAAATCCCCATTTAACTTGGTTAACCTTTTGATGGACCTTGCTCTTTATTTAGCCTTTTGTCTCCAGCTTGTTTGTAGATGCTGCACATTTGGTAGAAATTTACATACTACTTGAAGATATCCTTGATAAATACCATTGGTTTTTAGAGCTCGGGTTTTGCCTTTCACCTTTAGCATTTTTTTCCTACAATTTTCCAGGCTTACGGGCGATTGAGTGATTAGAGGCTTTCCTTTTCAAGAGGTTTTTCCTGGTGATGCGCGATGGAACTGCCTCTGTTTCTTGATCCGGGCTTCCCTGGTGCTATTTTTCGCCTCTTGCGCACTTTTTGTTAAAGGATGTAAACCTTAAATTTTGTGGAAAGAATGACTCCATGAGTTCTTAGCTCTGAGTCTTAAACTATCAGTTTGTTATCTTACCACTATCTAGTACCCATTTGACCATGTCTGTGTATGGAAGAATCTTGGGCCTCGCCGCTATCCAGTGCAAGAACGAACATGCTAGTTCTGTAATTGATGCCTCAGACGACCCGCGTGAGTCTGCAGTAGCTGTAACCTCCATTACTCTGGGATTTTATTCCTCGAGTAGGCTATGCATGCCTTCCCAAGTAGTAACGCCAACATCTTTGTTACAGGTGGTGTCTGTTTATAAGGGCGTCATTTCTTTGTCTTCAAAACTTGGAGCCTTTCCTTTCTTTCCCATAATATTCTGAACACTGCTATATATACCTATCTACTTTTCGTTCCTGCAATTTGCAAATGATGAAAGAGTAATGATAAGAAAAAGGTGACGGGAAAGCTTTAAATGCTGAAATCATATAAAATATATCACCTTACGTGAAATGGCTCTTAGATCAGATCAAAACCATATTTCATTAATGATTGCCAACTAACTCATTAAATTAGCATTAATGCGTGTATCTGGGCATCTTTTTGTGGAAAAGCTTTTTCGAACGACGAGCCCTGCAGATCTGCGATAAGGTGATTTTGTGATTTGCTTCGCAATATCGCAGATCGCAATATCGTTGATCTGTTATGTGTAGAAATCATCCATTACCATATGTTTTCTACGAAATGCGAGACACACCATTGCATATCGGCGGTTTGAGGTATTTCACTTTAAGTGATACTTGAAGCACATGAAAATTGCGATGCGATGAATTTCTTTAATATGTAATCTCGCATTGTGATTTCGCAATCTTAGGATTCTGTTTGTAGGAAAGCATCTATTACCTTTTTGCGATGCGACGTTTTTTATTGAGAGAACGGTTTTGTTCGAACTTATCATAAAACTTAAGTCTTTTTAGATTTTCAGGTATTCTCCTAAGTTTATGATAGTAAGATTTATTCAAAAAGGGAATACAAGTCCTAATTTATTTTTTTTAATTTTTTGGATAAGGGTCCCCACTTATTTAGTATTAGTGAGAAAACTAAATAAGAAGGGGGGTTTTTGCTGGCCACAACACCTTGGTGATTGTTTTAATCCATATAGAGACTTCTTTAAGTTGCATACCAGTTCTTTCTTACCCTTCACCGCAAAGCCTTCAGGTTGCTTCATGTATGTTTCCTCTTCCAGATCCCTGTGAAGAAATGTTGTCTTCACACCCATCTGTTCTACCTCAAAATCAAAAGCAGCAACAATAGATAAAAGTAATCTAATAGAAGTTACCTTGGCAACAGGAGAAAAAATATCACCAAAATCAATTCCCAGCACCTTGGAATAACCTTTTGCTACCAACCGAGCTTTATATTTCTCCACCTTTCCTTTTGCATTTGTCTTCTTCTTGAACACCCATTTGCTGCCTATGGGTTTCCTTCTAGCCGACAACTCCACCAGATCCCAAGCCTCATTTTTGTGCAAAGATGCCATTTCATCAACCATGGCCTCTTTCCAGAGTTTTCCATCCTTTGAATCCACTACTTCCTTCATAGTTTTGGGATCATCATCAGTAACAGACAAAGCAAAATTTGAATAGAAAGCAGATGGACTATACCTTTCTGGCTGTCTTCTTTCTCGAATTGATCTTCTCATAGCCGGAGTTTGTGGCTCTTGATCTTCTAATTCCTCCTCTGTTGTAGAGTCCAATTCTTCATCCTTTAGCTCAAACTCTATCTTCTCAGGTTCCTTTGGTTGGAATTCATGTTTAATAATATCTTTTACCTCTCTGAACACCACATCTCGACTGTACACAACCTTCCATGTGACTAGGTTCCAAAGCTTATAACCTTTTAAACCATCCTTATACCCAATAAAGATGCACTTTTCAGATTTACTATCCAACTTGGTTCGTTTCTCCTTTAGAACATGTACATATGCATCACATCCAAATACCCTCAGATGTGAAAAATAGGGTTTCTTACCAGTCCATACCTCTTGGAGTCTTATCCTCCAATGCTGATGAAGGTGAACTATTGACTAGGCAACATGCAGTATCCACCGCCTCTGCCCATAATTCCTATCCTAACTCGGCACCACTGAGCATACTTCTTACCCTTTCCATCAACGTCTTATTCATTATTTTTGCAACTCCATTTTGTTGAGGTGTATAGTAGTCTTCTGTTGTGCTATACCACACTTCTTACAGAATTATTCAAATTCCTTGCTGCGAAACTCTCCACCATTATCTGTCCTCAACACCTTTATCTTCTTCTTTGTCTGATTTTCCACGAGAGCCTTAAATTCTTTAAACCTGTCAAAGGCTTCAGATTTCTTCTTAAGGAAATATATCCATGTATTCCTTGAGAATTCATCCATAAATGATACATAGTACATAGACTTACCCAGTGATGGAACCTTCACAGGTCCAAACACAACACTGTGCACAAGTTCTAATATTTGTTTCGCCCTCTTACTACCAGAGGGGAAACTCACCCGATCCTGCTTCTTCACCACCAGAATCGATCTCGCAGATGTCCCACTAAACAGGGTCTACCACAGGCCCGAGCGAAACCCCTTAGCAACAAAGGCGTCCCCTTGAAGCCAAAACTTCTTTGATACCAAATGTAGATTTTAACCCTGTACATAAATTACCTGCATACAAATTCTAAAACACATAAAATAAACAATGCGAGAGCATAACACATAAAACACATATACACAAAGATTTTCCCTTGGATCGCAAAACTAGGACTACCAACTTGATTTTTCATTATGTTCCTTTCAATGTTACAATACATATTTATACATGCCGAAGCATCCAATACCATGGACCAAAAACCATCGTGTCCAAAAACATGAGCGAAAATCATGCACAAAACCATAGGTGGGTCTGCCCAACCTAACATAGGGTCCAAAACCAAAATTTTCTGGGGCGTTGCCCCGGACCCCATAAAGTGGGGTTACGAGTACACCTCAAACCCCCTGTTAACTACGTGGAAAGAATATAACACAACCCAACACTCTCTTCATTATCTCATTGGAAAAATAATAACTTTGACATGACTCCATGCCCAATGGATTTGTCTCCTTTCTTACCAGCAAAAATTTCAAAATCAAACCTTATTGAGCTCTATACCTAGCCTAATATCAGATTAGTTGAACAACCTTAGTGAGAGAGCCCTCTCCAAGGCTACAACAGCTAGATTCTAGCTTAAAAGTGGTTTGTGGTTACCTCTAGAATTTCTATCCTCATCCTAGTGAAATTTACGAAGTGCTAACATTTTGGTCCCGTTGCCGGGGAACAAAAGGTTTCATCTTCTCTGGGAAAGATCATCAAAGTTTCAGATCTGATTGTTGATGGTGGATAGTGTTAGTGTCATTCTTTGCAACCTTCCACCAATGATCAAAATATGCTCTTATAAAGTGGTCTTGGGGTGTCAAAGTCAAAATTTTGTCATTTCAGTGAGTCTCCAACTAAAATTTGGTCACTAGGTATTAGGTCTAGGATTGTTTTCACTCCTTCCGAAGTTTTCCAAGTATTGGTCCGTGTCACCATTAAGCTGAGTGTACCATAATTAAAAGATTTGTCATTATTATTTCAAGTTCCAATGGGTCATTTTACACCTTGTTTGTGCTTCAGTTGTGCTTAGGTTTTTGTCCATCATAGACTCAAGAATAAAAACCACCTTCAGTTTTTACACAGGTCTCATGGTTTGGGAGAAATTTCCAAAACATCATTTGCCTTAGGAGAGTTGCTGCACTTCTGAAGTGACTTTGGGAAAATCAATATTTATCCTAGCTGGAGTGACCAAATGACTTGATTGATGAGTCAAATGATAACTAGACACAGATTGATTTCCAATGAGCTATTATGAGCTCAATTTGGAGTTGAGGAAGACCTTCAAAAGTTGACTGCAACATCACTCTGCATTTTGGCAGCCTCATTATGCACATTTTGACCAGTCTTAGGAGACTCGGCTTTTGACAGGGAAAATAAGCTCCAAATTGAAAAATTCAAGATGTTATGGAAATTAGACTCGATAAGATTTCCAAAGAGCTATCCCATTCCCAATTTTGACATCGATACAACACTTAAAAGTGGACTTGAAGTGGCGCTACACTTTTGGCACGATGGTGATGTGCTTTTGCAAGTGGCACTGCGCTTTTGGCAGGATAGCTTAAAAACCCTCAAACCCTCAAGCAAACTTTAAAATTGCTCTTGCTCTCCATCATCACAGGTAAGTAGATATCCCTCACCTTGTTTTTGATTTGCAAATCTAAGTTATAAGCATCGTTTTCCATGTTTAATCTCAAACCCTAAAATCTCCCTAATGATGCTTAAACCCTAAATCCTTACTATTCATCCTAGCACCCAACCCTACAGTCCTAAAATTTCCCTATCCCTGTTTCACTATCAGCCTATCCCTTTTTCCCCTTTACCACTATTCCATATCATGCACATTCCCCTTTGTCCCTCTTCCCCAAGAGCAAATCTCAAGCAAACAAAACCCTCCCTCTCATTTCCTACTCCTCCATTCATTTCCTAGCCACAAGCTCATCTTCTATCCCCTCATTCCTCATTTCCATACACCTCAACCTTGCAAACATGGACCTGGAAGACCGAGACTATGAGGAGGAGAACACAGGTAGTGACACTTCAGCAGATAGAGCCATGCAACTGAGAAAACCACACAAGGGAGGCAGGATTATCAGAGAAGAGCCATCAAACCTTAGGGAATTGCAGGCCTCTGAGTTGGCTGTCACATGTTTCAGATACCTTGGCTGCTATGAATTCTGTGAACAGGTAGAGAGAGTTCAATATCACCGGAGCTCACTAGACTTTTTTTAACCCATCTTCAGGACAACAGGGTGACTCTTGCTGGGGTAACTTTCACCATTTCATCTTCCATCATTTCAGATGCCACCAGGATTCCTAATGTAGGGGAGAAGTGGTTCAAGCGCCAGGATCTGGATGAGTACTATTATGAACCTTATATCAAACCCCAGTACAAAAATGAGGTGAAGAGACTATTTCCTTTTAGATTTCTTGAGAACAAGTATGTCCCCATGATGAAAATCATCATGAATTATTTCACTTGTGAGGGCAGATTCTTTAGGCTCTACACTTATCACATCAGGCTCCTGATGCATTTATGTTAAATCTCCCTTACTACTTGTTCAGGAGTATTGAGAAGATGGCTTATATTGTCCAAAGGAAGCCATACCCTCAGCACATGAGCAGTATTTATCATTACTTCATGATCAAGGTCATTGTGCTACATCATCTCAGTCTCCTTAACATCTCTTGGGAGACCATTATTTCTCATGAGATCTTCAAGGGTCCTCAAATCCCTCCGTCGGTGTCTCAAGAAGCAGGAGGAACTTCTAGCCAAGTAAAAACAGATGAGGAGGCCAAGGAGACAAGAACTATTGAGGTGCCCATTTACATGACATATCAGAGGGCCACCAGGATATTATTTGCAGCAGATAGGCAAGTGTTTTCTCCACGGGATGTGGAAGGGGCCTTGCCTTCTTCATCAGCTCATAGGCAAATGCTAGCTCCACAGGATGTGGAAGGGGTTTTTCCTTCTTCATCGACACAACAGGTACAGGTGCATCAGCTGCACAAAGGCAAGGAAAATATGCCAGAGCAGTCTTGATGATGAAGAGGAAAGGGAATTTGACTTGATTGAGCATGATGAGCCGGAGCAACATTATATTTGTCATGGAGTTGAAATCATTGACCTATAGGCTCAGGACGATGAAACCATCAAAGGCATCATCATACGGGAAAGGGAAGCTCAAGTGCAAGCTTTGGAGAACAATTTGGAGAGGGAAAAATATGTCATTACATACTTGGAGCAAGAAAACAAACAATTGAGTGACAAACAAGTCCTCATGGAGCTAGAAATGCTCAAGTTGAAACGACAAAGTGGCAAAGAAGCACAAGTCACTTTGACTCCTATTAAGCAGGAGATTGAAGATGCTAGGGATACTTGGCTTGAAAGAGTCGACCTACACCTTGAGAAGTTGCTACGGAAGGCAAATAGAGATAATCAGATGTAGACACATGGCCTATCATTATAGGACCCGAAACAAGATTTGCAATATGAGGGTCAAGAGAATGAAAACTAGGCTAAGGCGGGCTTTCAAAGGAAAAAAATGTGGATGATAGACTTAGGATGGTGGCTGAAGCTTCCTTGGCTCCTCAGAGCACATGATGTTGGTGCTTCTCACCAATTTTGGACAAATTTGGAGCAAATTTTGTCATTTGCAAATTTTGGATTTCAATACACAGGAAAACTACCTAAAAGCGCGCTGCGCTTTTCCTAGGGGCACCCATTGAAGAAATGGTTTGAATTTTTGGATTCAAAGCAATGAGGACATGCACCCTAGAAAGTTTCAAAGTTTTTGGGGCAGAATTAGTCCACCAAAAGGTCAAAAAACACCCTAAAAATGACCTTTCTGCAACTTTTTGGACACACGAAGGTAGTCTTGGGAGAATCAAGTTTTGAGGGGCCCAATGAGCTTTAAATTTAGAAATTCCAGGTGTTTTGGAAAGTATACTTGAATACATTTCCAATGAGTTATCATTCGCTCAATTTTGATGCTAGGAAGGCCTCCGAAAGGGACCTAAAAGTGTCACTGCGCTTTTGACCAGTGGTGCTGTGCTTTTCGCAGTTTTGCTCAGGGTTGCTATTTTTCCAGTGTTTTCACTGTAATCATAGATTATCTCTCATGGTGGATGATTTTATATTTTAAATGATGACTTGGCATGTAATTATGATAGATAAATAGTGATAGAGGGTAGATTCATTGCTTTAGAAGTTAGTTTGAGCTCAAATGAATCAGTTTTTCACAGGCAAGTTGTTAATGATGCCTATATTCTTGTTTCTTGTTCAATATCAGTTAGATTAGCTCCTCATATTAGGGATTCAACACCTGAGGATGGGAAGAGGTTGAATAATTCTTCTTCTTCTTTCTCTTTGTTGAGGGTTGGACTCAGTGGGATGCTTAAACCTTGATTGTACACCTTTGTAAGCAATTTGGTAGGAGATTAATAATAATTTCAACTTTTTTTATGGGATCCCTGTGGTATGGAGTTTTAGTACAGTTTCTTCTTCTGTGATTATATGTTTATATGTTTTATTTATGCCATCAATCATTTCATTGCTTCTAGTTGAATGTTTTCAAGTTTGATAGGTAGAATTCATTGCATCAGTGCTCTACCTTGGGAAACCATTCACCATTTCATGTTTTCTACAGTCTAGGAAGGATTCATGGTTTTCACATGCCCTTCTTAGCTTCTCACTAGTCTAAAACATCTCACCCCATCAAGCTCTTGAGTGCTAAATCCTATTCCTACCTTGCCCCTTTGAACACCCTGCAATTTTGACCTAGTTCCCTAGACCTAAAATGTCCAGCTCCTCCTGATCCAGAAAAACCTCTTCAAAATCCAATCAAAAATTTCGTGCTACTATACCTAGCCTAATATCCTTTACCCAATCTATTCATTTTGGCTAAGATCCTTATGGAGAGAGCCCTCTCCCGGCTTAGTAGGCTAGCTACTTGGCTAAGCGTGGTTTGTGGTTACCCTGGCTTGCCTCCCTTCAGCCTGAGGTTCAATCCAGGTGATAACAGAGTGGTGACCATACTGCGGATATGAGAGAAAGGTTTCGTATTCCCTGGGAAAGATCATCAAAGTTCAGATTTGATTATTGATGGTGAACAGTGGTCAGATGCATGCGAAGGCTGAAATCATTCACCTGGCGACTCCAGTGTCGAAAAATCCCAAGGTTTAGAATTTTTATGGCAACTCCACTCTTCAAGACCCAGTAGCCTGAAGAATTTCTTGGTGAATTCATTGTTATCAAAATGGATTCGCTTGCTCAAAGGTATGCTCCCATGAGCTGAGATCACATTCTAGGTTTCCCAAATAAAATTCCTAACGTAGGTTGGCAAAAGAATTTGCCAATGTTTAAAGATGATGATAGGAATGATGCTACTTTACATCTGGTTAGATTTCACATGCATACTCGCAAGTTGAAGGTTGATTTTCCTGAAGACTGCTTGATGAAGATATTCATGGCCACTCTGGAAGGTGAAGCCTGATCTTGGTATGAAATTTTTCCGCCTGCTTGTATTTACTGTTTAAAGGATTTTCATACCATGTTCTTTGAAAGGTATAAAGAATCTTGTCCATCCTTAATATTAGTTCAGAACTGTTGTAAACATGTTTATAGTTTTATTGAAAATCTTGAGAAATTTTATGAAGATGATGACTTCATGGACGATGAGATCATGGAAGCCTTGTATGAAAATCCATTTCAGCAGCATAAAGAGAGCTTAGAGGATACTTATCAAAATGCTCAGGAAAATTTGTAGTGAGTTCAAGATCTTAGTACAATTGAAAATGATGGAGGACAAGGTCTTATTACAGATTTTCTCATAGCAGAAGACAGTATGCAAGGAAATCAAGTTTCAATTTCAAGTTGTGATAAAGTCAAGTTGGCTATTTGAGATCTAGATTTAGATCATGATGATGAAGAGTACCTTGTTCTGAATCCCATGAAGGAGAGATCTGTTGTTGAGATCATATGGAATGAAGAAGACAAAGTTATTGACCCAAGTGTTCTCATTTCATTAGAACAAAGCCTTCATGAGGAGGCAATCCGGTCCTTTTGTGAAAACCAAGATCAGATCTTTGTTCTAGTAAGTGAAAAATCTTCTTTCGATAACTCAGTGGTAAATGATAGAAGTGTTAGTTTTGAGTTTCAAGAACTATATAAAGTTTTCCCTCGTATAATTGATGAGTGCGATATGAAACATGACAATCTGGTTGCCATGTCATATGAAGATGATCAACAATGTATTCAAATTTCAGAAGACCAGGGAATTGAGGATTGTCAGTCAGATTTTTCTTCTCATCTTTCATGTTTTGAATTATTATTTCAAGAAGACAATTATTGTTTTGGAAAACAAAAGGTACTATCTCCTGTGTCTGAAGATGAGATAGATCAACTACTGAAAGGTCATGTTACAGCCCAAGCTAATGCAAGTCTGCAGTGTTCACATAGTCAAGAAGGTGTTAGTGAAGCTTCTTCCACTTTTGAAAATCAGGAAAGTTTTCAAATTATATTTATAGATCAGTGAACAGATATTGTTTTCTTTCATGAACATGATAGGGTGGTCATGTTTGATAATCTTGAAGAATTTTTTTTGTTTAAGAATGACTTAGACTATGAAATTGAGGAATATGAGCTTGAGGAATACAGTATGCCAGAAATCGAGTCAAAATTTCTCATGCTTGAGGAGTTTACAACCAACACTCAGATAGCAGAAGATTATACTTCTCTATGCTTTCCTATCAATCAAAAACCAACTGTTCTTTCATATCAGAATGAAGGGAATACTTGTATTTTTGTTGCTGGATCTCAAGGCAAGCTAGTGCTTCAGGATTTTCAAGATCCCTTCGGCATTCTTTTGCAAGCATTAGAGAAGATGAATGTTGCTTGGTTCGTTAGCATAAGCCTTGGTTTCAGTTGTTATTATGATTTGCCTACATGTATATCATTCTGCTTGCTTGAGGAAAGTGAGAGAAGAATTTCAGTGAGTAGCCATCTGTTGGGTTGGTTACATTGGAAGGTTCACTTCACATTATTATACATATTTCTTCAGTAGGCAGGTGGTTGTCATCAGTATTTGAAGCCCTCAAATCTCGATGGTTTTCTGCCATTAATAAGTTTTGTAATTACTTGTTTCAACTAAGTAAGTCTTGAGTCATTTTTTCAATCAATTTCAAGTCAGTTTCGAGTCAGTTTGTGTCTTTGAGTCATCAATATTCAGTCATGTATTTTAGATTGAGCTTTTTTCACTCTATGCCCAACGGATAAGGCTACTTGGTCTACGGTGTTCTTGGCACCTCCAAGGAGATACCATCCCCAATGGAGCCAATGTTAGTGTCAGTCTTTGCAGCCTTCCACTAGTGATCAAAATATGCTCTTATAAAGTGGTATTGGGGTGTCAAAGTCAACATTTTTTCATTTCAGTGAGTCTTCAAGTAAAATTTGTTCACTAGGTATTAGGTCTAGGATTGTTTTCACTCCTTCCAAATTTTTCCAAGTATTAGTCCATGTCACCATTCGGCTGAGTGTACCATCATTCAAAGATTTTTCATTATTATTTCAGGTTCCAATGGGCCATTTTACACCTTGTTTGTGCTTCAGTTGTGCTTAGGTAAGGCTCATTTCCCTCTCCTAGGGTTTTGAAGGTAATTTTTCTTGGATGGTCAAATCATCAACAAAACTTGTATCCTGATGCTCATACACCTTCACCTATCCTGAATACACCTTCTTAAACACTTCCCATCCTTGATATCCCTTAAATTCATCATTTTCCCACAAACCCTAGCCTTTTGCTACAATTTGACACTTTTCTAGGTTAGGTTTGTGTTTTTCCTTTTTGGACCCCTTCCCCTCACTCAATATTTGAATTCCACTTTCCCTTGCTTCCTAACATCTCTCCCTACTTCCTAAATTTTTCTTAAGAAATTAGAAGCCCCTCATCCCCTTCATTTCCCTTCATTTCTACAAATCCCATGTTCCACACATTGGGATAGGTTTTATTAAAATAATGTTTTTGAGAAAGAAAAGATGAGTTTGACAAAAGTGAGAGAGGAGTTTGTCCATAATAGACTCAAGAAGAAAAACCTCCTTTAGTTTTTACATAGGTCTCATGGTTTGGGAGAAATGTCCAAAACATCATTTGCCTCAGGAGAGTTGCTGCACTTCTGGAGTAACTTTGGGAAAATAAAGATTTATCCTAGCTTGAGTAACCAAATGACTTGATTGATGAGTCAAATGATAACTAGACACAGATTGATTTCCAATGAGCTATCATGAGCTCAATTTGGAGTTGAGGAAGATCTTCAAAAGTTGACTGCAACATCACTCTACATTTTGGCAGCCTCATTCTGCACATTTTGACTAGTCTTGGGAGACTCGCGCTTTTGACAGGGCAAATGAGCTCCAAATTGAAAAATTCAAGATGTTCTGGAAATTAAACTCGACAAGATTTCCAAAGAGCTATCCCATGCCCAATTTGGACATCAGTACGATAGTCAAAAGTGTACTTGAAGTGGCACTGCGCTTTTGGCATGGTGGCGCTGCGCTTTTGGAAGTGGCACTGCGCTTTTGGCAGGATAGCTTAAAAACCCTCAAACCCTCAGGAAAAATTTAAAATCGCTCTTGCTCTCCATCATCACAAGTAAGTAGATATCCCTCACCTTGGTTTTTATTTTCAAATCTAAGTTATAAGCATCATTTTCCATGTTTAATCTCAAACCCTAAAATCTTCCTAATGATGCTTAGACCCTAAATCCTTACTATTCATCCTAGCACCCAACCCTACAGTCCTAAAATTTCCCTATCCCTATTTCACTATCACCCTATCCATTTTTCCCCTTTACCGCTACTCCATATCATTCACATTCCCCTTTTTCCCTCTTCGCCAAGAGCAAATCTCAAGTAAACAAAACCCTCCCTCTCATTTCCTACTCCTCCATTCATTTCCTAGCCACAAGTTCATCTTCTATCCCCTCATTCCTCATTTCCATACACCTCAACCTTGCAAACATGGATCTGGAAGAGCGAGACTATGAGGAGGAGAACACATGCAGTGAAACTTCAGTAGATAGAGCCATGCAACTAAGGAAACCACACAAGGGAGGCAAGATTATTAGAGAAGAGCCATCAAACCTTAGGGAATTGCAGGCCTCTGACTTGGCTGTCACATGTTTCAAATACCTTGGTTGCTATGAATTCTGTGAATAGGTAGAGAGAGTTCAATATCAATCGGAGCTCACTAGACTTTTTGTAGCCCATATTTAGGACAACAGGGTGACTCTTGCTGGGGTAACTTTCACCATTTCATCTTCCATCATTTCAGATGCCACCAAGATTCCTAATGTAGGGGAGAAGTGGTTGAAGAGCCAAGATCTGGATGAGTACTATTATGAACCTTATATCAAACCCCAGTACAAAAATGAGGTGAAGAGACTATTTCCTTTCAGATTTCTTGAGAACAAGTATGTCCCCATGATGAAAATCATCATGAAGTATTTCACTTGTGAGGGTAGATTCTCCAGGCTGTACACTTATCACATCAGGATCCTCATGCATTTATGTTAAATCTCCCTTACTACTTGTTTAGGAGTATTGAGAAGATGGCTTATATTGTCCAAAGGAAACCATACCCTCAGCACATGGGCAACATTTATCATTACTTCATGATCAAGGTCATTGTGCTACATCATCTCAGTCTCCTTAACATCTCTTGGGTGACCTTTATTTCTCATGAGATCTTCAAGGGTCCTCAAATCCCTCCTCCGGTGTCTCAAGAAGCAGGAGGACCTTCTAGCCAAGTAAAAACAGATGAGGAGGCCAAGGAGACAAGAACTACTGAGGTGCTCGTTTACATGACATATCAGAGGGCCACCAGGATATTATTTGCAGCAGATAGGCAAGTGTTTTCTCCATGGGATGTGGAAGGGGCCTTTCCTTCTTCATCAGCTCATAGGCAAATGCTAGCTCCACAGGATGTGGAAGGGGCTTTGCCTTCTTCATCGACACAACAGGTACAGGTGCAGTAGCTGCACAAAGGCAAGGAAAATATGCCAGAGCAGTCTTGATGATGAAGAGGAAAGGGAATTTGACTTGATTGAGCATGATGAGCCGGAGCAACATTATATTTGTCATGGAGTTGAAATCATTGACCTATAGGCTCAGGACGATGAAACCATCAAAGACATCATCATATGGGAAAGGGAAGCTCAAGTGCAAGCTTTGGAGAACAATTTGGAGAGGGAAAAATATGTCATTACATACTTGGAGCAAGAAAACAAACAATTGAGTGACAAACAAGTCCTCATGGAGCTAGAAATGCTCAAGTTGAAACGACAAAGTGGCAAAGACGCATAAGTCACTTTGACTCCTATTGAGCAGGAGATTGAAGATGATAGGGAGACTTGGCTTGAAAGAGTCGACCTAAACCTTGAGAAGCTGCTACGGAAGGCCAACAGAGATAATCAGATGATCAGACACATGACCTATCATTATAGGAACCGAAACAAGATTTGCAATATGAGGGTCAAGAGAATGAAAACTTGGCTAAGGCGGGCCTTGAAAGGAAAAAGGGAGGAGGATAGACTTAGGATTTTGGCTGAAGTTTCCTTGGCTCATCAGAGCACATGATGTTGGTGCTTCTCACCAATTTTGGGCAAATTTGGAGCAAATTTTGTCATTTGCAAATCTTGGATTTCAATACATAGGAAAATTTCCTAAAAGCGCGTTGTGATTTTCCTAGGGGCACCCATTGAAGAAATGGTTTGCATTTTTGGATTTAGAGTGATGAGGACATGCACCCTAGCAAATTTCAAAGTTTTTGGGGCAGAACTGGTCCACCAAAAGGTCAAAAAACACCCTAAAAATGATATTTCTGCCACTTTTTGGACACACAAAAGTAGTCTTGGGAGAATCAAATTTTGAGGGGTCAAATGAGCTTCAAATGCAAAAATTATAGGTGTTTTGTAAAGTATACTTGAATACCTTTCCAATGAACTATCATGGGTGTAATTTGGATGCTGAGAAGGCCTCCAAAAGGGACCTAAAAGTGGCACTGCGCTTTTGACCAGTGGCGCTGTGCTTTTGGCAGTTTTGCTCACGGTTGCTATTTTTCTTGTTTTTGACTGTAATCATGGATTCTCTCTCATGGTGGATGATTTTCTATTGTAAATGATGACTTGGCATGTAATTATGATAGATAAATAGTGATCGAGGGTAGATTCATTGCTTTAGAAGTTAGTTTGAGCTCAAATGAATAAGTTTTTTACTTTTAGAGGCAAGTTGTTAATGATGCCTATATTTCTGTTTCTTGTTCACTATCAGTTAGATTAGCTCCTCATCTTATGGATTCGACACCTGAGGATGGGAAGAGGTTGAATACTTGCCTTCTTCTTCTTCTTTTTACTCTTTGTTGAGGGTTGGACTCAGTTGGATGCTTAGACCTTGATTGTACACCTTTGTAAGCAGTTTGGCAGGAGATTAATAAGAATTGCAGCTATTTTTATGGGATCCCTATGGTATGGAGTTTTAGTACAGTTTATTCTTCTGTGATTATATGTCTATATGTTTTATGTATTCCATCAATAATTTCATTGCTTCTAGTTGAATGTTTTCAAGTTTGATAGGCAGAATTCATTGTATCAGTGCTCTGCCTTGGGAAACCATTCACCATTTCATGTTTTCTGCAGTCTAGGAAGGATTCATGGTTTTCACATGCCCTTCTTAGCTTCTCACTAGTCTAAAAAATCTCACCCCATCAAGCTCTTGAGTGCTAAAGCCTATGCCTACCTTGCCCCATTGAACACCCTGCAATTCTGACCTAGTTCCCTAGACCTAAACTATCCAACTCCTCCTGATCCAGTAAAACCTCTTCAAAATCCAGTCAAAAATTTCGTGCTACTATACCTAGCCTAATATCCTTTACCTGATATAGTCATTTTGGCTGAGATCCTTACGGAGAGAGCCCTCTCCCGGCCTAGTAGGCTAGCTACTTGGCTAAGCGTGGTTTGTGGTTACCCTGGCTTGCCTCCCTTCAGCCTGAGGTTCAATCCAGATGATAAGAGATAGTAGTCAGACACAAGGACCTTGTACCATTCAGCTAGCGATTCCAATCAATGTTACATTTAGATTCAAAGACTCCACTAGAGAACAAGACTTGTTGACAGAGGAATGGAAGGAAATTTTAGAAAGATCAGGTATCAAAGCTTCAATTTTTTGCAAGAAATATTATTCTTTTTCATGAGATACCTCTTATCCTTTTTTGAGCATGTCAACAGGATTTTCCTTCATCTACTGTATCTAAATGAAGACTACATATCTGCACATGATTCCCCTTTTAAAATTGTATATCATTCCTTTGAAGATGCAAATCCATCTCCTTATTGTATTAGTGATCTTGAACAAGATCCAAATGATAATCATAGTCAAGCTAGCACAAGCCCATCTCAAAAAACCATCATCATGACTATTTCCCGATATGCTCCATTAAATATGCAAGCTCATTTACATGTTTTACCACATAATTATGGTCAAAGGTTACCTGAATTTGATGGAACTGAACCCACTACAACACAAAAACACATAGACAAAATGAATGACTTTGCAGATCTTGAAGAAGTTGATCATGATGATGTTAAGATGAGGCTTTTAGCTCAAAGCCTTTCAGGAGAGGTTAGGAAGTGGTATAGAAGTTTGACAGTTGTAATATTACTAATTTCTAATAGCTTGAGAACACTTTCCTTGACAGATGGGAGGTTAAAAAGAACCCTTTTCAGATTATGGCTAAGTATAGGAATCTAAAGAGGTAGCCTAGTGAGATAGTGCAGGAGTTCTCAGCCAGATTAAATAAAATTTACAATTCCATACCTACTGACGTAAAGCCTCTCCCAGGTTTGGCTATGCTTTATTGCCTAGATGGATTTGATGTTGAAATGGCCTATCAATTGAGAGCTAAAATGAAAACTGAAAAAAGTACAATAGTCAAGGAAGAAACTACAGATACCAGGATGCTATGATGAAGACTATGGAGAAAATGATGGAGAAACTCACCTTAGACAACAAATGTAATGTAAGGGACCAAAAAATTACTCCACAAATTAGGAATCCATACTTTATAAGGTCGCAAAATCAAATAAGACAAAGAGAGCAGCAAAGAAGGCTTCCTTTGCAAGAAAATTTTGTAGAAGAGGAGAGGTGGCTGATTCATGTCACCATGAGCTAGAAATTGATTGCTTTATATATTCACTTGAAGGCAGTCATGAAGAGCAACTAACAACATGTTCTCATCAAGATAATGTTCAGTTACAACTGCTTATAGAAAGCAGTCAACCTGGTGTAGGTTTTAACCCCATACAGAAATTACCTGCATACGAATTCTAAAACACAGAAAATAGACAATGCGAGAGCATAACACATAAAACACATATACACAAAGATTTTCCCCTGGATCCAAAAACTGGGACTACCACCTTGATTTTTAATTATTTTCCTTTCAATGTTACAATACACATATATACATGTCGAAGCATCTAATACCATGGACTGAAAACCATTGCAGCCCAAAACCATTGATCGAAAAACCATTGCGTCCAAAACCATGTGCTAAACCATGCACAAAACCATATGTAGGTTTGTCCCTCCTAATATAGGGTCCCAAAAAAATTTCCTGGGGCGCTGCCCCGGACCCCATAAAGGGGGGCTAACCACCCCCCTCAAACCCCTCGTACAGTGCAGTCTGTCATTCTCCCTCTAACCTCCCAGTAAACTACACGGGCTAGTCATGGAAAAATTATAACACAACCCAACATTCTCCCACTTGTTGTCTTCTTTCCACAGGGGGCCACAGGAGAGCTTAGTCATTTATCCACCCCTGAAACGCCCATTGTTTCTATACACCAAGAGAACTTCTCAGAGCTCACAGATTTTGTCAATGCATCTGCAGTATTCTTCATAGTGTCCACCTTTACCAGCAACACCTTTTTTTCTTCTCTCATATCCCTCACAAAGTGATACTGAACATCAATGTGATTTGTCTTTGAATGATAAGCAGGGTTCTTTGCTAAGAAAATTGCACTTTTGCTGTCACAGTCTATCCTTATAGCTCCCTGTACTAACCCCATACTTGAACACAATCTCTGCAACCAAACTACTTCCTTGCTTGCATGAGTGGCTGCCATGTATTCTGCCTTTGTAGTTGATAATTCCACTACAAATTGTTTCTTACTCATCCAACTGACTGCACCTCCAAATAGGTTAAGCACATACCCACTTGTAGCTCTTCTTTGATCCAAATCTCCAACCCAGTATGCATTAACAAAGCCATGAATATCCAACACTCTGTCCAATCCTGGTCTTCCTTGGTAGCATAAACCATAATCACTAGTGCCACGCAAATACATGAAAACCCGCTTCACTGCTGTCCAGTGCTCCTTCCCTAGTTTTGACATAAAATTGCTCAATTATCCCACTGCATGTGCAATGTCTTGTCTAGTACAAACCATTGCATACATCAGGCTACCAATTGCACTTGCATTTGGAACACAAGACATGTCCTCTTCCTCTTCTTGTGTCTTGGGACACTGTTCAACATATAACTTCACACCTACAGGAATAAGAACCTTCACCAATTTACTATCCTGCATATTAAACCTTTGCAGTATTATCTCAACATACTTCTTCTGGTTTAATTAGAGCTTCCTCTTTTCCCGATCTTTTTTAATTTCCATGCCCAAAATATAGTTTGCAGCACCAAGATCTTTCATGTCGAATTTGGAGGACAATTGGGTCTTCAAATCCTGGATAATTTCTTTGTCATTTCCAACTAGCAACATATCATCCACATAAAAGACCAGATAAATAACATGGTCACCAATTAATTTAAAATACAAACAGTGATCTTCTTTGCTTCTAGTGAAACCAAGTCCCCGTATAAATGTATCAAATTTCTGATACCACATCCTTGGTGACTGTTTTAACCCATACAAAGACTTCTTTAACTTGCATACCGTTTCTTTCTTACCCTTCACCGCAAGCCTTCAGGTTCCTTCATGTAGATCTCCTCTTCCAGATCCACATGAAGAAATGTTGTCTTCAGATCCATCTGTTCTATTGCAAAATAAAAAGTAGCATCAACAGATAAAAGTAATCTAATAGAAGCTACCTTGGCAACAAGAGAAAAAATATCACCAAAATCAATTCATGGCCCCTGGGAATAACCTTTTGCTACCAACCGAGCTTTGTATTTCTCCACCTTTCCTTCTGTATTTGTCTTCTTCTTGAAAACCCATTTGCTGCCAATGGGTTTCCTTCCAGTTGACAACTCCACCAGATCCCAAGCCTCATTTTTGTGTAAAGATGCTATTTCATCAACCATGGCCTCTTTCCAGAGTTTGCCATCCTTTGAATCTACCGTTTCCTTTATAGTTCTAGGATCATCATCGGTAGCAAATAAAGCAAAATTTGAATAGAAAGTAGATGGACTATACCTTTCTGGCTGCCTTCTTTCTCAAATTGATCTTCTCACACTCATAGTTTGTGGCTCTTCATCTTCTGATTCCTCTTCTACTGTAGAGTCTGATTCTTCCTCCTTAAGCTCAAACTCTATCTTCTCAGGTTCCTTTGGTTGGAATTCATGTTTAATAACATCTTTCACCTCTCTAAACACCACATCTCGACCATACACAACCTTCCTTGTTACTGGGTTCCAAATCTTATAACCCTTTAAACCATCCTTATACCCAATAAAGATGCACTTTTCAGATTTGCTATCCAACTTGGTTCTTTTCTTCTTTGGAACATGTACATATGCATCACATCCAAATAACCTCAAATGTGAAAGAGATGGTTTCTTACCAGCCATACCTCTTGTGGAGTCTTATCCTCCAACGCTGATGAAGGTGATATGTTGACCAGGTAACATTCTGTCTGCACTGCCTCTGCCTATAATTCCTGTCCTAACCCGACACCATTGAGCATGCTTCTTTCCCTTTCCATCAACATCTTGTTCATTCTTTCTGCAACTCCATTTTTCTCAGGTGTGTATGGAGTAGTCTTCTGTCATGCTATACCACACTTCTTATAGAATTCTTCAAATTCCTCGCTGCAAAACTCTCCACCGTTATGATTTTTCATTATTTTCCTTTCAATGTTACAATACACATATATACATGTCGAAGCATCCAATACCATGGATCATCGACGAAATCTCTTTACTATAGCTCGAATCGAAGCTTGCACCTGGACTAATTGAAGCTTCTTTTCCTCTGTGTTGAAGAGTTCGTGACCTAAGCGACCGCGTAAATCTAGCTGTGAAAGGTGCCGGTGGGGAAACAAGTCAAACTAGAAGGGAAAGATGTTCCTCTCCCCCTTGTCGAGAGCTCGATTCCTCACCAAAGTGCCGCGGGTGGGGGCAATCATGGTGTTTTGGGATAGAACCATCTACCCTTGAGGATGGCTCAAATTAGATTGAGTCTTATTGCTTGCCCTCCCTTCCTTCCAAGATCGTCCCATAGGGCCCAAAACCATGGACCAAAAAACCATCGCATCCAAACCCATGTGCTAAAACCATGCACAAAACCATAGGTAGGTTCTTCCCTCCTAATATAGCGTCCCAAAAAAAATTTCCTGGGGCACTGCCCCAGACCCCATAGAAGGGGGCTAACCAGCCCCCTCAAACCCCCCCTACAGGGCGGCCTGTCATTCTCCCTCTAACGCCCCCGTAAACTACATGGTCTAGTCATGGAAAGAATATAACACAACCCAACATTCTCCCACTTGTTGTTTTCTTTCCACAGGGGGCCACAGGAGAGCTTAGTCATTTATCCACCCCCTGAAACGCCCATTGTTTCTCTACACCAAGAGAACTTCTTAGAGCTCACAGATTTTGTCAATGCATCTACAGTATTCTTCAAAGTGTCCACCTTTACCAGCAACACCTTTTTGTCTTCTATCATATCCCTCACAAAGTGATACTGAACATCAATGTGCTTTGTCTTTGAATGATAAGCAGGGTTATTTGCCAAGAAAATTGCACTTTGGTTGTCACAGTCTATCCCTATAGCTCCCTGTACTAACCCCATACTTGAACACAATCTCTGCAACCAAACTACTTCCTTGCTTGCATGAGTGGCTGCCATGTATTCTACCTTTGTAGTTGATAGTGCCACTACAAATTGTTTCATACTCATCCAACTGACTGCACCTCCAAATAGGTTAAACACATACCCACTTGTAGATCTTCTCTGATCCAGATCTCCAGCCCAGTCTGCATAAACAAAGCCATGAATATCCAACACTCTATCCAATCTTGGTCTTCCTTGGTAGCACAAACCATAATCACTAGTGCCACGCAAATACATGAAAACCCGCTTCACTGTTGTCCAGTGCTCCTTCCCTAGTTTTGACATAAACCTGCTCAATACTCCCACTGCATGTGTAATGTCTTGTCTAGTACAGACCATTGCATACATCAGGCTACCAACTACACTTGCATATGGAACACGAGACATGTCCTCTTCATCTTCTTGTGTCTTGGGACACTATTCAACATATAACTTCACACCTACAGGAATAGGAACCTTCACCAGTTTACTATCCTGCATATTAAACCTTTGCAGTATTATCTCAACATACTTCCTCTGGTTTAATTAGAGCTTCCTCTTTACTCGATCTCTTTTAATTTCCATGCCCAAAATATATTTTGCAGCACCAAGATCCTTCATGTCGAATTTGGAGGACAATTGGGTCTTCAAATCCTGGATAATTTCTTTGTCATTTCCAATCAGCAACATATCATCCACATAAAAGACCAGATAAATAACATGGTCACCAATTAATTTAAAATACAAACAGTGATCTGCTTTGCTTCTAGTGAAGCCAAGTGCCCATATAAATGTATCAAATTTTTGATACCACATCCTTGGTGACTGTTTTAACCCATACAAAGACTTCTTTAACTTGCATATCGGTTCTTTCTTACCCTTCACCGCAAAACCTTCAGGTTCCTTCATGTAGATCTCCTCTTCCAGATCCACATGAAGAAATGTTGTCTTCAGATCCATCTGTTCTACCGCAAAATCAAAAGTAGCATCAACAGATAAAAGTAATCTAATAGAAGCTACCTTGGCAACAGGAGAAAAAATATCACCAAAATCAATTCGCGGCACCTGGGAATAACCTTTTGCTACCAACAGAGCTTTGTATTTCTCCACCTTTCCTTCTACATTTGTATTCTTCTTGAAAACCCATTTGCTGCCAATGGGTTTCCTTCCAGTCGACAACTCCACCAGATCCCAAGCCTCATTTTTGTGCAAAGATGCTATTTCATCAACCATGGCCTCTTTCCATAGTTTGTCATCCATTGAATCTACCCTTTCCTTTATAGTTCTAGGATCATCATCGGTAGCAAATAAAGAAAAATTTGAATAGAAAGCAGATGGACTATACCTTTCTGGCTGCCTTCTTTCTCAAATTGATCTTCTCACACTCAGAGTTTGTGGCTCTTCATCTTCTGATTCCTCTTCTGCTGTAGAGTCTGATTCTTCCTCCTTAAGCTCAAAATCTATCTTCTTAGGTTCCTTTGGTTGGACTTCATGTTTAATAACATCTTTCACCTCTCTAAACACCACATCTCGGCTGTACACAACATTCCTTGTTATTGGGTTCCAAATCTTATAACCCTTTAAACCATCCTTATACCCAATAAAGATGCACTTTTCAGATTTGCTATCCAACTTGGTTCTTTTCTTCTTTAGAACATGTACATATGCATCACATCCAAATACCCTCAGATGTGAAAGAGAGGGTTTCTTACCAGCCCATACCTCTTGTGGAGTCTTATCCTCCAACGCTGATGAAGGTGATATGTTGACCAGGTAACGTGCTGTCTCCACTGCCTCTGCCCATAATTCCTGTCCTAACCTTGCACCACTGAGCATGCTTCTTGCCCTTTCCATCAATGTCTTGTTCATTTTTTCTGTGACTCCATTTTTCGTAGGTGTGTATGGAGTAGTCTTATGTCATTCTATACCACACTTCTTATAGAATTCTTCAAATTCCTTGCTGCAAAAATCTCCACCGTTATCTGAGCTCAACACCTTTATCTTCTTCTCTGTTTGGTTTTCCACTAAAGCCTTAAATTCTTTGAACATGTCAAAGACTTTAGATTTCTTCTTAAGGAAATATATCCATGTATTCCTTGAGATGTCATCTATAAATGATACATAGTACATAGACTTACCCAGTGATGGAACCTTCACAGGTCCAAACACATCGTTGTGCATAAGCTGTAATATCTATTTTTCCCTCTTACCACGAGAGGGGAAAATCACTCGATTCTGCTTCCCATCTACACAATTTTCACAGACATCAAAATCTAGAGAGCTATTACTCATACCTTCTACCATACCTTTACCATGAAGTATTCGAAGGCCCTTCTCTACAATATGTCTAAGCCTTCAATGCCATAGCATGGTCTTCTCTCCAGAGACCACTAGATTTTCTGCTCCACTTTCAGGAACCACAGAACTGTTGCACCCATCAACAATAGTGCTACCTTGCAGCTTGTGCAGAGTTCCAATCTGAACTCCCTGCATCAGTACCAATGCTCCCCGAACCATCTTGCAGGTATCCTTCTCGAACACTGATTTTACACCTGCATCATCCAGCTTTCTTACAAAAATCGGATTTCTGGCCATTGCACGAATATGCAGAACACCCGGAAGTGTTCTAACCCTTCCACCTTGCAACTTCAACTTTAATTTTCCATGAACAATGATTCTAGCCTTCTTATCATCCCCTAAGAAGACATCACCACCATCGTATTTCTCATACTCATAGAACCACTCTCTATGGGGAGTGAAGTGAAAGGATGCACCTAAGTCAATCAACCATGCCTCATGATCTACATGTGTACTTGAAGAAGCCAAGTACACATCCCCACCTTTGAGACCTTCCTCGTAGAGAAAAGGCATCACCATTTTGGGTCTCCATATTTTTTTGTCTCATCTCCTCCGTCAGCAAGGATGAGACTATTTGATCAAACTGCAAGGCAGCTGCATTGCTATCTATTGCAATAACCAAACTATCCCACAAATCTGGTAGAGAACACAACAAACTAATGCACTTATCTTCATCTGAAATTTTAATATCAATAGATAATAACTAACTTACCACAGTATTAAATGCATTCAGATGCTCTATCACCAAGTCTCCATCTTTCATCCTCAAGTTATACAGATTTTCCTGTAGGAACAATTTATTCACCAGAGACATAGATTGGTACAAAGTCCCTAACTTGTCCCACAAAGCCTTCATCGTAGCTTCCCCTGATACATTCAACAATACTGAATTTGAGACACACAATCGTATTGTGCTCTTTGCCTTCCGATCCAACTTCTTCCATTATTCATCGGATACTCCTGTTGATTTAGTACCCGGATCTACCACGATCCATTGATCTTTATCCACCAACAGATCCTCCATCTTGAGTTTCCACTACTCAAAACTCTGACCATTAAATTTCTCGATCTTTATCTTTCCACTGCTCGCCATCTTCTTTCACCACTAAAATTGATCCCACAGATCTCCCACTGAACAGGGTCTACCATAGACCTGAGCGAAACCCCTCAGCAACAAAGGTGTCCCCTTGAAGCCAAAACAACTCCGATACCAAATGTAGGTTTTAGCCCCGTATATAAATTACCTGCATACAGATTCTAAAACACATAAAATAAACAATGCGAGAGCATAACACATATACATAGAGATTTTCCCCTGGATCCCAAAACTAGGACTACCAGCTTGATTTTTCATTATTTTCCTTTCAATGTTACAGTACATACATACATACATACATATATATATATATATATATATATATATATATATATATATATATATATATATATATATATATATATATATATATATATATATATATATATATATATGTGCCGAAGCATCCAATACCATGGACCGCAAACCATCAAGCCCAAAACCATGGACCGAAAAACCATCGAGTCCAAAACCATGCACAAAACCATAGGTAGGTTCATCCCACCTAATATAGGGTCCCAAAAATCTTTCCCTGGGGCGCTGCCCCGGAGGCCCTAGAGGGGGGCTACCGTCCCCCTCGGAACCCCCATATAGGGGGAGCTGCCGCCCCCCCCCCTCGGAACCCCCATATAGGGGGAGCTGCCGCCCCCCCCCCTCGGAACCCCCATATAGGGGGAGCTGCCGCCCCCACCCCCCCCCCCCTTCCCCCCCCTCCTCTAACCCCTTCGTAAACTACATGGGCTAGTCGTGGAAAGAATATAACACAACCCAACACCTGGCTGTGTCAGTTATGACAGGAATAAAGAACATGAAGAAGATATTGAATCAGGTCAAGAAACTTTGCCCTTGTGTTTTTCTTCATTTAAATTACTGAATGAAAACTTTCATATTGTTATAAGTCAACAGTCTCATAGTCTTGGCATCGAACATGAGGAAAACAATGAGTTTGTTGGTGGAAACCCTCTACATTTATATTTTTCCTCATTTAAGTTGTTGAAATAAAATTATAAGATTACAAATGAAGCAAGAAAGAAAGCTGACAATAACATAGATTAGCAACAACCTTCTTATGTATTTGATGACCCTGTTACTTTTTATATGGAATAATTATTTAGTTTGAAATCAAAACCATTGAATAACCATGAGATTAAAGATGCAGCTGGAGGGTTGAAACATGAAGAACATTGTGAATTAATTCAAGGTATTTTTGTGTCATTTAGTTGTGCTTCTTTTGAGTTCCTTAAGAATTTTTTTAAAACTATCACTGAAGCAAAGGATGGTGAGCCTATGAAAGATCATATAGTCTCATTGGAAACAATAGAAAATAAATTGCATCAGTCTTATCAATTTTTCAATGATCCAATAGCTAGTTATTTGGATGGCTTCTGCAATCAAAATTCTCCTCCTTCAGCTAGCTATGAGCCTGAAAATAGGGGTGATGAAGACTTAGTTTGGCAGCCAACATCATTGTTTTGTCCAGTAGGGGTTCCATTACAAAATTCAAATGAAGGTTTGCAACCCTATCATGACAGCTATAAGATGAAATTGCATGAAAGCAAGGATGCATATAAAGGTTTGTATTCATGGTATGTATACCACTTGGAGTAAAATTGTAATCTATTGGATGAGTTGAACTTCAGTGTTCATTCATTTTAGGATCCTTTTACAAGCCTATTGGAATCATAATTCAAGGTAGATCTTGTTTTTTTGGGAAAAAATACTAAAGGGGGGGGCGTGGGGGGTGGTGAATCAGTATTTTAAAAACTCACAATAATAATTTTATTTTCTGAAATATATACGCGACTTCACTGAACCCAACTCACGTATGTACGCGATTGTTGTAAAAGAAACTAGTGTATTCTTAGTAAACTTGTACAACAACTAATTATTTATCTGTTAAACTTAAAACAGAATGTAAGAGATTTATCAGGCATTTGATAAACAATAAGTAGGTACAGTAAGAACAGAATCAAGTATCACACATGAACACCAGGATTTAAGGTGGAAACCCAATGCGAGAAAAAACCACCTGCTTCTATCTTCTCTGACTTCTTTTTAATATAAAAAAAACTTTTTACAATTTTGTACTGTTGCAGACTCATACCAGTATGTAGGCACCCACCTACAGAAGGATGCAAACTTCGCTCGTTCTCCAACTCCTACTGGAAAGGATCTCCAACCCCCTAGTTCTTGTACCGGAATAAACTTGTACCAGTACATAGGCACCAGCCTGCAGAAAGCTACAACCTTCACTCGTTCTCCAACTACTACTGGAAGGGAGATCCAACCCCGTGATCTAATTTAGCCACTACCATTAGAAGGAAGATCGAACTCCCTCAACTTTGGGGACCATGTTTCATAAATTTTCACATTGGATCCACCTGCTACAACACATCATAACTTGTAAGCCATGTTTCATCAAGTTTTCAGACTGGACCCACTACCAACACTTAAGCTCAATATCAATAATCAAACTGTAACACAATCATCAATATCTGACACAACTGAATCCACCAATAAATGAAACCAAATCAACTGAAACTTAATCAAAACTCAACCAATCAACTAGAACAATCAGATCACTGTAACCAGAATGTCAAACATCATATTTCACATCGTAGAAACCATATTCTGTTACTGCAAATCCTGGTTGACCATCTGTCAAAATGTATATGCTACTTTACCACAACAAACCCACGTGTGTACATGACTTTTATGAAGCATACCCACATATAAATCTTAAACTTTTGAAGACTGAAAACTGGACCATTGCCATTTTTTTGTATGCACTTTCCTCAAAGAATATCTGCATACGTATGCACCTTGCAGGCTATAGAACCCATGTACATATCTTCAAATTCATAATCACTTCTTCGTTGCAACATAAAACTTTAGTCATACCCAGATCTCGACATACACAGACAAATCATGTGTTAAGACACCATCAACACAAATCAAATCATCTCACAATCATGATAGTCATCTTAGATCTATTGGATCTTATCCATCATCAAAATCTCAGGTGCATACTTAGTTTAGATCAAGCAAAGCATCAAAATCCCATAACATGCATATTTTCTTTAGATCTAACTATTCATAATATTTCCATCACTTGCACCCATTACACACTTTGATCTTCACCACCTTATATAGTTTAGCCTTTTTCAATACCATGGGTCAAAACCATACTCCAGCCAATGGTTTTATTAGATAGGATCAAAATCCATTATTGTGCTCATTACTATGGGCCAATACCATGGTAAAGACCCCTGATATTTATAATACCATGGTGCAGAAACTGTACGTGACTTTGCTTCACCAAACATGCATTTATACGTGACTTGGCCTTGACGAACCCACGTATAGATCTTCAAATATTCACCTTTATCAAACTTTTGATTCTGATCTGTAAACCTTTGTCCCATCATTATGTTATTCTATTCCATCACTCTGTCACCTCTGAACTGACTTGTGGATTCATCTAGTTACCATATACTTGTTCTGTTACAAGTGATTTTCCATCAAGGAAAACACATGCATCATAATGCCAACAATCTCCCCCTTTGGACTTGATGGAAACCATGTTGGTGTTGATCACCTCAACCTATAGAAACCTGTTAGATACATCAAATAACCATTATTAAAACACCAAGATACTCTCCCCCTTTGACATCAAGGGAAAAGGGCAAGCCAAAGCCTCCCCTTTGGATCTGATTTGCAATATATTGTCCATGCTCCCCCTGAGCATATGCTGAATCTTCAGAAAGATTTTCAAATGAAGAGCATGACTCTATAACTCAATTGAGTATGAACTTCCTATCACCAAGGACTCATACTTACATCAATCACCCAATCACAGTGGGTTTTCACATTTGACATCATTATTACATCAACTTCCCAAACACAATGGGGTTTCAAAATTCATCATATGTCCAAAAGGACTTGACCACAATAGTCCATACATGGCTGAATTTTACAATGAGTACATCATAGGTCTTTATATGACCTTTACATCAATTGATATACATGACATTTATAACAAAGACCAAAGACCTAAATAAGACCATGATAGTTATCAGCAACTATCATACACCATATATGATATGCACCATAAGCATCTATAAGCAGCATCAAGAACAACAACATATATATGTCCATCATCAATTTGCAAGATAAGACAATGTAACTTTAATATCATCAACCTGTGACTAAGTATGCCGCATATATATTTTCATATATATCTGCTATCAACTCATCCTCTTGACCTTATCAAGATCAACTTGCTCTTTTTCCTTAGTAGAAAAAGCCTTAATCTATGTTCATAAAAAACATAGCCTTTCATGAATCAACTAAGCATATGCCATATCTCCAAGCAGTAATGCCTATATCTTCACAAAACCATTCACATCATATCATATACATGTGAAAGCACCATAGTCATCATCCATGACCACAACATCATCATCAAATCATTATAGCAAGAACTACATGTTCTTTCCACAACAACCCTCAATATATCAACCATGTATCATCACTAGGGAGTTTTCTAACATCCCACATCTGATAAGCATCAACCATGATAATCAACATATGTGAGAACCAAGCCTATCATCATAAAGTAAGATAGGAAGAAGTATTCATCATTCCTTATCATCATCATTATGTGACTAAGTAAGCCATGTCTCCAAATAGCCATGTCTTCATGAACCTGCAATAACACCATTCTCTTGGCCAATTTTCTTCATACAAGAAGATATTTTATACCAACATCATTTACCAATATGCAACTTAAGTAATCATCCATGTGATCCTTATCTGTAATGTATCCATCATAGAGATAGCAATATGTATCTAGCTTCTCATCAATGAGAAAAGAAAACCATGAGCTCACAATCATTTGTCAAACTTTCTTGATACCATCAAAAGCAACAATCCTCAAACAATATACCATGTGAGAGCCAAGAACTATAAGAATCCTCATCCATAACTGCACCATATGAAATTTATGCATCTTTGAAGGCATGATGACAGCAACATAAAAGTAATGAGTGACACTTATCATTATCAAATAATGAAGTTGTGTACTCAAGCTTTGTTTTTCTCCTTGAACTTATGAATATCACTATGTAAGCAACATAACATATGCATCATCAAAAGAATCATCCATAAATCTGATCAGTGGCTCAAGCAATATATAAGTATCATTTGTGATTTCATCATAGGCAGCCCATGATCGCAATATAGCATGATGCATCATATAAACACTTCAGCAACATAAGCATCATTATGTACCAAGGACTTCTAAAGCAAACATAATGGAAACAATGCATTATTAGAAGCATAGCAAATGCTCCCCCTAAACCTGTGCCAACTATTCACTGTCAGATCTAATCATTTCATATATCAGTAAGAATCATCAAGGCATCATCATCAACCTATTATACATCAAGTCATCGTCATCAACCTATTATACATCAAGTCATCAACAACTTATGAGGGCCAAAAGCACTTCTAAATAGCATCAACAGACTATAATCATCAACCATCAAAACAAAAAATACAAGTAATAATTGACTGAACCATATTAGACCCTTTTCTTGAGTATGTCCCATTGTTTCTTCATCAAACCAAAGTATACGCGATTGTGCAGTTTAGAACTCACGTATACACGCGACTTGTCTTCATAAGATCTGCGTATAGAAACTGGAATATTGAAATTTCACACTTTTAGCTCCCCTTAAGTTTGTTATGGCTATACCTTGTCCTAGAACTTTTGCTGAAACATTAGTTCCAAGAATAACATTACCATGATGGTCCTTCATGAGAGACTCAATTTTACTCTTATCTCTAGCCATGTGATGAGAACATCCACTATTTATGTACCATTCATATTCGTCTTCGAATGAGCAGAGAGAAAGACCACACTTTATATGTTCTTCCTTTTCTTGCTTATTTGTGGATCCATCTTTTTTCAGATTTTCTGAATATCAATGTTTTTATTTGGTTGCTTACCATATTGTCTAAGACGATCCATAGACTTGTTCCTGCATTGTTTTGATACATGCCCAAACTTGTTACAAGCATAACATTATATGTTTCATATTACTTCTATTGAAATCAATGGATTTGTGACCAAACATATTGCAAGAAAAACAATATCCCTTAAAGTACCTAGAAGCTGATGATCTTTCTGTGAGATGATTATTAACTTGAAACATTATACTTTTGCAACTAGCTGCAACATGTCCAAAATTATGGCATATATAATATTCAACATTATTGATCAGAAGAAAAAATCAATTAACACTTCTATAGTTAGGAGTAAATGATTTCCTTTGAAGACTTTCTTTCCTTGGTTGTTGATGGGGTTGACTTCTTATCTCCTTGTTGAGCATTTCATATTTTATATTAGAATTCGTTGCCTCAGATTGTGAGCTAGATTCACCTTTAACAGTTTCATGAAAACTAGGACTAGATTTAATGGCAGGAGACCTTTGAATACTAAGAATATTATCCAAAATATTAGTACTATCTTGAAATGGCAAATATTTATCCTTTTCTTCTAATTTACCTTTTAGGATATTTACCTCAAATTGATATTTCTTTTCCTTTTCTAGATACTACTTCATCATGATTTCTTCAACCTTTTGTCCTTCCTCCACTTGTTGTTTTAATTTGAGAATCTCATTTTCTTGTTCTTCAAATGCTTGAATTAGTTCTTCATTCTGCTTATTTGATTTTTGAAGATCTTCTTTTAGAGAGACGACCTCAGCTCCAAGATGTTTACAGTAACTGGTTCTTTCGTTAAGTTCCTTGGTTTTTGTATCCTTTTCATTCATTTAATTTATTAATGATGTTACTTCATCACGCGGCCTTTGACATTGATCTTCCTTTTCCTTGTACAGCTTCCTTATTTTGTTTCCTTCCTCTAACCGAGTTTTTAACCTAGTAACCTCTTCTTTGTAGATACACTCCCTTTTATCAAATAGATCTTGTTGATATTTAATTTTATCTGTGAGTCTTTTAACTTCTTTTCCCAAGAAAAAACCCATAATTTCCATTATCAAAAAAGAAAATTACATGTTGTATCATCTCGATAAAGATTATGCTAATATCAGAGATGGACCAAGCCATCTATCCGGTGTCACATGATAGTTCAAAAAGGACCATAAATATTTAGATAAAAGTCATATAATATAAACATGATAATAACATCACAACATTCATAAAATATGTATCAAAAATCAAGACCAGTCGAATGATCATGGAAGGTCATTCAATACATCTCCCCCAACGTGCTCAATGAATGGCCTATGGAAGAACTGATATATTTCATGTTCTCTGTGTTCCTGAATTATCCACTGCCCCCTGGGTTGTTGTGTGGCTTCCTTGGAAAGGCCGTCAGAAATCTTGTTCCTTTCCTTGTATATGTGTGAGCAGACAATAAAATAAAAGTGTGATTTTAGTGTAATGACCTCATCCAGTAATCCCATAAGTGTGTGCATGTGATAGTGAGATGCATAGTTGAACCAATTGATGACAATATTTGAGTCCCCAAAGATCTGTATCTTATTGCAGTTTTTCTCAAGTGAAAAAATGAGTAGGTGTCTGAGGTTGTTTAGTTCTGAATAATTGTTTGTGCCCTGCCCTAATCCCATTTTGAGCTTGTAATAATGTCTTTCCAATATGAATAGTATTTCTCCTCCCCCACAACCAGTGTCTTGGGTCGATCCATCAAAATAAGCCCATGGTAATGTTCTATCAATAACTTTAGGAGTAATATTACAGGTAGGTTTTGATATCTATTCTTGAGGTACTAAGTGATATAGTGCTTCAATTTTATTGCATATTGATGTCCACTGAATAATGGAGTCCTGGAATATGATCTGATTCCTGGCCATCCATATACCCTAGTAGACAAGTAGGGGGAGATCACATATTTTTTGTGATGTTGTTGAGGTCCACCATGTTTTCCAAACAGTGGTGAGTTGTGCCCCATTCCATCTGATATTGATGTTGAGGGCAATATATATCTGATTCCATGCATGTTTTGTCATTGGGCAATGTAGGAAGAGGTGGTCTATGTCTTTAGCCTGCTCCTTACAAAGGCAACATCGTGATGGTACATGTATAGCTCGACGATTTAGGTTATCATCAGTAGGCGCTTTGTTTGATAATATGAAACATATGAACAATTAGGATTTGTGTGGTGCCTTAAGCTTCCAAAGGGGTTGCCACCACCAAACAACCTCCATCGGTTTCTGTTTCAGTATAAGGAAAGTATATCAATCCCAGGGTGTATAACGATTGCTAGGGGATGTAGCCTAGATGATTTCATCCTCTTGATCATTAATTCTGACAAGTGACTCATTAAGTGCCCCAATGTAGCTGGTCCAATCGTTTCTCTAAACATCTGGTAACATGAGGTCCTATGCTGATAACCAAGCCTGTGAGAGCCATGTAGTGTTTCTCCCATCTACAATTTGGGAAAGCTGAGTGATGCTAACCAGTTCAAGATATTTTCTAAGCACCAGTGGTAGTATATGTGCATTTCCACAGCTCGACCATGCATCAATTCCAAAGTGTACGTGATCACCTGATCCAATCTGCCATGCCAATCCTATTTTTATGACTGATATAGAATGAGTAATATCTTTCCATATGATGGAAGAACTAGTACTACCCCTGTTTGGCCTACAAACCCATTCCATAACTGTAAGAGGGTATATGTATTTGTGATAAACCAACTCTTTCCATAAATTATCTGATGTTATTATCTGCTAGCCCATTTTTGTTGTTAGAGTTGATGCATATATATTGAAATCCTTTATGCCCCATCCTCCCCATTTTTTGGGATTTCCAATTCTCTCCCATTTCACCCAGGAAAAGGTCCTTCCAACATGCTTCCCTCTCCATAAGAATCTGTGACATATTTGTTGTATTATGTTGGTGATGCCTTTTGGTATCCAGGTTAGAGCCATATAGTATACTGGTATAGCCTCTAGTACTGATTTAATTAGTACTAATATGCCTCCTCTAGATATCCATCTCTACTACCAGATGTTGATGTGCCCTTCAATTGTTGCAATGAGCCAAGACTAGTCCGCTATGTGGTAATCATTTGGTTTGAGTCTGAATCCAAGATACTTGAGTCCGGCCCCCATGTCTAGTCTTGTGAATTTAAATTGTTGTAGTGCATGTGTTTGTTCATTTAGTAAACAACATACAAACATAATGGTTGATTTGTTGTTCTTTTATCTTTACAAAATAGGGACAGAATATGCTTGAAACAAGTGGTGTCCCGAGTAGATCCATTTAAAAATATTAGTACATCATTGAAAAATAAAAGATGTGTAAGATAGGATACATATGTCATCTTGACCCCACTTAAAGACCCAGATGCTCGGGCATTGGATATGAGTTGACTTAAGCCTTCCATGATCAGGAGGAATAAGAGGGGTGATAAAGGACACCCCTGTCTGAGGCCACGCTCAACATAAAATAAATTGGATGCAACCCATTGATGAGTATGCTATATGATGCATATGTGAAGCAACACATAATCCATTTTATGAAAGTATGTGGAAAGCCAATATGAGTAAGTATAAGTTGTAGGTATGTCCAACATGCTCTGTCAAATGCTTTAGAAAGGTCAATCTTGAGTATGATGCTCTTAATTTTCTTGAGCTTAATGGAATGTAGCCCTTCTTGTGCAGTACCAATGGCTTCATGGATCTGTCTATGATTGAGGAATGTAAATTGATCCTTGGATATCTGCTTGGATAAGATGGGTTTGATGCGGATCACAATTACCTTGGATATGATTTTTTATATGCAATTGCATAAGGAAATAGGTCGACAGTCATCAAAAGTCTAGGGGTTATCAACTTTGGGAATGAGTGCTATAAATGTAGAATTAAACCCCTTGTGCATCTTCCTAGATAGTTTGCAATCCTCGATAACCATGAGGAGATCTAATCCAATATGGTCAAAAAAGGTAAGATAAAATTCAATAGGCCATCCATCTGGTCCACGGATTTTGTCATTTTTGAACCACTTCAGAACAACTTCAATCTCCCCTAGTGTGACCGGTTTATTCAATATCTCCACATCCTCCTCATCCACAAATTAAGGCATTGTCCTAGCAATGCGAAGTACTTTTGCAATGGTAGCTTCTCATGGGGCTCTAAAAATTTGGGAGAAATGTCTAATGCCCATATCAGCTAGCTGAATGAATGTGTTGGCCTCCCTATCATTTTGATTTCTTAAACTCCATATTGTACTGATTAATTTCCTCCCCCTGGCACATTGTTGGAAGAATTTAGTATTTTCATCCCCGAACTGTAGCCAAATAGCTCTGATCTTTAATCGTTGAGTCTCCTCTTTATGTCTTAATAGTTTAATATTTTATTCTTCCAACCTAATAAGTTGTTCCTTCTTTTCAATGGATATATAACCTGAATTGCTAGTGCCCTCCATATCCTTAATTTCTGCTTCAATTTTTAGTATTGTAGCATCGTCTCTTATCTTTTTCCATTTTTCCCATAATATAGTCTTGTGCTTGATCTAGGATAAATTACTAGATATGACTGTGGCCGGTGAGGAGTTGTTATCTTGGCCATAGTGAATCCAAGATTCCTTTACAATATTATGCAGTTCTGCTTCCTCAAGCGAGGCCGAGTTAAATTTAAAAGGAGAGTTTGGCTTACAATTGGAATTCATGACTTCAAAAAAAAAAGGGAAATGATGAGATATCCCCCCCCCCCCCCCCGCCCCCCCCATCCCACCCACTATTTAATTCTATCCCACTGATCCAGCAATGGTTCTCTAATGACAATCAAGTGTATGGAATGTCCAACCAGGAAGAAAGGTAGTCAGTAAGGTGTTGATGGAAACACCCTCTCCCAAATTATCTTGTAGGAATAGTACATCAATGTTCTCATATCCAAAAAGTCTCTCGAGTGCCAATTTTTTGTTCGGGTTGGCCAAACCCCTACAGTTGAAAGATTGTGGGGTAACTGATTCAGGGTTTTGTTGTGCTCTAAGAACTCTAGATGGCCTTAGATATATTTGATTGGCTGCCCTTGAGAATTTTCTAAACTTTAGGAGGAGGGTTATCACCCAGGGCAAAGGTGTGATGTGGCTTGGGGTGGGCAAGGGATCGAAGATTGTATCTATGCTCTGAGTTATTTCCCGATGTATCCTCCCATTTAGAATGTAATGAGGGCATACCCTCAATTGTGGTAGGATTAGTAGTCGGAGCAGTGGGGTGGGGGGGCGATGCAACAGGACATGTGATGGGACTCAAATTGCATGCAGATAAACCCAAACCCGATGCAACAATTGATAAATTGGCATATTCAAAATTCAAAACATTACAAGATATGGGAGGAGAGGATATGAGAGTACCAGTATCAGACTAGTGCCCGAGGAATGAGATCGAGTGACCCGTGCATCAGGATTCCTAGCATTCGCTTGTTGAGGAGTCTTCCCAGTCTCTATCCTTCGCCTTGGGGGTTCCGTTGTTGTATTATGTGCCAGAGTCAATCCAGTATCCAATTGTATCTGTGTGCCCTTTGTCACTTGTCTTCTTGGGGACTCGATGTGAACATTGGTGATCAATGGGAAGTCTTTATAAAAGTGATCGAATTCATGGCATCGCCTGCACCGGAAAGGTACCCCCTCATAGTCTAGGATTTGCCATCTAATGAGCTCCATGTATTCCAAGCGGAGACTTTCAACTAGCCCTTCTCTAGTATCCAAATGTACTAGAATTTAGGCAATGGAAATGCTACCAGATTCCATTTATGATCTATCATGGTTTAGATATATCCCGGATCATCCCCAATGAACCTGAAAATATCCTTCGACCAAAATTGCAGAGGTATACTCGCTAGTCGTACCAATATAGGTCCCGCCCCCAATTTTTCTTTTTCAGGGTCGATAATGGCATCCATCGCTTAAGTAGTAGCGAAGTCATTTCTATGTGCCAGTGTTTGGACATCATCCAGTTTGCTTGGTCAGGTCTAGCGAAGATGAGGGCAAACCATCCGCGTGTCATAGTGATGATAGCGACATTTGATCCAAGATGTGGCCCCAAATCTCCATAGTCCAACATTTTCACCTAGCCGAGGAATAGTTCTGGCCTCTGACTTGACCGACTGTCATCGTGCTTTCGGTGCTCGTGGCATGTTCCATACTTGTGCCTTCTCCAAAAACAAGCAATCACCCACGTTCCTGCACCTTAGTGCACTTGGATTTTTTCTTGCCCATCCTCTGTGGGTGATTTTCTGGGTTATGTTCAGGTGCCTTTGGCTGGTTATCATCAGAGTCTGATACCCTGGTTTCCTCTTGTGCTGGTATTTGTTGTGATATACCTTCGAAGCATCCAGATGTGCAAACCGGGTGTTGTGGGTGAGAGACCCTTGGGTTGGCCCGTGGGATGTCTGGTATGTTGAGCCCTATATTCTCTATGCTAAATGTGGTTTCTTCATGTCCAAGTAAACCCCTTGCTGCCATGGATGTCTCTCTAGGACCAGATTTATGATGCACCTGTTGTTCATATTCCCAATACTGTAGCTCGGAAGGAGATGATATTTTTAGTATCGGTTGAGGATGTTCATCCTATAATTTGTATAGGACTTCAAAGTCGCTGCAGGGGTCGGTTAAACAAACCCTAGGTTGTTGAGGGTGGCCACTTCATCCTCCATCTCAGATATAAATGTCCCGACCTGGATGTCTGGTACATGGGGGTTCTCCGATGTTTGCCTAATTGGATGCTAAGGTGGATAAACCATCCAAATTGGTGTTGTATCCATTGAGTCTGATGAGTAGTCAACCAACTCTTCCTCCATGCAAATGACATTTTTTACAGTTATTGTTATTCCGATGATCTGTGCATAGATAAGTTTTGTTTTCCCCCGTCAATACCTTAACCCAGTGAATATTCTAAGAAGTCCCCCGGTCGGTCAGTTTCCCTTCCACATATTGTCATTTCATCTCACCTGCGCCATGAACTATTAACCCCATCCAAGTCTGTGAGGTGCCCAAAATTTGTCGTTCACTGAAACCGTCATCGCCATTTTGACAGTTAGCTCATGCCATCCCAAAAATTCCACTGCGATTCTACTATTTCACCATTCGCACTAGAGCCATTCTTTCACTTTTACCTATAACAGAAAATTAAATTGTTTCATTTTCATATTCATTATCTTCAATATTGCATAAACAGGGAAAGGTATCACCAGATGAACAAAAATTAGTACCTGATAATTCTTTTGCTTGATCATCTTCATTATGAGGTGATTATGAATATGAATATTTACTTACATCTAATAGCCAATCGCTTCTATCACTGTCATTGTATCTTTGAGATGACTTCTTCTTTTGAGGTGCTTTCTTCTTTTGCTTATTTCCCATTGTCTTGACGAATCTTCTTCAAGTGATAAAGCTTTTGCCAAAGGACCTGCTCCAATACCAATTGTTGGGAAAAAACATTGAGAGGGGGGGTGAATCAGTATTTTAAAAACTCACAATAATAATTTTTCTTTTCTGAAATATATACGAGAGTTCACTGAACCCAAATCGTGTATGTATGCGACTGTTGTAAAAGAAACTAGCGTATGCTTAATAAACTTCTAAAACAGCTAATTATTTATCTGTTAAACTTAAATGAGAATGCAAGAGATTTAACACGAATTTGATAAGCTATAAGTAGGTGTAGTAAGAACAGAATAAAGTATCACATTCAAGCAACACACATGAACACCAGGATTTAAGGTGGAAATGTAATGCGCGAAAAAACCACCTGCTGCTATTCTCCCTTCTTTTTAATATAAAAAATATTTTTACACTTTTTTACTAATGCAGACTCATACCAGTACGCAGGAACCCACCTACAGAAGGCTACAACCTTTGCTAGTTCTCCATCTCCTACTGGAATGGACCTCCAACCCCTTGGTTCTTGTACTGGCATGAACTTGTACCAATACACAGGCACCAACCTGCAGAAGGCTACAACCTTCACTCGTTCTCCAGCTGCTACTAGAAGGGAGCTCCAACCCCCTGATATGATTTACCAACTACCACTGGAAGGAAGCTCCAACTCCCTCAACTCTGGGGACCACATTTCATAAATTTTCACACTAGATCCACCTACTACAACACATCATAACTTGTAGGCCACATTTCATCAAATTTTTAGACTGGACCCACTGCAACACTTAAGCTCAATATCAGTAATCAAACTTGAACTCATCACTGTAACACAATCATCAATCTCTGACACAATTGAATCAACCAATCACTGAAACCAAATCAACTAAAACCTAATCAAAACATAACCAATCAACTGGAACAATCAGATCACTGTAACCAGAATATCAAACATCATACTACACATCACAAAAACCATATTATGTTACCGCAAATCCTGATCAGTCATCTGTCAAAATGTATACGCTACTTTTCCGCAGCAAACTCACGTGTGTACACGACTTTTATGAAGCATACATGCGTATAAATCTTAAACTTCTGAAGACTGAAAACTGGACCACTGCCATTTTTCTATACGCGCTTTGCCCAAAGAATATCCGCGTGTGTATGTGCCTTACAAGTTATAGAAACCGCGTACAAATTTTAAAATTCAAAATCACTTCTTTGCTGCAGCATAAAACTTCAGTCATACCTAGATCTCAACATACGTAAACAAATCACATGTTAAGACACCATCAACACAAATCAAATCATCTCACAAAAAATTGATAGTAATCTTAGATCTATTGGATCGTATGCATCATCAAACTCTTAGGTGCATACTTAGTTTAGATCAAGAAAAGCATCAAAATCCCATAACATGCATATTTGCTTTAGATCTAAATGTTCATAAGATTTCGATCACTTGCACCCATTACACACTTTGAACTTCACCACTTATATAGTTTAGCCTTTTTCAATACCACAGGTCAAAACCATACTCCAGCCAATGGTTTTCTTGGACGAGATCAAAATCCATTGTCGTGTTCATTACTATGGGCCAATACTATGGTAAAGACCCCTGATATTTAGAATACCATGGTACAGAAACTATACGCGACTTTTCTTCACCAAACCTGTGTGTATACATGACTTGGCCTTGACGAACTCGCGTATAGATCTTCAAATATTCACCTTTATCAAACTTCTGATTATGATCTATAAACCTTTGTTCGATAATTCTGTTATTCTATTCCATCACTCTGTCACCTCTGAACTGACCTGTGGATTCATCTAGTTACCATATACTTCTTCTGTTACAAGTGAGTTGCCATCAAGGACAACACATGCATCATAATGCCAACAATTTTGTTCACCAATGAAAAGGTTGGATTCAGTTTGAGGTTTTAGTTGCTTCTGCCATTTAATGTTCCAGTTTTTATCTTATTGGAGCACAGCCAAGAAATCAAATTAAGTGAGAAAATACTTGATTCGATTTACTGGAAATTTGAGATCACTTGATTCAACACCTGTTCACAACAAAGTAAGATAAGTAGAAAATGGTGAGCAATAAGCTTGGTTGGAAAGCATCTGTTTCAGCATGTGTATTTTCATATTGTAGTTTGAACATATTTTTCCAGCACCATGCAGTTGTGATTTTCATAATGTACAATGGTTTTGGTCTCAACATTAGTTTTCAGGTTGTAGTTTTCAAGTTGGAAGTAGCCCAATGGATAAGGCTACTAGTCTATGTTGTTCTTGGCACCTCACAGGGAGGATGCCATCCCCATTGGAGCCAATGTTAGGGTTCTATAATATAGGATCCCAGTCACTTTCGTCTTACTATTTCACTTGAAATTATTTTAATATTTATCTTGGTTTCATGAGTGTCATGGTCTAAAGGGTTTTTTTTAATAAAGAGATCAAATTTGTCAAAGTGTCATTGTAAATATTTTGAGTAAAAAAAAAGTCTTTTTACCATAATCTGAATTGTAAGGTCATCAAGAGTCATGTGAGAATTGGTCAATCATAAGTTTGTAATGTTGATGTCATGTCAATCATGAAATTTAGTTTGAGAGTCAAGTGTGTCATTTGAAGCTCATCATTGCAAAAAATGCCCCTCTCATCACATCTTTCACATCATCAAGTGGCCCATTATCATTCCAAAAGGAGATTTTGGTGGCATGGAGTGTTTGAATTTGTTTGAAAATCTCTCATTTTCCCTAATTTGAAGTTAGCATTGATCCTAGAGCAGTTCGAAGGTCGAAGAAGAAGGTTGCAGGCTCAGAGGAGGATTTACTACGAAAGGCCAACGGGTCATATTAAATATATGATTTTTTTTTTCATATGCCATCGAAAGTCCACCAAGCATTAGCCATAACGAAACCCTATCATGTGCCATTTTAAAGTCCCAGGCTAACGCACTAAGCGCCAAGTCACAAAGGAAGAGATTATAAGTTTAGCCAATATATGATATATATACACAACGTTACAAAATTAAGGAGCCATGTGGTCACCGATTCGAACCCCTGTTGCATGAGCAGAGCCCAAGGCACATCCACTTCGATGAAAAATACTCTTTCTACTACAATATCTATTCCAGTAACCACTTTAATGGAAAACTGGAGCTGTGGACTGCTAAACAATATAGACGTCGATTAGACATGTAGATGACATTACGATATTATTTATTTGTATATTTTATTAAATTTACCGCACTTGGACTGCTAAACAATATACTTATTGTTTTGATTCTAAAATTAAGGTTGGCGACACTTATTATAGATTACCTTTTTAAATTACTGTTTTTTAATCGATACTTATTTATTTTAAATTTTGTTATTGATAATAATATTTAATTATAAAGTATTTTTTTAAAATAAATAAATGAAGCTGAGACTCCATAATGACGAGGTACTCATAGATTCTCGCTATTAATCTTTGGGTAATTGTTTCAATACTCTTAATCGATACTTATATCGGAGCTCTTCTATGCTTTTTGTTGTAGAGAAAATTTCGATATTAATAAATACGAAGGGCAAGTTCAACTTTGGTTGAACAAATAACCATTTTGCGAGACACTATTTTGTGGGCAAGGTCCATTTTGGTTGGAACAAATATCTAACTTATACAAATATATATTAATCATGTCCATATTAAAAAAAAAAAAACAAAAACAAAAACGTATGCGTCATAAGTACAAATTTTATATAATGAACATTAAGTCTGCGATGATCTACTGATATTCGAATTGGATCATTGAACTAGGCGCTCTGCAAATGCGATTTGGAATCGCCTCGGCTCTCCATACTGAAACCCTCGCCTCACGTAGCGCTCAACCTGCAATCTGAAGCGCCCTGACTGACGGTTCTCCAATGACTGCGCTCCCAGGAGGGGCGGGATCCACCCCCCCTCCATACTCTGGCTCAACCTCTGACAACTCAAAGGAAAAACACAATGATCCTCTGCACAAACCAGCAGGCCTCTCTGAAACGCAGCAAGGACCAGATCCGGCTACCAATGAAGTAGAAGTTGCTGCTACATGCGATGACATTGGCAAAGACAATGGCGGGAATAAGAAAGCTCCTAAGACGCCAACAAAGGCGACTTCATCCACATGCATACCAAAAAAGGCTGAAAGAATCAAAGTCGAGCTACCCAGCGAACGAATCAATGGCGAAATTCAATTTATGAGGGATCATGCACTCATCGGCAAGTTCCTCGGATTTTGGCCTTCTGAAAAGGCCCTGAATGGCTGGATCGCTTCAAAATGGAAGCCTAAGGGACAAGTTACTTTGCAGCTTGGCCCCAAAGGCTTCTTCACGGCAATCTTTAACTGTCTGGAGGACAAATCACGAATATTTGAAGGAGGTCCGTACTTCTTTAATTCTTCTGGACTGTTCTTAAGAGAATGGAAAGAAAGATTCGATCCAGACAAGGAGGATTTCAGCTGGGCTCCTGTCTGGATACGAATGTATTCCCTTCCTGTAGAATACTGGAAGGAGGAAACTCTAAGGGACATAGGCAACAGCCTGGGGACCTTCATCAAAGCTTCTGAGGAAACTAAAACTCGCAAATACACTTCTTACGCCCGGATCTGTGTCCAAATGCACATCTCCAAAGATCTTGCAGATACGGTAAGTCTTTTTCACGACGACTTTGAGTGGATCCAATCTTTAGATTATGAGCACATTCCTTTTCGCTGCAGGAAGTGCCATGAGCATGGCCATCTCTTCAGGGATTGTCCCCTCAATCCTCAACCCAAACCCTCTGTCAATGATCCAAGCACAGACTCAGAAGGCTTCATCAAAATCCCTAATCGCCGTCGTCATGCAAAGAAACCTACCCCTGCTCCTGATAGATCCAAAAAGCTAAATTCCCAGAACAGATTTGCAATACTCACCCCTAGTGAACCTGCTGAAAATCCTCCAGCTTCATCCTTGGATAACGCTGAAACACCTTCTCCCTCCAGGATCCTCAAGCATCCTCCCACTTCAGCTGACTCTGTTCCTTCAAGCCCTCCCGTCTCCCCTGCTCATAAGACATCTGATCCAGAAAATGCAGCGCAACCTTCTTTAATGGATCTGGAAGCGGCTCTAATCCTCAGTACTCAGGACAATAATCTCAGGGAAGAACAAAACATGCCTTCAAAAATGGATGAAGATCCAGAGAGTATTAGCTTAGAAGGTTTAGATATTCTCAAGCTGGAGACAGCCTGTAAACAAAAAGAGTATAACTCAATCCCTCCATGGGAAATCGAAAGGCTAGAAGGAGTTCTTAGCAAAGCGCATCACAACAAATGCTTAGGAATACAAGCAGGAAGCCCTTGGGATGGAAAGAAAATCCTGAAAGAAACAAAAAAAAGAGGGCGCAAAACGGACCTGCAGAGGACCATCATACTAGGGGAACTGCTCATGGAATCGGGGAGATTTCCTAAGCTGACAAAGTACTACAAATCTCAACCCCACAGTTCCTCATGAAGCTTCTCTCCTGGAATGTAAGAGGTTTGAATAGTGCGTCTAAACATAGAATGTTAAAAAATGTGATACAGCACCCTCCATAGTTTTTCTTCAAGAAACAAAAAGCAACAGTGCTACCTTAGAAAAGATTATGGGGAAGATCTGGGCTGGCTGCAGCTCTGTCACTGTGGATGCCTCAGGCGCATCGGGGGGACTAGCGATCATCTGGAACCCACAACTTCTCAGTCTTTACGATTTCCACGCTTCTCATTTCTTCATCCAAGCCACTTTTCATCTCACAGGAACATGTATTCATGGTCACCTTTCAAATGTCTACTTCCCGCAACAATTAAATCATAAATTGGTGCTTCTGGATTCTCTCACAACTCTGAATTCTAACAGAAAATTTCCACTATGGATTGGAGGGGGTGACTTCAACATCATCAGAGCCCTAGAAGAAAAAAGTGGCGGCAGAACGAAACTAGAAGGAGACAGTATTGGCTTTCGTAACTTTATTCAAAATAATCACCTCATGGATATTCACACATCAAATGGTGTCTATACTTGGTCCAATAAACGCAGTGGTTCTCAGCACATCGCCTCAAGACTAGATCGCTTTCTTATTTCGGACAATGCCATACACCTTGGAGGGGATTTTCAGGCCTCTATTGTGCCCCACGGAGGATCCGACCACTGGCCCATTCTGTTGCAATGGGCACGCCCAGGCACAAAAAGCAACAGACCCTTTCGATTTGAGGCGTTTTGGTTCACCAACACCAATTTCAAATCAGTGGTGAAGGAGGCATGGAAATCCTTCAAAACCTCTGAAGGTACCAAAATGTTCCAATTTCAACAGAAATTGAAAAGCCTCAAGCAGGTTCTTAAAAATTGGAATCATACCCAATTCGGCAATATATTTGAGCAGCGAAAAAAATTGGAGCAGCAAATGTGCACTTTACAACAGAAGATTATTATGGAGGGGCGAACAGGAGACAGAGCGCACCAGGAGCAGATCCTCTGGACTGAGATCGAGACACGCAGACAGCAGGAAGAAACTCTATGGCGGCAGAAATCTCGCATTCACTGGCTAAAGGAGTGGGAGAAAAACACAAAGTTTTTTCACAGATCCGCAATCCAGAGGAGGATGCACAATAATATAGCTTTCATTAACAATAGGCAAGGGGAAAAATTAGAAAAGCATGAAGAAATAGAAAAGGAATTCCAAGAACACTTCCAGGAAATCCTTAAGGAACAACCAGAAAGCAGAGATCAGGCTATTAAAAAAATTACACAGCTCATCCCTAAAACAATTACGGAAGACCACAACAAACAGTTGCTTCAACCTATCTCAATGAAAGAAGTGGAAGAGGCTATGGCTCAAATCAAAGATGGCAAAGCACCAGGTCCTGACGGGTTCACAGCAAATTTTTTTCATGAATTTTGGGAGCTGATTAGCACAGAAGTTTGGGAATTAGTGGAGGAATCACGGATAATGCATTGGATTCTCCCTTCGCTTAACTCCACCTTCTTAGCATTAATTCCCAAAGGGGCTGAGTCAAACACGCCTGACAAATACAGGCCTATTGCACTATGTAACGTCATCTACAAACTTATTTCCAAAGTCTTAGCCAATAGGCTCAAACCCCTTCTCCCACTCCTAATCTCGCAGGAGCAGACTGGCTATGTAGAGGGGCGACAAATAATGGACGGCATAATCCTCTCAAACGAGGTGATTCATTCACTGAAGCTTCTAAAAAAGCCAGGTATGATTCTGAAGCTTGATCTTTCAAAAGCATTTGATAAACTCAGCTGGTCTTATATACAACAGATGCTATTGGCGTTTGGATTTAATGCAACATGGACTAGATGGATTATGAACCTCATCTCTTCACCCAGCTTCTCAATCCTGCTCAATGGCTCTCCCTCCAAGCCCTTTCACCCCTCTCGTGGAATCCATCAAGGGGACCCCCTCTCCCCTTTTCTTTTTGTTCTAATGGCTGAAGGCCTCAGCCGTTTGCTTCACTCAGCGATCTCTTCTCAAACCCTGAAAGGCATCTCTCTTCATGGTCTTCACCCATTGTCTCACCAACAGTTTGTTGATGACACCATGCTCTTTGGACACCCTTCATCTCACGAAGCCTCTGCCTTCAAAGATCTGCTTTCTCTCTTCTCTGAAGCCTCTGGCACCTCTATCAATGCCACCAAATCCCAACTTTTCTTCTTTCATACTCCAGCCTCCACTCAAAGAAACATAGCAAGAATTTTGGGATACTCCATTGCAACGCTTCCCTCGAAATATCTGGGAGCTCCTCTCCTGGACTCAGCTATTAAAAATGCCTCCTGGAGAACCCTCATAGACAAGCTGGAATCTAGGCTCTCCTCATGGACTTTTCGCTCGCTCAACCTGGCCAGTAGACTTATCCTCATAAAATCCGTTCTCCAGGCTATGCCCCTATATCTCTTTTCTGTCTTAGCTGCTCCAAAATGGGTTCTTAAAAGAATCCGCAATCTGCAGAGAAACTTTCTGTGGGGCTCCTCAGGTCTCAACAGGAAATGGGCATTGGTAAATTGGAATGAAGTCTGTCAACCAAAAGCAATCGGCGGGTTAGGATTGAGAGATCCCCTCCAAAGTAACAACACAATGGGAGCCCGAGTTTGGTGGAACTGGCTCTCCAAACCTCACACTCCCTGGGCTCGTCTTTGGCAAGCAAAATATGTACCTGGATGCCAATGGAAAGATCTTATTAGAATCTGCCCTACGACTCCTGGTTCCCTGATCTGGAATGCGGCCAAGCTCCACAGTGCCTTCATACAGGAACACAGCTTCTGGGAAGTGCATTCGGGTACCTCAGCTCGATTTTGGGAGGATTCATGGCAGCAACTCCCAAAACTAGCATCTCTCTTTCACAAGCCAATGTGGCAGGCCCATATGCAGCATGCTGACCTCATCAACGTTCATCATTTCTGGCAACAACAAACTTCTCACGATTTTCATTGCTGGAAACCAGTAAGCACTTGGCAGGCCAACTGGCAAGGCGAATCCTATACAGAGATAGAGCAGGAACTGAATCAAAGGAAAATTAAGCAATCTGATCAACAGGACAAGCTTCGCTGGGGTCACACGCCTAAAGGTATGTTCACAACGAAGGAAGCACATCACCTTCGCTATACTCCCACGCAGGCAAACAAAGACAAACTCTGGGACCAAGTATGGCAACCAGGTTTATGGCCCAAGGTCTCCACTTTCTTATGGCTGCTTGGCAAACAACGCATTCTCACATGGGACAAGTTGCAAAAACGAGGCTTCATAGGCCCTTCAAGATGTCCTAACTGTAATCTCAATGCAGAAACAGTTGTGCATCTAATGGATACTTGTCCTCTTGCCACTCTCCTATGGGAGAAAATTGATAACTGTAACAGAAGATCTGGCAGAAGACAAGGAGATATTGCAGAAACTATCAGAAACTGGCCAAGGCATCCCTTTCAAATCTCTTTGTTAAACTCGCTATGGAACCTCATCCCAGGCTTCGCTTATTGGATATTATGGAAAGAGAGAAACAATAGGGTCTTCAACAACTCCAGCAAGCCTTTCGACACTCTATGGCTTCTCCTCCAGCACAATCTCCGAGAGACTCTGGCATTAAGACATTGGCAACCAGCGGACTTGCCAGAACTCCCTCAGGAACGCCTTATCTTAAATGCCTGGAACATGGACTTTTCCACTCTGGTCCAAATCAACCCCTGTTCCCCGTCCAACTCTGCCTCTCCTCTATTCTGGTTTCCCCCTGCTCCCAATTCGTTCAAATTAAACTTTGATGGCGCGGCTAAGGGAAACCCAGGACCCGCTGGTTACGGAGGAGTCTTCAGAGATGAATTAGGCACAATCAGACACATTTATCACGGCAACATCGGCATCAACACCAACAATGCAGCGAAGCTGGAAGGAATCTATAAAGGCATCTGCATAGCATAGCAAGAAAACATGTATCCTCTTGAGGTTGAAGGAGACTCCCTCATAATAATAGAAGCGGTCATCAGAATCCAGGCAGGCTCCTCAGCTTCCAAAACAGCCACAAGTTGGAGATTACTAAGCAGATTGGAACAGATGGAGGAAAGACTGAGGATGCCCCGAAGCATCATTTTCAGGCACGTAAGACGCACAGCCAACAAAGTGGCAGACAGAATGGCCAACCAGGGGGTCAGTCAGCAGACTCACAACTTCTCAGGCCCTCTCAGTGATATAAATGATGAACAGCTCCAGAAGGAATGCATCGCTCTGGCGCAACAGGACTTTTCAATCCAGGCACAGAGGCGCTGATCGGAAAGCTTGCAGGATATGGTCGAAAATGTCAGGCAAAGGGTTACATACAGGGGCCATGGCAATGGCTAGGAACGGGCCACGCAAGTCAACGAAGGCCGTCCTCTTCTGTTCACTCAGGCCCACCTCTGAGCTGGAGAACGCCCTCTGCTGGCAGCGTAATGTTGGTAAGGAGGACAGACTGAAACATTTCCTTTCACTGAATGGACAGTGCAAGCGTCAGGAGCACACAGGTTTTAGCCACGACATGCGCAAACCGGATTGTCATTTCCAAACGCATTCTGATCTAATGTATCCTGATCCAACGCACCTCTGTCATGATGATCCAACGCATCTCTGTCATATGCGTATGCGTATTGACTTGAACTTTCCAGGCTGCGGCCTGTTGTAAAATACTCTGTTTTTTCTTTTAATATAGATTTAGTCCAATTTAGAAAAAAAAAAAAGTACAAATTTTATATTAATTTATATTTAACTTTATATCTGATGCCCGTATTTATACACTCGGTGAGGACTTATGACCAGTCATGTGAAACTATATATAGAAGACGATTGAATTTATATATATTTGCAGACATTGCTTCCATGACTAAGAAAAATAAATTTTAATGTTTTTAAATGATATATAATTATTTTAAGATTATTCATTAAAAAAAAAAATGAGTAATATATATTAGATTATATTACGTTTTTATTTTATATATAGTTAGGCATAAATATTTTAGGCTATTATTTATGTTATGTTACAATGATTATGATAATAATCTAATTTAAAGACTCATGCATTAGAATAGTAATATTACGCATTAGGGTAGGATTCCTTGCATTAGGACAAGGAGGTTGCGAGACCACCCTCCTTGACCTCGGTAGCAGTAAGACCTGTCTAGCAGGTAAAAAAAAAAACTATACCCGTTTGTAAATTTGAAATTGCAAATCTATGTGTTAAATTCGAATGTATACCTCAAATTTTTACAAATTTTATTATGTATTCAGGAAACATTACAATGGTAAGGACATATGAGCGACGATGGCGTGATCGGGCAGCATCACTGTCATTAATACCACCACCGTTGTCATCACCATCTCCATCGCCACGGCCATCATCATCGCCTCCATCGAGACCTTCATCAATACCGATTGCTCCAGCACCAGAGTTGACTGTGATAATGAACTCATTGGAAGCCTTATTGGAAACATTAAAAGGGTCAACAATGGCTAAGACCAAAGAAGAACCTAAATCCTTAGCAACCAATTCGGCGGAACCAAAGAATTTTAAGTATAAAAGATCAAAGGAAGATATTTCTAGGGAGCTTCAAAAAATTAAACTCCCAGAATTTTCAAGAGGTCGAGCTGGAGAACGTGCTGAGGCATGGTTAGAAGGAATGAACAGATGTTTTAAATTAAGAGAATACTCTTCTTCTGCAAAAACAAAAATTGTTGTATTTCAATTAAAGGAAAGTGCCTTGATTTGGTGGGGAAATCTGGAAAAACAACTACACCTCACAACGGATAATGTCCCTTGGGAATTGTTCGAGGAAAGATTCCGCGCAAAGTATTTACCTCCATATTTTCAACAACAACAAGCTGGAGCCTTTCATACATTAGTTCAAGGTAATAAAACAGTGGAGGAATACAAAATAAGGTTTATGGAGCTTGTGAAATACATTCACTACTTAGATTCTGATGAACGTCAAGCTGAACGCTTCATATTTGGGTTAAATCCTCGCATCAGGGCCTTGGTGAGCATGTGGAAACCATCATCAGTAGCTGAGGTGGTAGAATGTGGCCACTATGCAGAGGATCATCTAGGAACTAAAAAGGATGTTAGACCAGCAAAACCCCTACAATCAGGGTTCTCAGGAAAGACTCCCCAAAATTTCTTCAAGGGAGGTAGCTCAAGACCACCTTATGGTAATAGATTTACCCCAAGAAATGTAGGAACAAAAACTCCCATGGTAGTTAATACTATAGCCACTGAATCATCAAACACAAGTCCATGGAAATCCCGTGGAACTGCTAATAGAGGAAGAAACTCGAGAGAAAGTAGCATGAGAGGACGAAGCTCTTTAGCTAGAAATTTACAATATCATTCAAGAGGACTGACTCCGGTTAATTGTTGGGGATGTGGAGGACCACATTTTCAACGTGATTGTCCAGAAACTTCATCAAGTATATGGCATAGGACTGGAAAGGAACCAATACCAAATACCCAAGGCAATCATAGAATTCATGCATTAGTCAAAAACAATCAAGCAGCACATCAATCCATTGTAGTGGAATCTTCAGGTATTATTAATGGTATAAAACTCAAAATCTTATTTGATACTGGTGCCACATATAGTTTCATTTCATCATATGCATTAAACAAATGTGGGTTGGCAGCTCACAGACAAAATGATTTCAGACAAGTAGAAATGGCCTTAGGAAAACTCCAATCCGTAAACTTAAGTGTGGATCAATGCAAAATTGACCTAGGGATCTGTTTGACTAAATTGAAAGTTTATGTCACAACCTTAGGGACTTATGACCTTTTCATAGTTATGGATTGGCTAGAAGCTCATCAAGCTTGGGTAGACTATTATGGGAAAATAATTCTAGGTATAAATGATGAAGGAGAAGCGATCCAAACTCAAGGAATCAAGAGAAAAGTATCTTTACGCTACATATCAGCAATGAAAATGAAGCGTTGCTTAAGAAAAGGTTGTCAGGCATATGTAATTCAAGAAGTAAGTAAATAAAAACCATCCTTAGAACAATATCCGGTGTTAGCCGAATTTCCAGATGTATTTCCAAAGGAACTACCAGGGTTACCCCCTGAAAGATAGCTATATCTCACAATAGAATTGAAACCTGGTACTCAACCAATCTCTAAAACACCTTATAGAATGATAGCTCCAAAACTTCAAGAATTACAAATTCAATTGAAGGAACTATTGGATATAGGACATATTTGACCCAGTATATCACCTTGGGGTTCTCCTGTAATTTTTGTCAAGAAGAAAGATGGATCCTTAAGATTATGCATAGATTATCAAGACTTGAATCAAGCTACATTAAAGAATCGATATCCTATGCCTCGAATTGATGATCTCTTCGATCAAATGAAAGGAGCTGCTATCTTTTCAAAAATTGATCTTCGATCAGGCTATCATCATCTAAGGATTTCTGAAAGCGATATTTCTAAGACTACATTCCGGACATGCTTTGGACATTATGAATTTATTGTGGTACCATTTGGATTAACTAATGCACCAATAGTATTCATGAATCTTATGAACAATGTTTTCCGCAAATATTTTGATTAATTTGTACAAGTCTTTTTAGATGATATACTCATCTACTCCAAGAATGAGAAAGAGCGTGAAGACCATTTACGGATAGTATTATCCTACCTCAAAAAACATCAGTTATATGGAAAGTTATCCAAGTCTTCATTCTTTCAGGAAAAGATTCATTACCTAGGTCATATCATATCAGGTGAAGGGATCTCAGTAGACCCTAAAAAGGTAAAAGCAATCATGGAATGGCCAATACCGAAAAACGCACATGAAGTACGAAGCTTTATGGGTTTAGCCGATTACTACCAAAGATTTGTGGAAGGGTTCTCCAAAATTGCAAAGCCGATTACAACTCTTCAATGTAAAGGTGTTAAATATGAATGGACTAAGGAATATAATAAAGCATTCTTTGAACTCAAAAGACTACTGACCAGTACACCAATCTTAAGATTCCTTGATATGGACAAAGATTTTACTGCATGTACTGATGCATCTAAACATGGGTTAGGTGCAGTATTAATGCAGGATAAAGGAGTAATAATGTATGTCTCAAGAAAGTTAAAGCCTCATGAAGAACTCTACGCTACTCATGATTTAGAGTTAGCCGATGTAGTACCAGCTTTAAATATTTGGAGACACTATCTAGTGGGGCAAAGTTTTATACTTAAAAGCGACCATCAAAGTCTACAATATTTGTTAACCCAAAGAGACTTGAATGCTAGACAAAGACGATGGAGTGAATTCCTAAGTGAATATGACTTTGGAAAATCATATATTAAGGGAAAAGAAAATGTAGTGGCATATGCTTTAAGCAAAAGACCCCGGATATTTTCTCTCATACCTATCAAAGTAGACTTTAAGGCAACGAGTGCTAGAATATCTCATAAAAGATAGCTGGTATTTAAAGGTGAGATCTAGTCTCGAAAGTAAAAAGCCAAAAGAATCTAAGTTTGAAGGATATGAACTAGAAGATGATGGAATCTTATGATTTCATGGAAGGGTGTATATTCCTGATAATAGGGATCTTCGAGACACTATCCTTAAGGAAGCCCACATAGTAGTGTACTGTGCACATCTTGGAGTAAAGAAAATGTATACGAATGCCAAGAAACTCTTCTTCTGGTCAAGCATGAAATGTGATATCATTCAATTCGTTGCAAGATGCTTGGAATGTCAACAAGTAAAAGCTGATCATTGTCATCCAGCAAGTCTCTTACAACCTCACGACATTCCTATGACCAAATGGGAGATCATTTCTATGGGTTTTATCACTGGTCTATCTCTTCTCAAAGACACAATGCTATTCTGGTGGTAGTAGATAAACCAACGAAAAGTGCCCATTTCATTCCCATAAGAGATACTTATGAAGGAGCTGACGTAGCTCGAGTATTCATAAATGAAATTATCAGATTTCGTGGAGTACCTAAGAAGATCATATCAGATAGAGATTCACGATTCACTTCAAGATTTTGGACTTGCATGCAGTCAGCCTTAGGAACTCAACTAAATTTGAGCACAGCTTATCATCTTGAAACTGATGGTCAAACAGAAAGGGTAAATCAAGTACTTGAAGATATGTTGAGAACGTATGTTATGGATCAGCAATCGCACTAGGAAAAGTATTTATCCATAGTCGAATTTTCATACAATAACAGTTATCACAGTTCAATCGGAATGCCTCCATTTGAAGCATTATACGGCAGACCTTGTAGAACACCGTTAAGTTGGGACAAGTTAGAAGATCGAGTGATAGTAGGGCCAGAATTAATCCAAGAAATGGAGGAGCAGGTAAAACAAATTAGGCAACGGTTAAAAGAAGCACAGGATAGACAAAAGAGTTATGTTGATGCTCACAGAACTGATAGGAAGTATGAAGTAGGGGATCAGGTTTTCATCTGCATCAAACCCAATAAAAGCACTATTCGATTCGGAAAAGGAACAAAGGTGTCACCTCGATTTATTAGACCATTTAAAGTCATGGAAAGAGTTGGACTTGTCGCCTATCATCTTGCAATACCACCTCACTTGCATAAAGTTCATAATGTATTTCATGTATCTGTATTAAGGCATTACATAGCTGACAAATCTCATAACCTTCAATGGAAGGAACTGCAGGTATTAGACGAAGGAATCATATCGGTCGAACCATTATGTATATTGGAACGTAGGGTTCGACAGCTCAGGAATCGTCTAGTAGACCAAGTTAAGGTCCAGTGGGACAAGTATATTCCTGGATTAGCTACTTGGGAAGATATGGAAATCATATGTCAAAAATACCCCAACTTGTGTCAATTTTGAAGAACTTTAAACCATGTTTTGTATATATTTACTTTACTTTAAATCAGAAACTCAGAACCATTTTGGAATGATCACATATAAACGTGAATTCTTATGATATGTTATCTGTTTAATTCCACTGGTACGTGGATACCAAGACGGAATATGTTATTGATCTTACTAAATTATAGTTATCAAAGTAAAGTTTAATTATTTGAGTAATTCTACTTCTGATAGGAATTAAGATATTATAATTTTGTTTCATTTATGCATATCGATATGATTGATGAAATAGAAATAAAAGAATGATTATATTGTAAATATGAAAGCTAATAACATGAGTAGAATGTGGCCAAGTATGTTATATTGTAGTTAACATGTACGAATTATACATAAACTATTTGTTTTGAATATGTTGATACATATTTTATAAATGTATGGACAAGTGTTTATGTTGCAGATACTATCGTTACCAAGATGACCACGTGATGACAAAAACTTCAGAACAATTAAGGCTCAAAGAGATTCCATGATAGGGTATTAACCCTGGTCCCACTAGGAGGGGTGGAGGTATTACCCATCGTTTATCCTACGCTCCCCTAGACGTGTGATGATCACTGCCAGATGCCTATTGGGCAATCAGGTTGATATAATTGACGTTGATATCCTTAAAAGTCTATGAATGGTTAGTCAGTATAGTTGATGCCATGGCATACTCTAGTAAAGGACAGATAGGATGGAAGCGGAAGAGATTAGGAAGGATAGGATGATTATAGAATAGCTGAAAACCAACTGAGGCAGAACATGGATATTATAATTATATATTAAAGAAAGCAAATTCAATTTTGTAATATAAAGACCTATATACTCATAATAATCATTAATATATTTTAGAAACCCTAACTTCGGGACGAAGTTTTTGGAAGGAGGGATGTATGTAATGACCCACTTATAGTAAATTAAAATTTATGAAATTAAATAAAATTAATTAAATTATAAATTATAAATTAAATTAAATCATCAAAATAAATAAATAAACTTTACTTCAAATTAAGATATTCGAATAAAATCAAATTAGATTTTGTTTATAAAAATCAACACGTATCATAATTTGGACACGGAGATGGAGGAAGTCCGTAAATGGATACCTATAAGAAGGAAGGGACGGTTGGAGGAAGGGAGGTCGAAAGGAGGAGGAAAATTTGTAACATAGATTTTTTCAACAAAAAAGATTGAGCCTTGTTTGTTCTGAAGTTTTTGGGCACGGGGAACAGATTGCAACAATTGAGAAGTAATCTGGACTAAGTACCTAGGTTGTACTTAGTTTGGCTAGGAGGTTATGGTCTTTTGGTAACAGAAGCGAAATCTGGAGCAAATATAAAGTCTCTTCATTCGCAGGAAATTAGGTAGGTACTTCTCATCAGATCATTCAATTTGATATATGAAATTTATTGTTAAATTTCAGAGCATGTTCATAAATATTTCATATCCTGTTCAGAGTAAAAAGCTGTTCAATTTCATTTTCAGTTCTTACAAAAGGTGCTTCCTTTAACTGCACATCGACATCAACATGTGGATCATCCTGAAACACATCGATTATGGAAACTTCCTTTCCATTCTTACCATACTCTTTCTCCACTTTCTTCAAATTTCGTGGAAGCATTGTTGGATTCAGAGTCCAACACCTTTCAGCAATATGTCCTTGCTTATGGCAATAAGTGTAACACATGTGCATCTTCTTGACAACATGATTTTCCTTGTCTAGTGGACCTTTGGCTTCTTTCCTTCTTTCCTTCAAAAGTTTCTTGTATGTGGCCATTCTCTTCCAACATCTAGAAACACTATGGTTAACCAAACCACAAAAGGAACATGCAATTCTTTTCCAATGCTTATGTGGAAATTTACATGCTTAACATAATCAAAAGAAGTGTGATGGAAATCAGATTTATACCTTTCTCTTTCACCTTCATTACCTTCATGAGGAGGTGAATCAAATGCAGAAGTAGCTCCCTTTGGAACACCATCAATCTCTTCAATGGTTTTAGAGCTTTCACAACTTCCTGGTTCAAGTGTATTCTTATGTACACCTTCTTCCTGCAAATGATGTTTCAAACTATTGCATTCCCCAAGAATAAAATCTTTACACTCTTGAGGTAGAAGACCTTAAATGAAACTCCTTCTAGGAACTGTTTCAATTGAAATCATGGCTGCTTTGGAACTTTCTCCATAAGATTGTCCATAGCCAAGACCCAAATACTTAGGCCTTTCCTCAACCATTATTGGCTCAACAATACCATTTGCATGTTTTCCCAATCCTTTTCCTTCATAGCCCATTTTGGACATTAACTTGGACCCTATGCCTCTTATATGTTTTTCAAAAGAACCAACATAAACATTCTTAGAGGAAATTGAAGACAAACTAGAATTGTTTACCTCCTCTTCAAGAAGATACTTTGGCAACAAGGAGTTGTGTCTCCAACTCATGCATCCTTTCTAGATCCATATTTGCAATATGAAGTTGTCTCTCCATTTCCTGCAATTTGTCAGAAAGCAACTGCTTCTCTTCCTTCATGGAATTCAACCGCTCTCGGAGTTCGGTACTCATTTCCCTCACCATATCCATCATGATGAACAAATCTCGCTTCAAGTCTTCATCAAAGAGTCTTGTGAAAGAGGAGGATTTGGAAAACTCACTTGCAGAAGTTGTCATTATGAAAATGAGCAAAATCACTTCAACAAAATTCATAAAGCTTTCAAAGAAATAATGACAAATTTCTGAACTCAATGGCAGTAGAATCAAATTCTTATTCAAGCAACCTTTTGCAAACAAACCCTCTTATGCTTCAAGGATTTTATTGAGGTCCTTTGGGTAAGGAGAATGCCTTCAGCCCTTCTTCCTTCTTTTCCTCTCCTAGACTTAACTTATCAGTAGCTTTCCCTTCACCTTTGTAAACTCAAACAATAGTCAGTTTACAAACAAACAAACAATAGAAGTTGACTATTTGAACACCTTTCAAACAAGCAATCTTTTGCTCTGTCAATCAAGCATCCTGCTTTGATACCACCTAATCTGAAATGAGGGTTTCACATCTTGTTATACTTACAAGAACCACTCACTCCAAAGCTTAACAATTATTTGATCTAGCTTATGTTGACAATTGAAAAATTAAGTACTTGAAACAGGTGTATGTCTTTTTTTGTTTTTAACTGTTTAAGTGCTTTAAGTTGATTTGTTTAATGGCAGAAGTGTCCTCAGACACATAATTTTATTAATCAGAAAAAAAAATTACATAATTGATTTGCAAGAGTTTACACCCGAACAACCAAACACTCTTGCAATGAGCTATTTATAAGCTCCATGTCCTAACCACCTCTAATTATGGATCACTTACAAGTGTCCATTTACAATAAATGCTATTCAAACCAACTAGCTAACTAATCTCCTATAATAGAGCCTAAGATACGACTCATTTGGAGAGTCATATCTTGTTACAACAATATACTAATTCTAATTGTCTCTAAAATAATTAATCATTCTAGAATAATTATTAATTTAATTTCTTAAATTAATAATTATTTTATTTCAATTTTATAACCTATGATAATAAAGTATTTTTGGATCATCTAACATTCCCCCCTATGATCCAAAGATACATTACAACAGATACCAAGTTCATCCCTGAACTTAGTAAATTTTATTCTGCCAAGCAGTTTTGTGAAAATGTCGGAGATCTGATCTTCGGAAGGACAATAAATGGGTTTGAGGACATCTTTGGCAATGAGAGACCTGATATGATGATACTTGGTGTCCACATGCTTTGTCTTTGAATGAAAAACTGGGTTCTTGGCAAGTTTGATGGCTGACTGGGTGTCAATGAACAATGATGTAGCTTCTCCCTGAGAAATGCCCAAGTCCTGCAAAATTCGGCGCAACCAAACAATTTCACATGTTGCTTCCCATGCTGAAATGTACTCTGCTTCTGCTGAAGAAGTGGCCATTGTAGCTTGTTTTTTACTACTCCAAGATACTGCTGCTGACCCCATATTCATTAAATAACCTGATGTTGATGCTCGATCATCAATACTCCCAACAAAGTCGGCATCAGAATATCCACCAAGTACAAAATTTTTAGTCTTTGTGTAAAGAAGACCAAAATCTTTTGTTCCTTGGATATATCGAAGAACTCTTTTGGCTGCATTCCAGTGGCTGTCTCGTGGTTCCTGCATAAAACGTGAAAGAATACTGACTGCATAAGATAGATTAGGACGAGTATTTGTCAAATAAATCAAGCTGCCAATCAACTGTCTGTAAGTTGTACTGTCCACCTTTTCCCCCCCTTCAAATTTTGAAAGTTTCAAGTTTTGCTCCATGGGGGTGAGAACGGGCTTGCAATCTTGCATGCCAAATCGCTGAAGAACCTCTGCGGCATACTTACTCTGAGAAAGGAAAATATGATGTGGACGTTGGAAGACTTCAACTCCAAGATAGTAGTGAAGTAATCCCAAATCTGTCATCTTAAAACCTGCATGTAACTCCTTTTTTACCTGTGCAATATGATCATCATGATTGCCAGTGATGATCAAATCATCTACATACATAACAAGAATTACCAGATATTTGCCTTGTTGTCGCACATACAAAGTATCATCAGATTCACTTCGTTGAAAACCAACTTTCTTAAGGTAATCATCCATCTTGGCATACCAGGCTCGGGGAGCTTGTTTCAACCCATATAAAGCCTTGATCAATTTGCAGAATTTATGTTCTTGTCCTTCCACTTCAAAACCTGGTGGTTGGGTCATATACACGTCCTCCTGTAAATCCCCATTGAGAAAAGCACTTTTCACATCCATTTGATGAACTTTCCATCCTTTTTGAGCGGCCAATGCAAGTGTTAATCGGATGGTGTTCCATTTAGCTGTTGGAGCAAAGGTTTCTTCATAATCAATGCCTTCCTGCTGCGCAAAACCTTATGCGACAAGTCGTGCTTTATACTTGTCAAGTTCACCCTTCTGATTATACTTAATTCTGTAAACCCATTTGCATCCTATGGGTTTAACATTTGCTGGACAATCAACAAGTTTCCAAGTGTTGTTATCAATTACTGCTTTATATTCGTCAACCATAGCCTGTTGCCATTCTTTATGTTTTATTTCCTCTTTGTATGTGGAAGGTTCAGTAAAATCATTTGCTATCAAGGCAAAATTGCCTTCACTTCTATGTGCCCTTCGGGTGCCAGTTTTATTCTGTTCATCAGGCTTTACATCTTTCAAAAGTTGAACTGCCCATTTCGGAAGTTGGTGCTCACTTGTTTGTGCTTCTGTAAAGACCCCATCATTGTAAAGAGGATTAATATAAAATGATGTTCGTCGTTCAGGTGAAGAATGTGGAGACTCACTGTCTTAAGAACTGTTGTTGCTTGGAGATGCGGATGAACTGCTAGAAGACCCAGATGATGTTGTTGATGTAGATGGACTGGATGACTCATCTTCAGATGAAGGAAAATCAAGTTCATACCAATTTGGTGAAGTTGGTTGACTTTGCATTTGTCCATTTCTTTTACTTCCCTTAGTTTCTAATTTGTGAAGAATATTTTCAATTTATTCAGCACTCTTACTCTCTGTTTCATCAAAAATGACATCCCTGCTCACAATGAATTTTCCATTGGTCAAAAGACGATACCCTTTCTTCACATCAGAATAGCCAATCATTGTGCATTTTAAACTTCTTGAGTCAAGCTTAGTTCGTTTTTCTTTCGGAACTAAGGCATAACATACTGACCCAAAAACTCTAAGATGTTTAACTCGAGGTTTGAAACCAAACCACGCTTCATAAGGTGTGATTCCGTCTAAAGAAGTAGTTGGAGATCTGTTTCTTAAGTAGACGGCTGTATGTATTGCTTCTGCCCAATATGTTGGACTTAACCTCTTGAAGTTAACATGGATCTCACCATTCCTAACAAAGTGCGATTCATTCTTTCGACTACTCCATTTTGCTGTGGAGTGTAAACATTAGTGAGATGTCGTCTTATGCCATTTTCACTGCAATAAGTTTTGAATTCATTTGAAGTGAATTCTCCCCCATTATCCGTCCTGAGAGTACCTATCTTTTCTTTGACTTCATTTTCAACAAGTTGGCGAAAAATTTTAAACTTATCAAATGCTTCTGACTTGTTCTTCAAGAAGTAAACCCAAGTCATTCTGCTGAAATCATCAATGAATAGTAAGAAATATTTGCAACCACCAAATGAAGTTTGTAGTGGACCACAAACATCACTGTGAATTAGTTGTAGCCGCCTGTTTTCTCGCCATGAACTTGTTGGAAAACTTTCTCGGTTTTGTTTGCCATAAATGCAAGCTTCACATTTTGCATTTTCCCTTTTGAATGTGGGAAGTCCTTTAACCATTCCTTGTTTCTGCAATTGTGAAAGACTCTCAAAATTCAAATGTCCATATCTTACATGCCATAGTCTGATAGGTGAAATACCTGTAGTCACTGCCCCTGCAAAATCAGAATGCCTTGGAATAACTGTCCCTTTCATCCGTAACAGTTTTCCATCTTCATAAACTGTCATAACTGTTTTCAAGTTCTGTTTCACTGAATTAATCTTCACTAAACCATCTTCCATAATTACCTGATGTCCTGCTTGTCGAATCGTGACTAAAGAGAGCAAATTTTTCTTGAAACTAGGTACATACCATACATTGGAAATCAATTTTTCTCCAATGTCAGTTAGAAAAACTTTTACAACTCCTTTTCCATAAGGAGTATGTTTTGTATCATCAGCAAGAAAAATTGAATTAAGTTGGCATTCTTCAAAATTCCAGAAAAAATCACGTCGACATGTCATGTGCTGAGTTGCCCCGGAATCCAAGATCCAAGCATCTTCATAGTCACTTCTAAGATGAGATTAAATATGTGATGCTGGTGAGGAAGTAAAAACATATTTTGAGCTGTCTTCATCTTGATCATTTGCAAATTGTGCTGAATGCTGCTGAAACTTGGGAATTCTACTAAGTGAAGTTCGACAATCTTTAGCATAATGGCCAACTTTGTTACATCTTCGACATACAATTTGACTTAAGTCTCTTCCTCGTCCTGAAGAATGTCCTCTGCCTCTGCTTTGACCTCTATTTGGAGATTGTACTCTACCTTGACTATTATATCCTTGTCCTTGAAAATTGCCTCTTCCTTGGTTGTTTCCTCTACCTTGAAAATTATTTCTTCCTCCGCTGTTAAAATTGTTGCCTCTACTTTGGCTTCGACCTCGATTATGTGTTGCTTGATTCTGATTCCATCGGCCTCTTCCTCGAGAACTATCTGCTGAAGACTTACTTGTGCTGGCTTCTGTGAGAAAAACATCTTCACCAACTTTCTTCTTCTTCCCAAAAGTTTTATCATGCTGACTTAACATTTCACAAAGTTCATCAAACTTTATTTTTTCTAATTTCCCAGTTACTTGTAAAGTTTCTAAAAAATGCGTATAGGAAGAAGGAAGCCCAACAATTACAATTGTGACCATAAAGCTATCATCAATTGCGGGAAAACCAGCATTAATAATTTCCTGCTTAATATTCTTAAGTCTGGAGAGATATTCAAGAATATCACCATCTTCAGTTAATTTTTGTTGCAACAATTTTAACTGTAGATCAACCTTCTTTGATTCAGGCTGAGTATCAAAGAGGTCTTTAAAAGTTTTCAAGGCAGTCCATGCATCTGTGGCATTCTCTATATGTACATACATTTCATCATTCACAGACGATTTAATAAGAGCTAAGGCTTTAGCATTCTTGATTTCCCATTTTTCCAGTGGATCTGCATCTGTGGGTTTATTAGGCTTAACATCTCCATCACATATTCCTTGCCATAATTCATTGTAAATGAGTGTGCTTTCAATAAGACGATGCCACGTTTTATAAGATTTGGTGCCCTCAAGTTTGTCGGAATCAGAAAATAAGTTAATCAACTTAGACATTTTTAGCAATGAAGAGACGCACCAAGAAGCAGAACAAAAAGGACAAGATAGTCAACACAACACACCACACAAAAAACACGATCTATCGGGGCTTGGCCTTGACCCTCGAATAGTCGTCAAAACAGGAGAATATTGACCGAGCTTTGCACTTGGCTCTAGTCAATTTCTCAAATTTTTACAGGGCAACTTTCAAAATTTGACTTTTTACAATGGTGCTTTTGCACAATCTGGTAAAAAATTTTACCCCCCCTCAAAGTAAAATTACTTTGAGTTACATTTATCTCCTTCAGAAAATTACAAAAAGAAACTCCTTATTGCTCCAAAACATTACAATCACCTTATTGCTCCAACACAATAAATTCCCAAAATTACAAAGTGATCAGACCTCTTTAAAATACAATATGCATCTAATTACCCCACACACAAAAAAAACTTTATGATCAAGCGGGCAGGTGGCAGGCTTCACTTTAGCTTTACGCTGGCAGGCTTCTACAACAGGACAAACGCTTTCAACACTTTTCTCTGACCAAATTATTATAATGGCCTACTATTTTGGACCCCGTTTACCATGAGACATTTACAATACATTCATAGTGCAAAAACTTAACAGAGAGATGTTTGATACGACCACGCTGGTGCCATGGTCCAAAAGCAATCAAATTCATAGCCGCCCAACCAGCCCTAAGCCTGGCTGTCCACGTTTCCCTGCGTCCAAGGCCAGCATGGCTCCATTGCTGAGTCTGCTGCAAAGCTCCGCAACATTGAAACTTTTCCTTGGAATGTCAAGCCCTCTGTCGAAGTTTTCTGGCAATCGATCCTCCTCTGAGCTTATCTTGTTGTCGGGTTCTGTTCTCACGGCACTCAGTGTTTTCAGCGCACATGCCACCAATTCATCCCAAACTCCATATTCACCGTGTCAATCTCCAGAGGGCCGTGTCATTACATGTAGCAATGGCTGCTACAGAAGGAGTCAAACAACGTCAGTCAAATAACAAAACAGATGCTATCTTCACATTTTCCTGATAGGAATGAGCGCACCGAACTGTGTCTATGATACACAATCCTTGCGATGAATCTCTGTTGAAATTTTAATAGATCACTCAAAGGGATTGAAGAATAGATTACAGGAAGGAATTCGCCGCGTAAATATACTCAGAGAGTCCGATTGACCTCGCTCGCTCCTCACCAAGAGAAACAGGAAACCTTCAATGCTCTCAGCACACAGAGAGGAAAAAAAAAATTTACACCGGATTTATAAAGTTTAAATCGATACACAGGCCAGCGTTGATTTCTACAATCTCCCCGCCGGATTATGGCACTGATCTAACCTCTAGCAAACAATCTCGTTCATTTCTTCAACGCTTGCAATATTACATTCAATTAAAAAAGATACCATCCAACTTTACATTAAATTCCAGCAAGGGCGTATGATCCAGCATTAAAGAATTAATAGAATCATTTCGCAGATTAAAATTCTAAGAAATTTTTTGTTTGTTGAACACAAAACTGGACAATTTCATACCAATGATTTGCTGGCCAACTGAATGGAGTTTTCCAGGACTTTGTTGAGCTGAAATCTCCTCAAATCCACTGCAGCATTACTGGAGCTCTGATACCACAATAATGGCAGAAGTGTCCTCAGACACGTAATTTTATTAATCAGAAAAAAACAATTACATAATTGATTTGCAAGAGTTTACACCCGAACAACCAAACACTCTTGCAATGAGCTATTTATAAGCTCCATGTCCTAACTACCTCTAATTATGGATCACTTACAAGTGTCCATTTACAATAAATGCTATTCAAACCAACTAGCTAACTAATCTCCTATAATAGAGCCTAAGATACGACTCATTTGGAGAGTCATATCTTGTTACAACAATATACTAATTCTAATTGTCTCTAAAATAATTAATCATTCTAGAATAGTTATTAATTTAATTTCTTAAATTAATAATTATTTTATTTCAATTTTATAACCTATGATAATAAAGTATTTTTGGATCATCTAACATTGTTTCTGCTGATATTAAACACACATAATAGCCATATAATGCAGAAAATAAACATCAACATATAACAACAAATTTAATCTGGGATTTCACCCGAATATCGTGGGCTATGTCTCCTTGAGCTTTTGTCAATTTGACTTGGCTCTTTGGGATTATGGCTTCAATTCTTTTACAAGTTCCACAATCAACTCCAATGGTTATTGACTGAACCAATGGGCTTAGAAAACCATCTATATCCCTGTCATGGCTGTCATCATTGTGCAAATAGATCTAAGATCCCTTAGACTTTATTCCTTCAATCGGTGCATTGAGCTTCCTTGAGCTTCTCGATGGCACTAACTCCTTTGGAATTATGTAACTGCCTCTAAAACCTCTTCTACTATCTCCAGCACATATCAGACGTCAACAATAGACTGTTCATTTGCTCAAAAGGAGCACTACATCCCCGATCTAAGCCTTCCTCCATGGTTGGCGTTGGGCTACCTCAAAATTCCCTATAGCATCTCGGCCTTTAGAAGTATTCAGATGCTTCTATAAACCCTTGCAATGGATTCAGAAGGCTCATTACAGTCAAGAATGACTGTTGGTTCGCTGAGAACGGATACTGGTAGCTCCTGCAACTGCCTCCAACCCTTGGTGGCCCTAAGCTCCAAAATCTCCCTGGATGAAAATCTCCTTGAAGATGGCTTCTTCAGCTTCTCTGGACTGTTCCATTGGCTTCAGAAGGCCTCAATTAGCCTAGCTAGCCTCTTTTTTCACTCTCTTAGGTTGAAAATAACTTCTGGAGTGCATTTAATCATTATCTCCTAGAGATCCTCCACTAAATCTGGCGAACTGGCACTTAACTGTAACTAATTTGGCAAAATCCGCCTTTTTGTCTGCTCCGCCAAACTAAACCGTCGAGCTAACTGTTACATAACTGTCTCGGCGTGCATATGGGGCGGTCACACCGGTGGTTAGGGATAAGGTTGGTAAGTCAGGCGGTTTTGATGGCCACAGTTTACCCCGCGGTAATGTGACCAGTCTTTCGGGACCACTGGCGAGTAAGACTGTTAGTGGTCCTGACCCCCAAACCTCCACCCGTTAAACTTTAAATTAAACCTTTAACCCTTAGCTGTTAAAAAACAATGGTTAGCAGAGTTGGTAGCGCATTTGTTTAGCCAGTTAGAGGTCACGGGTTCGATTCCATTGGACCCAACAAAATTTTAACATGTTATTCCAAGGCCACGTGGCGGCCTCGGGCTTGCCACTTGTCAGATCCTGATTGGTCAACCAAACAATAATATTTTGGGGCCATGTGGCGGCCTCGGGCTTGCCACTTGTCAGATCCTGATTGGTCAACCAAACAATAATATTCTGGGGAATATTCCTTGGAATACTCTTTTTTTAATATTTTCCAAAAATCAATTTATTCTTGGAAATTGCAGTTTACTGGACTTTTTCAAATGGCAATAACTTCTTCATACAGTGTCAGTTTTTCGAATCGTTCACAGCGCCGGAATCAGGAATACCAGATCTATCCGGTCGCTTAGGTTTGACACCCTTTTGAACACTTTGAAATTCGAGCTATCATTAAAGTCTTGGATCAATATCTGATCAAATATACACCTCCTCCTCAATCACTCGATTGAGGAAAGAAATCCTCACATCCATATGTCGTATCCTTTGCCCCATCTCTGAAGAAATGGACATAACTACTATAATAGATGGATATTCGATGATAGGTGTGAATTTATCCTCATAATCCACTCCCTCCATCTAGGATAACCCTCTCGCCATGAACCTCACCTTATATTTCTCGATACTTCCATCTGTTGCATGTTTGATCTTGTAGCTCCATCAAGAATTGACCATAAACTTCCCCTCTGATCTAGGCACTATATCCCAAACATCATTGCTCATGATGGAGCTATACTCCTCTATCATGGCATCCCTCTGGACATGCTCGCCTATAGCTTCCTCAAAAGTGGATGGATTAGACTCGTAGACGCTACTTGATAGTGCCTAATAACTGGAATATTTGGTCAGTGGTCTACTCTACTTCAAAGTGCTATTAGGAGCTCGCACATGCTCCTCAACATCCCTTAATTTTTTTTTGGCCCATCTCAACCTCCTCCTAGTAGAACTCAAAGGAATATCTAACTTGTCCTCCAAATCTATTAGTTGTGTCCCTGTCAATGCTACTGATCCTTATTCAGCCTTAAGAGCATCTTGCTCTTTCTCCTCTACCATTGTTGGCTCTTTCTCATGAGATCTCCTGAGGGTCTTATCCTCATTAAATATGACATCCTAACTCAAGATCACCTTTCTCTATCATTCAATGTATACTCAGTAGGGCTTCGATACCTCACTATAACTAACAAATATACCCATCTCATATAAGGGCTCTAGTTTATTCCTCTTGTTTTTAGGCACATGGACATAAAATAAACTATTGAATATGTGCAAGTGACTCACATTTGGTTAAAAAAATCTTCAGGAGTCACATCCTTCAAAACCTTATGAGGACTCCCATTCCACTTACACAACTGTATCATAGGCCTCTTCCCACAAAAACATAGGCAACTCTTGATCATCAATCATTACCCTTGTTGCCTCCATGATGGTCCTATTTTTCCGCTTGACAACCCCATTTTGTTGAGGGTTGTAGGGTATTGTGAGCTCCTTCTTGATTCACGCATGTTAGCAAAAGTCTAGAAACTCATTGGAGGTGTATTCACCCCCTTTCACTGATCTCAGAACCTTAATCTTCCTTCCTATTTGGTTCTCCACAAGAGCCTTAAACTCGTGAAACCGATTGAAGACCTCATCCTTGCTCTTTAGGAATTAGACCCAAGTGTTCATGGAATAATCATTTATGAATATTAAAAAATATAAAGGCCATGTGGTCGACATCATATGCATATGACCACATATATCAGAATGCACCAAGTCTATCACACCCTTAGACCTGGTCTCATTATGAGGATACACATTCTTGGCTCACTTTCCAAGTGCACACCTTTTACACACTCCATCTCTCTCCACCTGAATCTCTAGAAAACCAACAACCATCCTCTACACCATCGGAAGATCTCTGTAGTGTAGGTGTCCCATCCTCCTATGCCAAATCTCGCTTTTTTTGTCACTCTCGTGGATGAGAGGCTTCATCGATTGTCCTCTCAACAAATAGAGATCTCTCTCCCTCCTACCAATCACCCTCTTCTTGCTAAAATCAGCCCCCTTCAACCCAACAAACACTTCACCTGCCATAAACCCGACCTCCAGTCCTTTGTCTTCCATGGTCAAAACTAGAAGGAGATTCTTCTCCAACCCCTAGACATTTAATACCTCCACCCCAATGATGCCACCTAAGGCCATTTGGAACCTGATAATCTTAATGCCCTTAACTAAATACTTGGCCTTGTAACTAAGATCCACATTTACATCTTTGGGTCCCTTGGTCATGCTAGTGAAGAAGTCTCGCAATCCTATCATATGACGCGATACTCCATTTTCCATGATCCGGACACCTCTTGTGATGGTTCCAAAGAGGAAAGGTACTATGGAAATCTTTTATCGAAATTCTCTACCATCTCCTCCATGTATGTAGTAGTTGTCATAACAATCTTACCCTTTCCCTTGATTTTATTAGGGCACTGCCAGGAAAGATGCCTAAACTTATGATAAGCAAAGCATTTAACTTTTCTCATGTCCTTTTCCTTCTTACTCTATGAAGATTCTTCTCCACTATGGTTCTTCTTAGCCTTCGCTTTGCCCTTTTTCGCTTGTGAAACAAGAGCAACTTTGTCCTTCTCCTCATTTCCCTTTTGCAATCCTTCAGTTAATGAATTTTCCTAGATCTCCTTCTGGGTGAAATAGTCCCATAGTCGGCTCCAATAAGGAATTTGTTGATGAGAAATAATCTCATCCATAAATTGGACCCCTACTTCACATACCCCTTCAAAGAAACTTTGACGAGCTCTGAATCATGCACAGTTTCCCCCACAGCTACAAGTTCATCATGAGCCTGTTGGACCCTTGTGAGATAGGAATTCATGGTCTCAGGTCTGCCCATTTTAGTATTGTTTAACTTTTCCCACAACCATTTTTTTGTTCTCATTTGTACTCTGATAAAGACCAATCAGATCTACCCACATTTGTCTACTAGTATCCTTCCCTGATATGTGAGGAATTATATGATCCCTCACACCATCTAGAATTATGAAACTCACTTTCATATCCTTGGTTCTATGTTCAGTTGTTTGTACCGAATATGAAGGAACCTGCATATCTATTCTTACTAAATCCCATAGATCACTTGTCTTAAGATATAAGGTAATTTTCTCCTTCTAGGGAAAAGTTAAACAATACTAAAATGGGCAGACCTATCTTCATATCTTCATATCTCAATTTTTTTAATGATACCACCTTTGCAGAGCAACCACAACCACAAAACCCAACTACAAAATGTTAGAAATAATTATGTTGTTGCAGAAAGGAAAAATCCTTCCTGCAAACCCTTGTGATCTCAAATATCTCTTTAATAGTTTTATAGCTAACTCTGATACCATGTTAAATCTATAATACTAGCTAGATTTATTTCTCACAACAATTTAATTTATCCCCAATTTATTATTTATTTACACAAATAATCATTGAATCACCGAAAAAAATAAAATAAAATCACAAGTATCTTTAACTTCTAGAACTAAAAAGATGTTGCAGAAATAAACTAAAGAGATCAATCACACATTGCAAAATTAATTAACCCACAAACAATTCTCTATCATTTCACCATCTAGAAAATATGGGGTTTTCGATTCACATAGATACACAGAAAAATACAATGTTGAACTTGCATCTCGGTTCCCTCTAAATGAATTCAGCCTAGGTAAATCGACCTCAAAGAAATCTGCCTCTAGATGAAAACGCTCTGAAAAGATCATCCTCCAATAATAATATATGCGCCCTCTAACAACTCGATTTGTGCCCTGCCACTAATGCACACTGGAAAAATCCCAACATTCCAGCAACTCAACCTCCTCCAGACAAACATGATCTCCTTCTGGCAACTCAACCCTACAATCTCCTCCAACCCAACCCTCTTGGATCCGCTCAAACCCACTCACACTTCTTCCTTCTGTGTGCACTGGTCACTGAGCCACTCACACTGTAGAGGAAATCACTCTCTCGTGATGAATCATTCACACTCTTGTGCTCTTCCTTGTGTCTTCACCTCCATTTATAATCTTCAATGAGTCCAACCTCCCTTTGGAAACATCTTGAATATTCCTTCTAGAAACACCTTGAAGATCAATGGTAGAGATTATTTCTAAGTCACTTAGATAATTAAATTAGTTTCCTTAGAAAATAACCCAATAGTCCACAATAATTATTTTACTTTAATTAGTGTATTTTTTCCAAGTTAAAATTAGGAAAGAAGACATAAATCACTAGAAGACGCAAATAGTGTCTTCCATATGCTAAGACACCAAGCAATTGTAGAAGACCTTCCAATGCTACTCACATATTCCCTACATTTAGGGAACTACTAATCAAATCTCTAAAGTATTAGTCAAATTTTATTCTTGACCAAGGAGTTTATGCAATTCCACGCTCTCGTTGAAGATCATAGATTAGCCAAATTAGAAGATAATTCAAAACTTGTCTTAAGGAGCACATAATGGACACTACCCATAACCATACCTCCAAATCAACTATTGTTAAACATTCCCACAACTATAAACACCTTATTTTCTTTGACCAAACTTGAATTCTTGCATGTGATCCCTTTTACTCGTCTCAAATCATATGTGGAGTGTCGGAAATTGAAAAACACCCTAATAATCTCAATTGGGAAGATGACTATAAATTTAGGAAATCCTCGAAACCCATTATTCATTGCCTTAATCATTAAGAGTCTATCCCTTCCTAAAAATATTGTTTGGCTTCCATTCCCTTCCCTTGATTTCCTCCTTTCTTTCTAGTTGTCCCTCCAACCTAACCTTGTCTTATTTTCATCAATTTCCTTCATTTTTTCTACCCATCCCTCTCATTTTACTCTATGTTTTTTCACTCTCCTATCTTTGTCATTCTATTTTTCTTCTATTCTTCTTTCATCTTCTTATTTTCTCATGTGTTCGTTGTCTAATTCATTAAAATTTATTTTGGTCTCATCCTTTAATTATCCCTTCATAATTTATTAATTTCTTAAAGGCTTTGACTGTGTTTAATCACACATCCCCCTCTTTTAATCATTTTAATTTAATTTTAGCCATTATATATCCCCCCATATTTGTTATTAAATTTCCCAATAGGTTTTTTTGCCATTTTTACAAGAGTCATTTGAAAAATAAAATATATTTTTACTCTTTCTCTCATAATGGTTATCCTTTATCTCTTCTCTATCAATTATAAACCCTACACCAATTTCTATTATCATTTTTAGCTTTTAATGTCCCTAATGATGAGTGGAGTGTCCATTTGAAACATTAGATCAAAAAAAAAAATCTTACATAGTTTATTTCTAGAAAAAGTCAACATCAAGATGAACATATTGCTAATGGAATGATTGTTAGAGTATATATAAATGTGTCGTCTTCTTGCACTATTTTACATTTAGGTAATGTGGCCTGTGTGAAACCTTCCCTATAATAATGGATTGATATATCAAAGCTAGATTGCAATTCCTTTGTTGGAAAGCTAAATGGACCCTCGTTTACATTTTGAGGCAACATTTTTTTTCCTATGACCTTGACCATATCATTTGTTAGACCCCTTAGTACATGATAACAACTCATAAGAACAAACTTATATGACTAGTTTGATGCAAGAAGCTTACGAACAACCTTTTCTTCAAGGATATCAATGAGAGTTTTGTGGTGGATTTTCATATAGCGGTTAAGAGTGGCTTCAATGGCTTGAGGAGTACCCAAGATTTGTTTGGAAAAACGAAAGGACTATTATAATGGTGCAATGATGTAGTTGCTACAACTATAGATTTATGGGTTAAAAACACCTTAAAATGATATATTTAAAAGTTTTTAGTGTAGTTGATCCAATCAATTTTCACAAGCGAAATAATAGTTTTTGAAGGGCATATAAGGGATGTTTTGTGACATAAATCCCCACTTGGCTAAATATCTTATTGGTGGAGGAAAAGATGTTTCCCCTTATACTTGAAGGGGTGAAACTTAATTCCCTACCCTGAGTGGCGGTATTGGATGAGACTAGAATTTGCAGGCCTAAGGGAAGAAGGTATCATGGAGTAAACTAAACCTAAAGAATGAGAGGAAGGAGCCCTAAGATGTGCTACAATAATTGACTTGTGGGATTTGAACAAGATGAAGATGATAAATGTTGCATTAAATTATTGTGGAAGGAGTTCAACAATGAGCAAAGTAATGAGTCCCAACTAAAGGAGCTCATGATTTTTAAGAAAAGAGGATAAAAGGACTTTGGTGGTTGAAGGAAAATAATTAACATGAAGGAAGAACCCAGGAAAGGGGGAAGAAAGAAAAGGACCACCAATGAGGTCTAGTAAACAAATTGGAGGTGCTTAGTATAGTGGAAAAATGATGATGACAAAGGATTGGAAGCATTGTAGTAGAGGATTGAAAGACAAGGGGAAAATTATATCGGGTCATTGAATTGGAGCTTGACGAAAGAAGGAAAACTTGATGAAGCACTAATATATATATTTTCTAGTGTTTAAGAAAAAGGGGGTTAGAGGAAGAAAACATGGTACATCTAAATGGTAATGTATCCAACCCATTCTAGACCATACCCCTTTTGCATTTTAGTCTAAGGAAATTATTGTTGATTCCAATAACCCTTGGTTAGTGATACAACTTAGTAATTCAAAGAAACCAAGTGGTCTTAAGAGTTGTATAGTGGAATTGAATGGAAGTTTGGCCAACCTTAGTAGTATTACTACTGTAAACACATAGAGAAAACTAAGTCTAGAAGAATTTATTTTTCTCTATATGCTAATTAGTAGCATTGTTGGGATGCAAGTTGGTCCCACACTTGTGCATCATGATGGTGATACAAAGCAACATTGATTTCTATTTGAAGCCATTTGGAGTGCCAAAAACATGATAGCCTCTAAGACAAAGTTAGTTGAATTTCATACAACATTGCAAGGTCAAGCCTTATAATGGTATAGAGTTCCCTTATATATATTATGGGAACTTCAATGAAGTAAGGCAAGCCTTCAATGTGCAATTCCAAAAGCCAAAGACTAAGCATGGCATAAACTGTGTGGGAGTATGACCATTAATTTCAAGACCTAATGAGAAAGCTAATGTACCAAATTCACAATACCAAACATAAGGAATGGTTTAGAAAGACTCCTACCTCTAACTTGGATTTCTTGACATAACACATGTGGACTTATCAAAGGGACACTTTGGAGCAAGTCACGAGAGTTGAGTTGATGGTCAAGCATCTAGGGTGTTGGGTATTGTTGGGTTGTGTTATATTCTTTCCACGTAGTTAATAGGGAGTTTGAAGGGCACCCGTAACCCCACTTTATGGAATCTGGGGCAGCGCCCTGGAAAATTTTGGTTTTGGACCATATGTTAGGTTGGGCGGACCCACCTATGGTTTTGTGCATGATTTTCGCACATGTTTTTTGGACGCGATGGTTTTCGGTCCATGGTATTGGACGCGATGGCTTTCGGTCCATGGTATTGGATGCTTTGGCATGTATAAATATGTATTGTAACATTGAAAGGAATATAATGAAAAATCAAGCTGGTAGTCCTGGTTTTGGGATCCAGGGAAAAATCTCTGTGCATATGTGTTTTATGGGTTATGCTCTCGCATTGTTTATTTTCTTCGTTTAAGAATTCGTATGCAGGTAATTTCTGTACAGGGTTAAAACCTACATTTGGTATCAGAGCTGTTTTGGCTTCAAGGGGACGCCTTTGTTGCTGAGGGGTTTCGCTCGGGCCTGTGGTAGACCCTGTTTAGTGGGAGATCTGGGAGATCGATTCTGGTGGTGAAAGAAGATGGCGAGCAGTGGAAAGATAGAGATTGAGAAGTTCAATGGTCAGAATTTTGAGTTGTGGAAACTCAAGATGGAGGATCTGTTGGTGGATAAAGATCAGTGGATCGCGGTAGATCCGGGTACTAAACCATCGGGAGTGACCGATGAAGAATGGAAGAAGTTGGATCGGAAGGCAAAGAGCACAATACGATTGTGTGTCTTGGATTCAGTATTGCTGAATGTATCAGGGGAAGCTACGACAAAGGCTTTGTGGGTCAATTTAGGGACTTTGTACCAATCTAAGTCTCTGGTGAATAAACTGTTCCTGCGGAAAAAGCTGTATAACCTGAGGATGAAAGATGGAGACTCGGTGACAGAGCATCTGAATGTGTTTAATACTGTGGTAAGTCAGTTATTATCTGTTGATATTAAAATTTCAGATGAAGATAAGTGCATCAGTCTGTTGTGTTCTCTACCAGATTCGTGGGATAGTCTGGTTATTGCAATAGGTAGCAATGCAACTGCTTTGCAGTTTGATGAAATAGTCTCAACCTTGCTGACGGAGGAGATGAGACGGAAAAATATGGACAACCAGAATGGTGATGCCTTTTCTGTACGAGGACGGTCCCAGAACAGAAACAAAAATAAGTCATCGAGTGGGAGATCTAAATCTAGAGGGAGATCTAAATCTCCAGGAAAACCTACAAAGGTGGTGTGCTGGAAATGCGGAAAGGAAGGGCACTTCAGAAGGGATTGTAAATCTAAAGCTCCTGATAAAGGAAAGGGATCTGATGATGCTCCTTCTGCAGAGGCGAAAACCACCTCAGATGAAGGTGGGGATGTGTACTTGGCTTCTTCAAGTACACATATAGATCATGAGGCATGGTTGATTGACTTAGGTGCATCCTTTCACTTCACTCCCCATAGAGAGTGGTTATGCGAGTATGAGAAATACGATGGTGGTGATGTCTTCTTAGGAGATGATAGGAAGGCTAGAATCATTGGTCGGGGAAAAGTAAAGTTGAAGTTGCAAGGTGGAAGGGTTAGAACACTTCCGGGTGTTCTACATATTCTTGCATTGGCCAGAAATCTGATTTCTGTAAGCAAGTTGGATGATGCAGGTGTAAAGACGGTGTTCGAGAAAGATACCTGCAAGATGGTTCGAGGAGCACTGATATTAATGCGGGGAGTTCGGATTGGAACTCTGTACAAGCTGCAAGGTAGCACTGTTGTTGATGGGTGCAATAGTTCTATGGTTCCTGAAAATGGAGTAGAGAATCTAGTGGTCTCTGGAGAGAAGACCATGTTGTGGCATCAAAGGCTTGGACATATTGGAGAGAAGGACCTTCGAATACTTCATGGTAAAGGTATGGTAGAAGGTATGAATAATAGCTCTCTGGATTTTGATTTCTGTGAAAATTGTGTATATGGGAAGCAGAATCGGGTGAGTTTCCCCTCTGGTGGTAAGAGGATGAAACAGATATTAGAGCTTGTGCACAGTGATGTGTTTGGACTTGTGAAGGTTCCATCACTGGGTAAGTCTGTGTACTATGTATCATTCATAGATGACTTCTCAAGGAATACATGGATATATTTTCTTAAGAAGAAATCTGAAGTCTTTGACAGGTTTAAAGAATTTAAGGCTCTGGTGGAAAATCAGACAGAGAAGAAGATAAAGGTGCTGAGGACAGATAATGGTGGAGAATTTTGCAGCAAGGAATTTGAAGAATTTTGTAAGAAGTGTGGTATAGCACAACATAAGACTACTCCATATACACCTCAGCAAAATTGAGTCGCAGAAAGAATGAACAAGACGTTGATGGAAAGGGCAAGAAGCATGCTCAGTGGTGCCGGGTTAGGACAGGAATTCTGGGCAGAGGCGGTGGATATTGCATGTTACCTAATCAACAGATCACCTTCATCAGCGTTGGAGGATAAGACTCCACAAGAAGTATGGACTGGTAAGAAACCCTCTCTTTCACATCTAAGGGTATTTGGATGTGATGCATATGTACATGTTCCAAAGGAGAAACGAACCAAGTTGGATAGTAAATCTAAAAAGTGCATCTTTATTGGGTATAAGGATGGTTTAAAGGGTTATAAGCTTTGGAACCTAGTCACACGGAAGGTTGTGTACAGCCGAGATGTGTTTTTCAGAGAGGTAAAAGATGTTATTCAACATGAAGTCCAACCAAAGGAACCTGAGAAGATAGAGTTTGAGCCAAAGGAGGAAGAATCAGACTCTGCAGCAGAGGAGGAATCAGAAGATGAAGAGCCACAAACTCCGGCTGTGAGAAGATCAGTTCGAGAAAGAAGGTAGCCAGAAAGGTATAGTCCATCTGCTTTCAATTCAAATTTTGCTTTGTCTGTTACTGATAATGATCCCAGAACTGTGAAGGAAGCAGTGGATTCAGAGGATGGAAAACTCTGGAAAGAGGCCATCGTCGATGAAATGGCATCTTTGCACAAAAATGAGGTTTGGGATCTGGTGGAGTTGCCGGCTGGAAGGAAACCCATTGGCAGCAAATGGGTGTTCAAGAAGAAGACAAATGCAGAAGGAAAGGTGGAGAAATACAAAGCTCGGTTGGTAGCAAAAGGTTATTCCTAGGTGCCGGGAATTGATTTTGGTGATATTTTTTCTCCTGTTGCCAAGGTAACTTCTATTAGATTACTTTTATCTGTTGCTGCTGCTTTTGATTTTGAGGTAGAACAGATGGATGTGAAGACAACATTTCTTCACGGGGATTTGGAAGAGGAAATCTACATGAAGCAACCTGAAGGCTTTGCGGTGAAGGGTAAGAAAGAACTGGTATGCAAGTTAAAGAAGTCTCTGTATGGGTTAAAACAGTCACCAAGGATGTGGTATCAGAAATTTGATACATTTATACGGGGACTTGGCTTCACCAGAAGCAAAGCAGATCATTGTGTGTATTTTAAATTAATTGGTGACCGTATTATTTATCTGGTCTTGTATGTGGATGATATGTTGCTGGTTGGAAATGACAAAGAAATTATCCAGGATTTGAAGACCCAATTGTCCTCCAAATTCGACATGAAAGATCTTGGTGCTGCAAACTATATTTTGGGCATGGAAATTAAAAGAGATCGGTCAAAGAGGAAGCTCTAGTTAAACCAGAGGAAGTATGTCGAGACAATACTCCAGAGGTTTAATATGCAGGATAGTAAACCGGTGAAGGTTCCTATTCCTGTAGGTGTGAGGTTATCTGCTGAACAGTGTCCCAAGACACAAGAAGAGGAAGAGGACATGTCCCATGTTCCATATGCAAGTGCAGTGGGTAGCCTGATGTATGCAATGGTCTGTACTAGACCAGACATTGCACATGTAATGGGAGTATTGAGCAGGTTTATGTCAAAACCTGGGAAAGAGCACTGGACAGCAGTGAAGCGGGTTTTCAGGTATTTGCGTGGCACTAGTGTTTATGGTTTGTGTTACCAAGGAAGACCAGGATTGGACAGAGTGTTGGATATTCATGGCTTTGTTGATGCAGACTGGGCTGGAGATCTGGATCAGAGAAGATCTACAAGTGGGTATGTGTTTAACCTATTTGGAGGTGCATTCAGTTGGATGAGTAAGAAACAAATTTGTAGTGGCACTATCAACTACAGAGGCAGAATACATGGCAGCCACTCATGCAAGCAAGGAAGCAGTTTGGTTGCAAAGATTGTGTTCAAGTATGGGGTTAGTACAGGGAGCTATAAGAATAGACCGTGACAGCCAAAGTGCAATTTTCTTGGCAAAGAACCCTGCTTATCATTCAAAGACAAAGCACATTGATGTTCAGTATCACTTTGTGAGGGATATGATAGAAGACAGAAAGGTGTTGCTGGTAAAGGTGGACACTTTGAAGAATACTGCAGATGCATTGACAAAATCTGTGAGCTCTGAGAAGTTCTCTTGGTGTAGAGAAGCAATGGGAATCTTAGGGCTGAAAAAATGACTAAGCTCTCCTGTGGCCCCCTGTGGAAAGAAAACAACAAGTGGGAGATTGTTGGGTTGTGTTATATTCTTTCCACGTAGTTAATAGGGGGTTTGAAGGGCACCCGTAACCCCACTTTATGGGGTCTGGGGCAGCACCCCGGAAAATTTTGGTTTTGGACCATATGTTAGGTTGGGCGGACCCACCTATGGTTTTGTGCATGATTTTCGCACATGTTTTTTGGACGCGATGGTTTTCGGTCCATGGTATTGGACGCGATGGCTTTCGGTCCATGGTATTGGATGCTTCGGCATGTATAAATATGTATTGTAACATTGAAAGGAATATAATGAAAAATCAAGCTGGTAGTCCCGGTTTTGGGATCGAGGGAAAAATCTTTGTGCATATGTGTTTTATGGGTTATGCTCTCGCATTGTTTATTTTTTTTGTTTAAGAATTCGTATGCAGGTAATTTCTGTACATGGTTAAAACCTACATAGGGGCTATTGGTACTTAGACCACCCATACTTCTACCTCTAACGGACTCTAGGGATAACCCCATTACTCAACTATATACAATATTGAAGAAAATTTAAGTATTTACCATAACCAAGAGTATATAAGGGCAAGTGTGGTACCCCATGTGAAAAACTAAGGACCATTAGGGTACTGACTATGTTACCCACAAGGGGGAGTTTGTCCAACCTTCTAAAACTATTCACTTATCGCTATAACTCTATTTTGTGACTTTTATCATTCTAATACTCGTGGTACTAAGGATTATAGACCGTTGAAAGATCTAGTTGAATGGTTTAAGGAAAACTCTTTTAGAGTATATGAGAATAATCATGATAATGCTAATGGCCGTCACTACTAGGGAAGAGGCTACTGTAAGTCCCTCTTGGTGCTTGATAAATCTTGGTTTAAGATGGTACATACATATGTAGTTCTTTATTTTTTATTCAATTTAATTTTGTGTTATTTAAGATGGAGGGCTTTTATTTTTTTATTTTTTTTAATATATGTTATGTTTGTTCATTCTTTCATGACAACTCCCCCCCCCCCCCTCCATTCTCAATTGTAGAGCACCTTACTACTCTTAGTTCAATTACTGATATATACAGCTTGTGCATTGTTATAATTTTTGGTTATAGCAGTAGCTTGAGTGAGCCTAATGGTTAAGAACACATGTTTCGAAGGTTCTAATATAGAGAGGTAGAAATGTACACCTCCATAAACTCTAATAGCCAAATTGTTGTATGGAGGATGGTTATTTTTTCTTTAGGGGGAGTGGGTGGGGGACGGGTCCCTTGTGCCACAAATAGGGGAATTCCATACACCAATTTAGTGTCTCCCTTGGCTATCTTGCATTGGTAACTCGAGTGGTTGGGAGCATGACTTGTTCTCCCATCCAACAAGATTCAATTCCAAGGGACTTGGTTTCAATTCTAATGGATATCTTTGGCCTATTGTGATAAGGCTTGAGGAGTAGATGCCTCCACCTACATGACATCTCAACTCTTGCTAAGTCATAAGTTATTGATATATCTAGCTTGCAGGTGATTAGATATACTCTTGGTGTTATAGTGGCAATTGGAAAATTTGATCCTAGACCTTTGCCAAATTACTTCAACATGTTACTCATTCACTATGGTTTATTGACCCATGATATTCATATGGAATATAGCCTATGGAATATAGCCATGAGAAAAACCAACCTAGATCCATCTTAACTACGAATCTACCAAGTGTTGAGAGAGATCAAATCTCTTTTCACTTAAAGAAATTTGATCCCTGAGTTAAAATGAATCTAGCCTAATATATTACCCATTCATTATAGTTAAATAATAATAATAATAATGTATTACAATTATGATAAATAATAATTAAAAAAAATCAAAATTCAACTATTATGGCACATAGTTAAAAAAAAACACTTATTCGCCATAAGTATTTAATTAATGAAAAGTAAAGCAAGGAAACACGTTTGACACTCTATATGTCATATCCATAAGGAATGAATAATTGTTTTGGCACAAACAAATATAATATCCCTGGGATTGTACAGTGTGGGTGGTAATGACAGGAACAAAAGGAAAGGGATGTATATATAATAGAGTGAACTCATGTATTGAAAAAAAAACAAAACAGAAATGGAATTACCTGTGAAGGGAGGACCTTAAATTCAAAAACACAATCAAAAGGGTATGATGTGAAGCCAAAAGATGAGGATGTATGGGGCCACTTTTGAAAAGAACGGCCAAGCGGGCCCGTCTGAGGCTTTTATCAATGTCTGAGAATAACAAATTTAATATTAATTGAAGCCAAATATTCGGATTTAATGGATTGCATATGTCCGATTTGAGAAGGCATTTCAAGTCCCCGACCATGGAAGTTCGAGAAAGAGGTTACTTGAGAAGCAGGAAACTTAAACATGGTGGTGATGAGTGGAGCGTGGCTGGCATTTAATGCTAGAATTTGTACGTTGTAGTTGTGGGTGGAATCCGCCCTGTTTTTGGCAATAAACAACAGTGGTTTCAGACATTTTGCAGACCAAGGGGATTGTAACTGAGACTGGACCATTACTTTTGAGCGCATTGTTTGGCATAGATTCCATTGTCATTTCAATCACTCCTTTGTGCTTTTACTTCTTCAGGCTCTGAGGATTTCGGTCCCAAGGCCTCGAGTTTGGGTGTTTTGGGCTGAGGGATTGAGATTAGAATAGTAGCATGGCGCTGTAATGGGCATTGTGGCTTAGCGGGCATTAAGGCATTAGGAGTATGACTGTGTTTCTTAATGGGTATTGCCATTGAATGATGTAATGAAAACCCATTGAAGGAGATAAATGGGGATGCTGTATTGGACAATGGATAAGCTGCTGCTGCTCTTCTGGGTGTTATTGCTGATGCTTGCTCAGTCGCCAGGTGAGTTCAAACTTGACTTTACTGATATTTATGTGAGTAAAGGTCTTTTCTTTGGGTTTCTTGCTCTCTGTTTTAGCTAAACACAAAGAAAAGAACTATGGCAATGATCCCTGTCCACTGCAAATGGTAATGATCACTGTCCACTGAGACCAGCTATGGTTTCGGAGAACTTAACATAGAGAGTGTGTGTATAAGTTGTTAGCAATGCATTCTGTGCAAATGCATGTTGATGTCTACCCAAGAAACCTATGCAGAAATTACAACAGATCCAGTGTAGAAGCTTTTCAAAACTGTTATGAGCTAATTGTTTAGTTTACTGGATGAATTCTCAAAAGCAATCATATGTGGATATGGGTTCTAAGCCAAAATGGCAAATTAGATTATTCAGTATGTTTTGGAGCTATTTTTTTTTTTGGTTAAGTGATTTTATGGACTATTGCCCTCACCTCAAGTGCTGCTGCTATTTGTTGTGCGCACACAAGTGAAGATGACAGATAGACAACCAAGTCATTTACCATTCACCTTCAAGTGAAAAGAGGATGTAGAAAAGGAACTGTTGTAGGAAGCTGTTATACTTATTTTTGGCATTTATGTGAAAAATTGTAACCAAAGGATTCCTGTTGTACCTAATGTAGAGGCATAGGAAATGCATAAAAGGAATATAGATACATTGTAACAGAGTATGCAATTAGTAAGATAAATGATTCCTGTTGTAACTAATGTAGAGGCATAGGAAATGCATGAAATGAATATAGAGTAGACACATTGTAATATATGGACGATCAGCTGTGATAGGGTTGCCCCTCAGGGGCAAATTTCATTATCTGTACCTACTGTAAACATTTTTATCTGCATCTACTGTGAAAATATCTCTCTTTATCCTCCGGATTTCGGTATTTATTCTGTTGTTTGTATGTGTGTTCCTTTTTTCTTCTTATTTCCTGTCTGTAATATATTAGGGGAATGTATGTCTGTGGTGTTTATTTTAGTACCTACAAGATTAATGGCTGACATGGTCTGCCAGCTGACAGGGTCTACTACCAAGTTACTACATACAGACACCTTTAAATCTTCTTTTTTTCAAAGGTCCACTGTGATCCAGGAGTTACATCACACATTATTGTAATATCCAGTTTCTTCTCTATTTTGAAGTTATATTAAATATGCTACACATCCTAGTAATATTCCTATTTGGTTTATTTCCAGCAGTAATGACCTGGTTGAAAAGGATTTAGTGTTGGTTATAACTTATTTTTGGTGTCTAGGTTGTTGGAGACGAGGCATCTCAGAAATATGTATTGTTCATCTTTCAGATAGTTTTGTTTGCATGATTTTTAAATAGGTTGAGCTGGCATTTTAGCGTTTAACTTGGATGGAATTGCTGCTGTTACATTTTCTCAGGGCTGACAAGAGGAAGCACGGTGGGAGTTTGCTATGGGCGAGAAGGCGATGACCTTCCAACTCCAGATAAAGTAGCCCAACTAGTGAAGTCAATAGCTCTCAAAAACATAATAATCTATGACTCCAATGTGCAGGTGCGGTTTTGTGTATTTTCTAAAATATTTGCTTAAGATAAGGACCCATTCTCTGTTAAATTGGGAGATAAGAAAAATGTTTTTCATGTATTCAGGTCCTTCAAGCGTTTGCCCACACTGGCATTGAGCTCATTATTGGGATACCCAATTCAGATTTGCTTGGATTTTCACAGTATCAGAGCACGGCAGACACATGGGTTACTAACAATCTATTGCCATACTACCCTGCCACCATGATAAAATATATAGCTGTAGGAACCGAAGTGACTGAGAGCACAATTAATGTTACATCCCTTGTTGTTCCTGCAATGCGCAATGTACAGACAGCTCTAAAAAAAGCCGGACTTGACCAAAAAATTAAGGTCTCTAGCACCCATGCACTTAGTATACTTTCCAGATCATTTCCACCCTCTGCAGGGGCATTTGACAGTAAATATGCATTTTTCCTCAGCCCCTTGTTGCAATTTCTTGCTCAGACACAATCTCCCTTTATGATCAAATCCCTACTATGCCTACAGAGATTCCCCTCGCAAGGTGTCCCTGGACTATGCTTTATTCAGACCTAATGATGGTGTCATTGACCAAAACACGGGTCTTGTGTATACGAATATGTTTGATGCGCAGCTGGATGCTCTCTTTTTTGCTTTAGAAGCCCTTAACTTTAGGTCACTTAGAGTAATGGTGACTGAAACAGGGTGGCCCTCCAAGGGAGGCTCTAAAGAGCCCGCAGCAACTCCAGACAATGCTGCTACTTACAATGGAAATCTGGTCAGGCATGTGATAAACAACACTGGAACTCCTTCGAGGCCTGGCCAGGAGATTGATACATACGTTTTTGCTCTCTTTAACGAGAACCGGAAGCCTGGATTGGAGTCGGAACGGAACTGGGGACTCTTCTATCCTGATGAAACAAAGGTTTACAATGTAGATATAAGTGGCAACGGGTTGCCCTATGTGGCTACTGGGGGGAACTTAACGTCTGTTGATGGAACCTCCTGGTGTGTAGCTTCTCCATCAGCCAAAGAATCTGACTTGCAGAAGGCTCTGGATTGGGCTTGTGGGTCTGGTAATGTGGACTGTTCCCCAATTCAGCCCGGCCAACCTTGTTATGAACCAGATAATCTTGCTTCCCATGCTTCGTATGCCTTTAACAACTATTACCAGAAGAATGGAGCCTCATCTGTGGCTTGCAATTTTGGTGGAACGGGCAATATAACCACCATAAATCCAAGTAAGTTTTCTTAAATTTTGTTTGATTCCTACATGAGAGTTTAATATAGGATGTCTTCATAATTGAACGACGCCTCTACAATTTGGAATGAATAACTAACCGAGTTTTTATGTGTTTGAACTTTCATTGCTTGCAGGCTATGAATCTTGTGTGTATACAACATCTAGGTAAAGTCCTAGATCTACTGTTTCCTGTTAGTTACCCATATTTTAAGTTCTAGTTGTTGTTCGTTCTGCTTCTTTTTTTTTTTTAATTTTTCTGTTTGAGTATGGGTTTAAAATTTTAGTTTGGACATCTCTTCACTAAAACAATCTATAAAAAATTGCTAAGGAACCATGGGAGGTATACCGCTTTGATTAACGTTAGCTGTTTTTTAGCATGTAAATTTTCATTTTCACAGTGATAATTATATGGATGTGGGCTTCTTCTGGAATACCGTGTAGTATCACTGAGGGGTCTGTGTAGTAACGTTAGCTTGCCTAGCCACCCTGCAAGGCCAGATCACTGATGATCCTGACCTGCATTTTTCTCTTATATTCTTCTTCACAGATACAATTTAGGGAATGATTCATGGAGGTATATGGTCTTTTAGCCATTTACCTAAGATGTCCAAATCTCAAAAGTGTGCACATTAAATGTTTCTAATTTGAAAACTGAATAGTAGCAGGTTTGTGATTCTTGTAGTTCTCATTGGCTAATCCTAGGGACTAGAAATGACTTTAGTCCCATTACAATGGAGGCTGAGTTTAGGGTCTATGCTATTGTAGAAACTGCAAAGCCAATTGTCTTTATATCTGATTTTCAGAAACTTTATGACCGATATACCTCCCGTTACTGAACTTGAAGAACCCTACCAGGCGGTAAGGATTGTATCCCCATTTTCCTAGGCCACCTTATAATCTGTCACTGTGCTTGTCTATACGGAGGCCGTATGAAACATGAACTTGTGATCATCAGTTGACAAACACCACTGTGTGCTGCGTGCTGACTACATGTGGATCGATTTCATGCCCGTTTGGGTAAAGAGCACGACAGTCATTGTCCTACATCCATTAACCCCCTTCTGACCGTCCAGAGTCCAGACAAAGAGACCATTCACCCTTGAATGTTTTTAGAGTAGTGGTTCTTCTGTCTCTAGACCAAGAAGTTCTTGTAATATATGAGTAAATGATAACTTAACTGACTTGTTTGATTTTGATTGCACAGAAATGGCTTAGCGAATACAACCAGTACCCCATCCTCATCCGGTGTAGACTCCATTGCTTCTTTTTCATGGCTAATTGGATGGGTAACAACATTATTCCTGGTTCACCTCTTGACAATACTCAAATGGCCATGAATCCATTCACGACCTGAAAGCACTTTTTGGTGCATGAAATTTTCTCTCTGGTTCATGCGCTTAGCATCGATAGATTACTTCTAGCCTACGGCAAAGTATTTTTGTTATGTAAATTTGGTGTCTGAGGAAAGAAGTAGAAAGGCAAGATCTTCAGCATTGATTCTTTTTTGTGAAGGCAAGGAATTGCTTGAACTTTGCCTCTATTGAGGTGTTGTATCATGTATGTATTATTTATTCACTTCGTAATGGTAGAAGGTCAAGGCTCTGTTAATATAAGAGTACAATTCTTGTAAGCAAAACGGCTGTAGTATTGATGGTGAGTGTTACTTTATAGTCAACAGACAGGTTATATAGATCATGAACCAATTCCCTACTCCATCAGCAGGCTTCTCCTCAACTCACAAATCTGCCTGCAATCCAAATGAGCTTTCGATGCAATTCCTTTATAGCTTGTGCTGGAATTTTTATCACATCTAGCTGATCTCTTGCACTCATGCTTCTCTTTCATGCACTATTCAGCTCGATATCTTTCAGGTTGTGCCATTTTTTATGGGCATGGAAGTTTTTCATTGTAATCTTTCAAATTTGTTTTTGGCCAAATCTTGATCTTTGTTGTTTAAAATCAGTTTTTGACTGCATATATGGATTCAGCACCTTGAAAAACCCATTGGGCATTCAAATTGTGGAGAGTTCACAACTTGTGATTCCAACAAATCCTTGCCAGTTTCTAGACAAATTAGACCGTAAAAACGTTGGAAAACCCTCCAAAACATATAGCAGATAGACCACAGATTTTTTATAATTTCGGAGTAGCCTAGCTTAGGGCACTCCTAGATATTGGTGTCATTGGTTATACTTTGTAGTTCCATTTACCTACTTTTGGGTCATTTGTTTGGCATTAATGAAACTGGTTTGACATTTTCTCAAACACATTAAACTGTGATATTTACCAATACATGATTAGTATGCAATATCATGAATTCTTACATGAATGTATACACCAATCATTGTAAGTGAATGTAAACTTGATCATATATAATAATCAGGCAATCAGGCTGAAAAACATCATAAGCCTATTTTATGCCCCCAAATAAAATTTTAACCACAGGAAAAATGGTCCTCAGGGGTACTAGAATTGAAGCAGGCCGAAAATAATCATAAGCCTATTTTGTCCCCAAATAAAATTTTACCCTCGCAGGAAAAATGGTCCTCTGGGTACTAGAATTGAATCTAGTCCCATCAAACGTTTGGTCTTCACTCTCCACACACAGGAGCTGGAATTGTGTACTGGAATTGAATCTAGTCCTTGATGAACAAAAGTTGGGTTTTAACTAGTCACACACTCACTTCATTTTAATAACATTAATTAGTGTTGTAGTTTGTCAAAGATGTGAAAAATTATCACTGACTGTGACTCTGCAGCTCTCATTTTTGCACGATGAATTTCTCACCTCAAGTGGGTTTTCAGTGTCGTTGTTCGAATAGGATTCTCAGCGTTTTTAGTGTCCATAGAAAAATTTATATCTTGATGGTCAGTCATTGATTGCTTTATTTTGGCCACTCCATCTTGGTTGAATGGCCAGCTAAAGGCTTTTTCAATGAATCAGATCATTTTTAATATGATCATATAAATTGTGTGGTTGTATCTTCCGGATCCATCGTATTTTATTGTTTTTATGCATCGACGTTTCGAACCATCCTCTGTGGTTCATCATCAAATCCTGATGATGAACCACAGAGGATGGTTCAAAACGTCGATGCATAAAAACAATAAAATGCGATGAATCCGGAAGATACAACCACACATATTACAAATTGCAGAAGTCTCAAATCCATTATCATATACATTCTTTATTAAAATGATTTATTTATTATCCTCTCCATGTTATTGATCACTTCATTATATTTTATTGTCTCCTCCATGTTATTGACCACTTCATTATATGTTTATTGTGCCCTTCATGTTATTGATCACTTCATCATTGTCCACTGTATGTTGGTTGGCTGGCCAGTTACAGGTGTTTGCAATGATTATACTGACAAAATTATAAATTTGATGATCCTAATTAATATAGTTAAATACTTTTTTATTAAAATGATTTATTTATCGTTCAGTGCATAATGACCCTATTAAAATGATTTATTTATGGTTCAGTGCATAATGAACCAGCGCATATTGTTTGATTAAATCGGGAGTTGAGATATTTTATTAACTTCATATAATCACAAATAAAGTTAATGATTTAAAAAAGAGTGATGTCCATAAAGTTAACTTTAAAAAAGACTGTTGGCCATGAAATTACATATTGTGGGGCATTCTCATTATAGTTATGTTTCACCATTTATTTATTTATTATTTGATTTTTTTATAGGTTAAATTCTAATTTCACTTTTATTTTTTTTAGAATTTCTTCTTCATTTATTTTTATAATCATATTTTCTAAACTTTAACTAAAGAAAACAATCTTATTTTCTGAACTTTAACTAAATATGTAAGAATGCCATTAGAAGACTATTACTTTCTAAGTCTTTAAAGTGGGCCGTCCCCTATTAAAGTCACCATCTATAAATAACTCCAAAGCAATAATCCTTGATATTTAACACCCCAAGCTGAAAGTCGCAAGAAACCTAGGTAATGGATAATATGCATATGAAAGGGATGTCACCACGAGATTGGAGATAGATGTCTATTGATATGTTTTGTATAATATGGATTAGATATATATTTGGTTGAACATTATAAATAGAAATCAAATATGTAAAATAAAAGATTATAGAGCACAAGCTCAAAGTCATTGCAAGAGGCCTAAGGAATGGATAATAGATCTATGAAAGGGATGTCGCTACAAGGTTGGAGGTAGATGTATATTGATCTGCTTTGTATAATATGGATTAGATATACATTTGGTTGAACACTATCAATAGGAATTAAATAAATAAAATAAAAGATAATAGAACACAAGGTTATCATTGTTTATCAATAACATAATAAGTTTAATTAAATGATAAGATACAAGTTTGTTTGTTTGTTTTTTTTTTTTCTTCCCTCAGGAAAATCCAATTCAAGTAGATCAACTCAAAGGGATCTATTTGCTGGCTAAACTAGCAGGGCCTAACCCCAAGGGCATTGAGGAAATTTGACCCCGTGACCTCCCGATTGGCAAGGTACTTAGCAACGAGAACTCGACCAATTGAGCTATTCCTTGGAGCTAAATTATAAGATACAATTAATTATAACAATTTTTCTACATTTCAATTAGTTTTTTAACATGATTGTGCCTAAAAGGTGGGAGCAACAAAACTACTTGCCAAAAAAGAAATGTGGGGTCTTACTTAGAAATTAAGAATTTAAAATCTGATTTTTTTATTACTTGTATTTTGAAATTTAGGACATGGAAGTATTTGTTATTTTTAGAAGATATTTCCAAAATTTTGAAGGTGAATTTAAAAGTAAATGGCTATAGTAATAAGTTTAGTGATAGTTGTTCAAATTTCAAGTGTTTCATATGATTGTATCAATAAATACTTTAATTATTTTAAACAAATAAAAATAACATGTTGATTTTATACTTGGAGATCAATAATGTCATTCCCATGTCATTTTATTTAAAAAAGTGGATTTACCAAATATTATATCCAAATTTCTCAAAGTTTCAAAATAGGTTGTCTATTTTACTATTAGCCTTTATTATTATTTCTCATGATTGTATAGCTCTTATACATATGCCCTTACCAATTAATGAAAAAGTGGAATATTAAGACTTCTTGTCGGCTCTAAAAGGTTCAAACTATTTGTAAGTAGTATCGTGGTTAGGGATTTCAATACCATTCTTAGTCAAAAAGAAAATGGGAGGAAGCATCATTAAGAATCCTCTTTGAGAGGGTGGAAGATTTGATCTCTTTAGGACCTCATAGATGTGAATTTAAGTAAAGAAAGGTATATTTGGACAAATAAAAGAGTAGGTCTAGGTCACACGGTGAGATGATTTGATTGATTCTTGGTTCAAATTTCCTTGCTTGAAAGCAAATTATCAATCTCTTCCAAAATAATCTCATGGTCGACAAATGATTATAGAGCTATCTCCTTGTTTCTAAAGGAGATCCCTACTTATGGTCTTATTATTTTAGATATAATCCTTTCTAGTTGTAGATAAATCCACATTTGACACAATTTCTAGGTTATGAAGCAATTCGGTGGTTGGATCATGAGAGTGGGATTTGAAGACACAAACAAAAGATCCCTGAGCAAGATGCAAGCACTAAGGTCACAACACCATCACAAAAATGAAGAAAACCACAAGGGCTATGATATATTCTTCAAGTGACCGTCAACAATTAAAGTAGTAGTATGAAAGGAAATTAGGACTAGTAAAAACTTGATTCTTCTCACAAGAACAACAAGAATGATTTCAGAAGGGTTGTTGCACCAAAAGGGCCTTTCACAATTGTTGGATAAAGTTTCCATTGATGTCATTGTTGAAGATGATGGAAACCCTAGATGTACATGTGCAAATCCTAAGTGCAAACCCTAAGCGTATTGATGAAACTCTTACATTTGAAATCCTAAGCATGCCTTTGCTAATGATGCATAAAACCCTAATTGTTGATGGTCTCTACTTGTTCTAGGAACCCTAGCCCTTATCTTGGAAGCCCTAAGCATGTTTGGTAAAACCTTTACTACATGATGAAATCCTAAATGCTTAATTTCTACATAATGCCCTAGCCCTAGGTATAGATCATAAGCATTGTTGAAGGAGTCCTAAGCAAACCCTTAATATTCTTGAGTTGTCTCCTAGCCCTTGCCATCTTCTATTTCATCAACATCAATCTTCTCCTCATAATTAGATTTCTTATGTAATAGTTCTTTATTTGTCTCTATAGGGGAGGAGTCCATTTTAGGACTACTTTGGCTTTGTCAACTGTGTCAAAAGCTTCTACAACCCGAACATCAACTTCTGAGATGTTATCATTGATGGCCTTGCTGTAAATTTCAGTGTTCTATGTTCTCTGATCAACTTGCCTTTGGCAGACCTCAATCTCCTCAAATAGCCTCTGATACTCCTTCCATTCATCAAACTCTGGCTTCTCTATTGTTTGAAAGGTTTCTTTCATCTTCTCTTTCCATTTAGTTGCTGACCTTGTCATAGGCTTCCTTAGCTGCACATTGGGTTCTCTTACCTCCTCTACATCAATCACCTGTTTTCCTTTATCCTGGGTTGTAGGCCTAGGAGGCCTCCTGGACAACTCACTTTCTTTATGTTGGGCTGCTTCTTCTGTTGTGTGCCTGAGCTCTCGGTTCTCCTTCTGCAAATAGGCAATGGTAAGATGAGCCTTAGCAAGGTTGTCCTACAACTTTGTAATTTCAAGGTCTTTGTCCTCCATTTGAACATCTTGCTCACCCCTGCACCCTATTCTGGCATATCCTCTGGGACATCAATGGTATTTTGAGGATTTGGCTCCTCAATCAACTACTTTGTAGAAAATCTAGTCCTTGGCCTATGTAGAAATTATGCTTCTTCATGTGCCACTTGGATCTTGCCTTTCCCTTTACTAGTTTCTCTCTTATCCCTCATTCGTTCCTTCATAGGCTCTTCAGCTTTAGGTTCTCTAGCTGCTTCCATAGGAGAAATGTCTGTATGAGCCAACAAATCTGAGGTTGACAAGAAACCATCCCAAGACATCTTCCTTTTCTCTAACTCATGCAAAACCAACAGTTTGATCAGTGAAAAGTGGAATAAGCTAGGAAAGTGTTTCTCTCCCTTGGACTGAACCCTTTCTGCCATCTTTCCCAAGATTTTGAATAGGTAATAAGGTAAGTTTAGGCTCCTCTTGCCAGTGAAGTGCATAAGCAGCCTAATGTGATACTGGTACACCTTGCTGAAGCGACCTTCACATGTAAAATACCTCTGTATTACCTTCAACAATTGACTGTAGTGGTTCAATAGGTAATTTCTTGGGAATGTAGTGTCATATTTGTTTTTGTATTGAGGTTTTACAAAATCTTTAAAATGTGAGGCATCTAACTCCTTTCCTTTGAACCATCTTTCACCCTGTAATGGAATCTATGTAGCTTGAGAAATAGTTTCTTCATACACTGTAAATTCTAAATCTCCAATTTTAACCTTGTCACCTTTAAAGTTTAGGGCAAACATACTAGCAAGCTGAAAATGATGGCCATGTGTTTGGACTTTCTCATAGAAGACTATGCACCTTGTCCTTTCGAATGCCACTTGGATTGCAAGGTCAGAGTTCACCATCTCTAAACTTCTAGGCTCAACACGAACTACCTCCCCTCCCTTTTCTTTGCTTTTACTCCCTTGGCTTTCCATCTGGTTTTTGAAAACTACAACACACGTTTCAACTTTGTTTTCGTGAAATACACCAAGTCTGTGGAGGAAAGGTTAACTGATAGCATGATGGAGGGATGGCAGCTATCAGTGAATTTACCAAGTTTAAATGACTTTATCTTTTTGTGCCCTGACAACTATTTTTAAATGCCATATATTGTCGTATGCAAAGGAATTATGCCAATTAACATGAGCTTTGACATATGAGATATGCATAGACACACATTTGACTCATACAAATTGGCACATAAACCCTGAGCATTTCAAAACGTCTCAAACTTAGACTAATCAACACACAAGGTTTGCATAGCAATTATGCAGCGAACACATAGACTTTACCAATCAATGTCTAACTGATTTTTTAATGGAAAATTGTGGTTTGAAAGGTATGTTTCCTACCTCAGACAACAAAAAAACTTGATTGGAAGTAGTGGGATACCTCTACAAGGAGCTTGAAGCAGTGACTATGTAGCGCGATGGAGGGATGGCAACTATCAGTGAATTTACCAAGTTTAAATGACTTTATCTTTTTGTGCCCTGACAACTGTTTTTAAATGCCATATATTGTCATATGCAAAGGAATTATGCCAATTAACAGGAGCTTTGACATATGAGATATGCATAGACACACATTTGACTCATACAAATTGGCACATAAACCCTGAGCATTTCAAAACGTCTCAAACTTAGACTAATCAACACACAAAGTTTGCATAGCAATTATGCAGCGAACACACAAACTTTACCAATCAATGTCTAACTGATTTTTAAAGGGAAAATTGTGGTTTCAAAGGTATGTTTCCTACCTCAGACAACAAGAAAACTTGCTTGGAAGTAGTGGGATACCTCTGCAAGGAGCTTGAAGCAGTGACTATGTAGCTCAAAATTTTGTGTAGCTATTGTGTAACAACCTTTTCACACTTGAAAGAACCTGCCTTCGAACCTCTACCAAACTGCTTTCGGCCTTGTGTTGTGCAACCTGTCAAACCTTCTTAGAGCGCGAACTATGGATTGGAGAGAGAATGAGGGCAACATGAACAAAAATTTGAAAATGTTCACCTCATATGTCTTGTTTTGGTCATGGGTGTAAACTTTGGGTAAAAGGTTGTAATAATTATGAATTATGAATGATGATAATGAGTTGTGGATTTAGGGGGATGTAATGGAAATGATGATGAGAGGTGAGTTGGGGGGGGGGGGGGGGGGCATATGATGGTAAATGTAAATGAAAGGGGTCTATGAAGGTATGAATGGAAAGAGTATATGAAAGAGAATTATGAATATTAAATGGTGAACTGTGAATGATGAATTATGAATGGTGGAATGGGGGCATGATGGAAAACATTAACAACAAACCCACATAACTTTAATAAATGAAACCTGACTTGTTCTATTCATGGTTTTGACTTGTGATACATACCCCTTGAACCCTAAATGACTCTACATGAAAATATGACCTTATGACCCTCTCATAGACTTAGACTCTCTCAAATTTAATTTTGTATTTAAGGACCCTCTATGACATGAAAAACTTGCAGTGACCTTAGATAATGATCCTTTATACTATGACAATAGTGGTTCATAGGCTAAAATGACATACAAAATCTCAAAATGAATAAAAAGAGGCAAAGAAATTTGATCCCTAGACCCTAGGACCTTAACACAAGGAACATAATGCAATAGCAATAAAGTCAATATTGAATGGGCTACCAAATCCTATAAAGGTAAAAGTGGAGAAATGTTTATCAACAAAAGATCTTTGGGAAGATCTTCAATATCTTCATTCAAAAGCACTAATGGTCGTGACTGCTAATCAAGAAGATGATGGAAAAAATCACAAAGATGAACTAAAGGAAACAACTAAAAACAAAGATGAGGGCACAAATTTCATAAAGAAGATAATGGAGAGATCTTTGAAGTTGATATTGAAATAGATCTCAAGGAAAATGAGGAACTCAAGAAGCAGGTACATGAAGTTGATCATGACCTTGACGAAACAAGGAAGTTATTCTTTTAAAGCATGAAGTACAAGAAAAAGATGAGGATCTCACCAAGCTTAAGGAGGAATTGCATCAGTTTGAGAAAAGGCATAATGAAGAAGTCATCTCCATGACAAGTCAATTGGAAGAAGAAAAAAGAAGGGAAGATAATTTGTCAAATCATCTTGGACAAAGACTTGAGGATTTGAGCAAATTTGAAGCAAAAATTGGTCAATATAAGAAAGAAGTCTCCTCCCTTAAAGCTCAACTAGAAGAAGTGAAGAAACAAGCACAAGGAGTTGCAAATGTAATGGAAGGTTTAGTCCTCTTGGAAGGACAAATTGATGAAGCAAAAAAGGAAAGAAATGTCATGACATGTCGACTAGAAGAAAAATATGAAGAGATCTTCAAATTGAAATTAGATGTCATCTCTCTTAAGGACCAAACATGTGAAGCAATAAGGATGAGGGAAGAAATGGAGAACCAACTAGCAAAGAAAGATGAAGAATGTGAAAAGATGAAAGAAGAGATTGTTTCTCTAAGGAAATAAGTTGATCAACTCAACAAGAATCTAAAGAGTTCTCAAACCTTGGATGATATCCTAAGTCGTCAAAGGTCTCCTCTTGATAAATTTGGTCTTGGTTATGCAGGTGAATCTTCTAGCAAAAATGATGCAAACCCTAATGCATCAAAAGACAATAACATGGAGAAGCTTCAAAGTTGTGCTAATACCCCCAACTCCCGCAGAAGTAAGGAAAAGAGTCAAAATGGCATTGGAAAGACCTATGCTCCAAGAAGAAATGTTGATGTTGCAGGTAGCAATAAATATTATCAAGGAACTTCGAGGCAGAACAGTTTCATAGATGCATAATGGCAATCCTCAGTTTCTAGGTATCATACTATATTTTTTGGTCATTGTTACTCTTGTACAAATTTTGGGCATATGGCAAAGGATTGTAGGGCATATAAAAAATATACATATAAGGAATCCAATCAATTTCTAAAAAGTAAAGGTGCAAGGAGATACCCCAATGTACATACCAACAAAGATTATGCTCCTCCATTCATGTAAAAAACTGAATATTTCAATTGCCATGATGTTGGACATTTAGCTAGAGATTTCCAATTAAAATGGGTCCCTAAACAATTTGAAGAATCGATCAAGCAAGGGAAGAGAGTCACAAAGATTTATATAAGGAAGAAAGTTGCACCAAAACAAAGTCTTGAATGATCAAGGCATCAACACTTGTTGTTGATCAATTTAAGGGCATCGTAAGAAGACCATGCATATTGTTAGAGAGAAGTATACTTACCAAAGGATTTGTCCTTAATGGAGATAGAAGAGAGGAGCCTGATGGCAGAAAAGAGAAAGATGACAAAAGGAGTAGCACCATGATAGGGGGAGCACAAGTCAGTAGAAGAAAATTTATCACTTGTAGAGCAAAGTGATGACATGATTCAACAAGAAGAAGCATGATGATAGGGGGAGCACTTGATGATTGTCAAGAAAAGCACCCCATTTTCCATTGATTTCAAAGGGGGAGAGAATGTTGAAAGAAGGAGAGTATTTACATCAATGATAGCCCGCACATTTTCATGCATATGTTGTTATTGTAATTGGACTGCTCTGGTTGCCTTAATGATATATGTTGTTTAACTTACGTACTTGTGTATGAACCGATTCACATGAAATTATATGAATTTTGTTGTTAATGTGTTTCATATGTTGTGAATGTTGTCACCGTCCGTGTCGATTGCTCTGCCGGACATCAGATAGACCTTTCACTTCAACCTTGCTATAACAACCGCCGCACTCATCTTAGACTGATTTGTGAGTGCTGTATGCGTTATCTTATCTTGTATGATGTGACTGCCACATCTGAGTGGACTGCTTCACCGAAAGTTGTGCATGTCCTTTGTGTTGTGTGTTCCTAGCCGAGTTGGGACTGATCCCTTTCAACCTGGAACTCACCTTCACCTCTTCCCCCTTTGAAGTGTTGGAACCTCTCATACACCTTCCTTGACTCATTGCATTAGTCACACCCTTGCTGCTGACAGAGTTATCCTACTTACATCTGTGCGACATCATGGTCAAGGCATTACCTTACGACCCACTACTGGGACTCCTACACCAAACGGTCTGAGGTCTAATTGGGACTTCTTACCGGGGAGATCCCCTTGACATGTTGGCGGGTCCAACACCATCAACACTAAATTAAAGCTTGTCCTAATATCTAAGCCTTGATCCCTATAAACAAAAAATCTAAAGGATTGTCCCATACCTCAATATCATTCAAAAGAAAAAAATGTTGCAAGGATATTATCTCTTTAACTCTCCTATACCAACTTAAAGAGGGGCTAAATACCTTTCCATCAAGACCTTACTTGCCCTCTAACTCTCAGCCAATTTCGAGAAATTAATTTTTGAATTTTACATATTTAAATAATAAGAATATCCCCTGGCCGACTCATGTCGACTCCTTCCTTAACAAACAGATGTGTCCTTTCTTTTATTCAAACAACTATATATATAAACCTAAACTCGTCCATTTCAATATAGAAAATTCAGTCAAGTACAAAGAAAATCTAATTCAGATCTAAGGTACTAAAGAAGAAGGAGGACGAAAATTGAATATAATTTTTTTGGACAAATTTTGTTTTGGATCTCTCTATGACATATTTTGTAACTCTGTAATTTGTACTTATGGCTTTCTCTGTAATTTAGACCTATGATTTGGCAACTTAGACTTGTACATAGGACTGTGGACAAAGACTTCACTTCGACCTATGTTGGGACTGAGGTTTGAAGAGACTCTGGTAATTCTGAGTAGACCTTAAACAATCATAAACAAACCATGGAGCAATAGAGAATGGACCTGTTGTACTATGAAACAAACCCCCCCATTTATGTATAGTAATAGCTAATGTTCACATATAAATGGGGACATTTTTTTTAAGAAAATAAATCATAACTCTAAGAAATCGCCTTGAAAAAAATCTTAGAACAACCCAAGTTTAGGATCCCCATCGCAAATCACAAATCACATTTTTCCATGTGATGATCATAAACACCTTAAAGAAATTGTGATATGCGATCAAACCTCTCACTGCAACATACTGATCAAAACCCCTTAAGAAGTCGCAATCGCATTTCGCAAGAGTCGCAAGTAAATAAGACCTGCCACAATGTCATCCGCCAACAATTTGCGAAATGCGATATTGTGATATCTACAATCGCATTTTGCATTATGAACAGGTAACGCTATATAACATTGTTTTAAAAACTGCGATGCGCGAATCAGGCAGCAAGCGTGGGAAGTAACTGTGTTTTAAATATAATAATGAATGGTTTGACAGGGTAATTAATATTTAGCGACCCGAGGAGAGGTAATGATTTTGCAAGTTATGGATAGTTAATGCTGAGTATCTCATTTGAAATCCTCCCACGATTCAAAGTCTTTTCACAAAGCCTTCAGTCTTAATCACCCAATATTGTCTGCATTCATACATCTCGTCCATTTCAGGCAAGCTACAAAAGATATGTCATTACGAAAGGTGATGCAAAAACAGAAAAAGTTGAGCATTGCAGATATTGGAAATACTGGGGGGGCGGTGAATCAGTATTTCTTTTTCCGACTATTGTTTTACTAGTTAAAACATATATATTCAGAACACAAGATGAACAACAAGAATAAATGCTTTTATTAATATTAACTGTGCAGTAAAATAGATACAATATATAGATGGTTGCAATTAGTTGCTAAGCACCAACTTGGACTTTTGTGAAGCTCCAACCTCCAGATCTCCAATTCTATTTCGCCAAGGCTCTAGTCTTGGACTGAGGAGCACCAACTCCCAAGGACTTCAGTCCTTCCAATCTCTAGGGCACCAATCCCAACGACTCCAATTCATCTTACTTCTGAGGCATCAACCTCAAGGACTCCTATCCTACTTACTTCTGAGGCACCAGCCCCCAAGGACTCCAATCCTTCTTGCTTCTGAGGCACCAGCCCCAAGGGTTCCGACCCAATATTGTCAAAGCACAGTTGATAGTGATATTCTGCTCTTAGAACTCTTCATTATTGAGTTCTCTCTGTTTATAGCTTCACTGTAGTCTCCATGCTACAACATCAATGACAACCAAGCTGTACACAAGAACCACTTCTTCGTTTCAAGTTTCTGTTCTACCAGTCACAGTAAATGCTGCAGGTGTGACTGCTTCTCACTATTCTCTACTATTGCAATCTTACTTCCTAGAAATACATTCACATACGCTTTAATACCAGTGTTGGCTACTGCCCCTTCGACTATCTACTATCTTGTTGGCCCTTCGGCCCTCTTTCTGTTCTACTGGATCCTCTCGCTGCCTCTGTCTCCTCTAGCTTATTTTCCACTGCGTTCAACAACCCTTCAACAAAATTCAACAATGTTCAACCACATCTGTTCTCTGTTTTTCCTCCTTTTATTTGTTCCCCATGCCTCTGTCCATTCGTTTCCGCTTACACCACCTCTTAGGCTTCCTCCTCATCGCTGCGGCTTCCTATGTGCTGTGCAAGTTCACTGAATCTCTGGGGACACGTAGATTCATTTGACAAGTCCAAAAAATCCATGGAGAACACATCTTCCCGGTTTATCGTAACAATGCTCCTTTTGGCAATGATTACAGGAATACATAGAGTTTTTTTTCACTAGTTTAATGGAGATGTTGTGTCCTGATCACAATCATAATCGCCATGATTCACCCCTTTTAACTGACATTCAGCCTTCTGAACCATCAGAACAACTATCGTAAGCCTTTCGGCCTAAAAAACCTTGCGCAAGCCAAATATTTCATTACACAGAGAATATGAGAAGAACAATAAAAAAGACTAAAGGGCGGACTTCAAGAAAAATTACACCTGCACCTATTCCTATATCGGATCTGCAGTGAAATCACAATCGACGCATTCCTGAAGCTCTTTAATAAGTCATGCCCTATTGCATAGCCGATGGTCGATGGCCGATTCCCCTGCTCCGATGGACCGGATGCGATATGGTCTTAAACCATAGTTAATATGCCCATCTGGTCCGCAACCTTATCGCAATTGGCGCTTTCATGTTGCAAGGCTTTACGGCTCGCGATATAGCTACGAACACAATATTACAATAGGCGCGATATAATAGGACCATCGGGTTCGCAATTGTATATCGCAATCAACGGTTTTAATGTGGCAGGGCCTTAACCACTTGCAATACATGACAGATGCGATGACAGATTAGGTCATATTGTAATATGTGGCGGGTCCGCGTGGATATGCATCGCAGTCAAGAGTTTCCCCTGGTGAAGGTCCGATGCGATATCACTATCGGCGATCATAATGGACCGCTTGACATATTATAGTTCCCACTTTCGAAGTGCCGATGCGATTATCACTATCAGTGATCACAAGTCGCACAGAGTCAAGGCTTGACGTTAACATAGACCCCTCATAGCGATGCGATGTGCCAGACCTGATACAACTCAACACTCCCATGTATAGAGTTTCAAGTCCGCAATCTGCCTCCGATGGTGTATTTGCCCTAGAGCCAAGTCTTCTGCCTCCGATAGTGTTAAGCCTATGTATATGGGCTTTCTGTCTGACTATAGTGTTAAAGCATGCATACATGGGTTTTACGCGCCCGATAGCATAAATGTATATGTATAAGGTTCTGCACCCCCGATAGTGTAAAAACACATGTTTATGATATATGCTCCTCCACCCGTATCTGCATGCATATAGTTTTTTTGTGGCCCGATAGCTCTCGATAATATACATGCACCCATTGCTCCTTTGATGGCTCTGTCCACTTCCTTATAGCTCTGCTTGTTCCTCTGTTGCTCCGATCGCTGTCTGCGTCCTCTATTGGCTCTGTTTGCTCCTGTACTTTGGCATATATGTATGGTATATATATATATATAGCTCCTCTGTAGCTCTATTTTGGCATATATGGTCCCCGAACGCTGTTTAAATGCATGCACATATATATCTATATATATATATATATATATATATATATATATATCTGAGTTCTGCTCTTCTTGGCTCCATATCATCATCTAGCATCTAGAATATTGCCATATTGACATCAATGACAACCTAGGTCAACAATCTCCCCCTTTGTTATTGATGGAAATATTCTTCTTCTCTTCCCCTTTTACATCAATGGCAAAGGAGTGCTCTGGGACTCCCCCTATCAAACTGCTTTTTGTTCTTCATGAATGGTAGGTCTTCATGGGTTTGTGACCCCCCCTGCCATAGTGCTCTTCTTCTTTTTACTCAAGATAGAAGGATTGATGCTTTATCATCAATTTTCACATTAATCCTTCTTCATGTCTCAGAACTGCTTTATCATGTCTTCAACAATGCTTAAAGATGCTCTACTTCAATGCTTACAATCAAATTTCAAATATCTATACACCAAGTGTCCAAGTCCAAGCTTTTATGCTTCAATCCATATTGCTGTCTTCATAGGCAGAATTGAGAGACCTTCATAGTCTGAATCAAGAGAAACTGCCACCGAGATTGTCTATCTTGTTGTCTTTCTTCAGATCTGAGTTCCTTTGTGTCTCTGTGCTTCTCCTTGAGTGACTACCATCTAGTATTCAACTTCACTGCATTTGGATGAAAAGGTGAGAGATTGTGCCTTACTGTTGCTATATTTTTCTTAGTGACCAGTCTTAGCATAAGTTATATTTGACTGCACCACACTCTCCTTTCTATGAGCCATCTTGTCATTGTGTTCTTGCACACATCTCTGTCTATGCATGTCTTTTAAATCCAATTGCTGATTTGCATCTTCATGCAATGCTTCAGTTTTGTTATATGCTGCCAGCTTCTCTTATTTCAATCTTCATTCCAGATGTATCTGTCTGTTTGAAGATTGCCTCTATTAGTGTTCATAATTTATCTATTCTCTCATTAAATCCTTGAGTTAAGACATAAAATTTTGTGATAACAACACCATAGTTGTTTTCTCTATTTCTTTAGTGTTAGATGCCATTCTCTATTGTTCCAAATACTACTTAGATTTTAAATGAAAAGCATCTTTAACAACAGTCCAAAGAATGGTTACAGGATCTTATTCTTCAATGGAGTACTCCTGAGACATGATCTTCATTAAAGAATGATTGTTAATATAGTTCAGCAAGGATTTCATAAGGACCCTTTCATTAATATCTTCAGCAATAATGATCAAGAATCACAGGCTCCCCCTAACTGTATGCATCATCTCCTTTTGGTAGAGTCTTCTCATAAAATGCTTAGATTGTCAAAATTCAGGCCAATGATAGACGCTGTTGGTTAGAGAGCTCAAGGGACTTTCAGATTGTATTTCCTTCCTTCTCCATACTTGTGTAACTTTCTTCTTTTGCATGGTTCTAGCTTGTGTAAGAGCCCAAGTTAAGTTACAGTCTCATGCCATATGACCAATGTTATGACACTTGAAGCATTCTACATTGTTCATGAATAAGAATTCATGTTTTCTCCCTGCAAAATTGTTTCTTGGAGATTGTTGGGGACTATAATATCTATCTCTATGAGATGGTTGGGGACCATAACATCTATCTTTATGATATGCTTTACAGTCTTTTTCCATGTGACCAAAGTTTGTACAAGAATAACAATAACCAAAAAATGAACTTTGGTACCTGGGAGATGGAGATTTCCTTGATGTACTTTTGAAGCCTTTCTACCTTGAGATCCTTTGATGATAACCATTGCCTCTTGCATTTTTGACAACATCTATATTTCTTCTTGGAGAAATATTTCTTCTATTGTAGCCTTGATTTTTCTCCTGGCCTTTGTCGGAACTGGGAGCATCACCATTTCTTTCTGACTTCTTCGCATCTCTTTTGTTTAAAGTATTTTCCTTCTTGTTTGAGGATTCACTTGCATATCCGAGACCTGATTTATCAGATGGACATCTGTGATAGCTGAGCATGTCATCCAAGGCTTGAGAGCTCTTCAAGATTTTGTTCATCCCTTCAACCTTTGTTCTGAGGAAGACAATGTCTTCTTCCAATCTTTCACATTCATTATTCTTCTTAGCAAGTTGTTCCTCAGTTTCTTCCTTGATACGAGTAGCTTCATCTGCTTCTATTTTAAGGGAGATGATATCTGACTTCATTTTGAAGATTTCTTCATTCTTTGCTTGACTGCTCTCCATTTCTTCCTTGATCCTTGTAGCTTTACATGTTTCAGCCTGTCCTTCTATGACTTCCAATGCTTCCTTTGTCTTCTTAGCCCCTTGTACTTGTTTCCTTGCTTCTTGTAGTTGAGACTTGAGAGAGGAGACCTCTACCTTGTACTGACCAATCTCTTCTTCAAGTTTGTTCAAGCTCTTGTGCCTTTGTTCAAGTTGACTTGACAAGGTATCTTGACAAGGTATCTTCCTGCTTCTTTGCTTTATTCAATTGATTTGTCATGGATATGACTTCTTCATGATGCTTTCTTTTTCTTTGATGGAATTCCTTCTTAAGCTTGGCAGGCTCTTCATCCCTTTCTTGTACTTGAAGCTTGATGAGGTCAACTTTCTTCCTTGTTTGATCTTGGTTACCAACTAGTGCTGTCTTCTTAAGTTCCTCATTTTCCTTTTCCAAATTTTTAATCTTCAACGGCAATCATAAGTTGAGCGAGGAGTTATTCTACAAAATCTTTCTCATTCTCTTCATCTTCTAGGTCTATTTTAGCCTTGATGTCATCATTCTCATGTTCAACTTCTATGATGGGTTCTAGATTTCCTTCTTGATTTCCATCATCTTCTTGACTGATGGTCATGGTCAATGCCCCTTTTGAGTGAAGGTCATGAAGTTTGTCCCATATACCCTTTGCTGATGAACATTTTCCTAAATTTTTCTTTACAGAATTAGGTAGCCCATTCAAGATTGCCTTTATTGCTTTTGCATTGTACTCCTTGGATTCTTCATCCATCCTGCTGTCAGCAATCACTGATTTCCAGATTTCAATGCCTTGAGTCTATAGGAAATTCCTCATTCTTGTTTCCCATATATTAAAGTTCCCATTGAGCCTTGGAGCCTCCTCAAATTGATTGTCTTCTATTTTAGTAGTCAAGGGAGACACATCCTTAGGAGGATTGGAGGCTTTCTTTCTTGACTTCGCCATTTGTGTTCTAAAGGTCGACCTTCAAGCTGTTAAGCTTTGAGTGAAGGTACCTGCTCTGATACCAATTTTTGGAAATACAGGGGGGGGTGAACCAGTGTTTCTTTTTCCGACTATTTTTTTACCAGTTAAAACATATATATTCAGAACACAAGATGAACAACAAGAATAAATTCTTTTATTAATATAAACTGTGCAGTAAAATAGATACAATATATAGATGGTTGAAATCAGTTTCCAAGCACCAACTTGGACTTTTGTGAGGCTCGAACCTCCAGAGCTCCAACTCTATTTCGCTAAGGCACCAATCTTGGACTTAGGAGCACCAACTGCCAAGGAATTCAATTCTTCCAATCTCTGGGGCACCAATCCCAAAGACTCCAATTCCTCTTACTTTTGAGGCATCAACCTCAAGGACTTCTATCCTACTTACTTCTGAGGCACCAGCCCCCAAGGACTCCAATCCTTCTTGCTTCTGAGGCACCAGCCCCAAGGGTTCCGACCCAATATTGTCAAGCACAGTTGATAGTGATATTCTTCTCTCAAAACACTTCATTATTGAGTTCTGTCTGTTTACAGCTTCACTGTAGTCTCCATGCTACAACATCAATGACAACCAAGCTCTACACAAGAACCACTTCTCTATTTCAAGCTTCTGTTCTACCAGTCACAGTAAATGCTGCAGGTGTGGCTGCTTCTCACTGTTCTCTGCTATTGCAATCTTACTTCCCAGAAATACATTCACATATGCTTTAATACCAGTGCTGGCTACTGCCCCTTCGACTGTCTGCTGTCTTGTTGGCCCTTCGGCCCTCTTTCTGTTCTGCTGGATCCTCTCGCTGCCTCTGTCTCCTCCAGCTTATTTTCCACAGCGTTCAACAACCCTTCAACAACATTCAACAACGTTCAACCACATCTATTCTCTGTTTTTCCTCCTTTTATTTGTTCCCCATGCCTCTGTCCATTCATTTCCTCTTACACCACCTCTTAGGCTTCCTCCTTGTCGCTGCGGCTTCCTCTGCGCCGTTCGAGTTCACTTACTCTCTGGGGACATGTATATTCATTTGACAGGTCCAAACAATCCACGAAGAACACATCTTCCCAGTTTAACGTAATAATGCTCCTTTTGGCAATGATTGCAGGCATACACAAAGTTTTTTTTTCACTAGTTTATCGGAGATGTTGTGTCCTGATCGCAATCATAATCGCCATGATTCACCCCTTTTAACTGAAATTCAGCGCTCTGAACCATCATAATAGCTATCGTAAGCCTTTTGGCCTAAAACACCCCGCGTAAGCCAAATATTTCATTACACAAAGAATATGAGAAGAACAATAAAAAATACTAAAGGGCGGACTTCAAGAAATATTACAGCCGCACCTATTCCTGTATCGGATCCGCAGTGAAATCGCAATCAGTGCGTTCCTGAAGGTCTTTAATAAGTCATGCCCTATTACATAGCTGATGGTCGATGGTTGATTCCCCTGCTTCGATGGACCGGATGCGATATGGTATTAAACCATAGTTAATATGCCTGTTGGGTCCTCAACCTTATCGCAATTGACGCTTTCATGTGGCAAGGCTTTACGGCTTGCGATATAGCAATGGACGCAAAATTACAATAGGCGCGATATAATAGGACCATCGGGTCCGCAATTGTATATCACAATCAACGGTTTTAATGTGGCAGGGCCTTAACCACTTGCGATACATGACGGATGCGATGACAGATTAGGTCATATTGTAATGTGTGGCGGGTGACGTGGATATGAATCGCAATTGGGAGTTGCCCCTGGCGGAGGTCTGATGCGATATCGCTATCAGCAATCGCAATGGACTGCTTGACATATTGTAGCACCCACTTTCGAAGTGCCGATGCGATTATCGCTATCGGTGATCACAAGTCGCACAGGGTCAAGGCTCGACGTTAACATAGACCCCTCATAGCGATGCGATGTGCCAGACCCGATACAACTCAACACTCCCATGTATAGAGTTTCAAGTCCGCAATCCGCCTCCGATAGTGTATTTGCCCTAGAGCCAAGTCTTCCGCCTCCGATAGTGTTAAGCCTATGTATATGGGCTTTCTGTCCGCCAATAGTGTTAAAGCATGCATACATGGGTTTTATGGGCCCGATAGCATAAATGTATATGTATAAGGTTCTGCGCCCCCGATAGTGTAAAAACACATATGTATGATATATGCTCCTCCACCTGTATCTGCATGCATATAGTTCTTTTGTGGCCCGATAGCTCCCGATAATATACATGCACCCATTGCTCCTCTGATGGCTCTGTCCGCTTCCTTATAGCTCTGCTTGTTCCTCTGTTGCTCCGATGGCTGTCTGCGTCCTTTGTTGGCTCTGTTTGCTCCTGTACTTTGGCATATATGTATGATATATATATATGGCTCCTCTGTAGCTCCGATAGCTCTATTTTTGCATATATGGTCCTCGAACGCTGTTTAAATGCATGCATATATATATATATATATATATCTAAGTTCTGCTCCTCTTGGCTCCATATCATCATCTAGTATCTAGAATATTGCCATATTGACATCAATGACAACCTAGGTCAACAACAAAGTCCGAGCTTACAGAAATGTCTCCTATATTCTCTGATACAACCTGCAGTGCTAATGGGGGTGAAACATCTTGGGAGGTGATATACAATAGGCTTGAGGACGAGCATCCCAAGATTACTGTCATAAGAGCGACATCTGACTCAATAAGACCTTCGGGACTCCAATTCAAGGATGCCACTTGTTCTTTCCTTCATAGGATAGGAGTAAGAGCTAAAATCCTCCCATACATTGATATGATCAGGTGGGTGGTGGAAAACCTCACCATTGAAGATAGGAAATTCAGGAATTCGAGAATGGAACTCATGGGGTCATTCAGAGCAGAGGACCTAAAGAAAATGTACCATATACCTGACCCTTAAGATATATATGATAAAACATATGTGGCCAACTTCACAAAGAAGAACGAAGAACCCCTCAAGATGATTCAGCGCTGGAGAGTATTGGAGAATAAGTTCAAATTTGATAAATTGGGTATGTATCCTATAGCCTCTTTGGCGAACCCCTACAACTATGCAACTACTATGTTATGTAGACTATACGGGTTACCTAATAATGCTAAGTTTTCCATAGAATGGATTCCTCTTATTGATGCCTGTGTTAATTCCCACATCATGAATTGGGCCACCATCCTATTTGATAACCTAGCCACCATCATCACCGAATATCGACAGAAGAGATCCTCCTCTCCATAGAACCTTCCTCCATTCTATTTTAGTGCCTACATTATGGACACCATCTGTTTCTGCACTAAATTTCCAATCATGGGTTGGAAATGGACCTTGCAGGACCCCTACCCTATCCATCTCAGCCATAAGCAAATTTGGGAATCCCATTATGTACCCCATTTCTATAAAATATGTCATGTTGTTATTTTTCCACTGCATCAATTAATTTTCAATAAGAAAGCCCCTAGGTTGTGCCAAGAAGCCGCTACAAACCTTCTCATTGTTGGCAAATATTTTGTTGAAGAATGGTTCACCTACATTAGGGTTTTTGGTAGCACAGCAGACCCACATGTCCTCCCTCTGTATGTTTATGATAAATTGTTAGCAAGAGAAATAGCCCACCAGACTGTGGGAAAAGGCCTAACCAAAGTTCTCAAAGAAAGCAAGAAGTTGTTATGGCCATCTTTTCCTATCAGGTGCGGTTCTTTTTCCTTAGCAAATTTTAATCATGCAATAAAGGAGTCAGTAAGCCTGGAAGGTCTCAGGCTCCATACTTTGCCCAAAAGGAAATTTGATCCAGATAGGATAGCATATAATATCACCACTTCGGTAAAGATCAAGCCTTATAACCATGGGGCTAATAATTTTGAAACCCTTTTACAGTCAGCTCAATCCTTCGAACAATCATTCGAATGGGCGAGGACAAATTTGAGTCCTGGAGATTTTGAGAGCTTTCAGGAGTTCAGAAACAAAAGGTTCGAGGTAATCCCACTACATTTGTTGAAAATCGAGGACAAGCCTACCCCCAATGTGACTGTCAACAACGAGCACCTAATTCTCGCTTAGAGTCTCATGCAAATACACACAAAGCCCTGAAAACAGAGAAGGCCCAAGACATCAAGACTACTGCAGAATCTAGTAGGAAATCAATCGAGAAGCAGGATATGAGTACCCCACCCAAAGATATTGTTTCAGAGATCAAAAGCAACAATCTGGAGCAGGAGTGGGATCAATTCAATAAGAAACTACAAGACACTCCCAAGATGATAGATGCCTAGGAAACTATGGAGTATCAAACTCCTCTACATGTTCAGAAGAATACAGACTCTAAACTGATGGACGAGCAAGTGACGACATCTCAGTAGACTGAAATCATCCCCGCTCTACCCACATCGGAAATTGTCTTGAAGGTAACTGAAATCCCTCCTCTTGACGTATTCTACAGCCCACTACACAAGGCTGTAGTAAGGAGACAGAGGAAAAGGAGAAGGATTGAAACACCTGAACTCCCACCTGGGAATGAGAAAATGGACATAGTTTGGAAGGACGTCCCTTCCAACCCAGCTGAAAACTTGATGAGATTGTCACAATTTATAGGAGCATACGCAACTGCTACCATGGACAAGGCTACTGAAATATCTCTTTTGTTGAAAGAAAAAGAAGAAAAGATTGCACAACTCGAGCAACAACTTGAAACAAAAAGGGCAAGTGTGAATAGGCAGGCTACTGAGCAGTTGACCCAATTGAAACAAAGCATGGAGGTGTTGAAAATAAGCCATGAAGCAGACATATCGCTAAAAAATATGCAACTCCAAGACTTGCAGCAAGTTATGGAAAAATATAAGGATGTTCCTACTGTCGAGGAATTTATCAAAGAGGTGCTAGAGCTTAATTCTCTCTTATTGAAGCAACAAGAATAATTTTGCCAAAAGATGTCACATATTGCTCCTTATCTGATCACTAGTGACCAGCTAATAGATAAAGCGATTGACTAGAGAACTAAGTTTACTGATCTGAACACCAAAATCTCAGAGTTCATCGAATGGCAAGAAACAGAAGAGGGGAGGAAAGCCAATCTTCCTAAGATTGAGGAGACACACAAGGACATTCTTTTCACAAATTGGGACGCAAGGATCAAACAAGCCGAACTAGCAGTGGCAAGAGCGGCCGGGGTGTCAAAGAATATAGTAAAGGCGGTAAACCATACTTTGTTTGCCACCAACTTGGTGAAAGAAGGCAACCCGAAAGAACTGCCCGATTTGAATGAATTGCATAACAGATGGAAGGAAAGGGAAGAAACTCAAAGGGAAGCAATCGCAAAGTTGGAAAAGACCGATTGGGAGTCGTATTGGCAATACCTCGTCAAGCCACACAGTCAAATCATGACCCTTAACTGCTCTCTCCATTCAACTCAACGAATGCTGCCACCTCTCACAGATGCAATTTTCGCAGGATAGGTTAGAACACATTTTGGGGCACCTCCTCAAGTCAAACCGATGGCCGATATATGTGATTTGAAGGACAAGCTGGTAGACAACAAATCATCATCATAACCTCTGCTCATCAAGCCATTGTTTATTTTTGGAGTTAGTTAACTAGTTAGGAGGAAGGTTGTTTGAAACCTCCTCAAATTTTTGTATAATCTATTTTTGAACATTAGTTAGAATAGTATTTATACCCTTCTCATGCATTTAGAGAAGGGTCTAGAATTTTATCAAAAACATTTGCAAAGAATGCACTATTGTAAGTTTGTGAATTCTTTGGTGAAATTATGGAACATGATCGTTTCTTTTAAATATCATACTACTTTCCTTTGTTGATGCACTTTTGTATACTTGGAAGATAATTTGATCTAAAGAAAGGAGTTGATCTATGTCATTAGTCAAATGAGCAAAACTTCACATATATGGTACTTCTATCTTATATGATTAGCCCTGTTTCTGTTTAATTAGTGACAACACTTTATTTTCGTGAATTGTATACGATATATGTTTTTTATATTAAAGCATTAATTTCACTATTGTATGATGCTTGGCTGAGATTATTTATTTTCATATATATATATATATATATATATATATATCATCACATATGTGATATAGTTTATATATTTCTTTGACTAACTATTTAGTCAAAGAAATTATCTTTACATGTTATCATCTCTGTTTTATGCATGATTGATCTTTATTATCACATGTCAAGCAGATATCTTTGTAGATCACATATTATACAGAAATACCTGGGTTTATATTAGATTAAGTTAGCTAGAGATTTGCATGATAGAATAGGTCATTCAGTTTATCATTATTCTATTGCAATCAATCGTAAACTACCCACTCTCATTTAAAACTCATATTAGGAAACTGGTCCCATTATCCCAAGCCACCACTTTAAACGGAAAAGGAGTTGTCTTAAGGTCTGGACGGAGTGGTTATCTCCCATGCTGGAGCAACAAAAGTCTGAGGCTTCAACATTTTGGCGCTAGAAGGAGGGCCTCTGAATATGAATTTGATATAAATCTAAAGATCAATTGAAAAACATTCGTAAGATTCAAAACCCCTCCACCACTTCTACACCTTCTAGATCTCGTTCAAAATCTCCGGATCAGAAATATGAAGTTGTAGAAACATCTCCCTCGTCTCTTGAAGTAGTAAGACAACCACCTTCTCCAGATTACACTCCCGAGTCTCCTGAAGTCCATTATTTGATACAAAAATTGGAACAAATATCCATTTCTGCCGAGAAACCAGAGAGGCCCGAAGCTTTTGAAGAAAGTGTTACTTCCTTATTACGAGAAACTAGTGTATTAACTAGATTGCAAAGTGAAAATCTTGGAGTAACTCCTTTTGAGTTTCCCATCCCTCCACGATGCAGGAAAGTTATTACATCAAGATCTGAATCAGATATCAGCGAGATCACATCACCCTTCCATCCATTCACTTCTCCATCCATTTCTACTCAATCCACTGCTTCCCAACTATCCACTTCTCTAACTAGTACTACTATTAGTAGTACTAGCCCAGTAGTAAGTTCTTCACCATATATAACTACTTTTGGACTAACCTTCCCATATTTTCAGTCTTCAACTCAAGCTATGTCCAATCAACCCGCTCAACCTTGGATAAATCCTGGTGCTATTCTGGTTGCTAATCCGAATGCTCTCCCAACAAACCCAAAAAAACAGCTACCTAAGTATAATCCTAATGATGTTCTTCTAGCTAAAGAACATCTAAATAAATTTATGTTAGCCATGAATCTTAATGGAGTTGCACATGAAGATGTTGTGATCAGACTGTTTCCTTGTACTTTCCAAGGATCTGCTGGGTCTTGGTATTTTTGCCTCCTAGCAGGTTCAATAAGAAACTAGGATACTTTTCAAGATGTAGTTCTTGCAAAATTTGGTGATGACAGGACCATTGCATCCTTAATAAATGATCTTTCTAACTTAAAAGCAAATTCATATGAAAGGATCAAAGACTTCAACTCCGGATTTAAAAAGTTACTAAACAAAGTCCCAGCTGTCTCAAAACCTGCAGTAGATGTACAAATACAATGGCACATATCCTCTCTTCCTTCTAATATTGAAATTTTTGTAGATAGAACCAACAAGGCTACCCTTGTAGAAAACATGAAAGAAGCACTGTCTGTAGAAAGAATGATTATTGATTTAGAAAAGAGATCACATACAGACGAAAGGAAGTCAAAGAAAGTAACATTTAAGGATGATTCCAAAAAGAAAACTTCAAAGGACCCTTTCGATCTTGAAGGCCTTCAGAAAGTATTAAGAACCATGTCCAATGAAATGGTCGAAATCAAGAATCAGGGTGCAAAATCCTCTGCTCCCAAGATACCTTTTCTCTCAATTAAACGAAACCCTTCTTCTGCATCATAACCACCGAAAATTATTTCTAATGCTGAATATGATCCAAAGACAGAAGAAGACTCACCAATTGAAGAGGAAGCCAAAACGGAAGAAGAGGCTGAATTAAATGGAATGTGGGATTTCATTCTCCCAACTGAAGAAGAAGCACAAGCTATGCTAGTAACTACGAGAAGTAAAAACTCTCCTGATATGTCTATCACAAATTAGAAACAAAAAACTGCTACTCCTGTAAAGGAAAAAACAGTAAGTAAGAAGTCTAAAACTAGTGAAACTGACCCTATTCCACTAGATCCTCCAAATGCCTCCAAAACATTGGTAATCTCAGACACAGTGGAATACAACATAGTTGAAGATATGAAAAAGACGAGAGCAAACATTTTTTTGCACGAACTCACTAAACTCAAGCAACAACAAATTTTTTTATTAAGAGAATTAAAGGAAATTCCTGTATCTCCTCTTCCATCTGCTGTAGTAACTCAAGTTGCTTACGATATGGGAAAACCTCCCTCATCTTCAAACAAAGTAAATCCGACAGATTTAGTCCTGATAGGTGACAGGTATACCTCTCATACTCCTCCATTTCTTCTTACTTATGAGATTTTCAACAGAAATGTCCATAATTGCCTTGTTGATTCAGGTGCCTCTTCAAATATTATGCCAAGAATCGTGTGCACCAAATTGAATATTATACCTCAAAAATCTACAGTACACATAGTTCAATTGGACAAAACAAAAGTAGAGGTACTTGGAGAAAATACATAATTTTAAATTAGGCTTTCCTCTAATCTAAAAGTTTTTCACAAATAATCGATATTCTAGTGGTTGATATCCTTGAATTTTATGGTTTAATTCTAAGTAGGGATTGGTTTGAAAATTTGCACGGATACTTCGCAACTGATTGGTCTCACATGTGGTTGCCACACAACGGTAAACCAAATCAAGTTAGAGTAGACCGAGAAAAGTTCATGAAATACACAGTCACTGATCTTGATGGAAGCAATGAACCTATTGCCTTCACCAATAATATCATTGGTAATTACTCAACTGAGTTATTTTTAGGATCTTTTAATGCTCAAAGGTCCCCTTTTCCGAACGATTTTGTAGTGTCTCAAATCGAGATTTTTACAAATAGATGCTTCAAAGTGTGTTAATATAGCAGATAAAATTGTAGATAATTCATTATTTTGGACTATTTATTTTGATGGTTCCAAATATGAAGATAGTGTAGGTGCATGATGTATTTTAATCAACCCGCAAGGAGAGAAAACCATCTTAGCCTACAGACTTGAATTTCAATGCAACAACAATACCACGGAATATGAAGCATTGATTCAAGGGTTGTATAAATCCATTGGCCTCAATGTCAAATATTTGCAAGTATAAGGGGATTCTGAAATAATTGTTAAACAGGTTAGAAATACAATTCATTGTGTGTTTGAGCACCTTAAACATTATCAATCTCTTGCCTAGAATCTTACTTCTCATTTCACTGCTTTTAACATTTCTTCAGCTCCTAGATTGCAAAAAAGAAGTGTTGATTTACTTGCCAATGTGGCATCCAAGCTTATACCTTCTGAAGAATTTAGTTGAGACATATTTTCAATAGAGTTAGATTTTAGGCCATCCATTCCCGATAATGTGACAAATTGGAGAGTGTTTAATAATGATGCAGATATAATCAGTTTCCTTACATCAGAAGGGTCTTATGAGGAACATACCATAGATGAACATGAGCATGATCTACAAATCGACCATAAACAAGATCAAACCCTAATTCTGAAGTCTATAGTTAATATGGAAGATCTCTATGATTTAAAGGATAGATTCAAAAAAACCACTAACTCCAAAACTCAGAGTTCCACTCTAAGATTTCAAGAAAACCTGAAAATGTCAACCTAGGTCTTGGTTTATCATATGAAGAAAGGATATCATTCATTAAGTTGTTAAAAACGTATAAAAGTGTCTTTGCCTGGGATTATACATATCTCAAGACCTATGATACCTCTGTAATTCAACATACCATACCAATGACTTCGAATGAAAAGCCAGTACAACAGAAGCTTAAGAAAATTCACTCAAATCTTGAAAGTCAAATCAAATCTGAATTGAACAAGCTCCTTAGAGGCAAAATAATCTTTCCTGTTAGACACTCAAAATGGGTATCGAATATGGTCCCTGTAAGGAAAAAGAACAATGACATTAGGATTTGTATTGATTTTATAAATCTAAATAGAGCTTGTCAAAAGGATAACTTTCCTCTGCCTACTATGGAGAAAATATTGCAATCAGTTGCAGGTTTTGAATTAATGTCTTTTCTAGATGGATTTTCAGGATATAATCAAATTCTTGTACATCCAAATGACAGATTAAAGACAAAATTTAGGACCAAGTGGGGAACATACACTTATCAGAAGATGCCTTTCGGACTCATAAACACAGGTGCTACATTTCAACGTGCTATGGATATTGCTTTCAAAGGTCTGATTAATAAATTAGTTGTTATTTACCTAGATGACATCACAATCTATTCTAAGGATAGAAACAATCATTTAAATGACCTGAATCATATTTTTGAAAGATGCAAGAAATATGGCATTTCCTTAAATCCAAAAAAAAATATTTTGCTTTACCAGAATGCAAACTCTTTGGATTTATAGTGTCCAAGAAAGGGATTTACATCGATCTTGATAGAGTCCAAGAGATTGAAAAAATTCCTCTCCCACATAAAAAAAATACCATGCAATCGTTCCTAGGCCAAATTAATTTTGTAAAAAGATTTGTTCTAGATTTTTCACAGATTGTCCTACCCCTTCAAGCAATGATAAGAAAAAACGCGGCCTTCAAGTGGGGTAAATATGAAAGAGAATCATTTAAGTTGATTAAAAAAGCCATTGTCAATGCTCTTTCTTTAACAACCCCTGATTTTCTCAAACCTTTTGTGTTGTACACTTTTTCATCCGATACATCATATGCAGTGGTTTTAACACAGCTAAATGAACAAAATATCGAGGCACCCATCTCTTTTTTCAGCTCTAACTTGCAAGGTGCCAAGTTAAATTATTCATTTGTTGAGAAACAGGATTTTCCTATTTTTAAAACCTTGAAAATTTCAGACCTTTTCTTCTTAAAACCCATACAAAAATAGTAGTACCTTACCCTACAGTAAGGAAATTATTTATTCAAAGAGAAGTAGAGGAGAAAAGAGCTAATTGGGTTACTGCGCTTCAAGAGTACGATCTAGAAATCAGGAAATTCTGTCTAAGGGGTCATAATATAATCAGAGCCGACATAACAATAATTATGTAAGGGCACAATAATAACAATATGGGGACTCATGGGCACAACAATATAATAAGGGGTTCATACTAATAACAATAAGGGGTTCCACTAGTAGTATAGAGACCTAACACTCACAAAATCCCCCATGCATGTTATTTTGGCCAACACTATTCAAGGATGCGCATGAATATGAAAGAAAATGTAAAACCTGTCAAACTGCAGCTAGAAGAGAAAAGAAGCCAACATTCCCTTTGCAACTAGTGAACATCCAACAACCATTCGAACAATGGGGATTAGATATAATTGGTGAGATTGTTCCTAACTCTTCCAAGCAGCACAAATACATCCTTACAGCTACTGATTATTTTACAAAATGGGTGGAAGCTATCCCCCTAAAGATAGCTAATACAGAAATCATTACAGACTTCATTGATCAGTACATAATTACCAAGTTTGGCTTACCCACAACTTTAATGTTTGACAATGCATCTTATTTCTTTGGAAATACAATGGTAGAATTTGCTTTGAAGAGAGGTTTTAAATTAAAGTATTCAACCAACTATTATCCACAAGGTAATGGGCTAGCAGAATCGACAAACAAAAACCTCATCAGAATCATCAAAAGGACTATTGACCAAAATCATAGGAATTGGCACAAAGCATTAACATTTGCTCTTTGGGCAGACAAAATTACATAGAAGGCCTCCATCAGTTCTTCTCCTTTTGCTTTAGTTTATGGAAAAGAAGTTGTTCTCCCCACAAACATAGCAATTCCATCTCTCGCCCTAGTGCAATTCATCAATGAAAACCCTTCCTCCTCTCTACAAGCAAGACAATTCCAGATTCTTAGACTCGAGGAAGAACAAGAAAAGGCTAAAGCAACCCACTTCCATCATTAACAATTAGTCAAAGCCTCTTTTGATACAACCTCTTCCAGTCATAAAAATTTTGAAGTAGGTGATCTGGTTTTGAAATGGGACAAAGCACACGAGGAAAAAGGTAAACATACCAAATTCCAAAGACTATGGCTTGGCCCTTTCCAAGTCATTGATAAAATTGGTCAATCAACATTTCTTTTACAAGACTTATCAGGGAGGACATATTCCTTGTCCGTTAATGGGCAAATTCTCAAGAAATACTTTTCCTAGAAGATAACCTCTTCTGATTTTGTATCATATTCCCTTTAAAATTCTTAGGAAAATAAAGGTTAAGTAGTATTTACTTTTGGTTTTTCAAAATAAATTTTTTGATAAATTTTTTTATTTTTCGCTTCTATAAGTAGGAGAAGTTAAAGAAATAATTAGGACATTTGAGTATTAGAGTGAGCCTGATTTCTTTGGAAAAACTTGATCTTGCTGAAATATTTATTCTATGAACAAACTCTTACCTTTACAAAGTATAGATGTGTTGTTATCAGTCAAGAAAAGAATCTTTAACCTAGTAAGGACTTTCTGTAGATCAGTATCTTAAAACTCTATCATTATCATCCAAAATTCTTAAATCAACCAATGGTTCACCCCATCTGATAAAATTTTCCTTTTTTCAGAGTGTATTTCTAAAATATAAAATACTTAGAAGATAATAAGTCTCATTATGAGCTTGTTTACCATGATCATAAGGAAATAATTAAACTTATATTACCAGAATTGCAGACCAAAACAGGGTAATATCCAATGATATAATCAATCAAAGGACAGGGGGTCTCATCAAGAGCCAACTTGTTCAGTTTAGTTACAACCAGTGAGTGGAGTTGTCATTATTAGGTTACCAAGCCTAGACAATGTCTTTTAAGAAACAAAAAAGAAGAAGGAAAGATCCAAATGAGATTGGAAGAAAGTGAATATCATTTTGAATTTTGAAGATTGCTTCATATGATACAATGAATAATTGTTGGTTAAAAGATAACCATGTCAAGGCTATGAACGCCTGCTGGCAGCAGAGGCTCTATCTGTGATAAATGGGTAAAAAACCAAAAAACTAGTTTGTAGAAAGACACCTGCTATATCTCTTTAAAATATTAGTATTGACTAGAGAAGGCATTTGTATTTTTATCACTATAAAGGGTAAAGTAGTTGATTAAATAGATAAATGTTGTTTACTTTATAACTTATGTAATTATTATTCCTAGAAATCTTCTTACTTTGAAAGTTCTAGAATTTTCCGAAAACCAATCAGAGATAACTGGTTCTCCCAAGTGAATCGCCAATTGTTGTACAATGAAAGAACCCCACCATTTATGTATAGTAATAGCTAATGTTACACATATAAATGCAGACTTTTTTTTTTAGTCTTTAGAAAATAAATCCTAACTCTAAGAAATTGCCTTGAAAAAAATCATAGAACGAACCAAGTTTAGGATCCCCATCGCAAATCGCAAATCACATTTTTCCATGTGATGATCATAAACACCTTAAATAAATTGTGATATGTGAACAAACCTCTCGCTGCGACATACCAATCAAAAACCCTTAAGAAGTCACAATAACATTTCGCAAGAGTCATAAGTAAATAAGACATGCCACAATGTCATCCGCCAATGATTTGTGGAATGCGATATTACAATATCCACAATCACATTTCGCATTATGAACATGTAACACTATATAACATTGTTTTAAAAACTGCAATGCGCGAATCAGGTAGCAAGCGTGCGAACTGTATTTTAAATATAATAATGAACAGTTTGACAAGGTAATTAATATTTAGCGGCCCGAGGAGAGGTAATGATTTTGCAAGTTATGGCTAGTTAATGCTGAGTATCTCATTTGAAATCCTCCCATGATTCAAAGTCTTTTCACAAAGCTTTCAGCCTTAATCGCCCAATATTGTCTACGCTGATATATCTCGTCCATTTCAGGAAAGCTACAAAAGATATGTCATTGTGGAAGGTGATGCAGAAACAGAAAAAGCTGAGCATTGCAGAGTCTGAGCTTACAAAAATGTCTCCTATATTCTCTGATACGGTCTGCAGCGCTGACGAGGGTGCAACAGCTTGGGAGGTGATATACAATAGGCTTGAGGACGAGTGTCCCAATATTATTGTCACAAGAGTGACAACTGACTCAATAAGACCTTCGGGACTCCAATTCAAGGATGCTGCCTGTTCTTTCCTTCATTGGATAGGAGTGAGAGATAAAATCCTCCTATACACTGATATGATCAAATGGGTGGTGGAAAACCTCACCATTGAAGATAGGAAATTCAGGAATTTGAGAATGGAACTCATGGGGTCATTCAGAGCAGAGGACCTGAAGCAAATGTACCATATACCTGACCCTCAGGATATATATGATAAGACATACGTGGCCAACTTCGCAAAGAAGAATGAAGAACCCCTCAAGATGATTCAGGGCTGGAGAGTATTGGAGAACAAGTTCAAATTTGATAAATCAGGTATGTATCCTATAGCCTCTTTGGCGAACCCCTACAACTATGCAACTACTATGTTATGTAGACTATACGGGTTACCTAATAATGCTAAGTTTTCCATAGAATGGATTCCTTTGATTGATGCCTGTGTTAATTCCCACATCATGAATTGGGCCACCATCCTATCTGATAACCTAGCCACCATCATCATTGAATATCGACAGAAGAGATCCTCCTCTCTAGAGAACCTTCCTCCATTCTATTTTAGTGCCTACATTATGGACACCATCTATTTCTGCACTAAATTTCCAATCATGGGTTGGAAATGGACCTTACAGGACCCCTACCCTATCCATCTTAGCCATAAGCAAATTTGGGAATCCCATTATGTACCCCATTTCTATAGAATATGGCATGTTGTTATTTTTCCACTGCATCAATTAATTTTCAATAAGAAAGCCCCCAAGTTTTCCCAAGAAGTCGCTACAAACCTTCTGGCTGTCGGCAAATATTTTGTTGAAGAATGGTTCACCTACATTAGGGTTTTTGGTAGCACAACAGACCCACATGTCCTCCCTCTATATGTTTCTGATAAATTGTTAGCAAGATAAATAGCCCACCAGACAATCGGAAAAGGCCTGACCAAATTTCTCCAAGAAAGAAAGAAGTTGTTATGGCCATCTTTTCCTATCAGGTGCAGTTTGTTTTCCTTAGAAAATATTAATCATGTGATAAAGGAGTCAGTAAGCCTGGAAGGTTTCAGGCTCCATACTTTGCCCAAAAGGCAATTTGATCCAAACAAGATAACATATAACATCACCACTTGGGTAAAGGTCAAACCTTATAACCATGAGGCTAATAATTTTGAAGACCTTTTATAGTCGGCTTAATCCTTCGAAAAATCATTCGAATGGGCAAGGACAAATCTGAGTCCTGGAGATTTTGAGAGCTTTCAGGAGTTCAGAAACAAAAGGCTCGAGGTAATCCCACTACATTTGTTGAAAATCAAGGACAAGCCTACCCCCAATGTGACTGTCAACAACACGACACTTGATTCTTGCTTAGAGTCTCATGCAGATATAGGGAAAGCACTGAAAATAGAGAAGGCCCAAGACATCGAGACTACTGCAGAATCCAGCAGGAAATAAGCTGAAAAAAAAGATATGAGTACCCCACCCAAAGATATTGTTTCGGAGATCCAAAGCAATAGTATGGATCAGGAGTGGAATCAATTCAATAAGAAACTACAAGACACTCCCAAGACGATAGATGCCTAGGAAACTACAGAGTATCAAACTCCTCTACATGTTTAGAAGAATACAGACTCTGAACCAATGGACGAGCAAGCGATGACGTCTCAGTAGACTAAAATCATCCTCGCTCTGCCCACATCGGAAATTGTCTTGAAGGTAACTAAAATCCCTCCTCTTGACATATTCTACAGCCCACTACACAAGGTTGTAGTAAGGAGACAGAGGAAAAGGAGAAGGATTGAAACACCTGAACTCCCGCATGGGAATGAGAAAATGGACATAGTTTGGAAGGACGTCCCTTCCAACCCAGCTAAAAACTTGACGATATTGTCACAGTTTATAGGAGCATACACAATTTCTACCATGGACAAGGCTACCGAAATATCTCTTTTGTTGAAAGAAAAAGAAGAAAAGATTGCACAGCTCGAGCAGCAACTCGAAACAGAAAGGGCAAGTGTGAACATGCAGGTCGCTGAGTAGTTGGCCCAATTGAAACAGAGCATGGAGGTGTTGAAAATAAGCCACAAAGCAGACATATCGCCCAAAAATATGCAACTCCAAGACTTGCAGCAAGCTATGGAAAAATATAAGGATGTTCCTACTGTTGAGGAATTTATCAAAGAGGTGCTAGAGCTTAATTCTCTCTTATTGAAGCAGCAAGAACAATTTTGCCAAAATATGTCACATATCGCTCCTTATCTGATCACTATTGACCAGTTAACAGATAAAGTGATTGACTAGAGAACTGAGTTTACTGATCTGAACACCAGAATCTCATAGTTCATCGAATGGAAAGAAATAGAAGAGGGGAGGAAAGCCAATCTGCCTGAGATTGAGGAGACACACAAGGACATTCTTTTCACAGATTGGGATGCAAGGATCAAACAAGTCGAACTAGTAGTGGCAAGAGCGGCCAGGGTGTCAAATAATATAGTAAAGGCGGTAAACCATACTTTGTTTTCCACCAACTTGGTGAAAGAAGGAAACTCGAAAGAACTTCCCGATTTGAATGAATTGCATAACAGATGGAAGGAAAGGGAAGAAACTCAAAGGGAAGCGATCACAAAGTTGGAAAAGACCGATTAGGAGTCATATTGGCAATATCTCATCAAGCCACACAATCAAATCATGACCCTTAATTGCTCTCTCCATTCAACTCAACAGCTTCTGCCACCTCTCACAGATGCAATCTTCGCAGGACCAGTCAGAGCACATTTTGTGGCACCTCCTCAAGTCAAACCGATGGCCTATATACACAATTTGAAGGACAAGCTGGCAGACAAAAAATCATCATCATAGCCTCTACTCATCAAGCCATTGTTTATTTTTGGAGTTAGTTAACTAGTTAGGAGGAAGGTTATTTGAAAGCTCCTCAAATTTTTGTATAATCTATTTTTGAACATTAGTTAGAATATTATTTATACCCTTTTCATGCATTTTGAGAAGGGTCCAGAATTTTATCAAAAACATTTGTAAAGAATGCACTATTGTAAGTTTGTGAATGCTTTGGTGAAATTATGGAACATGATCGTTTCTTTTAAATATCAGACTACTTTCCTTTATTGATGCACTTTTGTATACTTGGAAGATAATTTGATCTGAAGAAAAGAGTTGATCTATGTCATTAGTCAAATGAGCAGAACTTCACATATATGGTACTTCTATCTTATATTGTTAGCCCTGTTTCTGTTTAATTAGTGACAACACTTTATTTTCATGAATTGTATATGAGATATGTTTTTTATGTTAAAGAATTAATTGCACTATTGTATGATGCCTAGTTGAGATTATTTATTTTCATATATATATATATCATCACATATGCGATATAGTTTATACATTTCTTTGACTAACTATTTAGTCAAAGAAATTATCTTTACATGTTATCATCTCCGTTATATGCGTGATTGATCTTTATTATCACATGTCAGGCATATGTCTTTGTAGATCACATATTATACAAAAATACCCGGGTTTATACAAGATTAAGTTAGCTAGAGATTTGCATGATAGAATAGGTCATTCGATTTATCATTATTCTATTGCAATCACTCGTAAACCTCCCACTCTCATTTTAAAACTCATATTGGGAAACTTATCCCATTATCTCCAGCCGGAGCCACCACTTTAAATGGAAAAGGAGTTGTCTTAAGGTCTAGACTGGGTGGTTATCCCCCATGTTGGGGCAACATAAATATGAGGCTTCAACAGGACCTTGAACCATAACTCCGGACCTGGTTTTGTTACACTGTTTTGGAGAAAATTTTGTATCTTTTGTGAATCATATTTAGAACATCTTGCTAGCAGAACTTGAGGCCATCATCTTGAGACTCCTTGTGACATTAAAAGATTAGGTTTTTTGGCATCATTTGAAGATTTTAAGCATAGTGTTTTAGCATCATTTGAAGACACTTTGGGAATAGAGTATAACAGACTTTTAAAGGGCACTATTGAAGCAATGATTTTGCATTGGAATTGGCTTCATAGAACTGAATTAATATCATATGAAAGTTGAGATTGGAGCTGAGTTTAGGACTCTGGAGTAGCCTTTCATGAGAAGACTTAAATACATCCATGGAGCATCATTGAAGCAACTATTAAAAATTCTTGGAGAAATATTGAAGCAAGTTGGATCAACATTCTATGGGATATATTGGGCAGTCTTGATCAGCACTTTGAAAGCAGTCTTTCAGGCTGTTTTGAATCTGACCTCGAGTAAACCTGAAGAAGCTTTAGAGCAAATTTTTTGAAGCAAAATTGAAATGCAACCTTGATAGACTTGATCTCATTTTGGAGATGCTCCCTTGTGAACACTCCTTGCATATTTTGGAGAATTATTTAGATCATTGAAATTTTTTTGAAGTAACTCGACCTTAGATAGTATCTTGGGAAGCTTATTTAAGCATTTTTGAAGACACGTAGAAGTTAATATTGGAGGCATCCTTGGAGAGAATGATGCATTGTTGAAGGTTATCATGAAGTTTCATAAGGAACTTAATTTGGGTATCATGAAGAGATTTGAATACTCCTTCAGTGATTGGTAAATTTGTCATTGATGAACAAAAGGTTATTGAAGACTAATTGAGGACATTGTAGAAGGGATTCTTGAATAAATCTTCAACACTGGTTGCAAAGGATATCGGAAGTCTTGAGGACACTATTGTTTCTATTTACTGAAGAAAATGGTTGGAGGTTTAGAGCTTAGAGGCTCGAAGAAGACAAGGTCGAAGCCTTGAAAAATTATAGGGTTGGAGCCCTAGAGGATTGGAGTCCTCAAGAAGACCAAGTTGGTGCTTGGCAAAGTACATGTTGGAGCTTGGTAGATTGAAGATTTGAGTCTTCATCTAGGGTTGGAGCTCTGAAGCATTATTGTACTTGATTCGTTGTAAAGAGGATTGGAGTCCTCGTCGATCTTATTAATAAAAATATTTATTTTTATTGTTCATTTTGTGTTATGTTTTTATAAGTGATATTAACTAGCATAAAAAAGAAAAATTGTAAAAGAAATATTGATTCACCCCCCTGTTGGAAATACTGAGAGGGGGGGTGAATCTATATTTCATTTCAATTGTTACTTTTACCAGTTAAATCAATTTTATTTAGAACGCAAAATGAACAATAGGAATAAATGCTTTTATTAATATAAACTTTACAATAAATCAAGTACAATATATATATATATATATATATATATATATATATATATATATATATGGCTCCAACCCATTTCCAAGCACCAACTTGGTGTTTTGTGAGGCGCCAACCTCTAGGGCTCTGAACCTATCTTCTCAAGGCACCAACCTTGGATTTAGGAGCACCGACTCCAAGGACACTAATCCTTCCAATTCTGAGGCACCAAACCCAAGGGCTCTGACCCTATCTTGTCAAGGCACTAACCTTGGATTTAGGAGCACTAACTCCAAGGAAACCAATCCTTCCAATTCCGAGACACCAACCTCAAGGGCTCCGACCCTATCTTTGCGAAGGCACCAACCTTGTTTGTTTGAGGCTCCAACCTTTAGGGCACCAACCCTCTAGGCTCCAACCCACTGTTGTATTTTGCCTAAATATGTTTGATAGTAATTCTCTGCTCCCAAAATCTTCTTCATTGAATTTTGTCAATCTACAACTTCACTGCTAAATCAATGACAACCTGTTTTCATATAAAGGAGTGTTCACAACTCTTCATATTTCCCAAACAGAGTCTGTAGAGTTATCTCATGATGATTTAAAATAGGCATCATAATCTTCCAATAATGTATTCAAGCTTTGATGATGCTTTTCAACAGGATATCTTTGATTAGTTGCGCTATGCCTCAATGTTTGCACAAAAAAATTCTCTGTTTTTCAACCCTCTGTTCTTATTGTCCTGGTAACTGCTTCAAGAGTAACTGATTCTTCACAAGCCCTTTATAGAAATTAATCCAACCAATAGACTTCCTCGGCCTTCGACTTCCTTCCTTTTGCTGGACCTTCAACTTTCTTCTTCAACGTTGGATCTTCGGCTTCTGTTTTCAACATTCGGATCTCTCTAATTCTTTAAGTTCACAAGTTGTGAACTATTGATTCTTTTGTGTATCCCGTACCAAGATCGATTCCTTTAGTGAAACGATTTGACTTGTACTTATATCAGTTTCACCAATGACTTGAGAGACATGTTTATTGGGGGCAGGTCGACTTGTTTATTTACGAAGAGACCAGAGAGGCTATAACCATATTATAATAGAAGTCCGGTGGTCCCCACATGCCACGTCACTGCTAATCGAAATCACAACTTTCAAAGGCCTTTTGCAATTGCAAGCTTTAACGTTACCGATGTAACATAGATGATACTCTATTACCGATGAGGTGAACGCGATATAACATTAAACAATTGTCAATAGATCTGTCGGATCCACAACTTCTATCACAATCGACGGTTCGGGGGTTTATCGCAATCAGTGGTCTGTGGTGACAACCCTTTATGATGTGTGTAACTTTTGATACCCGAATGCAATACTACATAAAGGTATATTTTAATGGTGCTGTTGGGTCCGCATATTTACAACAATCGATGTTTTAACGTTTCTTCCCTTTAAGCATTGTGATATGAAAATTCTGATACATGGATGCGATATTACATTAGGGTGTTTTATAATGGAGGAATCGGGTCCGCACCTTATATCACAATCGCAATTTTTATTGTGACATCCCTTTATGACTTGCGATATGAAAGTTTATACGGTGGATGAATATTGTATTATGGCGTATTGTAGTGGAACCATCAGGTTTGTAGTACATATCGCAATTGACAAATTTGGGGCGGTGATACATAAGAAACCTTATGGTTTGTGATTATGCGACGGATGCGATATTCTATTGAGTTGTATTACAATGGTGCAGCGGATCCAAAATGGTATCACAATCGCAGGTTTTTGGGATGTGACATTTATGATTTGCGATACGTAACTTCCGATAATGGCAGACACGATATTGTATAAGAGCTTGTTCTATTGGAAAGTTAGGTCCGCATGTCAAATTGCAATCGGGGGTTTTGTGTGGTGGCATGTAATAAAGCCCTCTAATGTTATATATGTCGATATGTTAACTCCTCCAGTTTGTTTCATGCACTGTGAACTTTTTAAGAGGTTCCCACGGTTTATTCCTTCCTTCGATAGATCTTCTTTGTCTTGGCTCGTCACTCCTATGGCTTCTCTTCACTCCTATGACTTCCGATAGTTCTTCTTTGATGGCTTCCGATAAATTTCCTCCTTGGGTTTACTGCTTTTATTCTGTTTGTATATGTTATAGCCTAAATCTACCTCAGGTTGAAAAAGGCAGGTCTAGGGTAACATCAAACCACGCTTAACCTGGTAGCTAGCCCTACCAGGTCGGGAGAGGGCTCTCTCCTTGTCAATCTAAAAGAAAATATGGCAAACAAGGCTTGAGATGACTGATATGAATACTAATTTTAGGCTAGGTATATGCTCAGAAGATTTTGATTGATTTTAATGGTTGGTTTCCGAATCATATGATGAAGGTAGCTTTGGGTCTGGGAAATCAACTCAGATTTGTAGAGGTTTCTGTGGGGCAAGGTAGGCAAGTGTTTTAGCACTTTGAATTGGGTGTAATGGTGAGTCTAAAGACTAGTGAGGAGTTGGAGAGGGCATGCAAGTTTCATGAGTCCTCTTCAAACAACAGAAAACATTTAAAACTAAATAAACCCCAAGGCAGAGCACTGAACATCAATGGATTCCACCCTTTTAAACTTGATTCATTTAGTTATGCAGAAATTGAGAGATGATGGCACACATAAACATAAGATAAACTGAATAACAAAGGAGAAAACAATGCTAATTCACATTACCACAAGAATCCCACAAAATGCTGCAAAACTCTGGTTCATTTCCTTGCTAAACTGCAGAAGTGATTTACAAAGTAGCTCAATGCATCCACAAGAGTCCAACCTTGAAAAATGACTAAGAAAGTACAAGATATAGGCATTAAACCACCTATGCTAGCCATCAGGGGTCAAATCCATGAGTCAAGGAGCTATTTCAACAAGATCTAAACTAGGAACTGAAAAATAGGCAGTGGAACAGCTTGCCTCTAAAACTATGGAAACTGATTCATTCAGCTCAAAACCACCTATAACTAATGTATCTACCTCCTTAAGTCATTTTTCATCATTTTTACATCATAGTACATCAAGTTACATCATATTACGTCATGAATTTTAGCATGAGAGAAGAAAAAGTCAAACTGGTAGAAAACTAGGCGAAATTATGAGTTTTTGAGCAAAATTGGCAAAATTTTGCCTGATGCGTAGTGCCCTAAGCTTGATGCACAGCGCCACTTCAAGGCTGAGTTTTAAGGCCTTCCACTTCACCAAATTAGGCCCAAGATAGCTTGTTGGAAAGCTCTACCTGTCTATTTCTAGAAAACTTTGAATTTTCTGCTTTGGAGTTGATTTGACCCTTCAAAAATCATTTCTCCCAAGACTGGTTCCTGTGGGTCCAAAAAGTGGCAGAGAGGGTATTTGTTAGGTGTTTTTTGCCCTTTAGGTGACCAAAATCTTCTCCAAATTTCTTGAAACTTTCTGGGTTTCATTGTTTTTCCATGAGGAATCCAAAAATTCAAGCCATTTTGAAAAATACTGAGCCAAATCAATGCGCAGTGCTCAGCTGAAATTTCCTGTGTTGCAAAACTTGATGCACAACGCCATTGATTTGATGTGAAGTTACCTTTTGCAGAACAATTTTTGAGGCCTTCCCAGAGTCAAAATTAGGTGTAGGATAGCTCTTTGGAAAGCTTATTGAGTCTAATTTCTAAAACATCTTGAATTTTTCAATTTGGAGTTCATTTGCCCTGTCAAAAGTCAAATCTCCCAAGACTGGTCAAAATGTGCAAAATGAGGCCGCCTAAATGCAGAGTGTTGTTGCAGTCAAATTTTTAAGGTTTTCCTCAGCTCCAAATTGAGATCATGATAGCTCATTGGAAATCTCTTTGTGTCTAGTTATCATTTCACTCATCCAGAAAGTCATTTGGCCAACCAAACTAGGAGAAATCTTGATTTTCCCAAGGCGACTCCAGAGGTACAACAACCCTCCTGAGGCAACTTTATGTTTTGAATTTCTCTAAAACCATGAAACCTGTGTGAAAAGTGAAGGAGGTTTTTATTCCTTGGCCTATTGTGGACAAAAAAATCTCTCATGTTTTCCAAATTCATTTTTTCTTGTTCAGAAACATCATTTGAGTAAAACCTATCCTGATGTGTGGAACAAGGGATTTGATGAAATGAAGTGAAATGAAGGGGATAAGGGGCTTCTAAATTCTTGATAAAATTTTAGGAAGTAGGGAGGGATGTTAGGAATCAAGGGAAAATGTAGTTTCAAATATTGAGTGAGGGGAAGGGGTCCAAAAGGTCAAAACACAAGCCTAGCCTAGAAAATTGTCAAATTGTAGCAATAAACTAGGGTTTGTAGGAAAATGATGAATTGGAGGGATATTAGTGATGGGAAGTGTTTAATAAGGTACATTAAGGATAGGGTAAGGTGTATGAGCATCGGGATACAAGTTTTGTTGATGATTTGACCATCCAAGAAAAATTACCTTCAAAACCCTAGGAGAGGGAAATGAGGCTTACCCAAGTACAACTGAAGCATGAAAAAAGTGTAAAATGACCCATTGGAACCTGAAATGATGATAAATGATGATGAAAACTCTTTGAATGATGGTACGCTCAGCTGAATGGTGACATGGACCGACATTTGGACAACTTTGAAAGGAGTGAAAAAAAACCCTAGACCTAATACCTGGTGACTAAATTTTATTTGATGACTCACTGAAATGACAAAATTTGACTTTGAAATCCTAAAACCACTTTGTAAGAGCATATTTGATCACTGATGGAAGGCTTCGAAGACTGACACTAACAGTATATATGTATTTAATCCACTTGGATCTTCCATCTCATCATATCATCATATATCAAACATTCATCACTATGAGAATTATGATCAATGGGAATTATTAGACAACATCATGTATCAAAGAATTTTCCATCACAAACACTGCTATATTGACATCAATGACAACCTAGATCAACAATATCCCCCTTTTTTATTGATGGAAATATTCTTCTTCTCTCCCCCTTTGACATCAATGGCAAAGGAGTGCACAAGGACTCACCCTGTCGAACTGCTCCTCTTGTCAAACTGCTCCCCCTGTCATGGTGCTCTTCTTATTGCTCAAGATAGAAGGATTGTTGTCCATATTATGTTGTCTGTATAGTTAGATTTAATAGGTCTTCATAGTCCAAACCAAGAGAAAAAAACCACTGAAATTTTCTTTCTCGCTATCTTTCTTCAAATCTGAGTTCCTCTATATTTATATGCTTCTCCTTAAGTCAATGCAATTTAATATTTCAACATTATTGCATTCAGATGAAATGGTTAGAGATTGTGCCTCACTTTTGCTATTTTCCAAAGTGACCAACATTAAACTGAGCTTATATTCGACTATGCAACATTCTTTTTTCTATAGTACTATTGATGAGCCATTTTCCCTTGTGTTCTAGTAAAAGTTTCTGCAAGTTATTTCTACTAGCTGGTTTGAAATCCAAACTGTGACTGCCTTTTGAATTATTTTTACTAATTGGTAGATTTTTTCAATGCTTCAGATTTGTTAGATGTTTCCAACTGCTCTTTCTTCAAGCTTTGTTCCCAGATGTATCTATTTGTTTGAAGGTTGCCTCTATTTGTTTCCATAATTTACCTATTCTCACATCAAATCCATGAGTCGAAATATTAAACTTTTGTAATAACAACAACATAGTTATTCACTTATTAGCATTAGATGGCCTTCTACTACTCCAATTTATGTTTAGAGATCAAGTGGAAAATATCTTTAACAACAGTCCATTGGATAGATAGGAGATCGTGTTCTTTCAAAGGAGTGTTCCTAAGAAATGATCTATCAAATAATGATTGTTAATATAGCTCATCAAGGATTTCATAAGGACCCTTTCACGAATAGCTTTTGCAATAATGATCAAGAATCACAAGCTCCCTAACTATATGCATGGTATCTTTTTTGCAGAATCCCATCATCAAACACTCAGAATATCAAGGATATCTTCATCAAGTCAACAACATGTGTTGTTGGTTGGAGAGTTCAGGAGATTTTCAGATTGTATCTGCTTTCTTCTCCATACTTGTGTAATTCTCTTCTCTGGAATGGCTCTAGCTTGTGTAGGATCCAAAGTTAAGTTACAATCACGTGCCATATGACCAATGTTATGACACTTGAAGCATACTATGTTGTTCATGAATAAGAATTAATGATTTCTTCCCGCATAATTGCTTCTCGGAGATTTTCGGGGACCATAATGTCTATCTTTGTGGTATGCGCTACAATATTTTTCCATGTGTCCAAAGTTTGTAAAAGAATAAAAATAACCAAGAAATATACTTTGGTACCTGGGAGAAGAAGGTTTCCTTGATGTACTTCTGAAGTATTTCTGCCTTGAGATCCTTTGATTATAACCATTGCTTCTTGCATCCTTGACATCATCTGCATTTCTTCTTGGAATAGGATTTCCTTCATTATCACCTTGACTCTTATCCTTGCCTTTGCTAGAACTGAGAGCATCAACATTTCTTTTTGGCTTCCTCACATCCTTGTTGTTTGAAGCATTAGCATTCTTGCTTGAGGATTCTCCTTCATAGACAAGACCTGATTTATCAAATGGGGATCTTTGATTATTGATCATGTCATCCAAGGCTTGAGATCTCTTCAAAAATATGTCCATCCCTTCAACCTTTTTCCCAAGGGAGACAATCTCTTCTTCCAATATTTCACAATCTTTATTCTTCTTAGAAAGTTGTTTCTCAAACTCTTCCTTGATACATATTGCTTCATTTCCTTCTGTTTTAAGGGAGATGATATCTAATTTCATTCTGGAGATTTCTTCATTTTCCTTAGCTATACTTCTCTCCATTTATTCCATGATCCTATAGCTTTACATGTTTCAGCCTTGAGAAGGTTGAGGTCAGATTTTAGTTTGAATATTTATTCATCCTTTGCTTTCAGTCGGCATATCATGGTGTTTTTCTCATTTTCTACTTCATCAACCTATCCTTCTATGATTAGCAATGCTTCCATTGTCTTCTCAGTTCCTTGTGCTTATTTCCTTGCTTCTTCTAGTTGTGATCTAAGGGAGGAGACCTCTTCCTTGTATTGAACAATCTTTGCTTCAAGTTTGTTCAAGCTCTTATGCCTTTGTTCAAGGTGGCTTGACAAGTTGTCTTCCCGTTTCTTTGCTTTATCCAATTGATTTGTCATGGATATGACTTCTTCATGATGATTTATTTTGATTTGATGAAATTCCTTCTTAAGCTTGGAAAGTTCTTCATCCCTTTCTTGTACTTGAAGCTTGACAAGGTCAACTTTCTTCCTTGTTTGGTCTTGGTCACTAGCTAGTGCTTTCTTCTTAAGTTCCTCGTTTTCCTTTTTCAAACTGATAATATTTTCCATGGAAGCCATAAGTTTAGTGAGGATATCTTCTTCAAAATATTTTTCATTCCCTTCATCTTCTACGTCTTCTTTAGCATGGATGTCATCATTCTCATTTTCAGCTTCTATGATGGGTTCTGGCCTTCTTGGTTTCCATCATCTTTTGGACTAGTGGTCATGGTCAATGCTCCTTTTGAGTGAAGGTCATGAAGTTTGTCCCATATACATTTTTCTAACAAACGTTTTCCTAAATTGTTCTTTATAGAATCTGATAGCCCATTCAAGATTGCCTTCATTCCTTTTGCATTGTACTCCTTGGGTTCTCCATCCATCATGCTATCAACAATCAATGATTTCTAGATTTCAATGCCTTAAAGTCTTTAAGAAATTCCTCATTCTTGCTTCCCATATATCAAAGTTTCCATTGAACCATGGAGCCTTTACAAATTGATTAATTTCAACCTTGATGGTTGAGGGAGACACATCTTTAGGAGGATTGGAGACTTTCTTCCATGGAGTTTCCATTTTTGTTCTAATTGATCAACCTTCAAACTATTAGGCTTTGAGTGAATTTACTTGCTCTGAAACAAATTGTTGGAAATACTGGGAGTGAGGTGAATCAGTAATCAATATTTCTTTTCAATTGTTACTTTTGCCAGTTAAATCAAATTTATTTAGAACAAAAAATTAAAAATAGGAATAAATGCTTTTATTAATATAATATTTACAATAAATCAGGTACAATATATATAGGGCTCCAACCCGCTGCCAAGCACCAACTTGATCTTTCGTGAGGCTCCAACCTCTAGGGCTTCGAACCTATCTTGTCAAGGCACCAACCTTGGATTTAGGAGCACCAACTCCAAGGACACCAATCCTTCCAATTCTGAGGCACCAACACCAAGGGATGATCTTACCCTATCTTGTCAAGGCACCAACCTTGGATTTAGGAGCACCGACTCCAAGGACACCAATCCTTCCAATTCTGAGACACCAACCTCAAGGGCTCCGAATCTATCTTTGTCAAGGCACCAACCTTGTTTGTTCGAGGATCCAACCTTCTGGGCACCAACCCTATGGGCACCAATCCTATGGGCTCCAACCCATTTTTGTATTTTGTTTAAATATGTTTGATAGTAATTCTCCACTCCCAAAATCTTCTTCGCTAAATTCTGTCAATCTACAGCTTCACTGCTACATCAATGACAACAGAGCTTCATATGAAGGAGTCTTCACAACTCTTCATATTGCCCAAACAGAGTCTCCAAAGTTATCTCATGATGATTTCAAATAGGCATCATGATATTCCAATAATGTCTTCAAGATCTGTTGATTCTTTTCAACATGATATCTTTGATTAGCTGCGTTACGCCTCAATGTCGACACAAAACAATTCTCTATTTTTTCAACCCTATATTCTTATTGTCCCGGTAACTGCTTCAGGAGTAACTGCTTCTTCACGAGCCCTTTATAGAAATTAATCCAACCAACAGACTTCCTTGGCCTTCGGTTTCCTTCCTTTTGTTGGACCTTTGACTTTCTTCTTCAACACTGGATCTTCGACTTCTGTTTTCAACCTTCGGCTCTCTCTAATTCTTTAAGTTCACGAGTTGTGAGTTGTTGATTCTTCTATGTATCCCATACCGAGATCGATGCCTTTACTGAAATGATTTGACTTGTACTTATACTAGTTTCACCAATGACTTGAGAGACACGTTTATTGGATGGAGGCCAACTTGTTTATTTACAGAGAGACCAGAGAGGCTATAACCATATTATAATAGAAGTCTGGCAGTCCCCACATGCCACATCACCGCTAATAGTAATCACAACTTTTAGAGGTCTCTTGCAATCGCAACCTTTAACGTTACAGATGTAACATAGCCGATACTCATATTGCTGATGAGGTGGACGCCATATAACATTAAGAATTTGTTAATAGATCCGTCGGATCCATAGCTTCTATCACAATCGGCGGTTCGGGGGGTTTATTGCAATCGGTGGTCTAGGGTGACAACCCTTTATGATTTGTGTAACTTCCGATATCCGGACGTTATACTACATAAAGGTATATTTTAATGGACCTTTTGGGTCTGCATATTATATCACAATCGATGTTTTAATGTTTCATCCCTTTAAGCCTTGTGATATGAAAATTCAGATACGCAGATGTAATATTACATTAGGGTGTTTTATAATGGAGAAATCGGGTCCGCACCTTATATCGCAATCGCAGTTTTTATTATGACATCCCTTTATGACTCGTGATATGAAATTTTATACGGTGGATGTGATATTGTGATTGACGGATTTGGGGCGGTGATACATAATAAACCTTATGGTTTGTGATTATGCGATGGATTCAATATTCTATTGAGTTGTATTGCAATGGTGCAACGGATCCACAATGGTATTGCAATCACAGGTTTTGGGCGTTGACATTTATGACTTGCGATATGTAAATTCCGATAGTGGCGGACGCAGTATTATATTAGAGCTTATTCTATTGGAAAGTCGGGTCCGCACCTCAAATCACAATCGGGGGTTTTGTGCGGTGGCATGTAATAGGGCCCATCGATATTATATATGACGATATGTTAACTCCTCCAGTTTGTTTTATGCGCTCTAAAGTTTTTAAGAGGTTTCCACGGTTTATTCCTTCCTCTGATAGATCTTATTTGACTTGGCTCGTCGCTCCTGTGGCTTTTCTTCACTCCTATGACTTCTGATAGCTCTTCTTTGATGGATTCCAATAATTTCCTCCTTGGGTCTACTGCTTTTATTCTGTTTGTATATATGTATTTAATCCACTTAGATCTTCCATCTCATCATATCATCATATATCAAACATTCATCAATATGAGAATTATGATCAATGGGCATCAATAGGCAACATCATGTTTGAAAGAATATTCCATCACAAACACTATTATATTTACATCAATGACAACCTATATTAACAGCCCCCCCAGTATTTCCAACAACAACCAGGTAAAAAATTATCTTCCTTGAGTATTGTTTTTTTTGGAATAATTTTGGTTATAAAGATATATATTGTAGAGCTTATGAAAGAAGTGATCATATGAGAGATAGAAATATAGGATATTATAAAACTTCAAAGAATGATTGTGTGAGCAAAAAAACTAGAAGTTATCATGGGTTTGTTAATAGAAACTACAATTTATTTTATCCACTACTTGATTACAATATTGAATGTTATAAGTGCAATAACTATGGGCACATATCACAAGATTGTAGAAGCAACATAATAAAGTCTCCTTAAAAAAACAAAGAAGAAGATGTTCTCACTAGACATGGAGAAGAATACACAAAGGTGTGGAAAAGGAAGCAAGAAGAATAGAAGAAGGACGAATGTAGACTTACACTATATGCTCAAAACAAAGGAATCCAATGGTACACTTATAATGGATGTTCAAAACACGACAAGGGATTAGAAAAAAAAATCATCCTAAAGGAAGAAAAAGGAGGCAATGATACCTTTGGATATAATTCTTCAATGAGAATAGTTGGAAAAGGTATAGATAGCATTAATGATGGAAAGACTAAAACACAAAATGCCTTGTATGTTGAAGGGTTAAAACACAATCTTTTGGGTGTCACTCAAATATGTGATCAAGATTACAACCTCACATTTCATTCTAAAGGATGTAAGATAAGGAAAGTAGGTTCGGGAAGATTAGTTGAAAGTAGGTTCGAGAAGATTAGTTGAAAATGTGAATAGAACCTCAAGCAAGGTATACGCCCTCGATGTAGTCAAAGAAGAAAAATGTTGTATGGGACTAGTAGATGAATGATGGTTATGACATAGAAGGAAGGGTCATATAAACTTTGACAATATAGTAAAACTAAACAAGACACACGCAGTAAGAGACATACTAAGAATCTAAAATCTTGCAGACATTATTTTCAAGCCATGTCAGCATGAGAAGTAAACGAGAGTTAGTTTCAAAACAAAGGAGTACTCAATATCAAATCCATTGAAACTTGTACACATTTACCTCCGTGAGGCAGCGGAAAACAAACTTTAAAAGGTGAGAGCTATTTAATGTTGTTTATTGATGATTACACAAGAGTGACATGGGTTACATTTCTTAAAGAAAAATCCAAAGCATTTGAGAAGTTTAAATATTTCAAAACCTATTTAAAAATGAGTCTGATTTAAAAGTCAAGCTCTTTGTTGGAAATAATGAGGGGGGGGGGGGGGGGGGGGGTGGAATCAATATTCCTTAGAAATTAGCACTTTTAAATATTTTCAGAGCATTAGCTAATCTTCAATTATTATTAATGTTTATTTAGTCATAGCAATAAGATAAAAGAACACAGTAGGCATAAGAATTTTAGGTGGAAAACCCCATCCGGGTCAAAAACCACCGAACGCTTTTCAAATAAATTCTTTAATCTTCAACCCCAACTAAAATGAAAGTAACAACTTCCTAGAATTCTAGAAAAGCATTATTCTCCAGCTCCCACTGGAAGGACGCCCCAATGCCCTAGTTTCTTCAGTAATCAACTGAATGGATGCCCCAACACCCTAGCGAGCCACAAATCACCCTAGAACCACCATACCACCCTGAAGTGTTCACAGGCCTAAACATGTAGGTGACTTCATACACCTACCTAGGACCTCCCTGCCAGCCTATAATGATTTAAATAAGACAAGGTTGTCGATTCCCAAACCAGGGACAACAATCCATGATACAATAATATGTACAATGATTTTCGTGTACTTGACCAAATACCCAATCACTCTATGACCTGCAACCCAACCATGACATCATCCCAACAATGACTCCTATACCTCCCAACACTGCCTCTTCGACTCTAGGCAGAATGACTCTTTCACAAATGACTCTTTTACAATCTTTACAATGATGACTCTTTTACAACTTTACAATGATGACTCTTTTATAAATGACTCTTTTACAACTTTACAATGATGACTCTTGGCCTTAACAATACTTCACGATATCTGGATGGTTGTCATGTCTTCAAGGATGTCCCACTGCAATGCTTCCTTTGATTTGATACTTTTGCTCTTGAATTCTTTCTCAATGTTTTACTTGAATCTTATTCTACCTGCATGCAAAATTTTCCTGGTGAAACTAATTGAAAAACAAAACAAAATACCCTTCAACTTACCTTTGCCTGCAAAACACATGTAAGTGCATAATAATGAATAAATACAAATTAAAATTACAATGTGTACCTGAAGTGTGCTTGTCACTTTTGTTGTTGACTTGTTGCAGCAGTAGACAAAGACTCCCACTCTTGATATAGGCTTGGACTCTATGCAAGACTATATCCAAAACTGACCTAAAGATATATACAATAAAAATTGATGACAAACCCTAGACTTGTGATGGACCAAGTTCTAAGTACAAAAACAAAGACCATTCTATCAACTATGACAAGACAAGTAACATGAACTTAAAACATTATATATATTTATCAGACTTGGTGTAGCATCAAGAATATGTAGCATCAAATGTGTAGTATCAAGAATAGGACATCTGAAATGTTGTATCAAAACTAACTGTGACATATAGAGACATAGAGATATAACCAAGACCCTATATATAATTACATTGTCCTGCAAAAACATATGTCAGAGATGATACTCAAAATTCAAATGTAAACACTAATCATACAGAACTTGTTGTAGGATACTTACCCTTAACTGTTGATGTGTGGTCCTTACTACAGTGATCCTTGAATGCATGTTTTTTCTTGCCTCCTAGGGGCTCGATATTGAATCTGTTGTATCTATGTAACTTTAGATATCCAGGGTCTAAAATTTAGTCCTATGGTAGTCATCTATGTCCTCTTTCCAACCCCATAGATCTGATCAATATTGGGTTCTTTAAGAAAGAGTTATGCCCAGTCTCCCACAATGACCTGATTATAGATTGGTTCAGTAGAGCGAAATTGTACGAAGTTCCACGTGTCATTGTTCCGACCTTCGAACCTGAAAGTGATACCCAACAAACTGCAGTCCATCCTCATTTTGTCACTATTTATTAAATTTTAATCCAATGCTCAGAGAGAAAGTTATGACGATTTTCCCAACATCACCTATTTGACATGGAATTCGGGAGTCTGTAAAAATCCTAACTTACTCAGATCATATCTCTGAAAATATAGGGAACCAAGATCTAAAATTTGGTAACGAGGTTAATCAAGATTTCAGATCAAATGGGTTTTAATTTAAGCATCTTAAGCTTCATGGAAAAAAAGTTATAACAAAAATTCCACGATGCCCTGTTTGAAGCCACAAAATCCCTACTAGAGGAGGATATGAGGGTCACTATTTCTATGAATGTCTTGAGTTGAGAGGGTCCTCAACAAGTGAAAGTTGGAGGGCTTTTAGGAGAAAAACAACATTATTAATTATTGACTATTCAATGACCACAACCAATTATGAGTTCCATGCCACAACCCCATAGGGTTACTAACTTCAAACATGAATATCTCTCAAAATGTGAATAATTACGTGGCGTGCCGTATATCAACGGAAACATTTCGACGAGTAGAATCCATCTAGAAGATCATTGACTCATAATAGATTAATTTTTCAAGTCAAAATTCCCATGCAAGATCAGGTAGCCCCTGCCACTTCTTGGGTTGACATCAATGACAACAACTGATCAACACTCTTAAGATCAAATGGAGAATGTGAGTGTAACTACAATGAATTCAATGAGTTTTGTGAGAATCATGGAATCAATAAACTGTTTTTTTATAGCAAGGACTCCATGGAAAAATGGAGTTGTATAAAGGAAAAATATCATTGTACATGAAATGGCTAGAACAATGTTGAATGAAACTAAACTACCAAACACCTTTTGGAGAGAAGCAATTAACACAACACTCTACATTTGAATAGAGCACAAATTAGAGTGAACAATAAGACACTATGAATTATGGAAATGTCTACTAGTTGCATTCAAATACTTCAAAGTATTTGGAAGCAAGTGTTAGATAAAGATAAATTAAGATAATTTTGGAAAAAAATGATTCTAGAACAAATGAAGGTATCTTTCATGGCTACACATATGGAAGCAAGGCCTACAAATATAACAAAATAATGCACAATGTTGTAGAAAATATTGATGTAAGAGTGGATGATGTAAAGTCACAAAGAAATGAAGATCCAAAGGATCCAATCTACAAAGAATGAGAAAATGAAGAAGAAAAGAAAGAGAAACAAAAGATAGAATGCCAATATCCAAAGAAACCATCCAAATTTTTCCAAAAGTATCATCCAAAAAATTACATTTTTGGTCATATTGATACAGGAATTAAAACTAGAAGAGGATAGGCAAGTACACCAAAAAAAAGCAAACTTTTTACTATCCAAAATAGGGCCCAAGAACTTTACACAAGTTAGTGAAGATAGCATTTGGTTAATTCTATGGAAGAAGAACTTAATTAGAATGAGGAAACTTGTGCCTAGATAAAATGATAAGAATTTAGTTGGCATCAAATGGGTCTTCATAAACAAGTTGAATGAAGATGAAAAAGTAATAATAAATAAATAAAGATTGGTCTATAAAGGATATGTTCAAGTTGAGGGTATTGAATTTGAAGAAACCTTTGCTCTAGTTGCAAGATTATAAGAATTAAAATGTTTTTAGCATTGGTGTGTTTCAAGAACTTCTATAAATTAGGTGTCAAGTCAACCTTTCTAAATGGAAATCTAGAATAAGAAGTATATATTGAACAATCAAAAGGATTTCAATTTTCAAAAAATGAATATCATGTATTCAAACTAAAGAAATCACTGTATGGAATAAAGCAAACTCATAGCGCTTGGTATTAAAGAACTGAAAAAGACTACTATAGCAAGAAGGTTTTAAAGGAGGAGCTTCAAATAGAAATATTTACATCAAAATGGAAATCTTAAATCTGTTAATTATTGTGGTTTATGTGGATGATATAATTCTTGAAAGTAATGCTGATAGAATGAACCAAAAATTTGCAGAAGTAATGCAAAAGGAATTTGAGATGTCCATTCTTGGACGAATTGTAATTCATTTTAGGTTTGTAGATTTCTCAATGCAACAAAAGTATATTCAGTTCTCATACCAGATACATCAAGAAGATGTTAAAGACATTCAAAATGGAAGACTATGTGCCTATTAGTACACCCATGATCGCAAGATGTAAATTGACCAAAGATGATGAATCCCTAGAAGAAAATCAAACAATGTACAAGTCAATGATTGGTAGCCTTTTGTGTCTGACAACATCAAGGCTAGACAATGTGCAAGCAATAGGTTTGGTTGCAAGATTTCAATCTACACCAAAGGAGACACATGTGCAAGCAACAAAAATAATATTTGGATATCTAAAGGGCACATTGGACTTTGGCTTGTGGTTTTCAAGAAATAAGGACTTCACTCTAACAAAACATATAGATGTAGATAGAGCAAGAATTATTAATGATAAGAAAATTACAAGTGAGGAGAATTATTTCTAGGAAACTTTCTAATATCATGGTTGAGTAAGAAACAAACTTCAATCTCTCTATCCACAACAAAAGCTGAATATATTGTAGCAAGAACATGTTTCACACAAGTTCTATAGAGAAATCAGACACTAAATGATATCAAGGTAGAATATGATCAACCAATATCAATCATCTATGAAAAACAAGTGCAATCAATATTTCAAATAATCTTGTTAGGGAATCAAAGATGAAGCATATTCCCATCAAGTACCACTTCCTAAGAGAACATGTATCCAAACAAAGTGTCAATATGGAGTAAAATTCCACCAAGGAATAGGTTGAAAATAATTTTACCAAACCCCTTCCAAGAGAAATATTTGAATATATCAAATAGATGTTGGGAGTGATATCCCTCTCATATTGTCAATAAAGGGAAGCACAATCCCAAGGAGACAACCATTTTCCATTGATGTCAAAGGGGGATAAGTTGCAAACATAGAAAGAATCATAGATACAAGGAGAGTTGCACACAGAGGAAGTACTACAATATTGTTATAGAATTGACTAAGAGTTACCATCAATGACAAATGGGAAGATTGTTGGAAATATTTTTTTCATTAATTTCAAAGACAGGGGGAGACTACATATGTCCAAGATAAAGATTGTAAGATGGATATTATTGGAAATATTGTTTTTGAACTTTAGATGCCTAGTTTGGATACTCTATCTTTGAAGGCATTTTCATTCTAAATACCTGGCTCACTAGGAGCATAGGATATATGGTTGAAAATATTATTTTTATACCTTTCCAATGGTATATGGAACTCCCTCTAATTCCATAGGAATGAGGAGATATTAAAAATTCTATGAAGTTGGCCAACCAAAAGTATAGGTTGGCTCAGCGAAAATTTTCAAGTTGGTCCCATAAGTCAGCATAGAAACACTATAAATAAAGGATAGATGAGCACATTTGAAGTGAATCCAAACATGAATATCAAGTACAAATGCGCAAAAGATATATACGGTGGGTAAGAGGAGCTAAGGAGTATTCTTGGGGTTTAAAGGTGCACAATATAACTCTAAGAAGTTTTCTTTGAGTGTTAAGGGTGCACTATGGAGGAATAAGGTCTACAATGAAGTGAAGTGAATTGTTTTTGGGTTGTGATGTTGTGAATTGCACTAGTTTGGGATTATATTTTGGGGAATGATACTATGAGATTTGTTAGGGCATGAAGGCTAAATTTGACTAGGGTTTCAAGTTATGTTTGGGGTATGAAACAAGGAGAGGCATTGGAGCATGAAAATTAAGGGTATGATGATGTTGCGAAATGCATGAATTATGAAGCATGTAGGTGAAATTAGAATTACTTTATGTATGAATACCTTATTTTGGTGCCTATACAGGTCTTGCTAAGTTGGTGTTTATGCAAGGAGATTTTTGTCTCCAGTAGGTTGGTGCCTACACGGTATCTTATTGAGCTGGTGCTTAGCTAAGGGGATTGGTGTCTCTAGTAGGTTGGTGCCTATAATATTTGTAAAAATAGGTTGGTGCCTATAGACATTTATACATATAAGTTTTGTGGTTTTCTCCTATAAGGGTTTCCTCTTTAAACTATATGTATTGTTTTTTTCTTTTCAAAAGAAACCTATACTTCCATTAAATAATAGAAGGAAAATACATTTTGTATATACACACTAAAGTGTGCATTCTCCCTAGATATACCCAGGCCCATAAGTGTCTTTGTTGGCTTGTTGGGGCCTGACCCAGGTTTGAAGATGAATTAGCCAAACAAATCGTAGTACTATTGGCCCATTCGACAATAGTCTACGGAGCGTGGACTAAGGTCTCACCCAAAGTAGTATGGGAGGGTGCTAGAACCAGGTCTCCGCACCCTGGGGATGTTTGATGGGTTCAAGTGGTCTGCGGTTCGACCCTACACGCACATCTCTACGCGCACTTACCCACTCCTCGTAGCCTGTGATGCTACCTTCGCGCAGCCCTACTCGGGAGTCGAATAATGTTATTACCCAAGTCCTTACTAGTAACCCGATATTATTTAATTAACCTAGCTTACTATCATGTAAAAAGTATACTTATCAATATAAATCATTCATACAAGTGCACACAGTAAATAAACAATATAATTGCAATTCATATTCAATAGATAATAACCCAAGACAGATACATGTAATTTAGATAACACTTCTCTTTATTATTCTCTTCCTTCGGTTACATACTCTATTCTTCCCTGTGCACTCAGCTGCGGACTCTACTAGGCCTCTGTGCACTCAGCTGTAGAGCCTCTTCCTACTACTATGACCCAATATACATGTGGACACTTGCTCTGTACTTCTATCTCATACTTCCTCTAACTTCCTAACTAATTTTTACACTTAGAGCTTCGCTCTATTTATACAATCCCATGGTCCTTTGACCATGGGTAAGCCGACATTTCATTCAAACTTAGGGCAGATAGCCCTATGACTCTAACATACATTTAGTGCCCGCAATTCGCGAAGCTTTACAATAATATCACTCAAAACTTAGGCTTTGAGCACCCAACCCTGCTGTGGGGGGATTCCATGCCCAACAAGCCCCCAACACAAACATCGTGACTCACCCTCGAGTCACTTTGTCGACGCGACGATCTTGGTGCGAAGTCCCTCCAACAGTGCTCGAATGATGTTGATGTCGATGACGCACTGAGTTGCTGCTTACTGAACCTGTTGCATCCTTTGTTTTGGGACCTCCGTGTCTAACTTGTTTCCTTATGTTTGTATCGACATCTGTTGCGTATGTTTATAGTCCCGTGCCTTTTTCCGGTTCCTCGGAGCGCGAAGACTGTGTGTCGACCGGCTAGTCAGATAGCCAACCCACCCGTGTAGGGCTTCAAGCGGATGCCATTTACTTTGCCTGGGAAAGGTTCTCCATTTAGTTTGACTAGCTGGACCGCGCCTCCGTCTGTGACCTCCTTAACCACATATGGTCCCAGCCAATGCATTTTGAATTTTCTCAGAAATTTTTCAAACTTACTGTCATACAACAACACTAAGTCATTTACCTTGAAGGTGCACAACTTGATATGGCGGTCATGCCATGATTTTTCATGCTGCTTTTATACCTACTGATGGAACCTAGCCAAAAACCGTTCTTCCTCAATTTCTTCCAATTGCGTGAGCCTTTCCTCTAGAGCTTCACGGTCCGTCATCCCTGTGAGTGCTGCTATTCGCAAACTAGGTAAGATATATTCCATCGGCATGACAAATTCCATGCCATAAAATAACCGGAAAGGTATCTATCCCATCAGTTTCTTGCACGTTGTCCTGTAAGCCTGTAGCACGGCAAGTACGAGTAGGTCCCAATCGTTCCCTACGCATTGCACACTTTTTTCAGCGCAATTTCCAGTATTTTGTTGAAATATTCTGTTAGCCTCCTGTTGCGGCAGGTGTTCATTTTTCATGATTGACATTTTTACATGCCAAATATGTCATACTTTGCATGTTACAATGTTCCATATTTCCAAAAAGAGGTTAAAGAAGACACTGTGAAAGTGTGCCAATCCAAATTCCACTGCTGAATTCCAATTTTGATGACTCAACCATTTGTTCTATAAAAGGGAGGGCCAAACAGCTTAAACTTGGTCTCCCTAGGTTTCAATTTCCTGTTTTAGAATATAGAGAATGATATCTGTCCAAATAGTTTAAGCTTGGCAGATTTGTAGATAGGTAGAGAATCAAAGGAGCCCAACTGCTTAATCTGGGCCCTTGGCAGAAATAAGTGTAGACTTAGATAGGATAACAGAAAAAAGAAAAATTTGTAAAGCTGGGTCTGCAAGTCTAAGTGCACCCAAACCAAAGAGAAGAAAAAATGTTAGGATGGTAGGCTAGGTAGGTAGTTTTTGAGGTTGCAAAATGATGATTCATGATCAATTTTGTGTTTCTAAGTGTTATATCTTTTCAGATCACAACCATGATGCAGTTTTCATCTGGAGGAAGTCAAGCTGGACATAACTAACTCCCCTGTTCATTCTTATTCCCCAAATCACTCACTAATTTTCCCAAAGAGGTCAAGATCTGCTTGATGCCTCTTAGTCATCATTTTCCACATCATTGTCCTTGGTGAAGATCTGCTTTACTCAAGGATTTCCATTCTTCTATTGCAAAGTCCTATTCCCCCAAAATGTCCTAAGGTTCCTTACCTTAGTGCTTTCTCATCATCTCCATATTAACTCCTGACTATATTATATAGCCCCCTATCTATTTCCCCCTCCCCTACTAAATCTATACTAAATAACTCCCCTATATACATACCCCGCCCTCTAGCACTATAGCTATGTATTTATCAGTTCTGGGACATAATAGTCCACCTGGGACTATCATGAACCCATCCGCGTCCTAACAGGAGTTAGTGTGACACCTGGTCATGCTAAAAACCTTTTTCCCTAACCCTAGCCCTGAAAAACCCTCTTTTCCACCCTTAACCTAAAGTTGTGTGCATAAAACATTAACCCCGCTCGTTAAACAACCCCATAACCCACATTTCCTAAGTTCTAAACCCCCCCGCCGCGCCGTATGAAGATTCGCATATTCGCGCGCCCGTCCATTATTCTCCCGCCAGCTCCGCACTCCGTCCACCGTCGGATCGGGCCCTTCCCATCCGACGGCTCTTGGCGATTTCGGAGGCACCCCGCTGCTCGGTCGTTAGCTTCCGAGCGAGGCGGTTTTTCCACCGTACCCAAAGACACTTGTCCACTTCCTGTTGCATCGGAGGGGCTCTGACGGATACCGCCCCCGTACAGAAAGCGGTCCGATGAAACCGCTTTCCGCCCTTTGTACACGCGCCCCATGTCGCCTGTCCGGTTCCACGTGCCTACCAAGTCACCTTCACCACGTCATCTGCGCACGTCGGCCCTCTGCCGAGTCACCCTGCCATGTCATCAACCGTACATGCTGACATCACCCTGCCATGTCATCCGCTGTACCATGGTCCCACCCGCTGACGTCATCATCAATTTTGAGGCGAAAGGCGAAAATCGTGCTTAGGAGGCCCGGATTCAAATTCCGAGGCAGTTTTTCATGCGCGATTAGCGCCTAGCGCTAATCGCACATGGCTACGGGAAAAGGGCCGAAGTGGAAAATCCCTCATTGCGCAGCCCCCAACAAGCCCAAAAGGCACTGAATGACCCATTTTTCTTCGCGAGGCATGCAGAGATGAACAAAAGACAATTCTAAAGAAAGCAGAGGGCCGAGCAGTGGCCATTAAGTTTTGATTTGACCCGCAGCAAAGAGAAACCAACCCAATTCATTTGTCAAAGAGTATCAGAGGAGAGATGAAGCGGCAAAGAGTATCAGTTAATTTTTTAATGGAAATCTTTAGTTCCCAAGGCAGGTCAGCATTAATTGGCCTCCAGCAGAGTCAAGTCAGGAGGTGTAAGCCCATCCCAGCTCTCAAATCACAGTTAAAGCACTTAAAGCCACCGAACTACAATGGAGTAGAAGTCCATGCGCAGTTATTACACAAGCACTGCACCAAGCCACCGAGGACAACGCATTGATTCAGTTCTGATACGACTGCCCTCAGTGCAACTCATAGATATTTTTTGCATTTATAAGTTTAGGTTAAAGTAATCATTTACTTTCAGACCTGTTTAGGTCACAACTGTAATAAACAATTTTGGAGAATCTTCCCTATATATACCACCCACTGTATTGTTTCAAGGGTTGGTTGATTGATAAATTTTCATTAGAGACTCGCACTGTATGTCTGATACTTTTCTTTAATCAAAAGATTGGAAGAATGACTGCCTGATGTGTTGTTACTGGTCTCTAGAGACAGAATGATGGAATTCTTGTGCTGCAACATGAATCAATAAGTGCCTCTTACCTCTGTTTTCATTTTTCACCATCTAAATAGAAAAAAGAAAGATTAGTTTAGAACTTGTTTAACTGCACTCTAGGCTCAATTTCTGTTATTTCTTTATGTTTTTTTCATCTGAAATGAACTGGACATGAATATGAATTCCTTGTGGCTCATATTTACTCTTATTCACATGTGTTTGACAATTTCTAGGGATTCTTTACTGCCCCTAAATAGAGATCATCCACTTTCCTCTGTTAAGCTGACTGAGAGATTCTTAATTGCCTATCCTTCCTTAGCATTCTTTCCATCCTTTAAAATTTGGAAAATTGTTTCATGTGCAGCTACCTTACTCCTAATTCCTCTTGTGACCAAGAAAACACACCAGTAGTCTTATTTCCTTGACTCCATGCCCAATGGTTTGAAACTTTCACACTACACTTGCCTCTTTACTTGAAAACATCAATTTTCCCACCAAAACACAAACACAAAAAATCCCCGAACTCAATAGCTAGCCTAAAAACATCATCAACAAAGCTAAATCATAAAGAGAGAGCCCTCTCTAACTGCAAGTGGGCTAGAACCTGCAGTCCAAAGTTGGTTTTTGGTTACCTCGGCCGTATCCATTTACTCCGACCTGGGGGACAACTTGAGTGATAACAGATTCTACAGTCCCATTAGCTTGTGGGTGATACAATATACTCTTCTAATGATACAACTGGAACTCTTCTGTGAGCGCATTGATGGTTTCATTCAAGAAATGTGTTCCGCGATCACTCATTAAGATTTCCAAACAGCCAAATCAGGTCAACACGTTTTCGAACAAAAATTTTGCAGCTGTAGTGGCCATGCAGTCTTTGACCGGTTGTGCTTTCGCCCATCATGTTAGGTACTCAATCACGGTGATGATGTAGTGTGCGCCCGTCTTTCCCTAAGGTTTGATCAGTTCCACAAAGTCGATTGCCCATTTTTCGAACGACTACAGTGTCATTTGTGGATTTAATGGCATATCGTCCCTCCGCGATGGTTTTCCAATCCTTTGACATATATCAGAGGCCTTATAGTGCGCTTTCGAATCTTGGTGCAAGGTTGGCCACCATAACCCTGCGCGGAGAATCTTTTGTGCAGTCGTGTATCCTCCATAGTGTCCTCCTGCAGCACCCCCATGTGCTTTCACAAGGATCTAACTTCATTCGTATTCAGGTATGTATCTTCGCAATATCTCATCATTTTCGATTTCGTATAGGTGCCCCGCGATGACAGAAAAATCCGTCGCGCAGACCACCAATTCCTTCTTCTGTTGAACGGAGTATTCCTTCGACGTAGTTCCTGTTGTCAAAAAATGGATTATATATTCAAAGTGCCCATTCGTGACACACACTGCAAAGAGTTGTGCATCAGGTAATCCTTCCTCCAAACTAGTAGGTTACTCGCCCGTCTTAATGCGCGACAAGTGATCCGATCATGCGTTCAGGCGTCCCGACTTTACTATGACCTCAAAATCATATTCCTGGAACAATAAGAGCCACCTGCATATGTGCCCCACAACACAGGTTTATTGACCAGGTATTTTAGCGCGGAATGGTCGGTATACATCTTGAAATGTCCTCTGAGAAAATAGTGTCAGTATTTTTGGAGCGCGTACACCATCGCCAACCCCTCGCACTCAATGGTGGAATAGTTCTTCTCTACTTTGGACAACCTCCGACTTGCAAACGCGATAGGGTGATCCAAGCCTTCCCCGCCTTCATGTGTGAGCACTGCTCCCAGTGCGATACATGACACATCAACATGGACATGAAACTCCACATCCCATTTTTGGAAGACTAGGATTGGAGCGGAAACCAATTTCCCCTTCAGGACATCCAAAATTTTCATGCAATCGTCATTCTAGCAAAATGTAACATCTTTTTTCAATAGTTTTTCCATCAGCGTGGTGATTTGGGCATAACTTTTGATAAACTTTCTGTAGTACCCGGTGTGTCCCAAGGTAGTGCGCAGCAATTTAACACTTCACGGTGCTTCCAAATTTAGAATAACGACAATCTTCGCAGGGTCCACCATCAATCCCTATTTGCAGAACACATGTCCCAACAGGTTTCCAAAGGGAACGATGAATGTACACTTCTTAAGGTTCAATGCAATCTGGTGGCGTCGGCAAGTGTCCAGCATCAAGCGTAAGCTTGCTACATGGTGCTTAACTAATCCGAAGATAGTCCAATCATCCAGATAGACCTCCAAGAACTTTTGGATGTATTCTTTGAACGCAACAACAATGATGCACAAAAATATGACTGGCATGATCTTTAATCCAAATGGCATAACGTTGTATTGAAATCAACTCCATTCTATTGCGAAGGTCAATTTTCTCCTATCTTCCGACGTGATCTTGATCTGACGGTACCCTGAGAACCCATCCGTGAATGAGTATGCTTCTTGGCTGCCAACATTTTCCAATACTTCATCTGTGAACGATGTTAGGAATGGGTCGTGTACACAGGCGTCATTTATCTTCCTAAGGTCCACACATATTCTTATTTCACCCTTCTGCTTCTTCTCCTGCACTACCATAGAAATCACCTAGTTGGATTCTTCCAATGGCTCAATAATTCTGGCTGCGAGCATTTTGTCTAATTCTTCGCAGACCTTTTCCTTATATTTCGGATTCAAGCGGTAAGGCCTCTGCTTAACCGACTTCACGTCGGGTTTCAGGGTGATATTCATCATCCCTAAGTCGCCAACAATCCCTTTTAAATCCGTAATTTTGGTCGGGAATAAGTCTTGGTATTCGCGGAGTAACTCAGTGACCTTATCCACCGTGGCATCATCCCAATAGTCTCCAAGCGTTGCATATTTTGGTTCCACCTTTGTTCCAATGTTTACCTGCTTTGTTTTTAGTGGCGCAATGATGTCAGGATTCTCAATTAGTGGTCCTCGAACCTCATGACAACCTTCCATTTCCAGAATGTTAATATTTCATGGGTCCTCATCATCCTCATCAACATTTACATTGTAACTCTCCAATGCACAGCTCAGCTGCGTCACCCATTCTAGCTGAAGCACTTCTATTGGCTCTTGGGGTATTTTGAAGATAGCTACTTTTACTGCTTGTAGTGCATCATCAACAGTATCCCACCAAAGATCTTCAAACGTGAAGGTTAGCAGGCATCCTTCGCACAAGATATCTCATTCACTCATGCCATGCTGGAGCTCCCTCTCAATATGCCAATTCATGGGTATGACATCCAGGGTATGATAGAAAAAATGCAGCCATTCAAGTTGTGGCTCTTCCCTGTAGAACTTGGTCCATTTCGCGAGGTTTGTATATGGATCTTCCCATCCGTCATACTTGTCTGCTAGCCGCATCTGCGGTTTCCCAAATCATAGGCGCATCATCCTTCTGCATCTGCGTTAGCCCTCAAAGATTCTCTGATGCGTACCCCACCACCTTGCAGGTGTAGCGTGTAGTGCCCATTTTAGAGCATCGAACCGCTGCTGTTTTGGCACTGCGCTTTCAAATTTTTTCAAGAATTCATCCACTGCGGTCAACCCGTCATACATAGGCAGATCCCTTACCTCTGTTTTCATGCAGCGCAATGATATTACCATCATGTTGCAGTTGAGCATGGTTACCTCGTGTAACTGGTTCTGCCATCATTCTGTTTCCTCATCCGAATCTGATGTGCAGGAGCTTTCGCACTCCCACGAAATTCGGCCATCCACTGTAGGATTCACCCAATCTTGTTCTCGAGCGGTTATCTTGTAGATACAGTCTAGCTTGTCGTTGTGCACTGGCTCTGTGTAGTGCGATACTTCCACAGGGTCTAAAGGTACCACTACGCGCAGTGACTTTTTCTCAAAAATCATTTTGCACTTCTTTAGATTTATCACTCCGTTCATATCAGTGGCCAAATCTATTCCCAGTAGCCCAGGATAGAGATTGATGTTATTGACAATATCTATCACTTCGAAATCTGCAAGCGCGCTCGCACCTTCGATGTCTATCGTTATCCCCTGTAATCTTCCCATCAGTAGGATCTTCTCCTGGTTCGCCATTTGCAATTGAATAGAGGACCATTGCAATGCGGGCCTGCCCATGCGTTCCCATGTCTGCTTTGACAACACATTCGCATCCGATCCTAGATCCAGAATTACTTGATCCATTTCATACTCCCTATTTTGCGCAATCAATTGCATTTCCCTTCCTGTTCGTGATGTATGTTTCCTGAGTTTCCGGACTACATGAGGTTCTCCTGACCCAACGCACCTAGTGATAATTTTCTACAGTCCTTTTACAGCCTTGCTGTCACGCAACAGTTTCATACATGTCTCCAGAAAGGTAGTGATCATTGAAGGATCCATCTTTGGCTCTAGGTGATCCTTACTACCTGAAGTGGAGGCCTCCGTGAAGCTCTTCTTAGCTTCCATGAATGTCTTCTTCACCCATTGCAAATCAAATTCAGGTTCCTTTGTAGGAGCCTTGCGCCCACACACTTTCTTTAGGTTGCTTACCTTTGTCATCTCCTGTCGTGATACCGCTTTGGATTACGATATTTACATTCAGGTCCTCTTCGCATGACTCAGACCTCATCATTTGCAAATTCTGAGTCGGAGGAGGCTGGAGTATCCCTTTATCGCGCAGCCTCGCTATCAGTGTAGGGAAGTCCTCCATTTCATGATCAAACTGAGTACAATATAAACATGATTCTCTCGTCGGATTTTTACAATCACGGGCATAATGCCCTGACCCTCCACAATTGTAACAAATCAGCTGTCTGCGACCCCTTCCTGGTCCCATTCCACCTTGACCTCGTCTGTGCCTCTAAAATCCAGCGCGCGCCATTCCTGCATTTGGATCGAGGGCTCACATTTCGATTTGCACTATGTAGGCAGGAGTCTAATCCATCATCAGCTCTTAACTTTTGTAGGTGCGCTCGTCATGGCCTAATGACCTGCAAAAATTACAAAAAAATTATTGGGATGTCTGCATATATTTCTGTAATAGGTTACAGTTATCTGTAGCGTGCTTTCCTCCTATCTGACAAATCGCGCACCATAATGCAGGCGCCATGCTCGGCCCTGCTTGTGCCTCTGGTCTCAATGGCATTGGCCCTCCTTCCGCCAAGTAGTTCGAGAAGACTGGACAATGGTCCTTGTCATGCCCTTGGCCCTTGCATTTTATGCACCATACCTCCTCACGCGCTTCTGGTCGAGTTGTCTTATCCTGTTTCAAACTCTACATTTCCAAACACAAGTTTTGCAAATGCGCGTGGATTTGTTGGAATCCCAGGCCAGGATCTTCTATTGGGGTCTCATGTAGTCCCATTTCAATCTCCAAAGCTTCGGCCTGGGTGGATAACTTCTACTGCGACATCGCCATCGTTAGACGTGGTGTTAGTGATGCTACAAACCATGCGCGATGCTGCCCATCCATCAAGGTCATGTTGGATCGCGAATCAAACTCTTCAGTCTCTAATCCAGATCCCATGGGGTTTCGCCTGGAAGCATCACAATTTCCTTAAACCCGATAATTGATTGTGTCTCCGACTTTGGCCTGCTAAATTCCCTGTTCAGCGCAGCCTGGATATCTGCTATCCCCGCGTTTGGATGGTCATTAGAATGCTTAATGTACCATGTTAGTGCACAATCCTACAACGCGCTTACCAACATTGCCTTCTTTATATTGTCATCCACAACTCCTTGTGCTTCCCATACGGCCTTTACCATGAACCAAAATTGGTCTGGATCTTCGTTCCCTACTCCTCTGAATACTGGCAATTTTATCGTGCTCGCCATATTGAATTGTGGTGGTGGCAGAGGTGGTGTCGGCGGGAATAGAGGTGAAGATGGTGAGACTGGTGGTGGTGTAGGTGGAGGTGGTAGGTGCGGAATTCGCTGCCTTATCAGACTGACCACGCTTCTTAGAGAAACTTTCGCGAGCTCTTCCTCGCTCTCCTACTGAGGTAAAATCAAGGGGCTATTTTCTATCTCTGCGCTACCTTCGTTTCTATAGATCCTCCCACTTCGTGTAGCCCCAAACATCAATTTATTCGCATAACTCACTTTTCACACAATTGCATTTTAATCCAAGTGTTCAAAGATTTAATGTACTTACCTCGCTGTCCTTTGAGGAGGCATCGTTCCACCTCACTGTAGCTGGCTGTCGTATCTACCACGAACTCGGTGATAAATCCTCCTATAATTCGATCGAGCCAATGGTCCATAGCATACACGATTTTATGTTCCGATGCTTCTAGTCTTCTCACTAATTCTGGAGTCCACACAATCGGTTTGTCGAGCCTACACCTTCACTGACTGTCTGCTAGTTTCGCGATCCACTCATACAACTCAGAGGGGAAGGATGCAAAGAAAATTTTGTGGATTTCCGTATATAAGTTGTGCTCCAACCACAGTTCCTTTGATACTCACGGGTTCCTGTTTTCCTGCGCCGTGAACTCGTGAATCTTTCTGTCTAACCACCCTTCAATTTCTTTCTTCGTTGGATTCCAGTGACACAACATCAAACATCCCTTATGCAAATCCCGGTCCCGGCAATGAAACCATTTGTTGGCTTGTTAGGGCCTGACCCAGGTTTGGAGATGAATTAGCCAAACAAATCCCGGTACTACTGACCCTTTTGGAAACAGCCCATGGAGCGCGGGCTGAGGTCTCACCCAAAGTAGTATGGGAGGGTGCTAGAACCAGGTTTCCACACCCTGGGGATGTCTAATGGGTTCAAGTGGTCTGCGGTTCGACCGTACGCACACGTCACTACGCGCACTTACCCATTCCTCGCAGCCTGTGATGCTACCTTCATGCAGCCCTACTCAGGGGTTGAACAATGTTATTACCCAAGTCCTTACTAGTAACCCAATATTAGTTAATTAACCTAGCTTACTGTCATGTAAAAAGTATACTTAGCAATATAAATCATTCATACCAATGTGTGCAGTAAATAAACAATATAATTGCAATTCATATTCAACAAATAATAACCCAAGTCAGATACACGTAATTCAAATAACACTTCTATTTATTATTCTCTTCCTTCAGTTACAGACTCTATTCTGCCCTACGCACTCAGCTGCAGGGGTCCGCACACTCAGCTGTGGACTCTACTAGGCCTCTGCGCACTCAGCTGCGGAGCCTCTTCCTACTACTACCACCCAAGATTCACATGGACACTTGCTATGTACTTCTATCTCATACTTCCTCTAACTTCGTAACCACTTTTTACACTTAGAGCTTCACTCTATTTATACAATCCCATGGTCCGTGGACCATGGGTAGGCCGACATTTCATTCAAACTTAGGACAAACAACCCTATGACTCTAACATGCATTTCACACCCGCAATTCACGAAGATTTACAATAATATCACTCAAAACTTGGGCTTTGAGCTCCCAACCCTGCTATGGGGGGGTTCCATGCCCAACAATGTTATATAAGTAAAAATAAATTTCCTAAAGCATGGAAAATAAATACCCAAAGGCCTAGAAAAATGTACATACTAAGTGTTGAGAAAACATCATCAAAAAAGTAGAAAGTAAATGCAGGGAAGATCAAGAAACAACATTAATCTTCCCCTTATTTCCCTTATTTTTTGGACTTGATACCAAGCCCCCATACTAGTACCAACTGGAATCAAAAGCAAAGAACAATTGGTTATCTCTAGAGGATGATCCTTGTCAGAATTTCAACTTTTAAAACATGGACACATTTTGTGCCCCTGAACCATCCTCCATGTTTATCTCTTTAGTCTATTATTTTGGATCCATAATAATTTTAGCATCTACCATGTTTTGTATGGGAGAAACATCACCATGGGTCACCACACCCCCAGTTATGGGTGAAACTTATTATAGTTGAGCCTCCTCTTCAGATTGGATAGGTTGGTTTCTCATAATATCCTCTTCCTTAGCATCTAATAAGTGAGGTTTTTTGTACTACCAACCTTTTTTATTATTTGATGTCCTCTTCTTCTTTTTTGGGTTCTTTTTGGCCCGAGGACATGTGCTCTGTAGATGTCCAGTCTGAAAACATTCTCGACATCTAAAAGTCATGTTCTCATAATCTAAAACTTTGCTCCAATAGAAGTCTTGATGTTTCATTTGTATATGCCCAGGAATACTTTTACTAAGGTCCATCTCTATGTTAGGTCCCTATAATACTAGTGATTACCCCATTACTATTGTAGTTGTATCCCTTATTAATATTGTTGTGCCCCTATTGTCCCCATATTGTTATTACTGTGCCCCATAGAATCCCTCTATTGTTATTTTTGTGCCTTTATATTATTATTGTTAGGTCGGTTGGGTTATATTGTGACTCCTTAGACTCCTATATATAGAAAGGAGGTTTTGTCATTTGAATCATCAAAGAACCATTCATTTGTGTAATTTAAAGGAGGTTGCCCCTTCGAAGAGGTTGAATTCTAAGGTGTTGATCTATCTTTTCTATCTTTTTGTGAGCTAGTTTCATAACATTTGGTATCAAAGCTTTGGATTCTAGGGTTTCACTACTCCAAATAGGTCATCATGGCATTTTCGCTATAAAATTTTTTCTACGATGTTTCAAAAGTGAAAAAAAAACCCATTTGAGAAGATACCGCATTGGACCTCGGATCTGAATTTCAGAGATTTTCGCGCTATATTTGCTGAGATATGATCTGAGGAAGTTGGTCTTTTTGCAGACTCCTAAATTACATTCCAAACAGGTGACCTGAGAAAAATCGTCATAACTTTCTCCTTGAGCATCGGATTGAAATTTCGTAAGAAGGTACAGAAAGAGGACGGACTTTAGTTTCTTGTATATATTTTTAGAGCAAAAGGTCGAAACAGGGACACGTGGCACATCATACAAGTTTGCTCTACTGAACTAGTCTATAATCAGGTCACTGTGGTAGATTTGGCATAACTCTTCCTTCGAGAATCCAATTGGGATCAGACTGATGGAATTGGAAAGAGGACACAGAGGGTTACTACAGGTTGCAATTTCAGAACTGGATGATTCGAAATTACAGAGATACATTAGAGGTAATATCGAGCTCCTACAAAGTGAAAAAAGGTGTGTAGATTTTTTTTTAAATTTTTTCTTAATCTTGGTTTGAAAAATTATTTTGAAGGAATTCAAAGGGCATAGTAGAGCATTATTATCAGTAACTGATGCCCCGAGGAAAGAAATGCAAACACCTAGTAAGAAACCTGAAAGCTCTAGCATGACTCATGAAGAAGAGGAATAAATGCTACATGATATATCAAAATTACAAGACCAAGTACAACAAATTTCACTCTCACAAAAGCTAACAGAAGCTAAGATAAATGGCGTGGAATCTAAGATAAATGGCATGGAAGCTAAGATTGACGATTTGAAGATAGATTTGAAGCTAGATTTGACAAATTTTCTACAAGAAATACTTACTAATGGTGAAAGGGTAGTAAAGGAAACTCATGATGCGAACAAAAGAAATGTTAATCATGATTTCATAGATTCTAATGTTGGATCGAAGACCCACCATATTCCAAAAATCGATATGAGGAAGTTTGATGGCAAGGATCCCGCAACATGGATATTACAGATGGAGCAATTTTTCGATCTCAATAATGTGCAAAACACACAAAAGGTACGTATTGCAACTTTATATTTGGAACCAAATCAGTTTGTATGGTATCAATGGCTTTGCTCTCATAAACAAATTATCACTTGGGCAATTTTTATGGAAGAATTGACAGCACATTATGAGGATACAAAAGCAACACTTTTTTTAGCCAATTGATAAGTCTCAAACAAAAGGGTTCAATAATGGAGCACATTGAGGAGTTCCAAAAATTGAACATAAGGGTAAAAAATATTCCAGAGGAGCATAGGATTGATGTGTTCATAGGGACTTTAAAGGATAATATCCAACATGATGTTCGCCTTTGGGAACCAGATTCATTAGAGAAGGCATTCAGGTTAGCAAGAAAAATGGAAAGTAAGATTATGGCAACCAAGAAACATACCACTCACAACTATAAAGATGGAAGTCTTGTTGTCCCTAGTCATCTACAACCTATAAGGTTGACACCACAACAATTGGAAGAAAAAAGAGCAAAAGGGCTTTGTTACAATTGTGATAGAAAACACACTAAAGGTCATAAGTGTGCTGAGAAGAAATTATTCTACATAGATTGTGAAGAGGAAGAAGAAAAGGTGCAAGAAAGGTAAAAAAGAGAGGATATACTCCAAGAACAAAGCCTAGACAAAGAAGAAATGAATTCAACCATATCTTGTAATGCATTGGCTAGAATTACCATGCCTCAAACCATCAATATAGAAGGACAAATCAAGAAGAAAAAGGTAATAGTGTTGATTGATTCAGGAAGTACCCACAATTTTATTCATTGTAAGGTAGAAAAAGAATTAAATTGCTTCCTATATCCAGCACCAAAGTATCAAGTGATGGTTGCAAATGGAGGAACAATAAATTGCTCTGGAAAGTGCCATAATATCAAGCTATCAATGGGAGAATATGTATTGACTAGCCCAATGCTTTCCATTCTAATGAGAGGTGCTAATGTTGTACTAGGAGTCCAATGGCTACAATCCTTGGGTACAATAGCTTTTAATTTTCAAGAACTTTTCATTAAATTTTTTGCGGAAGGAAAGGAAGTTGAATTAAGGGGTATTGCAGGGAAACCGGGAAAGATAATCAGCTTTAACAGGATGACAAAGCTTCTAAAAAAGGAACAAAGAGGTGTAATTGCACAATTATGTTCGCTAGATGTTTCCACATCGAAATCATCTATTTCTCCAGATCTCCAAAAAGTCTTGGACAATCATTCCAAGGTATTTGAGACTCCCAAAGGTCTCCCACCTATTCATGGTCATGATCATGCTATTCATCTGATTCCAGGAAGTGTTCCTCCAAACATCAGGCCATATAGATATCCTTATGCCCAAAAGAGTGAAATTGAACGTATGGTTGCAGAAATGCTAGAGGCTGGTATAATTCAACCTAGTCAAAGTTCTTTCTCTGCTCCAGTAGTATTGGTGCACAAGAAGGATGGATCATGGCGCATGTGTCTGGATTATAGGGAGCTCAACAAGCTCACTATTAAAGATAAGTTTCCCATTCCTGTCATTGATGAATTACTGGATGAATTGCATGGATCAATTTACTTCACCAAGTTGGATCTTCGTTCAGGATATCATCAAATCAGAATGAAGACTGAAGACATTCTGAAAACAACATTTAGAACTCATGAGGGTCATTATGAATTTTTGGTCATGCCTTTTGGCCTTACCAATGCACCTTCTACATTTCAAGGTTTGATGAATTCCATTTTCAAACCCTTCCTTAGAAAATTTGTGTTAGTATTTTTTGATGATATACTAATCTACATCAAGTCTTGGAAGGATCATGTTGAACATGTTGACAGGGTGCTACAACTATTGGAGGAGAAACAATTATATGCAAAAAGATCCAAATGTTTCTTTGGAGTACAAGAGGTGGAATATCTGGGTCATATTGTATCTCATGAAGGAGTTAAGGTAGACCCTAGCAAAATTAAAGCCATTAAGAAATGGAAAATCCCCACATCCATAAAGCATCTGCGAGGATTTCTCTGGTTGATAGGGTATTATCGCAAGTTTGTTAAGAATTATGGGAGAATAGCAACACCTCTAACAACATTATTGAAGAAAGACACATTTTCATGGACTCCAGAAGCAACAAAGGCCTTCGAACATCTTAAAGAGGCAATGTGCCAAGCACCAATCTTAGCTACACCAGACTTCACAAAAACCTTTATTGTGGAATGTGATGCTTCAGGAAATGGAATTGGTGTTGTTTTAATGCAAGATGAAAGACCCATTGCTTTTGAAAGTCGTCCAATCAAGGGAAAGTTTTTACACAAAGCTATTTATGAGAAGGAAATGTTGGCAATACTACATGCACTTAAGAAATGGCGACCCTACCTAATGGAGAGACACTTCAAGGTAAAAATGGATCATGATAGCCTTAAATACTTTTTAGAACAAAGATTATCCTCTGAAGAGAAACAAAAGTGGGTCACAAAGATGTTGGTTTATGACTTTGAAATCATCTACAAAAAAGGGAAGCAAAATGTGGTGGCAGATGCACTCTCAAGAAAGGATGAGGATGTGGAAGCATTGTTGTGCTCCATTTCTATTATCCAACCAGATTGGATAAACGAAGCAAGGGAGGAATGGAAGAATGATGAAGAAGTGTGGGCACTTATTCAAAATTTACAACAAGATTCCAGTACATCTGATACATTTAGCTGGCAAAATGATTCATTATGGTACAAAGATCGCTTATACCTCTGTAAGAATTCCCAACTCAAACAAAAGATTCTTATGGAATTGCACACTTCTCCCTTAGGAGGGCACTCAGGATTTTAAAAACTTACCACAGGGTTAAGAAGGAATTTTTTGGGATGGCCTTAAATCTGATATTCAAAAGTTTGTGGTGGAATGTTTGGTTTGCCAACAAAATGAAGTTGAAACAATTAAGACCCTGGGTCTATTACAACCTTTATCCATTCCAAGCCAACGTTGGGAGGAGGTTTCAATGGATTTTATCACAGGTTTACCCAAGTCTGAGGGAAAGAGTGTCATCATGGTGGTAGTTGACAGACTTACCAAGTATGCACACTTTTGTGCATTATCACATCCATTTAAAGCCAGTACAATTTCTACTACATTTATGGAAACAATTCAAAAGCTACATGGAAACCCAAAGATTATTGTAAGTGACAGAGATCCCATTTTCACTGGAAATTTTTGGACATAATTATTTTCTTGTCTCGGTACTCAGTTAGCTCATAGCTCATCTTATCATCCTCAATCTGATGGGCAAACTGAGATAGTAAACAAATGTTTGGAAGGATATCTTCGTTGCTTTGTATCTGATAAACAGGCACAATGGGTCAAATGGTTTCCTCTGGCTGAATGGTGGTATAACACTTCCTTCCATACAGCAACAAAAATGACCCCATTTATGGCACTTTATGGATATCAGCCACCATCCATCACATCATATTTAAGAGAAAATTCTAAGGTTCAAGCAGTGGAACATCACATCGAGCATCAACAACTCCTCCAACTCTTAAAGGATAACCTTGTGTTGGCGCTGAATAGAATGAAACAACAGGAAGATCAACATCGCAGCGAAAGAAGTTTTGATGTAGGTGATTGGGTATTCCTACGGCTACAACCATATAAACAAATGTCCCTCAAGCAAGCTAAGAAGGATAATAAATTATCACCAAAGTATTATGGTCCATACAAGGTGTTGCAAAAGATTGGTACTATGGCATACAAATTGGAGCTTCCTGCAGCTTCTCGAGTGCACCTAGTTTTCCATGTTTCATGTTTAAATAAGGTTATAGGCGACAAGCTCCCAGTTCAAACAATATTGCCAGAACTTGATGAGGAAGGAAAAATTATATTGGAACCGGAAGCAATCACAGAAACAAGAACTCGACAGCTACGAAATCGATCAATTTCAAAGTATCTCATCAAGTGGAAGAACTTATCCATTGAAGATTCCACATGGGAGGATGAGAATTTTATACAGAAGCATCCAGAACTACTCAAGCGTTGAGGACAACACTTTTTGAAGGAATGGGGCATGTTAGGTCCCTATAATACTAGTGATTACCCCATTACTATTGTAGTTGTATCCTTTATTAAAATTGTTGTGCCCCTATTGTCCCCATATTGTTATTACTGTGCCCCATAGAATCCCTCTATTGTTATTTTTGTGCCTTTATATTATTATTGTTAGGTCGGCTGGGTTATATTGTGACTCCTTAGACTCCTATATAGAAAGGAGGTTTTGTCATTTGAATCATCAAAGAATCATTCATTTGTGTAATGTAAAGGAGGTTGCCCCCTCGAAGAGGCTGAATTCTAAGGCGTTGATCTATCTTTTCTATCTTTTTGTGAGCTGGTTTCATAACACTCTACACATATTCTGTAAAATGTAAAGATGCCTTTCTCTATCCTTTCATTATCCATTTTCTTGAATTTCCCAAGTGTGTTCCCAATATCCTCTATGACCCTGGGATGCCATAAAGGTAGGGGAATATTTGGGAGTCTCACCCAAACCGGCATAGTAGAAACCACCATAGTAGTGGCATCGAATTCTGGGAACCATGGTGTAATGAACAGGCCTGCATTACCCCAAAACCATGGTCCATCATTTAGTACAATGTCCATTTCTTTTTGTGTGTCAAATTGTACAATGAAAAAACCTTTGGAGCATAAATAAATGTCGCAGTTTGGCATCCAAAGGGTTAAAATCCATTGGTGGAGAGCCTCTGGTTTGGGCCAAAACCATTAAATCTACAAATGAAAACCTTTGATTTGAGATTAGAAAACAGAGTGTTTACCTCAGAGTGATTAATATCCATGATAGGATCATTCTCCATTTGTCCAAAAATGTAGGGACCGAGATAATTTTGGATCTATGATCCAGTGCTTTTATGGGGTGGACCTATAGGAAGGGAAGACTTTTCCTTGGTTGCATCCTTGTATGAAGAAGATCCATTTTGTGTCTTGTAGCCTGAAGCACCACCGTACAACCATGATTTAGGATAATAGATGAGTTCCTGTAGATGCCATTATCTTGGATCTATGTACAATCCTATAATTAAATATCTGCATAAATGAGGTTTTGGCACTCAACAAGAATGGAACATTTATTCTCGATACTCTATTTAAGCCATGAATACTGTCAGTAACATTAATACAAAAAGGGGTTGTATTCCCATGTATGATTTTAATACAAATATAGAAGGTAAAAGATTATTTCCGACACAGTTGGATGGCAGACCCCATCCAAGGCGGGGGAGTTTTTGTTTTATACAGTTTTATAGCCCCACAGGGCCCATATTTGTTGACCCTCATAAGTTTAGTCCCACCCATAACCTCGCTAAAAGGAAGTAATGATAGTTCTTTTACGTCCTTCGATTGTTAGAAAACCACAAAATAGGAATAAATACTCATACGGGAGCAAAAACAAGAGGAAAATTCCATACTCCCCGCAGTTCTGATAGTAGCAACCTATGTGTTTGATGGAAAACCCAGAATAAAATTATGGGTTCCTCCCCTATCGCAGTCGCGCCAACACATCTAGGAAAAAGGGTGTGGTAAATCCTTCATTTTGAGAGTGGGTATCAACATAACAAGGAATCCATACAGAAGTAGATTAGCGAGAGCCGCAACTGAGGCTCTCTTCCACCAAATTTGGTGCATCGCAACGAAGAGTAAGATCAGATCCCCCATATGAAATACCACAAGGAATCCAACCTTGGACCAACGTTGGGTTTGGAAATGCCACACCACACCAAAGGTCATCACAACCGACTAGGGCAAAAAATAAATTGTCAATTATGCCTCCTTCTTTCCCGCAACATTAAGAAACCCTAAGAAGGCTCACCATTTCCATCGTGCTCCTCAACCAAGCTATTTTTTGATCTAATCCAAACTATATGTACTTTTACTTGAGTTTAAAGTATTCATTAGAGAACTTTTGAGGTCTAAAATGGATCTCCTAAGAAAAATGCACAACCAAAATAAACTTTATAAGAAACAATAGGATTCAAGATGAAGTCAACCATGGGGGATGATTCACCATTTTTGGGATAAAAAAAGTAAAAAATAATAAATTAATAAAACTACTTTTTCAACTTGTATTTTCAACTTATCTCCCTAAGGTTTACTCAAATTTCGAGTGAGATTACTCGTTGGATGCAAAATTTAATTCCCGATCTAGGGAGTACCCATGTTTCATACTTTAGATGGACCCTGCTACACGAAAAATGAGAAATACATGAAAAAACGTGATTGCAATCACGTTTTTCATGTATTTCTCATTTTTTGTCTAGCAGGGTCCATTTAAAGTATGCAACACGGGTATTGATTGGATGAGGAATTAAATTTTACATCCAACAAGTACTCCCACTCAAAATTTGAGTAAAACCTTAGGGAGATAAGTTGAAAAAATAGTTTTTTCTTTTTTCCCTCTAAAATTGGATGATATAATCTAATCTTATTTTATTATTTCCACTATTATTTTGTAATTTCCTTAGGAGGCCCATTTTAGACCTCAAAATTCCCCTAATGAGAAAAAAGGGTTCTTCTATTGATTCACCCCCCTCTTAGTATAAATATAAATTCCACACAATGATCAATTGGTCTTTGTCCACCTGTTGTAGTTGTTACAACCACCCTCCAAAATTTTTCCCATGCTTTGATTTTGGAGCCTTCCTTCTATCCATGGGAGCTTATCTTCTACTGTCATCAAGTATTCATGGTATGTTAAAGACTTATATTTTTATGCTATGCTTGTGACTCTTTGTTTTGACCTTGATCTAAACTTTTGCAACCACAAGCAAGATTCTGACTTGACCTTACAACATTGTTGGGCTTGCCTCCAAAAATTGCACAATATTGGAAGGCAAGCCAACCTTGCCTCCAGAAACTATGCAATCATTCTTGTCACTTCAACCTTGAGCTTGAAAACTACGCAGTTCTAGATGGAAGCCCAACCTTGTTGATGGAAACTGTGCAAAGCATCCCTTGAGCTTAGAAATTGCGCAATGCACAGAGTCAAGAAGTTAACCCAGTCCTTGGGAATTGTGTGATCCTTCTTGGTAGTATGGATGCAAGTTTCTTGAAAAAAAAAATCATCCCTAGAAAATAGGGATTCACTAATTAGTTTCCCGAAGGTGGCACACTTACTCTTTTTGGAACTTTCTGCGAAGTGTCATTTTTTCCTTGATGTTAGGAATGCATGTCATAAACCTTAATCAGTCTATATCTATTTAATTGATGGCCATAGAGCTCATATGTAAATTTGATCTTGGAGCTCTAGCATTCCCAAGGAGATCAAGGAGCCTTTGATGGAGTTTGTGGTGCTTTTATGGGTGAGTTTTGCTTTTGTCGTATTTTGTTGCTTTTTCTGTCACTTTTTGTCATTTGTCTTCAGTGAGTGTTGTTTCACTTATTTATTTTCATGTTTTCTGGTGTTTTAATGTATATTAGTTTTTTCAAGTGTTGTTTCAGTCCATCGTTTTCCTTTCAAAAGTGTCATATTAGTTCTTTTGTTTTTTCCTATTAGTGGTCATCGTCGTGGTGACTCTTCTTACATGCTTGTTTTTCCTTTTGCATGTTAATCTTCTGAACTTGTTTTGCACTAATATATCCATTACCAGTCAGATATGCACTTCAACATGCACCATCACTCAGATCTTCTGTTGGGTCCCTATAATACTAGTGATTACCCCATTACTATTGTAGTTATACCCTTATTTATATTGTTGTGCCCCTATTACCCCCATATTGTTATTTCTGTGCCCCATAGAATCCCTCTATTGTTATTTTTGTGGCTTTATATTATTATTGTTAGGTCGGCTGGATTATATTGTGACTCCTTAGACTCCTATATATAGAAAGGAGGTTTTGTCATTTGTATCATCCAAGAATTGTTCATTTATGTAATGTAAAGGAGGTTTCCCCCTTGAAGAGGCTGAATTCTAAGGCGTTGATCTATCTTTTCTATCTTTTCTTGAGCTGGTTTCATAACATTTGGTATCAGAGCTTTGGATTCTAGGGTTTCGCTGCTCCAAACAGGTCATCGTGTAATTTTCACTATAACTTTTTTTCTGTGACGTTTCAGAAGTCGCAAAAAAAACCCATTTGAGAAGAAATCGCGCTGAACCTTGGGTCCAATTTCAGAGCTTTTCGCACGATATTTGCGGAGATATGATCTGAGGAAGTTGGTCTTTTTGCAGACTCCTGAATTACATTCAAAACAGGTGACCTTGGGAAAATCGTCATAAATTTCTCTCTGGGGATCGGATTGAAATTTTGTAAGAAGGTACAGAAAGAGGACGGACTGTAGTTTCTTGTGTGCGTGTTTTAGATTCAAAGGTTGAAACAGTGACTCGTGGCACATCGTACAAGTTCGCTCTACTGAACCAGTATAAAAGCAAGTCATTGTGGGAGATTTCACATCTCTTCCTTGGAGAATCCAATTTGGCTCAGACTTGTGGCATTGGAAAGAGGACGCAGAAGGCTACTACAGGTAGAAATTTCAGAACTATATGATTTGAAATTACAGAGATACATCAGATTCAATATCATGCTTCTATAAAGTGAAAAAAGGTGTGTAGTTTTTTTTTTAATTTTTGTGTAAGCTTGGTTTAACAGAATTCAAAGGGCATAGTAAAGCATTATTATCGGTAACTGATGCCCCGAGGAAAGAAAATGAAAACACCTAGTAAGGAACCTGAAAGCTCTAGCATGACTCATGAAGAAGAGGAAGAAATGCTACATGATATATCAAAATTACAAGAACAAGTGCAACAAATGTCACGCTCACAAAAGCTAACAGAAGCTAAGATAAGTGGCGTGGAATCTAAGATAAAGGGCATGGAAGCTAAGATGGATGATTCGAAGACAGATTTGAAGAGAGACATGGCAGATTTGAAGATAGATTTGAAGACAAACATGGAAGAATTGAAGAAGTTGCTACAAGAAAGGGTCACTAATGGTGAAAAGGTAGTAAAGGAAACTCATGATGAGAACAAAAGAAATGTTAATCATGATTCCATAGACGCTAATGTTGGATCGAAGAATCACCATATTCCAAAAATCGATATGAGGAAGTTTGATGGCAAGGATCCCGCCACATGGATATTACAGATGGAGCAATTCTTCGATCTCAATAATGTGCAAAACACACAAAAGGTACGTATGGCAACTGTATATTTGGAACCAAATCAGTTTGTATGGTATCAATGGCTTTGCTCTCGTAAACAATTTATCACTTGGGCAATTTTTACGGAAGAATTGATAGCACATTATGAAGATACAAAAAGCAACACTTTTTTTAGCCAATTGATAAGTCTCAAACAAAAGGGTTCAATAATGGAGCACATTGAGGAGTTCCAAAAATTGAACATAAGGGTAAAAGATATTCCAGAGGAGCATAGGATTGATGTGTTCATAGGGTCTTTAAAGGATAATATCCAACATGATGTTCGCCTTTGGGAACCTGATTCATTAGAGAAGGCATTCAGGTTAGCAAGAAAAATGGAAAGCAAAATTATGGCAACCAGGAAGCATACCACTCACAACTATAAAGACGGAAGTGTTGTTGCCCCTAGTCTTCCACAACCTATAAGGTTGACACCACAACAATTGGAAGAAAAAAGAGCAAAAGGGCTTTGTTACAGTTGTGATAGCAAATACACTAAAGGTCATAAGTGTGCTGAGAAGAAATTATTCTACATAGATTGTGAAGAGGAAGAAGAAAAGGAGCAAGAAAGGTCAAAAGAAGAGGATATACTCCAGGAACAAAGCCTAGATGAAGAACAAATAAATCCGACCATATCTTGTAATGCATTGGCGGGAATTACCACTCCTCAAACCATCAAGATAGAAGGACAAATCAAGAAGAAAAAGGTAATAGTGTTGATTGATTCAGGAAGCACCCACAATTTTATTCATTGTAGGGTAGCAAAAGAATTGAATTGCTTCCTATATCCAGCACCAGAGTGTCAAGTGATGATTGCAAATGGAGGAACAATAAATTGCTCTGGAAAGTGCCATAATATCAAGCTATCCATGGGAGAATATGTATTGACTAGCCCAATGCTTTCCATTCCAATGGGAGGTGCTGATGTTGTACTAGGAGTCCAATGGCTACAATCCTTGGGTACAATAGCTTTTAATTTTCAAGAACTTTTCATCAAATTTTCTATGGAAGGAAAGGAAGTTGAATTAAGGGGTATTGCAGGGAAACCAGGAAAGATAATCAGCTCTAATGGTATGACAAAGCTTCTAAAAAAGGAGCAAAGAGGTGTAATTGCACAATTATGTTCGCTAGATGTTTCCACATTGGAATCATCTATTTCTCCAGATCTCCAAAAAGTCCTGGACAATCATTCCAAGGTATTTGAGACTCCCAAAGGTCTCCCACCTATGCGTGATCATGATCATGCTATTCATCTGATTCCAGGAAGTGTTCCTCCAAACATCAGGCCGTACAGATATCCCTATGTCCAAAAAAGTGAAATTGAACGTATGGTTGCAGAAATGCTAGAGGCTGGTATAATTCAACCGAGTCAAAGTTCTTTCTCAGCTCCAGTAGTATTGGTGCACAAGAAGGATGGATCATGGCGCATGTGTCCGGATTATAGGGAGCTCAACAAGCTCACTATTAAAGATAAGTTCCCCATTCCTGTCATTGATGAATTACTGGATGAATTGCATGGATCAATTTACTTCACCAAGTTGGATCTTCGTTCGGGATATCATCAAATCAGAATGAAGATTGAAGACATTCCGAAAACGGCATTTAGAACTCATGAGGGTCATTATGAATTTTTGGTCATGCCTTTTGGCCTTACCAATGCACCTTCAACATTTCAAGGTTTGATGAATTCAATTTTCAAACCATTCCTTAGAAAATTTGTGTTAGTATTTTTTGATGATATACTAATCTACAGCAAGTCTTGGAAGGATCATGTTGAACATGTTGACAGGGTGCTACAACTATTGGAGGAGAAACAATTATATGCAAAAAGATCCAAATGTTTCTTTGGAGTCCAGGAGGTGGAATATTTGGGTCATATTGTATCTCATGAAGGAGTTAAGGTAGACCCTAGCAAAATTAAAGCCATTAAGGAATGGAAAATCCCCACATCCATAAAGCATCTGCGAGGATTTCTTGGGTTGACAGGGTATTATCGCAAGTTTGTTAAGAATTATGGGAGAATAGCAGCACCTCTAACAACATTATTGAAGAAAGATTCATTTTCATGGACTCCGGAAGCAACAAAGGCCTTTGAACATCTTAAAGAGGCAATGTGCCAAGCACCGGTCTTAGCTACACCGGACTTCACAAAAACCTTTATTGTGGAATGTGATGCTTCAGGAAATGGAATTGGTGCTGTTCTAATGCAAGATGAAAGACCCATTGCTTTTGAAAGTCGTCCAATCAAGGGAAAGTTTTTAAGCAAAGCTATTTATGAGAAGGAAATGTTGGCAATACTCCATGCACTTAAGAAATGGCGACCCTACCTAATGGGAAGACACTTCAAGGTAAAAACGGATCATGATAGCCTTAAATACTTTTTAGAACAAAGATTATCCTCTGAAGAGCAACAAAAGTGGGTCACAAAGATGTTGGGTTATGACTTTGAAATCATCTACAAAAAAGGGAAGCAAAATGTGGTGGCAGATGCACTCTCAAGAAAGGATGAGGATGTGGAAGCATTGTTGTGTGCCATTTCTATTATCCAACCAGATTGGATAAACGAAGCAAGGGAGGAATGGAAGAATGACGAAGAAGTGTGGGCACTTATTCGAAAGCTACAACAAGATTCCAGTACTTCTGATACATTTAGCTGGAAAAATGATTCGTTATGGTACAAAGATCGCTTATACCTCTGTAAGAATTCCCAGCTAAAACAAAAGATTCTTATGGAATTGCACACTTCTCCCTTAGGAGGGCACTCAGGATTTTTAAAAACTTACCACAGGGTTAAGAAGGAATTTTTTTGGGATGGCCTTAAATCAGATATTCAAAAGTTTGTGGCGGAATGTTTGGTTTGCCAACAAAATAAAGTTGAAACAATTAAGACACCGGGTCTATTACAACCTTTATCCATTCCAAGCCAACGTTGGGAGGAGGTTTCAATGGATTTTATCACAGGTTTACCCAAGTCTGAGGGAAAGAGTGTCATCATGGTGGTAGTTGACAGACTTACCAAGTATGCACACTTTTGTGCATTATCACATCCATTTAAAGCCAGTACAGTTTCTACTGCATTTATGGAAACAGTTCAAAAGCTACATGGAAACCCAAAGATTATTGTAAGTGACAGAGATCCCATTTTCACTGGAAATTTTTGGACAGAATTATTTTCTTGTCTTGGTACTCAGTTAGCTCATAGCTCATCTTATCATCCTCAATCTGATGGGCAAACTGAGATAGTAAACAAATGTTTGGAAGGATATCTTCGTTGCTTTGTATCTGATAAACAGACACAATGGGTCAAATGGTTGCCTCTGGCTGAATGGTGGTATAACACTTCCTTCCATACAGCAACAAAAATGACCCCATTTATGGCACTTTATGGGTATCAACCACCATCCATCACATCATATTTAAGAGAAAATTCTAAGGTTCAGGCAGTGGAACATCACATCGAACATCAACAACAAGTCCTCCAACTCTTAAAGGATAACCTCGTGTTGGCACAAAATAGAATGAAACAACAGGCAGATCAACATCGCAGTGAAAGAAGTTTTGATGTAGGTGATTGGGTATTCCTACGGCTACAACCATATAAGCAAATGTCCCTAAAGCAAGCTAAGAAGGATAATAAATTATCACCAAAGTATTATGGTCCGTACAAGGTGTTGCAAAAGATTGGTACTATGGCATACAAATTGGAGCTTCCTGCAGCTTCTCGATTGCACCCAGTTTTCCATGTTTCATGTTTAAAGAAGGTTATAGGTGACAAGCTCCCAATTCAAACAATATTGCCAGAACTTGACGAGGAAGGAAAAATTATATTGGAACCGGAAGCAGTCACAGAAACAAGAACTCGACAGCTACGAAATCGATCAATTTCAGAGTATCTTATCAAGTGGAAGAACTTATCCGCTGAAGATTCCACATGGGAGGATGAGAATTTTATGCAGAAGTATCCAGAACTACTCAAGCGTTGAGGACAACACTTTTTTGAAGGAGAGGGGCATGTTGGGTCCCTATAATACTAGTGATTACCCCATTACTATTGTAGTTATACCCTTATTTATATTGTTGTGCCCCTATTACCCCCATATTGTTATTTCTGTGCCCCATAGAATCCCTCTATTGTTATTTTTGTGGCTTTATATTATTATTGTTAGGTCGGCTGGATTATATTGTGACTCCTTAGACTCCTATATATAGAAAGGAGGTTTTTTCATTTGTATCATCCAAGAATTGTTCATTTATGTAATGTAAAGGAGGTTTCCCCCTCGAAGAGGCTGAATTCTAAGGCGTTGATCTATCTTTTCTTGAGCTGGTTTCATAACATCTTCTTGTTTCTCACACTCTCACTAGGTATATTTGCTCATCCCTTCGCTAGTTTTCACCCTGTCTAACTCGACATTGTGAAAGTTTGAGGCTCAAACTCTTAGCTTGGCCTTTGATACTATGCAATGCACAATACAAGTTGACCCAATTATGAATTTCACAGTTCGAGGGCTCAGGCCTTCCCCCTTGTCCACTAAGACTGCGCTCTCCCACAGTCTGCCTAGGCTAGACTGCACGTTGCGTAGTCTCTAGCCTCAATCTGCATCACTAGTTGTTTAAGGATCAAGATCTCAGCTTGACCTTTGATACAAGACAAGATCTCTCAGGAGGGCCTATCAGTTGTTGATAATCCTATGTTGCGAAATCTACGGTCAATAGAGCACCGAGACCTTCCTAGAAGGGTGGGCTTTCTTATTGGACCGGGTTGTGAATGAAGGTAAACCATTCAACTGGTCATATTTTTTGGCTCAGTAGTTGCAGATCCATGTATCTCATGCCCTAATCTGATAATCACCCTATGAGTGACCTCAGTAAAGATTTATTGAATAAAGGTATTACAGACTCATGTGCTGGTGTGTGTGTGTCTATGTTATTTAAGCAACGGATTGATTAGATTGCAAATACACAGACACTAGAAATGGAAAGACAGTAGAGAAATATAGTAAGAAAATACAAGAACACAAGAAATTAATAAGGAGTTCACCCTATCCTCCAGGGCTACATCTCCGGTCCAGCTCTCAGTGGTGGCCTTATTTTATTGTGTCTTAAGCAGAGAATTACAATGTAGGAGCTCAATATGAGTCACCTGAAAAAGGTTTGCTTCGCATGGTGGTTCTTGGATTCCCCAAGCCACTGGAGAGCATAGACTCTGTTACCTACCAGCTCTTTGACCTCTCTAGTCTGACAAATCCTCTCGGGGATGGCTTGAATCTCTCAAGCTCTCTGGTGCTCGATGTTGCCTTTGGTTAGCTCGACCCTCTGTCTTCTTCTACTTTTGCTTCATTGTCTTCTTTGCTTCTCTATTTTCTATATCTCTGTGTTCCATCCTCCTCTCAGAGTTCTAGTTCCACTTCTCCGTATGTCTTCTCTCTCTGTTCATGGCTTTAAGGCCATTCGTTCCCATGTCTGTTCAATTCCTCGTCCACCTCCATCGAATCACCTTCTACAGCTGTGCTTGGAATTCCCTGTTCAGCGTCATCATCAGGCTCACAAGGAGTGGCCACATGTCCTCCTGTAACGGCACCAGCCTGCTTCGTCGGTTCATTTCTTCGGTTACATCATGGAATGAGTCTTCCTCCACTGTGGCAGTCAAAGCGGACCTCAAATCCTTCTAAATCGTGGCTTATTCCCTCGTTAAATCCAGTCTGGTCATCGGGCACAATGTCAACCATCCGATCTAGATCCCCCAGATCCAACACCATCCACACATTTCGCGTGGTTGACTTGCTCGATCGTTAGCATGCGATGAGCAGTGGTTTTCTCTCTCCTCCGCTTGCCACACATCGATCGCTGAGTGGGATCGCTCCGCTTCTGTCCAAAATCGCTTACCGTTCAAGGAGCCCCTGATCAATACTACCGGTTTCGGAGGGGTCCCTCCTTTAGCTTTTAGCTCTTCTGCCTTTTTCCCTACGGTTCTCCGGCTCCCTACACGACCGAATGCTCTGGGCTTCCCCATTTCGAGCCTTTTCGATCAGGGATGCACATCAAAATCCACCTTCGTTTCCCGATCCGGGTCTCCCAAGGGCTAATTTGGCCTCCCGCACAATCTCCATGGGCCTCGATCAATGCGCTTTGACCGAGGTCCTCGTCGTTCCACGCTGGCTGCCACTGCCACTGGTTCAAGGGTGTTTTTTATCGTTGTTCTGATTTCTTTGATGTTCGTCCCAACCTAATACAGTCATGGTTCCTTTGACAGTTCTTTATGGATCCAATTCAGATCACGACCTTCCCACTGAAAAAGCTTTTGGACCACCAAAAGTTGGTTTTGAAGCATCGACTAAGTGAGGATATTGTTTTCTCACTTGTCCAATCTCAATCCACTTTGCACTGCTCAGCTTTGAACCTTTGAGCCCAATCCTAAGGTCCTCACCTGCTTGTCCAGCACTGCATCTTCCTGCAATTCATTAAGATATTCAGGTAGCAGGTCATCAATAGAAGGTAATTGACTTTGCTCTTCAGTGTCCTCAATCATTGAAAGTTCAAACAATCTCAAGCAATCTGCATTTACAACTAAGTAGATGTGCATGTAAGCTGGTAATTCAAGGCAAAAAGCATTTTCACCAATCTTCTCAAGTATCCTAAAGGGTCCATACCTGATAGGATTTAGCTTTTTACCTTCACCTTGCATCCTGTCCTTGCTGATATACAACCAAACCTAGTCACCAACTTGAAAACTATGCTCCATCTGATGCTTGTCATGCCTAGCCTTGTACTTGGCTTGGCTATTTTCCAGCTGTTCCTGTACTGCTTGGTGGATCTCTTGGATCTGTTCAATGAACCTAGTTGCCTTGTCCACATCACTGTGTCCATCAACCATGGTATCTTTACCAAAGACAAAATCCAAAGGAGACCTTGGTGTGAAACCAAAACAGGTCTCAAAAGGAGATCTCTGTGTAGAGTAATGCTTTGCTCTATTGTAAGCATGCTGCACATAACACAAGTGTTCACCCATAGCTTAGGATGTTTTTTGCAATATCCTCTTAGTAACTAGATCATTTTCATGTTAATCATTGTTGTCTGGCCATTAGTTTGTGGATGAAAAGCTGCGCTTTTCTTCAGTTTGGTGTCCATCAGTTCTCACAGACTGGACCAAAAATTCTCCACAAATCGGGTGTCTCGATCAGATACAATGGAAGTGGGTAATCCAAAATGAACACATACATGTTCAAAGAACAATTTTGCTGTCTGTTCAGTTGTAATCTATTTATTATAGGGTATCAAAATACACATTTTTCTGAACCTATCCACAACAATATATAGATAATCATGACCTTTCCTAGATTTAGGCAGGCGTCCAACAAAATCCATGGAAACACTTTCCCAAGGGTGAGAAGGAACTGGAAATGGAGTGTACAAGCCTAGTTTTCTATTGTTAGGCTTGCTTTTAGCACACATAGCACATCCTCTTACATATCTAGAAAATAACAAAATCTTTGCAGCTGTGCAACTATTTTACTTACCCCAAAGTGACTTGATATCAGAGAAGTGTGTGCTTCCCTAATTATCTTTATCCTCTCAGTTTGTGGAATGCAGAGTTTCCCACAATGATATAAGAGTCGGTCCTTCATGTGATAGTCCAATTCTTATACTCTTTTGCCTTGAATCAAAGTTACATATACATCTTTAAAGTCCATATCTTTAGCATATTGTTCAATGTAGCTTTCATGTGGTACAAAATTATGCTTAAGTATGGTAGATGCATTTATAATGGGTATAGATAACATGTCTGCAACTTTGTTATGTATGCCCTTTTTATATCTGATGACTAAATGAAACTGTTGTAGAAAAACCATCCATCTGTAATGTCTTGATTGCTGCAACTTAGTTTGGGAGTGTAGATATTGAAGTGGTTGATGATTAGTATGTATTACTATCTCTTTGCCCATTAAGTAATGTTTCCACTTTTTCACACTATGAACTAATGCATACAATTCTTTATCATATGTAGGATAGTTAACTATTGAGTCAACACTACTCCCATGGCATAGTCACCGACATCAATTTGGATCTCAAATGGTCTTTGTAGATCAGGCAGTGCTAGTACAGGTGCTGTACTAATCTTTTCTTTCAAGGTGTCGAAGGCTTTATAATGTTTGCCTCCCCACTGAAACACCTTGTTCAATCCTGTTAAAGCATGTAAGGGAGCTGCAATTGAGGAGAAGTTAGAAATGAACTTCCTACAATATTGTGCTGCTCCTAAGAAGCTTCTTACTTCTGTAGCAGACTTGGGTTAGGCCAGTTTACAAGGACTGCCACTTTAAAGGGACCTGTTTTCAATTCACCTCCCCCTACTATATGACCCAAGTAGTTTAGAGATGTTTTGCCAAATTCACATTTTGAGAGTTTAACATAATTTTTTTCTCTTTTAAAAACATCTAGTGTCTGCTTAACATGATTTAAATCTTCTTCCCACGTTTTACTAAAAATCAGAATGTCATCCAGGTACACAATAACAAAATCATCAAGAAAAGGTCTGAGTACATCATTCATTAATCTCATGAAAGTAGCAAGAGCATTAGTCAAGCCAAAAGGCATAACTAGCCATTCATACAATCCCTACTTTGTTTTGAAAGCAGTCTTCCATGCATCTTGCTTTGCAACCTTGACCTGATGGTATCCACTATGCAAATCCAGCTTGGTGAAATAAACAACTTCCTTCAATTGATCTAAAATATCATCTATGCGAGGAAGGGGATAACGATTTTTTATTTTTATCTTATTCATTGCTTAGTAGTCAATGCACAATCTCCACGAGCCATCTTTCTTTCTCACCAAAATGATTGGTGACCCACATGGTGATGTGCTAGGCCTGATGAACCTTTCTTGAGCAACTCCTGCACCTGCTTCTTGATTTTAGCATTCTCTAAAGCAGACAACCTTTTATACCTATGGCTACAATAATTGTTTCATCTCCTGAGTCTGACCCCAAATATTTCTGAATAGCTGCAGCAGTCTTCTTCTTCTTGCTCTCAGACTTCTTAGGCCTCAGCTCTCGATGCAGAATCCAACAATGCTCATCATCATGCCCATCCTTTTTACAGTGAGTGCATGAAGCTTTGCTTTTCTATGCAGTGTTAGCCTTACTTGCTTTCCACTTCTGCTTTCTTTTCTCCTTGCTCTTGCTTGCAGTGGGTTGGGATGGTCCCCCAACTTCTGGATTTCCATTATTTCCTCTAGCTTCTAGATGAGTAGCTTGTACAGATATCTCATCTATACTAGTGGGATTAAACATGAGGATGGTATGCCTCATGTAGCTGTGTAGACTACCAATGTACTTCAAAAGAGCCTCTGGTGAGTCTAATGAGATACCCAACATCAATGCTCTCTTTCTAAATTCTTGAGTATACCCTTGGACACTTTGCCCTTTCAACTATCGAAGAGTTTTCCAACTCATCATGGCTTGTTGCATGTAGGCCAATGGATAGAACTACTTTTTAATTGCAGAAACAAATTCACTCCAGACAAAGATGGTCTTACCATGTCTTTTCATATCAACTTGGGTTCTTCCTTCCCACCAAACCAAGGTAGTGCCTCCTAGGCGTAGGCTTGCCAACCGAATCTTACTCTTGTCTGAGTCTATGTTTAGTACCCTGCAATACACATCAATTCGTCTAATCCAATTGTCCAACCTTTCAGCATTTAACTCTCCATCATATATAGGCAAATCAAATTTAACATCTAGCATGATCAAAGATGATTTCTTATTATGCACAGGGCTATTAGGAGATGTGAGAAATCTTTCCTCTTTCCCTTTTCCTTTAGTGTGGTCCTAGAAGTGAGACTCATCTTCTTCTTTATCTTGTTTAGAACCTGAGGAGTATTCAACCTTATGCTTTCTAAAGTCCTTATACATTTCTTCTACCATAGACTTTATAGGTAGGAAACTTTCTATGAATTGAGGGTCTGGCCCCACAGAACCTTCCTCTGACATTGTCTTTCGAGGATAGATTCTCCCAATTTCAGGATTAGTTTCCACCAACTCTCCTTATCCTAACTTGAGCTTTGATCTAGTGAGCATTCAACAACTAAACCAACATAAGTTTGTCTAACCTTATAGCCTAAAGCTCTGATACCACTTGATCTGATAATCACCCTATGAGTGACCTCAGTAAAGATTTATTGAATAAATGTATTGCAGACTCATGTGTTGGTGTGTGTGTCTATGTTATTTAAGCAACGGATCGATCAGATTGAAAATACACACACACTAGAAATGGAAAGACAACAGAGAAATACAGTAAGCAAATACAAGAACACAAGAAATTAATAAGGAGTTCACCCTATCCTCCAGGGCTACATCTCCGGTCCAGCTCTTAGTGGTGGCCTTATTTTATTGTGTCTTAAGCAGATAATTACAATGCAGGAGCTCAATATGAGTCACCTGAAACAGATTTTCTTGGCAGGGTGGTTCTTGGATTCCCCAAGCCACTGGAGTGCACAGACTTTGTTGCCTACCAGCTCTTTGACCTCTCTAGTCTGACAGATCCTCTCAGGGATGGCTTGAATCTCTCAAGCTCTTTGGTGCTTGACGCTGCCTTTGGTCAGCTCGTCCCTCTGTCTTCTTCTGCTTTTGCTTCACTGTCTTCTTTGCTTCTCTGTTTTCTGTCTCTTTGTGTTCCGTCCTCCTCTCGGGGTTCTGGTTCCACTTCTCCATATGTCTTCTATCTTCGTTCATGGATTTAAGGCCATTCGTTTCTATGTCTATTCAGTTCCTCGTCCACCTCGGTCAAATCACCTTCTATAGCTGCACTTGGAGTTCCCTATTAACATCATCATCAGGCTCACAGGGAGTGGCCACATGTCCTCTTGTAATGGCGCCAGCCTGCTTTGTCGATTCATTTCTTCAGTTACGTCGTGGAATGAGTCTTCCTCCACCATGGCGATCAAAGCATACCTCAAATCCTTCTAAATCACGACTTATTCCCTCGTTAAATCTAGTCAAGTCATCGGGCGCAATGTCAATCGTCCGATCTAGATCCCCTAGATCCAATGCCATCCACTCATTTCGCGCGGTTGACTTGCTCGACCGTTAGCGTGCGATGAGTGGCGGTTTTCTCTCTCCTCCGCTCACCACACATCGATCACTGAGTGGGATTGCTCCGCTTCCATCCAAAACCGCTTACCGTTCAAGGACCCCCCGATTAATACCGTCGGTTTCGGATCAGGTCTCACCTTTAGCTTTTATCCCTTCTGCCTTTTGCCCTACGGTTCTCCGGCTCCCTACGCGACCGAGTGCTCGAGGCTTCCCCATTTCGAGCCTTTTCGCCCAGTGATGCATGATTAGCGACATCAAAATCCACCTCCGTTTCCAAATCTAAGCCCCCCAGGGGCTAATTCAGCCTCCCGAACAATCTCTATGGGCCTCGGTCAACACGCTTTGACCGAGGTCCTCGTCGTTCCATGTTGGTTGCCACTGCCACTGGTTCAGGGGTGTTTTTGATCGTTGTTCTGATTTCTTTGATGTTCGTCTCGACCTGATACAGTCATGGTTCCTTTGACAGTTCTTTATGGATCCAATTTGGATCATGCCCTTAGTCCTCCTAAGGGTGGGCAAGCTAGATTCTATATGTCTGAATATCTACTAGATGCATTTTCCTTACACAATGCATTCCCCGACATGAATTAGACTTGGACACCACAGTAGCCTACCGTGTATGTTTATTGCAAGTTGCTTTCAGAGTGTAGCCATAACGGAGTACTGGAGAATACAACTGATCACTTCCTCACTTCATTGTATAAGATGATCTTTGAGGAAGAGCCACCTTGCATGTCACATGGGGAAATGGAAGCAGTATTGCAGATAACATATTGGTTTTCCTCAATGAATGGCACTTTCCTTAGGGTATTCAGTGGGCAGAAGTTGCTACATATTCGGTGGGCAGAAATTGCTAATCATGCAAGAATTTGCATATCATCTCTCCAGAGTGTTGTCAGCATCTCTGCATAGGAAGAATAAAGCACCTTGGCCAACTCTTCCTATGCAAAACAAATTATATGAGATTAAGAAATTGAAAGTGGATACAAAAGAGAAGGCGATAGATAAATTTTCTTTTTGTACTCGAGATTTCAATATGTATGATCCGAGGGGTATTTTCAAAGACCATTGTGTAAGGATCCATTTTCAGTGGCTAAGCGGGACCTTTCACTGGTTGGAGGATGAATGGAGGAATTGTTACAATGCCTCCAAGTCCCACCAATCGATCAATTTTGTAGGAACTTCACATATTACTTTGAAAAAGGAGGCTACTCTAAAGGAAGTGCCAATATAAGTACACAACCTAGTTCACAAGAATGGAAAGAGGAAGGTTGTGCACAATCCAAGGGGAGAATGAAGCCGCAAGATGAAAGAAAGTCCAGCCATAATGAGAGCGGTTGTATCAGCAGAGAAGAAGAGGAAACAAAGGGTGCAGGAAGTAGAACAAAATCAGAGGGAAGAATAGGAGAATAAGAGGAAAAAATAAGAAGAGAAGAAGAAGCAAGAAGAAGAAGAAAGGTAAAGAACATAGGAAATAATAGAAGAAACATCACAAAGATAAGTTGAAGAGCTAGAACATAACTAACAATCATAGGGGAGGAGAAAACAAATGCAGGACAAGGAGATTTCTGAAGAGATAGAAGAGTTGATCAAAATTCAAGACATGTAGCAACTAGAGCAGTAGAACCAATATGTTGACCCAACGTCAAGTACATAATAGGTCACCATTTAGTATCCCCATCCTCTAATAGAGAAAGATCCAAGTGAGGAAGAGGATATTGTTCCTCTCGGCGGTGGTATGGTGATGGATACATACAATCTGACCTATGACGAGCTTTAGAAAAAGATGGTACAAGCAAGGAAGAAACATTTTCTGGAACCTCGCATCTCTTGCATTCATCATAGAAAGGGTGATCGTGACAGACACCAGAAGAAATCTAGATGTCGCTACTACAACCAACTTGGAATTCGTAGGTGCTTCAAATTCAACTATAGACTATTTTTTCGTCGAGAAAAAACAATTGGCAAAGAACTTGCAGGCTTCTAAGAAAGAGGTAGAATAACTCTGAGCAGAGGTACAGAACGCAGCTTCCGCACAAGTCCATCTACAAGAACTGAAGGCATCGATACTCAGTTAAGTATCGACACTCAGAGAGACCATGCGAAGTCTTTGTGATGAGCTTGTTACCGTGCATAAGGAAGTTTTCCACTTGCATGGGCTTGTAGAAGCAGTGTAAATATTTTGTCAAAAATATCAAGAATGTACAAGTTTTCATCGCTGCCATGCAAGAATGGTAAATGCAATACAAAAGGGCACTACTTGAATTGGGAAAGAAAACAAAGCGACAAGCAAATTTGGAGAAAGCAAGAGTTCGAATATTGATCCATAATAACAAATAGCTCGCCTCATCCATTGGTAGCATCCAGGCCTCGTATTTACAGTTATACAAAAGCCTAGACTTCTTGGTGAAGTCTCATAGGATCCCATTAGTTTTTTTACTCACAGAGATCAAGCACAGGAACCAGGTCAGGTAGGAGATAGATGATTACTTGGAACAATGGAGATAGGTAACAATAAAAGAAGATCTTGAAGTAAATAGGCAGAAGTAAACAGGAAGAGTATGCACAAGTACATTGGTGGCCCTGTCCAAATCAACACGATGTTGCTTATGCTCAAGAAGGAAACACAAACCAATTCCAAGTCAGTGTACATGGATGCCATGGAGGATAGAGTCTGCTTCTATCCAAACATGATCGCGCATTTTGGGGACATGATCATTTAGTACAAAGCTTGGCACTACTATGTCACCGAGAGACATCAAGTGGAAGTTGTTGAGTTGGATTTTTCCCAAACTCAAGCATGATATGTTTTGTCTTATTAGGTTGTCTAGTTGCTTCTACCCAATTTTGTCTTATATGGGTACGAGTGTAAATTGTAATATTATTTTGTAATTGATTTGTGAGTGGAATTCCAAGTGTCAATATTGGAATGTGAAGAGTCACAATGTAATGTATTGAGTCATTTTGTAAATAAGTTAAAGAGTCACGAGGGAAGTCCAAAAGTCACAAAGGGGAGTTGAAGAGTCACCCCCTCTTGTTATAAATATACCCTCATAACTCATGTAAAGGGATTTTTGGAGCCAAGATTTTGGCTAGGAGTAAGCTTAGAATCAAGAGCTTGGGAGTTTATGAGAGCCTTGGCTTCTATGTAGCGTAGAGGAAGTATCTTTCTTTGGAGAAGATGTTGACTTCATGTTACACTATTGGGTCTAGTGGTCCATCAGTGGTATATGTATGAATGGAACTTTCACTTAATAAAAGCTCAGAGCTTACACGTTTTCATGCATATGTTGTGAATATAGTAGGACTATTCTTCTTATGTTTGCAATGTATGTTATTTGACTTACACTTATGCTTATGAACAATTTAGTTTGCATTGGTATGAATCTTGTTGAATGTGTGATGTTGTTTAATTCCATCACCGTTAACTTCTGAACTATTTTGCATATTATTTTGTGATGTCTTTATGTGTTATGAAACCAGCTCAAGAAAAAGATAGAAAAGATAGATCAACGCCTTAGAATTCAGCCTCTTCGAGGGGAAACCTCCTTTACATTACATAAATGAAAAATTCTTGGATGATACAAATGACAAGACCTCCTTTCTATATATAGGAGTCTAAGGAGTCATAATATAATCAAAGTCGATATAACAATAATAATGTAAGGGCACAATAATAACAATAGTGGGCTTCTATGGGGCACAATAGTAACAATATGGGGACTACATGGGTACAAAAATATAATAAGGGTGTTGTACTAATAACAATAAGGGGTTACACTAGTAGTATAGGGGCCTAACATGCCCTTCTCCTTCAAAAAGTGTTGTCCTCAACGCTTGAGTAGTTCTTGATGCTTTTGTAGAATATTCTTGTCCTCCCATGTGGAATCTTCAGCGGGTAAGTTCTTCCACTTGATGAGATACTCTGAAATTGATTGATTTCGTAGCTGTCAGGTTCTTGTTTCTGTGACTGCTCCAGGTTCCAATATGATTTTTCCTTCCTCTTCAAGTTCTGGCAATATTGTTTGAATTGGGATCTTCTGTAACTTTTGAATGAGTGGCCACATTTCTTCATTCTTCTTCCATTCATCCCTTGCTTTGTTTATCTAATCTGGTTGGATAATAGAAATAACACAAAACAATGCTTCCACATCCTCATCCTTTCTTGAGAGTGCATCTGTAACAAAATTTTGCTTCCCTTTTCTATAGATGATGTCAAACTCATAACCCAATATATTTGTGACCCATTTTTTCTGTTCTTCTATAGATAATATTTGTTCTAAAAAGCATTTAATACTATCATGATCCATTTTTACCTTGAAGTGTCTTCCCATAGGGTAAGGTCTCCATTTCTTAAGTGCATGTAGAATTTCCAACATTTCCTTCTCATAAATAGCTTGCTTGAGATGTAGCCGTAAAAATACCCAATCACCTACATCAAAAAAATTTTCACTGCGATGTTGATCTACCAGTTGGTTCATTCGATTCTACACCAAAGTGGCATTGTCCTTTAAAAGTTGGAGAACTTGTTGTTGATGCTCGATGTGATATTTCACTGCTTGAACTTTTTTCTTCTTGATATGTCCTTCTAGCTTTAGGGTTTGAGGAGTGGTAATTTCTTCCAATTCTTTACAAGATATGGTCGGATTCATTTCTTGATGCTCGTTGTGATCTTTCACTTCTTGAACATTTTTCTTCTTGACATGCCCTTCTATCTTAATAATTTTAGGAGTGGTAATTCCGGCCAATGCATTACAAGATATGGTTGGATTAATTTCTTCCTTCTCGATGTGATCTTTCACTTCTTGAACCTTTTTCTTCTTGATATGTCCTTCTATCTTGAGAGTTTGAGGAGTGGTAATTCTTGCCAATTCTTTACAAGATATGGTCGGATTCATTTCTTCTTTCTCTGGGGTTGGTTCCTAGTGTATATACTCTTCTTTTGATGTTTCTTGATCCTTTTCTTCCTCCTCTTCATAATCTATGTAAAATAATTTCTTCTCAACACACTTATGACCTATAGTGCATTTGCTATCACAATTGTAATAAAGCCCTTTTTCTCTTTTTTCTTCCAATTGTTGTGGTGTCACCTTTGTAGGTTGTGGAAGGCTAGGAGAAGAAAAACTTCCATAATTATAATCTTGAGTGGTTGGATTCCTTCTTTCCATAATTTTGCTTTCAATTTTTCTTGCTCACTTGAATGCCTTCTCCAATGAATCAGATTCCCAAAGACGAAGCTCATGTTGAATGTTATCCTTTAAAGTACTTATGAAGACATCAATCCTTTGCTTCTATAGAATATCATTTACCCTTATATTCAATTTTTGAAAGTCCTCAATGTGTTCTTCCATTGAGCACTTTTGTTTGAGATTTATCAATTAGCTAAACAAGGTGTTTCTCTTTGTATCCTCATAATGTGCATCATTTCCTCCGTGAAAATTGACCACATAACAAGCGGTTTACGAGAACAAAGCCCTTTATACCATAAAAATTGATCCGGTTCTAAATATAAAGATGCAATACATACCTTTTGTAACAGTGGCACACCATGTAGATCAAAATATTTCTCCATCTGTAGTATCCAATTTATCAGATCCTTGCCATCAAACCTCCTCATCTCACTTTTTCTTGATTTTAGGAGCTCGATCTTGAAACAGATGTAACTCTGTAATTTTGGATCTTCTAGTTCTGAAATTGCGGTAGTCCTCTGTGTCCTATTTTCAATGCCACCAATCTGATCCAAATTGGATTCTCCAAGGAAGAGTTATGCCAAATCTCCCACAGTGACCTGATTATAGACTAGTTCAGTAGAGCGAACTTGTACGACATGCCACATGTCCCTGTTTCGACCTTTGGCTCTAAAAAATATATACAAGAAACTATAGTCCGTCCTCTTTCTGTACCTTCTTACGAAACTTCAATCCAATGCTCAGAGAGAAAGTTATGACGATTTTCCCCAGGTCACCTGTTTGGAATGTAATTCAGGAGTCTGCAAAAAGACCAACTTCCTCAGATCATATCTCCGAAAATATAGCGCGAAAAGCTCTGAAATTTGGACCCAAGGTTCAGTGCGATTTCATCTCAAATGGGGTTTTTTTTTTTCGCTTCTGAAACGTCGTAGAAAAAAAGCTATAGTGAAAATGCCACGATGACCTATTTGGAGCAGTGAAATCCTAGAATCCGAAGCTCTAATACCAAATGTTATGAAACCAGCTCAAGAAAAAGATAGAAAAGATAGATCAACGCCTTAGAATTCAGCCTCTTCGAGGGGGAAACCTCCTTTACATTACATAAATGAACAATTCTTGGATGATACAAATGACAAGACCTCCTTTCTATATATAGGAGTCTAAGGAGTCATAATATAATCAAAGCCGACATAACAATAATAATGTAAGGGCACAATAATAAAAATAGTGGGCTTCTATGGGGCACAATAGTAACAATATGGGGACTACATGGGTACAAAAATATAATAAGGGGGTTGTACTAATAACAATAAGGGGTTACACTAGTAGCATAGGGGCCTAACATTATGCTCGTGTGTTCCTTTCAAGTTGCGTACTATTACAAGCTTCTAAGGGACTCACTCATTTTCCTTTCTTGTGTTAGAACATCCAATGTGCATTTCACTTGAATTTCTGCAAAGTCACACACTTTTTCCCACCAAAGTCACCATACATCACTCTATGCATTATTGCAACCAAGGCACATAATTAAGACCCACTGCATCAATAACTAGATCATATTCCGGATGGGACTCCTACACCAAACAATGTGAGGTCTAATTGGGACTTCATATCGGGGAGATCCCTTGAATGTTGGTGGGTCCAGCATTGTCAACACCACCAAAATATCTTCCACTTTGAGCTTCAACATTGAAAATTTTCCCAATGAATTTATCTATCTCTATCTTTGAACTGGTCTACATTTCCTTTCAGCACAAGAATTGATACCACAAATATCCTCCTATAAGAATGTTTACATAGGCCCAAGCCAAAACCCTTAGCCACCAAGGTGTCTTGTTGAAGCCAAATTTATCTAATTCCAAATGTTTGGTTTGACTGTGTATAATTAATTGTTACAAATAGATTATTAATAAAAACAAAAAAGATACAATGGAACACACACATTTCAACACAAATATTTTATCCTATAAATCATAACTAAGAAAACCATAAACATTTTTCAGTATATTATATCCTTACAATGTTCAATACAATCTATCTATATATATATATAGATATATATATATATATATATATATATATATATATATATATATATATATAGATATATATATATAGGTCCATGACATTCTTAAATCCCCAATCCATTAACCCTAGATTAAAATACAATCATAGTTCCTTAACTAGATTATAAAACCATAGGCTAAATCATCATGTGCCAAAAAATTCTAGAAGAAAACACTGTCTAAAACCACTAAAACAAATGCAAAAGAAATCACCAAAACAATTTATGGGGGCTCTCCTACTCCTTCGCTATGATTGATGCATATGAATTGTGCATGAGGAAAGTCATTCAAAGAATATAACACATACCCAATAGTTATTCCATCAAGAGATACCTTGCAAATAGACAAGCATGTGAGGTTCAACACAAGAAATAAACAAAAATAGACAACAAGATAGGGAAGAAAGTATAGTTTCTATTGCCAATGAAGAAGGTTATTGCCTTGGAATATTGATGAGAGTGAGTAGACTCTTCTTTCCTCCTTGGGAGGGCTTTTTGTGCTCCTTTGGAATTTTCCTCTCTCCCTAAAAAAGAAGAGTTATGATCTCTTCATGGAAAGATGTTAAACATTAGCTAGTGGATTTGTTTTCAAAATAAGATGAATAAGACTATGGATCTAAAGAACCATCTAGACAATATAACATTGCATAGCCTTAAAATTAGTTGAATTGAGGCTTCTGTGATCCATAATAGTTGAAAGAATAACTTCGGCGTAAATCTTCTGATCCTTAAAAGGTATGTTATTCCCTCAACCTTTAGGCCCCTCAACACCATTCGCAAATCCCTCCGATCAGTGAAAGATCCCGTTAACCCTAAAGACATGAAGGGTGTCTACTTGATCCCTTGTTCTTGTGGGACCCCCTATATTGGGGAAATAGGGTGCTCCATCCGTCAAAGGATCTGCGAACATGCGGCCGACCTAAGACATGGGAGATCCAAGTCTTCAGCATTAGCTGAGCATGTGGAAAATACCAAGCATCAGGTGTGTATTGAGGAGGCCAAGGTTGTTGCCAAAGTTGCTCAGTTCCACCATCATAAATTGAGGGAAGCTATTGAGATTGAAAAGAAGCCGAGCAATCTCAATAGAGATGATGGCTGGAAAATCAGTAGGTGTTGGATTCCAGCACTCTCTTCTTAGTCGGTTTTTCTGCCCCCTCCTTTTTTTTTTCTTTTTTTTTTTATATTTTTAGTTAGAATATATATGTATATATGCAACATTAACAATATTTAATAAATAATTTAATTAAATAAATAAATTACCTTTTTAAACTAACCTTTGAATTATTCTATTTATTTATATAGTATTTTATCCTAACTTTATAATTTTTATTATAATATATATAAATTATATACATATATATATATATATATATATTTGATTATTAACAAATAAAATATTAAATTACTTTTTTAAACTAACCATTATAAATTATTATTAAATTAATAAATAAAAATTCTCAACCTATTATTATGATTTTAATATATATATATATATATATATATATAAATATAATAATTATTAAATAATTTAAGTAAATAAATAAATTATCTTTTTAATCTAACCATTAAAATTATTTTATTAACCCTAACTTTGATCTTAATAACCTAATATTATAACTTTAATTAGAATATATATATATATATATATATATATATATAGATATAAAATAAATAATTTAAATAAAAATAAATTACTTCTTTAACCAACCATTAAAATTATTTTATATATTTTTAACTAATTTCCATAAATAATAATAATTAAAAATAAACTAACCATTAAAATACTCGTCACTTAACATGATTTTAATTATAAGATATATATATATCTATATATATATATATATATATATATATATATATATATAAATATATAAAATAATTATGAATTAATTTAAATAAATAAATAAATAAATAATAATAATAATAATTATTATTATTATTATTATTAACTAACCATTGAAATTATTTTACTTATTAATCCTAACTTTTATCTTATTAACCTAATATTATAACTTTAATTAATATATATATATATATATATATATAATTTAAATAAATAATTAAATTTCTTTTTAAACCAACCATTAATATTAATTTATTTATGTATTTTTACCTAATTTAATTTGATTCCATAAATAATATTAAGATAAATAATAATAATATTAAATTAATAAATAATAATTAGACCTGGGTCCTAAGGTCAAATTTAGCCGTTAGTCAATTTAGTCGTTGGAGACTCTTCTCAGACTATTTATCATGCTAAGCTGGATCTGTTTCTTCAACTTGTCCTGACGATGAACCACACTAGTTGGTTCGAAACGCGTTGACAAATCTCTGTCTACATGTGATTTACGCCGAAGTTATTCTTTCAGCCTTAAAATTGTAGGAAAATTTCATTCTCAATTAGAAATAGTTCCAACTGTGAATGGTGCACTTTGGATTTTGGTTCCCCATGTCTTCAAGAGACATATAACAAACAAAGGACCATCCTTTAGTGGTTATGTATTTTGAGGAGGACTATTATGCTATCTTCAAAGTGTCCTTGATTGGATTTCATGCATTTATTGCATAAAATGTGGTTGATATTTTGCATCAAGATATTTGTGTGACCATGGAAGGAATAGTTGCATTAATCACGTAACTCAAACTGTTGCAGGATTAGATTCCTAGATACCCAATTCCATGTCCTCTGTTATTTGATGCATTTTTTCTTCTTCGTTTAGATCTTGGGATGAATTGACTAACACTCGTAGTTAGAAGCTATTACATGTGAATTTTTATTGAGGTCTCAGACCATGGTTCCTCAACATGGAACAATCAACTTCCAAGACTTGGATTTTTCTCTTCTATTGAACTAGAGTATCTAGGACCAAAGCACTCTAAGAAATGCACTAATTTTCATTCTAATGAACTTCGTTGGTTACTAAAAAATAAATTGGCTTTGTCGTTATTAATAAATCCCTTATATCTATATAACAATCTACAAAGTTCTTGGCCTTCTTTGAAGAGTGTTCTATAGATATATAGAACTCTCTACAAAGAACCCAAATATACATTTCCTAGAGAGAAACCCTTATATTCCCTTTATACTGTCACTACATATGTGAATTGTCACCACATATGTGCTTGAATTATTGGTACATGGAGAGGAATATACTAGGGGAGACAAAAAATGGAAATTGAAGGTCAATACTTAAATTCAAGTACCTAAATAACGATAAAATCCTCCAATTCGGATAGAACGGTTTTGATTCCATAAGCACCTGGAACCAGAGGAAAACACTAGAACAAAGCACACAAACTACACTCCTTGATAGAACACCAAAAAAACCATTGAAACATTTCTCATAGAATAAACATAGACTAGATGGTAACAAATTATTATTCAAAAGATAAGCAAGACTTAGATTGACCACCACCATTCATAGTCACCAAAACCACCAGCAAATTGATCCATTATCGCACCTAAGTCCTAATATAATGCACCAAAGGTTTAAAATTTTGGCCAAGAGTTATGGCTAACATGTGAAAGTATATTGAGGAAGTGATTCCCTTCATATCCCATTCCCCACCCTACTTGATATCACCAAATGTTGAAGTTGTGTTGACATGTGTTGGTTATTGAGCTTGCAATGTGCATTTTAGTTTGATATATCACATATGGGGTCAAGGGATGGCTTGAACACATATACCCCAATATTTTTTAACGATCCCTTCATGTAATTATATGGCTTCATTTTCAAGACCGTTAGCTTGTTAATTGAGGTCCCTCAAGACCTGGAAGAAGGTGACCTAAAACCAATGAGACTCTTTTTGAATCCTTGCTATGAGTGACGCTAACTTTCCATTAAAGGAATTATTCTTAGAATTCATTAGGATGATAAAATTATACTTGAATCACAACTGATGATCAAATTCTAACTCTATTTGCATTTACTGATATTAGTCCCTAAAAAACGGCACACCTCTTCCTCTTCCTCAACATCATATACATCATGACTTTTAATTCCTTCCAAAAAATGATAAAAGATCAATTACTTGTGTCTATGTTGATGGAATGAAGAAGTAAAAAGTGCATGCATGTATGCAGTGATAGAAAATTAATTACCTCTTATCTAGTGATAGTCTTATCACATGGAAATGATTAGGCGATAACCGATCTCCCATCACCAATATATAGGCATGTCAATGTCTAGTATTCAAAAAACCCCAAAGAAAATCCATGGAGATGCTCTCCCAAGATTGAACCAAGACAAGGAACACCTAAATTTTGATTAACCAACTTAGAAATGTGAAAAAACACACAAGTCATTTGAATTATCAACATCAAAACATGGACAACCAATAAGGTAGATTGAGAATTTTTCCTCATGTTGAAATTTCCAAGAACTATATATTGAGGACATCTCTCAGCAACATGGTTTTTCATTCACTACTTCAGATACATAACCTCTCATCCTTATATAATAACCCACCTCACATATGATCTTTATGATTCATCTCTCCTTATTGTAATTCCATAACTATATGATCAAAACTATTTTCCTATACATATTGAATCTACAAATCCTCCCAAGGAAATCACTACTATTGCATGATAACAATGACAATCTTTACTAATCTAGGACGCCTATATAGGAAATAAATTATCTTGGTGGAGATCATTCATGCACATGGTACACCTTGCTTGTTATAGGTTGGTCGAAGTTTGTGAGAACTATAGTGGTATATTTCTTTCCCTATGATATAAGAACTTTAACTCTTTTTTCCTTGATGCACTCCTCGACTTGGAATTACTAAAAACATTGCATTAAATATATTAACATATTGTTTTGATCCAATTACACAAAGAAATTGTAATCTCTTTAATCGCAGTTGAATTTGTCATTCATAACTACATAGTGATATGCATTCACATTATGGATTCATATGGGTTATAAGCTAGCTATTAGACCAAGGTTCTAGCAAGAGGATGACTAAGAAATCATCAAGAAAATGGTGAATTAAACATTGAACATTGGTGGTGATAATACAAATATATCAATCAAAAGAAAATAATACCAATATTGAGGTTATGATACACTAGCTAAAAAATCAAATAAGAAAAATTAAAAGTTAAAAGCGGGTCGCTTGCTCCATGAGAACTAGTGAGTGTTGAGGTGCATAAGAAAAAACAATGGAAAATTTTGACTAGGGTTTTCTTCCGAAAACAATAGTCATATTTAATGTCCAATTCTTCTTTTACTCCATATTTGGTCCTTTCTCTTCACTCAGTCTATAACAATCTCCTCTTGACATGTTTGTTTTATAGCATGTAGCTTTGCTCAAGTGACTTGAATAGATATTTTACTCATTCATGCTTTCCATTCTTTGCATGCAATTTATCCCATGGAGTGGTTCACATATTTACCAACCAAGGAATGCATTTTTGTTTAATTAGACAATGAACCACCTAGTCGAATAATTTCCTTAGCAAAATATCACTCCATCTCCCTTTGCTCATTGAGATGATAAGTTATTTCTCATGACATCAAAACACTCCCTTTACTTAAGACTCATGTGTCCAAAATACCAATTTTCTTATCTAAAAAAGGCATGCCTCCATCCACCAAGCATTATGGTGTCCATCCCTTTGCTTAGTAAATGTGATCTCTGTTCATATACCCTTGTTTTTTGTTGAGCATAAAAGGTTCATACATGACCAAAACTAATATTTTAAATGAGACTTGTTTCCAATAGCTTACTTTGGGATGTACTCCCTACCACCTCTTATACAAATGTAGCCATACCAACTCTCTCATCTTAAATTGGTGAGATATTATGTGCTTAAAATGTCCCTATGTGTTTTTTGGTTACACCCTCTAAAATTTATCCTCAACCCGCTCATGAATTTGTTGCATCCTCTCCATGAACTTACTAGTCCTCAACTATTCACCTCCCTTGGTAGTGGGAAACTATCTAGCATACATGCAAGGTAAAATATTTGAAAATGTCTTAAATGGAGTATTTTTTTGGGAACTATGAACATATTGATTATAATAGTGTCAGGTGTAAGGAAGGTTGTCACCCCAGGGATTGAGATGGTTCCTAGTAAAACCTCTAAGTAGGTGAATAAGTTTTTGATTAACCCTTTGTCGATCGATCAACTATGAAAGTGAAAAGGCATAGTCTCTCTCAACGTCATCTCCGTCATGCCCCATAATTCCTATAGAAATGGCTAAAATAACATTTTCATTTGTCTACATCGATGGACTTAAGAAGTTAAAATGCACCCACGTATGTTGCAAGAGAAACTTCATTGCCTCTTGTCAAGTGAAAAAAGTATTGCATGGAATATATTAGGGAATATTGTTAAACCAATCCACCATAACCCTCCAATAAACTCCATGGAGATGCTCTCTAAAGGTTAACTCAATACAATGAATGGTGTATATAAGCTATACTTTTGTTATCCAACTTACAATTCAACAAAACACACAAGCTCACCTAAATTTATCAACAACAAAAATTGCATGACCAATAAACATACTTTGGTAGATTGAGAAGTATTCCTAGTGTTGAAATGTCCAAGAACTATGTATGCATGAGAAACTCTCAACAACTTGGTTTTGCACTCATTAAAAAACCATTTTCATGGAACTATGAACAATGTCAAATGTAAGGAAGGATCTCACCCTAGGGCTTGAGATGGTTCCTATTAAAACCTCTAAGTAGGTGAATAAGGCTATGTTTCACTATCCTTATCTATCCATCAACTATGTAAGCGAAAATTTATAGTCCTCCTCAACATCATCTACATTATTCCTCATAATTCCTTCTAGAAATGGATAAAATACGACTTTCCTTTGTCCACATTGATGGACTCAAGAAGTCCAAAATGCATCCATGTATGTTGAAAGAGCTAGTTTCCCCTTGTCTAGGGACAAAATTATTGCATGGAATAAAATTGTGCATAATGGTAAATCAATCCACAAAGAAAGTCCATGGAGATGCTCTTTGAAGGTTGGTCAAGATAAGGAATGGTCTATATAAGATATATTTTTGTCATTCAACTTAGAATGTAACAAAACACACAAGCTCACTTGAATTTATCTACATCAAAAAAATCATGACCAATAAACATTCTTGTGTAGATTGAGAATTCTTCCTAGTGATGAAATATCTAAGAACTATGTATGTGTGGGCATCTCTCAACAACATTGTATTGCATTCATTTCTTGGGATACAAAATATTTAACTCATATAATGATACACCTCACATATGATAATTAGGATTCCTCTATCCATGTTGCAATGCCACAACTATAGAACGAAAATCATTTTCCTATTGATATTGAATCTACAAATACTCCCAAGGAAATTACTACTATTATGTGATCATAGTGAGAGTGTTTTCTAATCTAAGAAGTCTAGATAGGAAATAAATGATCTTGGTGGTGATCCTAGATCCGCTTGGTACACTTTTCTTAAAATTATAGCTTATTCTCAATTTGTGATCATTGGAGTGGTATATGGTCAATGTGGATAATGGTTTCCTTCCCTAGGACATAAGAACTCTAATGCTTTGTTCCTAGATGCAATGCCATTGGAATATTATCATAGATGGGATAGTTCATGGCAACACCACTTATGGTCTCCAAATGGTAATAAATTTAACTTCCTTCTTGTATGAGGATGCATCAATGGCTTAAATAGATGATCAACCTAAATTTCAAAAACCATTTTTAAATTTGGAAGCCCTAGCATTGTGGTGTCATAGACCTTTTATTTCAGAATATTAAAAGCATGTTATTGAACCTTATCCCGAAGAAATTTGGTATTTTCCTTAGTGATGGATTGCAAAGGTGTAAAAATACCTTAAAACTAAGGAATGGACTTCTAAATATATCGACAATCTCCATAAACTTTCTTACCTCTATGATGCTCATTGGCTTTGGTTGTGACTTGATGATCTACATTGTCATTGGTTGTATCTTAGTGTATCCCAACCAAGTATGAATCACAAAAAAATAAGTTTCACATCAAATTCATCCTTTTTCATATTATAATCCACTTGATTTTCAAATTGTCCAATACTTTCTTCAAATGGATGACATATTCATCCCATGTCTTATTGTATATAAATATGGCATCTAGATATACAACTACAAAAAAGTATATGAAAGGTATTGAATCCTTGTTCATAAGTGTGATGAAAGTGGTTGAAGAATTATTCATTCAAAATACATCACTAGCCATTCATAAAAGCATTGGGCTTAATTTTGCAAGTAGATTTCCAAGTGTCCCATTCCTTAGTACTGACCTCATGATACTCAAATTCTAGGTCAAACGAGAGACAGTCCATTCCTTGCAATGGATCCAATGAGTCATCTTTCATTGGTAGAGGAACAAATTCTTCAAGATGATCATGTTGAATGATTTAAAATCAATATACATTACCAAACCCATTTTTCAACACCAATACAGTGGGAAATACATAAGTAGTCATACTTTTCCTGGTATCTCCTAGAACTATTAATTCTTAAATAAGATTTTTAATATCGTCACTTTCCATGAAAAAGAACTTATACAAGCCAAAATTTGATAGATGACTCTGTAAATAGTGTTATATTACATTTAATTTCCCTTTTCAAGTGCAACTGTTTTATTTCTCTAAAAAGTACCTCATACATGCTCAGAATCTAGTCCAAATCCTTCTTCTAGTCTATTTTTAAGTCAAAACTAATAGATTTGGTCCCAACATATCTATCCTCTTTGTCTATCACAATCAACATCATAAACATCTTAGTTTTTTTAATAAACCTATTAGATTTATTAAAAAATCAAGAAGATAGTATTAGTTCCCTTGTAGTTGCTGAAGAGAGAAGGTTTTAGTATCTTCACAATCTCCACTTACTAGCTCTTCTCAAGAAACAACATCTACATTGTAGAGATATGGGTTTCCAAGTGAAACCCCATAAAATTCTAAAGACATAACATCACACTCCAACCCATCAATAACTTTTCTTGGGATGCAAAACTTGTACTTGCACTAGTGCATTATAATGGTACACCATTTTACAACAATCCCAATGGATATGGAGTAAGTGCACAATAGTCTTCAAACCCAACTATTACACCAAAGTTTTTAATATCAAGTTCTTCTTCAAGTTGTCTAGCCCAAAAACCATTTTCACCACTATCTTTGTTATCGACATCTTCACATGGAACTTCCCCCTTAATATATCCAAGGACTTCCTCTCCATAGTATAAAAATAATGTCCTCAATGGAAGCTTGAGACACAATGTTTTTTTTTCCATATCTTAGTTTGAACCATCAAATACTATTTTTCATCAACATCTAATGTTCCTTCACACTCTTATCTTTCAACCTTATTTATACATAATTTCAAGGGTTACTTGTTACTGGCATTTTTCTTTGGAATTACTGGAGATCAAACACCTAATAGTGTTTATTATATTGACCATTTGTCTTGCAATGATCACATTTGAGCATCTTATTTTCCATGCATGCCATTAGTGATATTTTTTCTCACCTTTCTACTTATTCCCTTTGCTACCCTAGGTCAATTTATCTTTTCTCTTTGACGTGCCAATGGAATCAATGGACTTATTTCCATGATTATCCTCCATGTACTTGGTTTTTTAATGAATGCCTCATTAAGGGTCATTATTTCAAACAATATCAACTCTTTCATCATATGATTATGCAACCTAATGCACTTGGCCATTACAAGGGTCAAGAAGTGCATTCATATTAGGCTTTTATTAGTGTGATCCAGATCTATCCACCTAATATGTGAGGAATTTGTTTGTCTCCACCCTCTAGGATTTACCATGTATCCTGCCATTACCGGTCAAGGGATTCCTAGGCCCAATGAGGGTATTCACAACCAAGATTTACCTTGTATCCCACCATTACCATTCAAGGGATTCCTAGGCCCAATGAGGGTATTTACAACCAGGTTTTACTGTGTATCCTGCCATTATTGGTCAAGGGATTCCTAGGCCTTGTGATTTTCCTTGAGACCACCCCACTCAGTTTCGAAACCATCCAACAATCCATGTCAACCATCTAAGACAACCTCATCACACCATGGCTATCCGAAAATAACAAGGAAAGGCTAAAAACCACTTTCACACATGGAAAAACCCATGCCAATGACAACAAGAGAACTAAATACACACATGCTTATAGCATGAATGCCAAAACTAGCAAGGAAATCATACATACAACTTGATACCTACAAGTAATCCCATTGTAGCCACGTGATCCCACTCTTCCTTGATTGATCTTTGCTTCCCTTTGCTTTCTTGTCTTTCCTTTTCCTTCCTTCCTCCAATGCTAGAGTGCTCCAATAATAATCCTAAGTGTATGAGAGTATGGGAGAATAGAGAGAGCTCCAAAACTGAACTGATAAAAGGTTTTGAACTGATCCTCATAATCCTTTTTATTAATGAGGCATTTTTATTAATAAGGCCTCTATTTTCTTCATTTTCCATATTTTTTCCTTCATTTTCAGCAACCTGTGATCTTTCAACTTCCTTTTCTCATAATTTCCATTATTTCATAAATAAAATGCCAATTAATGCCTCTTTGCCTTTCCAAAGCCTTCTCCATTGCCTTTTCCAATTTCCCTAGCCATAATAAACCAAATGAACATGCACACTAGGATGTTTTTCCAAACATTCAGCTTGGAATACGTGTCCCATGACCTTGTTCTTATTTTTCCTTCATTAACTTTATTACATGGATTTGTAACTCAAGATTGTTACAAACCCTTCCCCCTTAGGGGAACACCATCCTCGGTGTTCAATGACACCTACAACCAGCAATACCACTAAAAATAAAAACATACTACCCATGGAGCTTTATAACTTAGCTCGATGTAGTATTTACAATGATCAACCTGCTAAAACACAAACCAACATGACACCCATACCACTTATTGGAGCTTTATAACACAACTCATTACGACATTTACATCCATATACATATTTACATATACCAAAACTACTTTGCCTCAACCGGAAAACAAGGAAGGATACATAACCTATATTTGATCAGCAATCTACCATGTGGCTTCATCGGGCCCAAAGTGCTTCCGCTGCACTTTAACCTGCTCGATTTCTCAGTTCCGAAGCATGAGCATATTTCTCTACAAAATAGATTGAGGTTCCGACTAGAATTCTCCTTCTAGCTCCACCTGCAATACAGAACAATCAATAACATGATCAACATATTTTACATACTTCTTAAGCAATGAAACATGGAAAACATCATGAACTTTCACTATCAGAGGTAGTGCAAGTCTGTAGGCCACTAGTCCAATCCTCTTGAGGATCTCGAAAGGCCTGAAATACCGAGGTTCCAGCTTCGCACATGACTCAATCCTCAAGGAGCTCTTCTTGGGATTGATGTGCAAGTACACATATTCCCCAACCTGTAACTCCTTAAACAACCTGTGATGATCTACATAACTTTTCTGCCTGTCACGTGATGCCTTTAGAATATTCTTGATTACTTGCATTTCTTGTTCCATCTCTGCCAACATGTCTAGTACTATCAACACCCTATTCACTATATCACTCTAACTAGTGGGAGTTTTACAACTCCACCCATAATGTGCCTCAAATGGACTCATCCTCAGTGACTCACAATACCCAATTTTGTAAGCAAACTCAACCAGAGGTAGATACTCTTCCCATTTTCATTGTTGATGCATAACATACATTCTCAACATGTCCTCTAGAATCATGTTGACCCTCTCTGTCTTTCCATCTGTCTGCGGATGATAAGATGTATTGAAGGCCAAATCTGTACCCAAACCTGTAAATAATTATTTCCATAATCTAGAAGTGAACTTGACATCTTTTTTTGTCATAATCTTCTTTGGAACACCATGCAATCTCACTATATATCTGATGAAGACCTGTGCTACATCACCAGCTGAATACGTAAAGTTCACTAGAATGAAGTGTGCTACCTTTGTCAACCTGTCCACCACAACCAAGATGGAATCATGCTATCTATATGTCCTCGGAAAACCTATGATGTAATCCATAGAAATAGCCTCCCATTTACACTCTAGAATTGGAATAGGCTATAGTAAACCACCTAGATGCTTACATTTTTCTTTTACCTGTTGATAATCCAAACATCTAGCCACAAACTCTGTCGCTTCCTTCTTCAGATTCGTCCAATAGTAGAACTTCTTCCTTGTTTTCAATGTCACTTGATATCCTGGGTGACCTGAGTATGGTTTAACATGAAATTCCCTCAAGATAAGCTTCTTGAGCTCACTGTTGTCTGGAACATATATTATGTCCCTAAATCTAACCAAACCATCCATTGTGAGACAATACTCCACATCCTAATCACCTGTACCCTATTGTAACTTTTGCATAATCTCCCTATACTTGTCATCTTGTTGTCCTTCCTGTAAGATTCGATCATGCTGATCTATCGCATAAGAACTCATAGCTTCCATATGATTCACCTATACTCTTCTGCTAAGAGAATCTGCAACCTTGTTCTATTTACCTTTAATGTACTTGATCTTGAAATCAAACTCACTGATTGTGGTCAACCATCTAGATTTCATGGCATTCAGATTCAGTTGTTCAAACAAGTATCTCAATCCATTGTGATCACTCATCAATATAAACCTCCTACCAAGAAGATAGTGCCTCCACACCTTCAATGCATGGATGATCGTTTCCAACTCAAGATCATGTGTCACATAGTTCTGCTCATGCTCATTCAATTTCCTTGATTCATAGCACACTACTTGTCCTTCCTACCTTGAAAGCATCTATACACACTACAAAATCTTTATCTAGATTTGCAATCTTGAGAATTGGAGCATTTGTCAACAACTTCTCAAAAGTTGTTGCACATTCCTCTGCCCATTCGAATTTCTTCCCTTTTTGATGCAATGATGTGATAGGATATGCAATCTGCAAGAATTTCCTAATGAACCTCCTGTAGTAACCTAGTAACCCCATAAATGACCTTACCTCATCCAAATCCTAGGAGTTTCCCATTCCATAATAGCTCTTATTTTTTCTGGGTCCATTGTTATGCCTTCCTTGGAAACAACATGTCACAAGTAATGTACCTATGTCTGAAACAAACTACATTTTCTAATCTTAGAATACAACTAATGTGTAACCACCCTCCTCCCACATCTACCCAAGTAACCGACCAATCGGGATAAACATGCGACGAGAGGTTACTATGATGTGATTCAACGTCCTTGGTGATTGTAAGGAAATGGAATCGACGGAAACACATCAACCATACGTTCCACATCAGCAACAACACTCCCAGAAGGCATCCCAGCCACTTAAGCATCCTACCCTTGGGTCCCACTGACTTTGTAGACTTCTTGACCTCTGGAAACTCTCATGATATGGGCATGCCAACGTCCAGGGACCTCTGGAGTTCCCATAGGCCTACATGCCTGCGTTTACGGACTATCCCAGCAGACCTGTGTTAGGGTCCATCGGAATTTAAGGCACTTTTCTAGCCCAGAATTCCAGCCATTGCCCAGAACTTGTTGTAACTTCTAGAATGAAATAAAGACATGATGATAAAACTAATAAACCCAAAAATAAATTTAGGTCTATGCTTTCCCATCCCTAACTGGGACTGGCATTTTGTCAAACACTTAGCATCAATGCAATCTACATATCTAGGATACAAGCCAGAACATGAATGACTAAAACATCTTATGATACATGACAAGAAGGATCACCACCTTCTCCCTTGAACTGTTATAACATCAATTATGTCTTTCATCTCTCATTTTAACAAGTACAAGTAAATTCATGAAATAACCATGACATGAACCAATCAATTAACCATGCTTATAATCAACATTAAACCATGAAAATAACATAGATATAACAACCATTAAATACAGATCTAAACAAGTACAAAATAAAGAGAAATTATCTTTCATTAATCATAGGCAAATCTGACTAGGTTCTGGACTTCCATGTACCACCGAATCGTAGACATGTCTGAACCAAATCTTTCTTTCAGCAAGTCACCCTCGTTCCATATTCTAAGTATGAATGTGGAATCTCATGGATAAACCAATCCAAACAAAACCAAGGGAATCCATACTTTAAACCACCTCCACCCTCACCAAACCATGATCACACCAAAGTCAGTGCTCTTATCACAAATTGAACCAAAATTGGAATTCCATCCGGAATCCATCACTATCCTTGAGGAATTTTTTGTCTCCTTCTCTCTCAATATTTACTGCAATCTAATCCTAGATCATTAGGCCCTAAACTAAGACACCAATCTCTTAAGTTTTACCACAATTCAGACTGGATCACTAGGCCCTAAACAGAGACTCTTCCCTCGAGCTTTACCATATATCCCACCAAAATCGATCAAGGGATTCCTAGGCCTTTGGGAATGAACCTTGAGACCAGCTCCACCTCAAATTCTGAAATCCATTCAGCAATTCCAAAGCTCAAAACCGAGATAGACATCCCAACACACCATGGAATCTGAAAAAGGCAAGGCTAGGCTGAAAACCATTGTCATAACCCGGCAAAACCATGCCACTGACAACAAGAGAACCATACACCAACATGAAAATCCATGCATGTCAAAACGAGCTAGGAAATCACACATGCAATATGTTACCTGCAAGTATTCCTACTGGAGCTACTTGATCCTTCTCTTCATTGCTTGATATTTTCTTTCCTTTCCTTTCCCTTTGCTTTCTTTTCCTTTCTTGATCCAAAGCTAGAGTGCTCCAAGAAACCTCTAAGTGACCAAGAGTGAGAGAGAGAGAAAATGATGAGAGAGCTCCAAAATGGAACTAACAAAAGGTTACTAACTGCTCCTCAAGAGCCTTTTTATTAATGAGGCCTCTATTTTCTTCATTTTCCATTATTTTCCTTCATTTTCCTCCTCATATCCAACCTGTTATCACAAAATCGTGCTCTGATAGGCTGCTGATCAGGAAGACCTTATGTAACTCTTTCAAACCAACTTTTGGTTGAGGCTTAGCCTCCTCAACCTGAGAGGGCTCTCTCAAAGGTTAATGATTTTGATAAAGATTAGATGGCTAACTCTATGAAACAAGTGAAAAATATGAATGGTTGAACATGATCAGTAAACATCCATTGGGCTTATGGAGTCAACAACACCTCAATATAACAATGAACTCAACCTTACATGGAAGTCAGGGCATTCAACATTTAAACATTCAGAACATAAACTCATATGGGACCACACAGTTTATAGATGTATACAGGAAGTCAGAGCACATTCAGTGAATTCTGAGTGATTATACATCCATACCACTGTAAGAATTAAGAAAAAGACAACATCACATATTCTGAACATAAAAAATCCTTCATGAATCCTGAGAAGTAAAGTCAAGCATGCATTACTGAAAATGAGTCTTACATAGGCCAAATACAAGCTTTTCCATAAAATTTCCAACCTTTTGTACATCAGATCTTCTTCTATATATATAGCTCTTTACATAACTGAGATTCCTCCTCCAGCATGAGGGAAATTCGAATTCATCCTACTATGACACCTATTGATACATAAAACTAATTATTAAATGCAAATGACACCTAACTAGCAGTCCTAGAGACCTAATGCAACTAGGAGTGTAACTCCTTATCATGATTCAACAACCTTATCTAAGCATATAAAGCATTATTTGACAACTTTCAACCTCAAGAAGTCGAACTTGATGAAGCCTCCCACGTGGTCACCCAACTGCTGATGACAAACCCTAGAAATTAGGGATCATGTTTCCCTGTTTTTAGGTTTAGATCCTTGAAAATTGGCACGTGGGACAGAGCCTTTATCTCTTCATCCATGACACATTTTACGAAACTGAAGGATTTTTTTGTAGCCCATGTTGTCCAGAACAAAAACCTCTCCTGGTTTTTGAAAACATTTCTCCAGCTGTCCAGAAACTGTCCTTGAAAAACACGTGGCAAACAGGAAAAATCCGTTTTCTGAAATTAGGGTTTCAAAGGAAGCTTATTATCTCCCAACTGAAAACACTTATGAATAAATTGAGATAGGTTAGTGTATTAGGAGAGTTGATGAAGATAAACCTCCTTCACAATTCCAAAATACCCTTTCATGTGACCAGAAACTGATTTTGAAAAAACAGGTGTAAAACAGAGAAATATGCCTGCGGAAAACTTGCACCTACAGCAGTTTCGTAGCGCAAGTTTGATCATAAATTCCTCCCACCTCAGAATGGATTTGAAGAAAATGAAAGAGGTTTTTGTAGTTTGATATGTTAGGAATAAAAGCCTCTTTCAGTTTTCAAAATTAAGTTTTCAGCTGCTCAGAACCCCTTCTGTAAATTTACTAGTAAACGCAGAAAGCAGAGCTTTTTCTGCTAAAACAGGCTGCTATAGGGGTTTCGTAGCGCGCTGCGAAAACTCCTAGTTCAGTGATTTCGTAGCTACTTTCAAAATTTCTCCAAAATGATGTGATATATGACTTATAAACACCTGGTAAGACTTCTAAAACATGGAATGAGGCTGTCAAACATTATTTGGAAAAGGGATATGATCTTAAAATACTTCTAACCTTATGACCTAACCCTTAAAGCATGAAATGACCTAGAGACCCTTTAACACCATGACTAGAAGAAGGGTTTGTAAATGAGAATGACACTAATTGTGATGAGATGACTCAAAAATTATAAGACTATGACTAGAAACAAGGCAACTTTCCAAAGCTTAGAGACAAAGATTTTAGGGTGATAACACAACCTATGACCTTTCACCTTACTTTTCTCCCAATTTCCTTTATTTTCATAAATAAATGCGCCAAAATGCCTTTTTGCCTTTTTATGCCTTTTCCATTTTCCTTTAGCCATAAACACATCCAGTGATGCCCATTAGGATATCTTTGGCCAATATTCATCTTGTAATATGTTTCCCTTAACCGTGGTCTTAATTTTCCTTTATTAACTCTTATTACATGGAATTTTCACCAGGGTTGTTAGAGAACCCCCCCGGGGAACATCGTCCTCGGTGTTAAACCACACCAAGACCTCAACAAAACCATTGAAAAGCAAAGATAACATGCATGAAGCTTTATAACTTAACTTGTTGCAGTATTTACAATGAAGGACATGCTTAAAAGAAAAACATCATGACAAGATAACAACCATACTGCTTATTGGAGATTTATAACTTAGCTCATGGTGGTATTTACATCCATACATATACATATACCAAAACATCAGCAAAAAATATGCCAAACATATACCAAACATCAAATCAAAATTGCTTTGCCTCAACCAACACACAATGAAGGATACATGGCCCGCATCAGATCCCCCATATCCCATGTAGCTTCTTCGGTCCCAAAGTGCTTCCATTGAACTTTAATTTTCTCTATGGATATATTCTTGAGCATGATATGATTCCACTGTAATATACATTGAGGCTCCGACTGTAATTCTCCTTCTTCCTCTACCTACAATACAAACCAATCAATAACATGATCAACATCCTTTATATACCTATTAAGCAATGAAATATGGAAAACATTATGTACTTTCACCATTGGAGGAAATGAAAGTTGATAGGCCACTAGTCCAATCCTCTCAAGGATCTCAAAACTCCCACAATACCGTGGTGCCAACTTGGCACATGATCTAATCCTCAAAAATATCTTCTTGGGCTTGATGCACAATACACATGCTCCCCAACCTCATACTCCTTGAATACCTTGTGTTGGTCCGCATAACTCCATTGTCTATCCTGTGCCACCTTCAGATTCTTCTTTATAACTTGCATTTCATGTTCCATGTCTGCCAACATATCTGATCCAATAAGTACCCTGTTCACTGGATCAATCCAACTAATGGGAGTATTATAACTTCATCCATATAATACCTCGAAAGGAATCATCCTCAATGACCCCTGATAACCATTTTTGTATGCAAACTCAACCAATGGAAGATACTCCTCCCATTTCCTCTACTAGTGCATCGCATACATCCTCAACATATCCTCCAAGATCATGTGGACCCTCTTTGTCTGTCCATTTGTCTGCAGATGATAAGTTGTACTGAAGGCCAACTTTGTACCCAAACTTGAAAATATATCCTTCCATAACTTGGAAGTGAACTTTGCATCCTTATTCGACATATATTCTTCAGAACACCATGTAATCTCACTATCTCTCTAATGAAAACATTTTCCACCTCACTAGCTAAATATGTAATCTTCACTGGAATGAAGTGAGCTACCTTGCTCAGCCTGTCGACCACGATCATAATAGAACCATGTTGTATCACTTTCCTCGGAAGACCTATAATGAAATCCATGGAAATTACCTCCCATTTCCATTCAAGAACCACAATAGGTTGTAGTAGAACACCTGGATACTTACATTTTGCCTTTACATGCTAAAAATTTAAACATCTAGCCACGAATGTTGCCACTTCCTTCTTCAAATTCGGCCAATAGTAGAATTGATTTATCATTTTCAGCATCTTCTAATATCCTTAGTGACCTGAGTATGGATTCACGTGAAACTTCCTCAAGATAAGCTTCTTGAGCTCACTGCAATTCGACACATAGATCCTATCCCTAAATCTCACCAAACCATCTGTCGTGAGATGATATTCTGCATCCTGATCACCTGTACCTATACCTATACATGTGCATGTACCTGCACCTATATATGTACATGTACATGTACTTTATTGTAACATGTGCATGATCTCCATGTACTTGTCATTCCATCGTCCTGTTTGCAAGATCTTAACGTGTAAATTTGTCCCTTTAGAGCTCATAGTTTCTATATGATATGCCTGTACCTTCCTACTAAGAGCATCCACAACCCAATTCTCCTTTCCTTTGATGTATCTAATCTCGAAGTCAAACTCACTAAGGGTAGCCAACCATCTAGCTTTCTTGGAATTTAGATTCGGTTGGTCAAACAAATACCTCAACCAACTGTGATCACTCATCAATACAAACCTCCAGCCAAGAAGAAAGTGCCTCGACATCTTCAATGCATGTATGATCACTCCTAGCTCAAGATCATGCGTCGGATATTTTTGTTCATGCTCATTCAATTTTTGTGACTCATAACACACTGCCCATCCTTCTTGCATGATAACTCCACCAAGTTCTCCCTTGCAAGCATTTGTGCACACTACAAACTCCTTGTCTGGATCTGCAATATTTAGTATTGGTGCATGTGTCAACAACTGCTTGAGTCTCTCAAAACTAGTTGCACATTCTTTCGTCCATTTGAACTTCTTACCTTTCCTATGCAATGATGTGATAGGATATGTGACGCATGAGAAGTTCCTAATGAACCTCCTGTAGTGACTTGTCAATACCATGAATGATCTCACCTCATCCACATTCTTAGGAGTTTTCTACTCCATGATGGCCCTTATCTTTTCCGGATATATTGTTATGCCTTCCTTGGAAACCACATGTCCCAAGTAAGGCACCTTTATCTGAAAGAAGTAGAACTTGCTAAGCTTCACATACAACTGATGCTCTCTTATCAATCTCAACACTGATGCGAAATGATCGGCATGTTCTTCCTAATTTTTATAATATACCAATATGTCATCAATGAATACAATAACAAACGTTTCTAGATAAGGATGCAACACAGAATTCATCAAACACATAAATGTAGCTGGAGAATTAGTCAAAATGAATGGAACTACTACAAACTCAAAATGCACATACTTGGTCCTTAACGTAGTCTTGAAGATATCATCTTCCTTGATGCATACCTAATGGTATACCGACCTCAAGTCGGTCTTAGAGAACGTTGTTTATCCCTTCAACTGATCAAACAAATCATCGATCATCAGAAATGGGTACATGTTCTTGATAATTACCTTTTTCAGTTGTTTGTAATCAATACACAATTTTAGAGTACCATATTTCTTCTTTATGAACACCACTGGCACACCCCAAGGTAATACACTTTGCCTAATGTATCCCTTTTCAAGCATATCCTTTAACTGCGATTTCAGCTCTACTAGCACCGTAGTGCTCATCTTGTAAGGTTCCTTTGGACTTGGTGCTTCCCCTAGCACCAACTCAATAGAGAAATCCACTTCCTTGTGAGAAGGAAACTCTGGAATCTCTACTAGAAACACATCCTGACATTGCTGCAATACAAGGTACCTCTTGAATATTTCTACATCCTCAACATATTTTCCCTTGTCACCAGAGCAAACATCACACAACCTTTTCTATAACTATACTTACCCTGCATAGTGGTAATCATCCTCACTGATGTAGGCTTATTCTTCCCCTACAAAGTTCTCTTTTCCCCACTATCATCCACACACTCAATGGCCTTGTCGAATCAATCCACCTTTGTCTCGCGAAGGTACATCCAATCCATACCCAAAATCATACTATACTATCCCAATGGTAGTACGTTCAAATGTGTTGTTGTAGGCATACCATTTAACTCAAATGAACAAGCTCTTACCCATTGGTGAACTCTCTTATTTGTACTTGTAGCCAACTGTACCAACCACTATTCTACATGCACTTCTTTTCTCAAACCAAACTTATCCACCAGGTCAAGATTAATATAGTAATAGTTAGATCCAGGATCAATGAAAATAGAAACAACTTGATCACAAAGCTTACTGTCCATCTCAATAATAGATGTCTGACGATTTTCCTGCCTGTTGTCCACAACTACATAGATCTGTGGAATGCTATCACCAACATCACCAATTGTATGCGCCTCCTAAGCACTATATATCTGGGGTCTACCACCCTGATACTGTGAACAATCCCTCTTACGATGATCCTTGCCACATATCCAACACTGCAATGGTTCTCTACCACCGCCTCTAACCTGCTACTCTCCATATCCCTTCTTAGTTGTATTGAACTTCTTGTAAGGGACTACATTTTATTTCTCACTTGCATCTTGAGGTCTTCCTCGCTTTGGTGGCCATTTTCCTTTAGCTTTCTCATTTCCTTTCAAGTCACGCTTAGGCTCAACTTTGTGCTTCAACTACTCATAACAATGTTTCAACTTTTGGATGGCCTCCTCCAATGATCTAGGCTCATCGAACTCAATTCGGTCTTTGTATGCTACTGGAAGTCCATTGATGAATCTCTGAACCTTAGCCTTCTCCTCCTTGAGGTAAGGCACATATCTCAACAACTCCAAGAACCTACTAGTATACTCATCATATTTCATGGAACACATCCGCAAATCATAAAACTCCTTAGCTCTATAATCAAAGTATCTCTCAAAAAATAAATAAAATAAAATAAAATCTTCTTAAAGAGCCTCTCAAACTCAGTCCAAGTCAAATCATCCTCATGTATACCTTTAAAATTCTTCACATCTTCCCACCAAATATCCGCTTTACCTTTGAGACTAAAAGTGGCTATCTTTGCTTCGATGTTTTTTGTATACTTGTGCAATCTAAGGAACTTCTTCATACCAAGTAACCATGCCTATATATCATGTGATTTCTTCATCTCTCCATCAAATGTAGGTTTCTTTGCTTTCTTAAACTCATTCGACAAGTATCCCATATCACTCCTCCTGTAAGGATGATAACGGTGACGATCATGATGTATGTCCGAACCAGAACTAGAATAGTACCCGTGTCCATCACCTCTCCTATCTGAAGTGTCCAATAACCTGCCATCTCTGATCGTATCGTCTTTGTCCAACCTGTGACCATCATAAGGCCTGTTGGCATATGCCCCATTAGTTCTATCCTCCTCATGGCTGATCCGAAGTGGTCCCTATCGCTGCAATTCTGACAAACTTTGAAGCAGTGTTGCATTAACCTCTGCCTGTGTCTCTTGTGTCTGCATGATTTTTTCATTGTCCACCTTACAACTCATATCTTCCTTCAAGCTTCTCAATGTATCCACCAAATCAGAAGATTTCCCAACCCAACGTTTCTCATTTGATTCATAGGGATATTCTTTGTAGTCTACCATCTTGCTAGTCATTTTGATCTCTTTCCTGCAAGGCATACTATGTCAGCTAAATTAAATCACAATAAATGAACGCACCTTAGCATAGTTCAGGGAGGATATCTCTTCTGCAATAACATCAAATCAACATGATACATGTATAACATAATCATAACAACATATAGACATATGATACATAAGCATATAACCATGTAACCATTAGTCTAACTAGAGTCTGATCATCAATGCATGAACATATCAACTACAAATACCATGACCTCATGCATGAAAACACAACCATACCAACGTACACTAACAATACACAAGCATAAAAAACATGTAACCAATCATACACGCATGAAAACATGCTTCATAACAACATGATCCTCATTCCCATAGTGACATCACTACAACCATGGCTAACACCATGCATATGCAACCAGCATATAGACCACAAGAATGATTGACAAACATGAAAATGACATGAATGCATGATGAACACATTCACCCAAGGGTGGGTACAACTAATGTGTAACCACCTCCTACCACATCTACCCAAGTAACTGGAAAACTATCATAAACATGCAACGAGAGGCTACTATGATATGATTCAACCTCCTTGGTGACCTTAAGGAAATGGAATTGACGAAAATACATCAACCATACCTTCCACATCATAAACAACACTCCCAAGAGGCATACCAACCACTCAGGCATCCTTCCCCTAGGTCCCACTGACTTTTTAGACCTCTTGACCTCTAGACACTCTCATGATATGGGCATGCCAGTTTCCAGGGACCTTTGGATTCTCCCACAAGCCTGTATGTCTGCGTCTACGGACTTTTCCCAACATACATGTTCTAGCGTCCACAGAATTTAAGGCACTTTTCTAGCCAAAATTTTGGTCACTGCCCAGAACTTTATATAACTTCCAGAATCCATCAAAGACATGATGATAAGACTAATAAACCAAAAATCAACTTCAGGACTAGGCCTGACCATCCCCAAATGGGACTGAAATTATGTCAAACACTTGGCATCAATGCAATCTACAGATCTAGGATATAAGACAGAACATGAATGACTGAAAACTCTTATGATACATGACAATAAGGATCACCACCTTCTCCCTTGAATTGTTATAACATCAATTAGGTCTTTCATCCACCATTTTAACAATTACAAGTAAATTCATGAAATAACCATGACATGAACCAGTAAATTAACCATGCTTATAACCAACATTATAATGAGCCCCAGTATTGTAGCAAGGATGTTAAAACTCCTAAGGCGACCAACTTTACTTTATCAACCCGGGGTTCATACAAACTTGGAGCTGACAATGTTATATGCACAACAAATGCAATAGTCTACTGTTATGCTCTTGACCTGCGAGAAGATGCCATAATACCAAATATACGAAGAAACACAACCGAGAACACAAAACAAAATGATAAATAACAACATGTATTTTATTATTCAAAGATGAAATCAATGTTCACTTGCCTCTTCGAGGGGGCAACCTCCAATTGAGTAGGGCTCGATTACAAAATAAGACACCACGCTCCTCAACGGGGAGTCTCTATCCTTTATATAGGATTCATACATGCAATACCATGGGTCATTATGATGGTTCTCTTAATACCATCTATCTAATACCATGGTCCATTTTCAACTAACTGTGGTCCCTTTCTTTAAATGCAGGTCAACCACTTACAATTATTAATACAGGCTTTATTAACTCTTTAACTAACTATAACTATGACTCAACCCTATTACATAAATAATGGGGTTAGGGCTGGACCCTAACATGCCCTCCCCAATAAAAATAACCTTGTCCTCAAGGTTGAAGCTACGGAAATTACTGAAGAATAGTTGTTGGTTCCCAGGTCGCATCTTCTGGATAGGTGTCTTTCCACTTGACGAGGACTTCCTTGATCGTGCGGCCATGCAGATGTCGTTCTCACATGTCAAGGACCTATTCAGGTTGGAGCCAGATTGACCTTCTTCATCCAATTCAGGTAGACTGGTTTGAATTCTGCAATTTTTCCTGACCACTTTCTTGAGGCATGATACGTGGAAGACGGGATGGATTTTTGTAGTGGGTGGCAAGGCTAACTTGTAGGCTACTTCTCCAATGCACTGAAGTATTTGATAAGGTCTATAGAATTTTGGAGATAATTTCTGACGGCCCTTGTCTTTGAGTGATGTTTGCTTGTATGGCTGAAGCCTCAAGAATACCCGATCCCCTTCTTGAAGTGTGTGCTCTGAACAATGTCGGTCTGCCTATTGCTTCATGCGATTCTAAGCTTGATGGAGATTATCTTTGAGACAGGCTAGAATGGTTGCACCATTCTGTAGGAGTTGATCCACTGCTTTCACCTTAGAGCATCAAGCGATATAAGAAATGGGTGAAGGGGGGAGTTGACCATAAACTGCTTCATATGGAGTCATCTTGGTGGTAGCATGATAGTTAGTATTATACAACCATTCAGCTAGAGGTAACCACTGTGCCCATTGATGTTACTTTTCTAAAGTGAAAAACCTGAGGTAGGTCTCCAGACATTTGTTGACTGCCTCAATTTGACCATCAGTTTGGAGATGATAAGAAGTAATTAGTTGCAGTTGGGTGCCTTGTAGCTTGAAAAATTCCTGCCAAAAGTTACTGGTGAAGAGCGGGTCACGATCAGACACAATGGAAGTGGGCATGCCATGCAATTTGAAGATCTGGTCCATGAAAGATTGAGCCACCAAAGTGGGGGTAAATGGGTGGGGTAGGGCGCAAAAATGAGCATACTTAGAAAGTATGTCCACAACCACCATGATGACTGACTTGTTGCCTGACTTTGGAAGACCAGTAATGAAATCCATAGAAACATCCGTCCATATTGAGCCAGGGATGGGCAATGGCTGTAAAGTGCCCGGGAACTTGATTGTTTCTCCTTTATGGCGCTTACACACATCACATTCAGCTACAAAAGTAAGAATGTCAGTTTTCATGCATGTCCAAAAGAAGGAGCGACAAGTGCAAGCATAAGTTTTCTGAAAGTCAGCATGACCTACAATGGGAGATGAGTGCAACTCCGACAAAATGCATGTTTTGAGGGTGGATTTTGGTGATATCACTACTCTATCCTTGTAGCGAAGAATCTCATCCTTCCAAGAGTAGCCCACTGTGGAATTAGGATCTGCTCGCAAGTTATTAATGAGCTAGGACAGCGAAGGATGTGAAAACCATTCCTTTTGGGCTTCTTCAATCCAATCTGGAATGGGAAGAGAGATTACTAGCAGGGTGTTTTCCTCCTCAAATTGGCGTGATAAAGCATCCGCTACGACATTTTTGCGCCCTTTCTTGTAAATTATCTCATAATCATATCCTAGCATTTTGGCTAGCCATTTATTTTTCTTTGGCAAGGATAGTCATTGCTCCAAAACATATTTGAGGCTTTAATGGTCTGTGCGGATTTGGAAACATCGCCCCAATAAGTATGGGCGTCAGGTATCCACTTCATGTAAGATGGCCATCATCTCCTTATCATAGGCAGATTGTCCCAGATGTTTCCCACTTAGTTGTTGGCTGGTTAAGGCCAAGGGTCGACCTTCCTCAATTAATACAACCCCAATACTCGTACCTGAAGCATCATATTAAATCACAAAAGATTTGGTGAAGTCGGGTAGTGCCAATACGGGAGTGGAACACATGGCCTATTTGAGAGCCATAAATGCCTGTTGTGCTTCATCAGTCCAGAGGAATGAATTTTTCTTGAGAAGGTGAGTGAGGGATCTAGAAATGTGACCATAATTGCGAACAAATTTGTGATAGTAGCCAGTGAGACCCAAGAATCCTCTCAAACTCTTCAAGGTCTTTGGTTGGGGCCAATCTTGCATTGCTTGGATCTTTTTGGGATCCACCCTGACACCTTCACGCCCCACAATGTGGCCCAAATACTTGACTTCTTCCATGCCAAAAGAGCACTTAGACAATTTGACAAATAATTTATGTTTCTAGAGCAGTTGCAAGAGCAGGTCTACACGGTGAAGATGTTTTTCCTAGGTGAGGCTGTACATGAGAATGTCATTAAAGAAAACAAGGACAAATTTTCTAAGATATGGTTTGAGCAGGTGATTCATGAGGCTCTGAAAAGTGGATGGGGCATTACAGAGACCAAATTCCATGACCAGGAACTCATAATGGCCTTCATGAGTTCGAAAAGCAGTCTTGGGAAAGTCTACTTCTTTCATGCATATTTGGTGATAGCCTGAGCGAAGATCTAGCTTAGTAAATAATTGAGCACCATTTAGTTCATCGAGCAAATCATCAACAACTGGAATAGGAAATTTATCTTTGACCGTGAGCTTATTGAGGGCCTTGAAGTCTGGACACATGTGCCATTCCCCATCTTTCTTGAGCACCATGACCACAAGTGATGAATAAGGACTGATGCTAGGACAAATGACACTGGCTTCCAGGAGTTCCTTGATGATTTTTTCAATTTCATTCTTTTGGGTGAAAGGGTATCTATATGGGTGCACATTCGGTGGTTGTGCCCCTGGGACCAAAGTGATGTTATGATCATGTTCCCCTCTAGAGGGTGGAAGATTGTGAGGTTTGTCAAAGACCTGTGGGTGATTGTTTAAGACCTATTGCATCTCAGGATGAATATGAAGAGTATTGGGCTCGATGGTCTAGATGGCATTAAATTGGGTGATAACTCCATGATTGATCAGGTGCTCATGTCCTAAGTGTCGTAAAATGCTCAAAATTTAAAGTGCTTAGAACTGGTTCAAAGTTGAATGACTGGAAATTGCTCGTCTTCCTAATTACGGCGCCGCAAACGGTTCGAAAAACGGTTGCCGTATGAGGAAGTTATGGCAAAAAGAAGAATTTGTCCATAACATTAGAAATTTTAATTTTTCAAAAAAAAAAAAAAAAAAAGGAATATTCCGCCTGGCACGAAATCCAAGGCAACCACCAAACATTAAATGTAACTGCAGTTAAGTTGGCAGAATTTTGGCAGGAGCGCCAAATTTGGTGGACCCGCAATAATTGGCGGAGCTAACTGGAGTTAACTAAAGTTAGCTGGAGTTTTTCTAGGGGCAAACTGGAGAAACTTTAAATGGCCATAACTTTGGCTAGGAAAGTCGGTTTTGGATGAATTTTTTTTTTTTTTTTTTGGGTATTTTCGACCTTCTGAAGCCATTGGTGTAGGTCTTACAGCCATTTGAGGTCATTTGCAGAGATTTTGGAGCCGTGAAAGTTCTAGGAGCCACTAGGGCCCAATTTTGTGAAGACTGTATAGGGTTGCAGGTATCCATTGGAGGTGATCCAATAGTCAGTCCTGAAGAATTCAAGTGTTCTAAATCCATTTTTGCCATCTATTTCACCTGCAGATGCTTCTATTCAGCTGTATTTTCAATTTGAGCATTTAATAAAAACAAGGACAAGCGCGGTTGGGAGCTTTGGACCCAGCAGACATAGCCCTAGAGGGGGTGAACTGCTTTATCAACTTCTTTTGCCTTTGTGGTTGATTTATTTTGCAGAACAAATTCATTTTAATGTGTTAAACAGTAAAAGGAAATAACTCTGCTATGCTTGAATGGGTCATGAACAACGGAAAATTTCATGTGTTTTCTTTCTGCAAGACATGGAAATCTTTTAAACATGTTTAATTCTGAATTGAATACCTTGCAAACAAATTTCAAGTAGTTTCAAATTCAGATCAAGTTGGTATCAGAGCTCAGGGTTTTGTGCAAAGATCTTCTAACTGTCTTGCAAAGTATTGATGCTTACCAGGTTGAAACTTAAAAGAGGGGAAGGACAGTTGACTAGAGAACGAGAGAATCCTCAGTCAAGGAAGGCCAGAGAGCCATCACCTCCACCTTCAATTTCACCCTCAAGAGTCTCAGCAGAAGCTTCAAGGATGTCTGAACATGAAGGAGAAATTCCTACAGAGACAGATCCAAGAGAAGAAGAAAGAGTCTTCAGAAAGGATTTCTTGGACCTCACTGAAATGGTGAGGATATTGTACCAAGAAAGAAATGAGAAATTGGCTGGAGAAGGGTCCAAACATCCACATGAAGGAGAGGGCTCTTCAGGAGTTAAGAAGGATGATGATCATTCCAAGAAAGGACATGGAGGAAATGGTGATCCACCACCCCCATCTTCACCTTCTTCCTCTTCATCCTCGTCTTCTTCTGTTCATAAGCATAGATCCTCTGGAAAAAGTCCTTTTTTGAAACTTGATGTAAAATTCGAATTACCTATGTTTAATGGTGAAGTGAATGCAGAAAAGCTTGACAACTGGATTAGGCAGTTGGAAGTTTACTTGAGGATCCAAAATATGCATGATGATGCCACAAAGATTCAGTTGGCTTCTTTGAGAATGGATGGAGCAGCATTGGTCTGGTGGGAGGCCAAGACTAAAGAGGAGATCAAGAAATTTGGTAAGGTTACCTTAACATGGCCTGAATTTCTGTTAGCCATTAAAAAACAGTTTTATCCTCTTGCTCACATGCAGAAGGCCATTATGAATTGGCAAAATTTCAGACAACTTAAGGGTCAGAGTTTTCAATACTACACCCAAGAATTCAGGAGAAGAGCTCTCTTGTTAGGGGTAGATTTGCAGACTCAGGAAACCTTGCTGAAATACATTGGTGGCTTGCATAGCTACCTTAGACACACCATCTTGATGTTTAACCCTACTAGCCTGGACGAGGTTTGTGTCCAAGCTACCCATTTAGAGGCAAGGGGAAAAAACACATTTGAAGAGGGTAGAAACAAGCCCCCCAAGGGGAAAAACAAAGAGAAAACCTCCAAGGGAAAGAGCAAAAAGAATGCATATGTCAAACAGGAGAGTGAGAAAGTGATCTGTAAACATTGTTCTAAACCAGGCCATGAGGAGAAAAATTGTTGGAAATTATATCCTGAAAAATTACCTCAATTTAACAAATCCAAAGGGAAACAGAAAATTGCTGCTACTACATCTACACCACAATATTTAGGGGAAGATTCAGGTGATGAAACCAAAATTGCAGCCATGGGTTTGAAAAACTTAAAGGGAAAAGAAATTGAAACTCAAGCCAACACTAGTACCTCAAACTGCCATGTACAAGCTCCTAATGAGGAAGAAAGAATTGAATTGTTTCATGTGAGGGTGATTTCAAAACATACTAAAATTGACACACTTTTTGATAGTGGGTCACAAGCAAACCTTATATCAGAGGACTTGGTCAAGCAGCTTAAACTTGAGACCGTTCCACATCCGAAGCCATATCCACTTGGATGGATTTGCAAGGATGCAAATTTACAAGTTTCAAGAAAGTGCACATTGCGCTTTGCAATTACTGCACATTTTATTGACACAATTGAACTTGATGTGGTACCTTTTGATATAGTAGGAATTGTTTTGGGAAGTCCTTACTTGTTTGACAGGAAAGCTATCTTTCATCGCCATGAAAAAAAATATCATCTGTTCAAAGATGGCAAGGAGTTCATTGTTAGAGCTCATCGCAAGAAGACAAATATAGCGATGGTGAATGCAGGACAGGTAAAAAGGCTAGTCAATTCAAGTAAGAATTTTGTTCTTCTTATGATTAAGCCCAAGGTTGATGTGAATCATGAGTCATTTTACAATTGTGATCCAAAACTTAAATCAGATCTGTATGATGTAGTTGATGCATGTCATGAGATGTTTCAGGAGCCAACAGGTTTGCCTCCTAAGAGGGAGATTCAACATGAAATCCATTTGCATCCAGATTGTCCTCTTCCAAACATAGGCATGTACCGCATGTCTATTATGGAGAATGTTGAAATAAAGAAGCAAATCAAGGACTTGTTGGACAAGGGTTTCATAAGGCCAAGTACTTCGCCATGTGGGTCACCAATTGTATTGATTCCAAAGAAAGATAGCACTTGGCGTATGTGTGTTGATTTCAGGGCCTTGAACAAGATAACGGTAAAGAATTGTTACCCACTCCCAAGGATAGATGATTTGCTAGACCAGCTGAAAGATGCTCGATATTTCAATAAGCTAGACTTGCGCAGTGGATATCATCAAGTAAGAATTGAAGAAAGTGACATTTGGAAGACAACCTTTAAAACCAAACAAGGACTCTTTGAGTGGCTTGTGATGCCGTTTGGTTTGTGCAATGCACCTGCAACTTTCATGCGGGTAATGGATGATGTCTTGCGTCCTTTTCTTGATGATTTCATTATTGTCTACTTAGATGACATCTTAATTTTCAGCAAGTCTAGAGAAGATCATGTCATGCATGTTAGAAAAGTACTTGATGTTTTGAAGAAGAATCAATTATTTCTTAAAATGTCAAAGTGTGAATTTGGAAAGACTTGTTTGGTTTATTTGGGACACATAGTAGGAGGAGGTGCTTTGAGAATTGATCCTGCTAAGATTGAGGCTATTGTGAAGTGGCCTACTCCCAAATCCATAACAGAGGTAAGAAGTTTTTTGGGTGCAGCTCAATATTGGAGGAAGTTTATCTCTAACTTCTCTTCTATAGCAGCTCTTATGCATGCGGTGACAAGTGTGAAGCATGCTTTCCAATGGGGAGGCAAGCAGCAAAAAGCTTTCGAATCTTTGAAAGAGAAGATTAGTTCAGCTCCAGTCCTTGCATTACCGGATTTGAGACAGCCATTTGAGATACAAACTGATGCTAGTGATTATGCTATGGGTGCAGTTCTTCTACAGCATGGTAAGCCTATTGATTTTCATTCTGAAACTTTTAATGGTGTTGTTGTAAATTATCCTACATATGATAAGGAGTTGTATGAATTGGTACAAAGCGTCAAAAAGTGGAAACACTACTTGATGGGCAAAGAAACTGTTATACATACCGACCATCCGCCCTTACAGTACTTTCAATCACAAAGCAAGTTACAACAGTCGCGACACTTCAGATGGATGAGCTTCTTGCAACAGTTCCATTTGGTAATAAGGTATAAGAAAGGTACTTTGAATAAGGTTGCTGATATGCTTTCAAGGCATATTATTGGTGTTGTTACTTTACTTAAGAATGATTCCATTGTACATGATAGTTACATAGAACAATAGGCATCTGATGATGACTTTAAAGATGTGTATGCTAACTTGAGTAAAGGAAATCATGTAGAGGAAAATGACTATCACATGCATAACAATTTGCTGTTTCATTTGGGCAAGTTGTGTATACCACAGGGGGAGAGGATAAATGTCATAAGAGAAGCTCATTCTTCTCTTATTGCTGGCCATTTTGGTGTGAGCAAAACAGTTGCACATCTACAGAGGTATTGCTATTGGCCTCGCATGGTAGATTCTGTTTCAAGGTTCATAAGAGGTTGTTCATTATGTGCTACAAGCAAGCCTAGCAACAAGAAGCTTGGTTTGTATACTCCTTTTCCGGTACCTTCTAGACCATGGGAGAGCATCTCTATGGATTTTGTAGGAGGTTTGCCAAAATCTCGAAAGCAGCATGATTATTTATATAGAGTAGTTGATCGTTTCAGCAAAATGTGTATACTTATGCCTTGTAAGAAAACTATAACTGCTGAACAAACTGTTGAATTATTTTTTCATCATGTATGGATTCACTTTGGTTTGCCTACTTCCATTATTAGTGACAGGGATTCCAGATTTGTGGGGAATTTTTGGTCCAACCTATGGGAGATGATGGACACAAAGTTGAAGAAAAGTACTGCTTTCCATCCGCAAACAGATGGAAAAACTGAAGTTGTGAATAGAACCATTGTGCACCTCTTGAGAGGTTATTGCAGTAAGCATCCCAAGCTTTGGGATGAACATTTGCACTACATACAGCATGCTTACAATCATGCCAAGCACTCTTCCACAAACACCTCACCGTTTGAAGCTTGTTTTGGTTACTTGCCAAAATCACCTCTTGATTTCATTCTTGAGAAAGATGTTGCCATTGAGGGACATAGTGACATTGACAAAGCTCGTTCATTCATTGAAAGAATTCAGCAAATACATCATCAAATTCAAGAACAGCTTGAGAAGAGTCAAGGCATGTACAAGGAAAGACACGACAAGCATAGAGTCCATCACAAGTTTCAAGAAGGGGATGAGGTATGGCTGTACATTAGTAAGGAAAGGATGCAAGGAGAAGGTAAAAAGCTGAAGCCTATTCGTTATGGTCCATTCAAAATCCTCAAGAAGGTTGGAAATAATGCTTTTCAATTAGATTTGCCTTCCTACATGCAAATGTATTCTGTTGTCAATGTGGAGAACTTACGTTTGTATGAACCTCCTTTGATTGCTGATCATGAAAATGTTGTTCATCTGCCATCTATAGAAGATTTCTCGCCAGAATTCTTAGATGAGATGAAAGAAGATACAATCCTTGACAGAAGGACACGCACTTCAAGGAGAGGTAGTGTAGATTATGTTCGGGTTGGTTTCAAAGGCAGCAAACTGAACAAGGCAAAGTGGATGAAGGTGGACAGAGTGAGGGAGCTGTAACCTCACCTCTTTAACAGGTAGTTGAAGGCTTTTGGGGTCCAAAAGCTTCCTAATGGGGAGGCGTGATCAGGTGCTCATGTCCTAAGTGTCGTAAAATGCTCAAAATTTAAAGTGCTTAGAACTGGTTCAAAGTTGAATGACTAGAAAGTGCTCGTCTTCCCGATTCCGGCGCTGCAAACGGTTCAAAAAACGGTCGCCGTATGATGAAGTTATGGCAAAAAGAAGAATTTGTCCATAACATTAGAAATTTTAATTTTTCAAAAAAAAAAATTAAAAAAGGAATATTCCGCCTGGCACGAAATCCGAGGCAACCACCAAACATTAAATGTAACTGCAGTTAAGTTGGCGGAATTTTGGTAGGAGCGCCAAATTTGGCGGACCCGCCATAATTGGCGGAGCTAACTGGAGTTAACTAAAGTTAGCTGGAGTTTTTCTAGGGGCAAACTGGAGAAACTTTAAATGGCCATAGCTTTGGCTAGGAAAGTCGGTTTTGGATGTTTTTTTTTTTTGATTTTGGGTATTTTCAACCTTCTGAAGCCATTGGTGCAGGTCTTACAGCCATCTGAGGTCATTTGCAGAGGTTTTGGAGCCGTGAAAGTTCTAGGAGCCACTAGGACCCAGTTTTGTGAAGACTGTATAGGGTTGCAGGTATCCATTGGAGGTGATCCAATAGTCAATCCTGAAGGATTCAAGTGTTCTGAATCCATTTTTTCCATCTATTTCACCTGTAGATGCTTCTATTCAGCTGTATTTTCAATTTAAGCATTTAATAAAAACAAGGACAAGCCCAGTTGGGAGCTTTGGACCCAGCAGACATAGCCCTGGAGGGGGTGAACTGCTTTATCAACTTATTTTGCCTTTGTGGTTGATTTATTTTGAAGAACAAATTCATTTTAATGTGTTAAACAGTAAAAGGAAATAACTCTGCTATGTTTGAATTGGTCATGAACAGCTGAAAATTTCATGTGTTTTCTTTCTGCAAGACATGGAAATCTTTTAAACATGTTTAATTCTGAATTGAATACCTTGCAAACAAATTTCAAGTAGTTTCAAATTCAAATCAATGATGGCCCTTTTTTAACAACTTTTCCATTCGATGTGAGCTGATGATAGAAGGAGTACCTGCCTAAAGTCTGCGGAGGGTATGCGTGTGGTCATTTTGCTTAAAGCTCATTTATAACTCCTGTAAATCCATTGTGATTGGGCCTAGTGTGCGGAGCCATTCAGCACCCAAGACAATGTCACAATCACCCATGTTGATGGCAAACATGTGGGTCTTTAGGTGGTAATCTCCCATCTGAAGTTTGATATTTTCATAGTGGCCTTCACATTTCATTGTCCCCCCATCAGCAATTTGGACCTGGAAATTAGAGACTGCTCTGAAAAAACAATGAACAGCTTCTGCGACTCTCTGATGGATAAAGTTATGCGTTTTTTCACTATCAATCAATACTACTGCCGGGCGATGTTTAATAAAACCTCTGATTTTGAGAGTTTGGGGAGAAGAAATGCCTACCAAAGCATGGAGCGAGATAACTGGTTCTTCTAGTGTAGTTGGGAGCTCATTGTCCTACTAGTTGTCCTCATCTTCCTCCTCTGGTCCCTCAAAGGGTGGGGCTTCCTCATATGAACTGTGATCAGTAGCATCAATTTGAAAGAATTTGGGTTCCTTGCATTTATGCCCTGGGGAGTATTCGTCATCACAGTAGTAACACAATCCTTGCTTTATTTTTTCAGCCATTTCTGCGGGGGACACATTTTGAACCTTAAGTGTTTACGTAGTGCCCTGAGCCTGGGTGGGGCATCCCTTGGCTATGAAATTTGGACGAGGAGACTGGGCTGCTAAAGCACGTTCCACTTTGATAGCCTTTGTGCAGTCTTCCATCCATGTGGTTGGGTGGTGCATCCGCACATGTGCTTGGATGGCTTCTTTGAGACCACTTATAAAACATTCCAAGTAGAATTCATCTCCCAGACCTGTTGTGCGGAAGGCCAATGTCTCAAAGGCTGTAATATAGTCGTTTACTATGCCTGTATGTCTAAGCTTATTAAGACAACCCAAAAAATTAGATTCACGGTGAAAGTGGTCACAAATGGATTTTGTGAACACCGACCAAGTAATTGTCCTTGGATAGCATTTTTGATGCCACTACCATCTTTCTTAGTCCATGTAAAGGCCTCCCACACGTAGTTTAGTTTCATTATCTACAATGTGATTCAGAGTGAAATATTGTTCCATTTATGCTACCCATATTTCCATATTAGAGCCATCAAATTTGTACATGTCCAGCTTGGGTGGTCGAGGGTGGGAATGTTGGTGATTTCCATGGAAGTGAATATGATGGCTAGATTCTCCTTCCAGGTCTTCATCACTACCATGTGCCTCTCGATGCAACCCTAACCCACTCGGTTTTAATTGGTCCATGAGTTGTTGCATCTTGTCTATTAGGCTCTAGAATGTATCCAACCTGTGTTCAAGGCGATCAATCTTCTCGTTGGCCATGACTTGAGCTCTGGTTTCTACCATACACAGATCTTGGTCACTTGTCGTCACTTTGAAAAAATTTGGGACCGCCCAAAAATTGAAGCTAACAAGTGAATGGTACCACCACGCTCAGCTCGTCGTCTTGATTCTTATGGGCTGCTAGATCTAAATGGTACTATGGCAATAGACCCTGAACTAGTGGAGCTGATTGTTGCAGCGTCGACAAAACCCCAACTGCTAGATCTGATCTGGCAAAGAAGATGATGGGCGATCTTCAAAGAGACGAGGGAACTATGGTCTCAAGGAGTATCAGGTGCTACAGATCGCAATATACATAAGGGTCCAATAGTAGTACTCGGCCCAATCTTTCAGGGCACTAACTAAGGAGGATCAACCATACGCTTAGCCATACTACCCGGCTACCCTATCATATGCGTGAGTAATCTCCCTAAGTGCTATTCTCAGCGTACTGTAGCAACAAGACGATCGATGGTTTATCTACGGTGAGGATTCAGGTGAGCCTGGGAGGCTTCCTATGTACCCAGAGGGTATGTGGAAGACAGTCTGTGCACGGTTCTGTCTAATGCGCTACTACTCGAAGGGGCACCCATAGGGGTTACAAGGGAGTCCAACAAGCGTGACCACCTCTTGTATTTCCTACGTGCATGCCTCCCCAAATCTCGTGGTTTAAAGACGTCGGAACACGTCTCTAGCCAAAAAAATTCTGCTAAAAATGGAGATACAACCAGCCTTGGAAAGCGCTCTGATACCACTTGTTATTCTCTTGACCTACGAGACGATGCCAGAATACCAAATATACGAAGAAACGCAACCCAGAACACAGAAAAAAATGAGAAATAATAGCATGTATTTTATTATTCAGAGATGAAAGCAATGTTCACTTGCCTCTTTGAGGGGACAACCTCCAATAGAGCAGGGCTCAATTACAAAATAAGACACCACGCTCCTCAATGGGGAGTCTCTATCCTTTATATAGGATTCATACATGCAATACCATGGGTCATTACCATGGTTCTCTTAATACCATCTATCTAATACCATGGCCCATTTGCAACTAACTATGGTCCCTTTCTTTAAATGCGGGTCAACCACTTACAATTATTAATACAGGATTTATTAACTCTTTAACTAACTATAACTATGACTCGACCCTATTACATAAATAAGGGGGTTAGGGTTGGACCCTAACATCTACTCTTATCACTTCTCAACTGGGAAGATAGAACACTAGGGTTTTTCAAACCAATCTTCTATTGAATAGAAGGAGGTTGACTACTGACATTGAATGTAAAGCTATCTTTAATGCATAAATTAAATGCTTGCCTATGCTAAGGAAATGAAAGTGCTGAATAGAAAGTGTTATGAAAATGTCATGAAATCACCTAGCTAGGAATTAGCACACATTACTTTGCAAAAGAAACCTAATGTACCCTTGCATTCTATCATCTAGTTATTTGGACAAAGTAAGCACATAAATGACCCTAGCATTGCTAAGATTGGTGTATGCATGCATTAGCTAAATATTGTAGAAAAGAATCTTTTGGTTTCCAATTTAGAAATGTAATATCAAACTAATCAAGATAATCTTTTGCAAGGGAGGAAGGCATGGGAAAACATGCCAAAAATGGAATTGAGGGGTATGGATGTCAATTTGAAGACCTACCCTAGGATCTGATCATTATTTCTTCCCAAAACAGTTTAAAAACAGGCTACTACATGGTTTCTTGTAGTTGCTATGGAATTTCTTGTAGTTACTACAGGATGTCTTGGTTTACTATAGGAAACTTAGTTGAAAGTTGTAGGAAGGTAGGGAAGGTGAAAGGAAGTGTTGGGAAGGTGGATGATGGTGGAATAAGGTATGGGGAAGGTGCACACTACCCAAGGATCAACCCAACTCTTCAGGATGATTGGATTTGCTCAAGGTGGTTGTCCACGGTGGGCTACAAAACAGAAATCTGAATTGATGGTTGGTAGGGTTTGGCCAGAGGTGGAGAAGACTTAGATGAGGCTGGTGGAATGATTTCTCCCTGCAGATCAACAACTCTTGTAACAACACATATTCATTTCTTCATTTATGCACAACTTTATGTAAATGTGGAAAAGATGAGTTGAATTTAAGAAATTGATTTATTGATGGCTAGTGGATAAGCTCTATGGAATGCAATGCTTTCTATTTACAACAAACCTAAGAAACCAAAATGACAATTTCAAGTTCTTCTAAAAAATCATGAACAATGACCTACTCAACAAGAAACCCTAAGCTATGTAATAACCAAAAGATAACTCTATTTTTGGGGCTGTGAGAGTGGGGTCTTCAACCATGATCCCATGAGGGAGATGAGTATGAGGCCACTGTCACAAGATTTTCTGGAGTCTTTTCTTTCCCTATTATAACATTGATCTACTTCTACAACTAATGGAAGTAAAACTAACCAATAATTCAAAGACTTGCAAATTAAACAAAACATAAATAATTTCAGCAACTAATTTATTATTCTAATCTAAGGATACATGTACAAAAAGAAGAGGAACCTTTGCTGCTAGGGTTGGACCCTAACCCAAGATCTTCATCCCTCTGATTCAACTCAATGATGGATCAAAGAAACCCTTTTCATTATCACCAAAATGTCAAAAATAACATGAGAATATCAGTCACAATATAGTAAGCTCGAAATTGCCTCTTGGCTACAATAAAAAGTTGAATCCTAATGAGGCCCTAGGCCTTCTTATTTATACAACTGAAGCTACAAACAACTTCCTTAAAATTAGGGAGGCTTGGCTCCCAAACTTGAGATTAACTTGTCTTCAACTATCATTGGCTTGGCTGCTAATGAACTCAGTGGGCTTCACTGCTTGTAACTCCAAGCTGATGAGAACTATTGGAGGAATCTTTGAGTGATTCAGGAATAAAGGAGGGAGACCCAATCTTATAAAATCCCTCTTTCTTGTCTACTTTGAGTTCCTGCACTTAAATTAGCCAAAAAATGCTCCAAATCCTACAATTAATGCACATTAGGCCACATGACATAACATCTCACCTTTACCATTCTCACTAAGAAAAATATAAATAAAGATGTAAATAAATATGAGAAAAAAATATTTTAATAAGCTGGATAGTGGAATTAAGGCCCATATAATTTACCTATTAATGAGCCTCATCATCACCCCCCTACTAAAAGTGTTACTCATCCTCTAAGCAACTTAGTCTATGTCCATGTATTTCAAAGCTCTTGTGGCCTATCTGACATCTCAGGCCTCTGTTGATGGAGTTTCATCTTGTGGATAAAACCATGCATGCTTCTCTATTTCCTCCCACTAATTTCTTTCCTCCTCATTTCTACTTTCTAGCATACCCAATAGCAAGGGTGGACTGAGTTTCAAACCAATCCAATTGATTTTGAGTCTCTGCAGTGCCTTCTTATACAGTGGGGTCCTTTCTAGTGCATCTCTCATTCATTCAAGGGAATGATACTCCTTAATCCTTAGGTTTTATGGTAAGGTGCCCCATCTCATTTGGCCTACATGCTGGCTTTCATCCCCTAGCAATCTCAAGGTTTCCTCAAAATTTGTGATTTCTTGCTCTTGTGTAGCTAGGTATCTTGGTGCAAGTTGGGGATCATTGGCGACGATGTTGTGGGTGCTAATGACAACCATAGAATTGATATGTCCTGCTCTAATGTAAAGGGGCTCTTTTTATTCTCATTCCAACACCCTCTTCACCTCCTTAGCCATGACCTCCTCATGACTCATCCATGATGGAAGGGCCATTAGTTGTAAGTCCCCCAACTTTGCATTGGGGTCCCACACATTCAAGTTTGTTAAGGCCAAGTTGTGCAAGTATAATTTAGATATCTTGGCCTTATCCTCTAGGGTGCTTTTGTCACATAGCTCAATGAAGAACCTATAGTGTTGGAAAGGCATATTCCCCCATTGTGCTAGTGTATTTATCTGAAATTGCAGCCATTGATCTTTGAGGTACAAGGTATATGACTTTGGTGGAATCCTACACTAGAGTGCCTCTATGGAAAGGCTTGCCATGTTGGCCAATTGGCTCTCTTTTTCCTATAACTACCTCCTCAGCCATGTGTTTTCTTCCTCTAGTTGAGATCTCATAATTCGTTCCCTATCTCTTATCCTACTCAACTCTTTGCCCATCTCTATTAGCTTCTCTTCCATATGGCCCACATCCTCTCCATTATTTGATTTGGCAATTTGCATCCAGCAATGTGTCCTTCCTCTCTCCTTCTCAAACTCAAAGAAGAGAGGGATGGAGAAAATTTGTGTTATTACTCTACCTCCCTCAATTAATCTATAATAAGAGATCATATTTGGTTGTGGGCTAGGTTCCAACAGCTCTTGGGATTCTCCCTTAGATGTCTTTGGAGAATCTGCCTCCTTCTACACTTGTGTTACTACTTCCTTGCCTTTCATCTATCTTTTTTTCCTTCCTACAACTTTTTCTGTGTTTCCTATAGTGTTGAAAGAGTTTCCTTTAGGACTATCTAAGTTTCCTATAGAAGGTTTTTTCCTTTTTGAAATGGGGTCAAACATGCCTTGTTTTGCTTTTTTAATTTTGACCTGGTGACAGGCCTCCTAACATAGGTGATGGGAGACTTTGGGGAATATCGTTTTGATGCTCCCTCTTCACCTTTTATTTCCGAGGAAACTTACTTTTATTTCTCTTTTTGTAAGTCCTCAATAATGATTGGAGTCCTGGTGGGTGTTTTTGGTTTCCCCTGTTTGATCCTAGTGCTACTCCTTGTTTTGAAATGGAAGGGATTCTGCCTCTATCTCTTTCCTTTTGACTTGATGGCTGTGCTTAGGGCAGTCAAGGCAACAACTTCCTCCCTCTTAGTTGGTTCAGGAGACAACCTTGGAGATTCCTCCCTTTCCTTGGTGTGTTCCTCAGGGCTTGCTTCTTCCTTTTGTTCTTTCTCTTCACCTTTCTCCTCTTCTCCTTCTTCTTTTGCTTCTTCTTCCTCTTTAGGTTCCTCTTATGCCTCCTCTTCATCACTATAGGTATTGTCCCTATCATATTCAAGGGCTTGTATTTCAATCATAACCTCTTTGTTCATGTCTCTGAATGTGGACCATTGAATGTGGATTCTAAGTTGGCTCGAGGCATCCTCTATTATTAGCTTAAGAAGTCCATGGTGTGCCAATTGATGATGTTTTCCCTCTTGTACTTTTAATCTCGTGTCTATTATTGATTGCAGCAAGAATTAGGGTATACTGAGTCTTTTGTCAATCGGTATCCTCTCTCCAAATCTCAACTCATGGAGGAGTCTAGATTGATAGCCATAGACTATATTGAGCCTCCCTTCACAGGAGATATATTTGAGAATATGATAGTCCACCTCATTCTAAGGGTATGGAAGGATTTCCCATCTTATCCCATTTTTATCTTCAATTGGCTCTTCATCCCTTAAGAAGAAGTTTTTCTTTGCAAAATTTCTTGCATCCTTATCCTCCGTTCTCCATGGAATCCCTTGAGGAAGTGTAGTGATTCTCCTAATTACTTCAGGAGTAATTATAATTGACAGTCCTCTGACCACCATGGTAGCACTGGTCCTATTTTGAGGGTTAAGTTTCATGGCAAAAACTTGAGCTACATCATCATCATACCCTCTAAGTAGCTCAAAGAATCCCAACCAGTTATGTCTTCTACATATTTCAACCATAAGGGGGATGGAGGTGTATCTTGGATGTCTCTGTGGGTTCCCTTTTGTTAAACACTCTTGTCATGTTCCTTTTCTGGTTGGATGACTATAAGGAGTCTGGTAGGCTTAGCCTTATTTTTTAGCATGACCGAGGGTGGTGGATGGCTACAATTTATCCCTATCTCCACACAACTTTCAAACTGTTCACAATTCCTTTAAAACACCAGGCCAACTGTAATCACTTAAAAACCCAATTTTTTTTGTTCCTAGCTATCAATTGAAAGCATAGGAGATATGGGCCACCTACCTTTCACTGTGATTCTTTGAATGAGGATAATTTCTTAGCAGCTAGACCCTATGCGCCTCTTGTTAGTGTCCTCTGTGAATTTCCATTATTTCCTGTAGCTCCCTGCGTTTCCTGTAGTTGTTGTTTCCTGTAGGGTGGCTAAAACAGGTTTTCCTCCTTAATGGCTCTCAAAGGTGGTCTCGATCCTCTTTGATCTCGAAATGAACAAATGGTGCAAGAGAGTTCAAAATATTTTCTTTTTAAGGTCGATTCCTTGGAGCGTTGTATTGGTTGGCAATGTACGGGATTTCCTCTTTGGGACCCAGCCCACCGTTAGTTATCATGCAGTCTCTCCTCGTAATCATCACCCACTCTTCCACAAATTAACTTGACCACATTTTTAACTCATTCCTCTTGTTGTGATGTTTCCACGTGTCAGGCTGACTAGGACTTCAATTTTTGTTTTCAAGCTGACGGTGGCCAAGTTAACTCGCCACCTCCAGCTTATAAAATCGACTTTTTCATATTCCTACACTTATACTATATCATACATAGAGAATAATTCATATGAGGTGCCATACATGTACCTTCCTTTGCTTGGTTGCTGCATGCTGGAGGGTAGCTCTATTGTGCTTCTTTTTGTTCAGGTAAGTGCTTTTCCTTGGTCATTTTTCTATATATTTCTTCCTATTGATGTGCTTGTCCTATTTGTTGTTGTGTGCAAGTACTTGGTCTTGTTACTGCTGCTTCTGAGTTGTGGATGGGATTCATAGTATTTTCAGGGTGTTCGAGCTCTTTGCTTGCCTTGGTGTTGAAGGAGAGTGCATGGAGAGTTGTTGTTGTGAAAGCACACGCTGCTAAAGGCTTTCATGTAGTTACTACAGGAAACATGTAGCTGCCTTTTTCATCATTTTTTGGTTGTTGTTTTTCACTTGGAGGAGGAATGGGTGGTGATGTAGGAGTAGAAAGGATGGAAATGGAGGATATGGAGTGTTAGGTGAGTGAGGCCAATGATGGCACGGCCCTTGGACTTTTTCTATTTTTTTGTATTTATTTTTATTTGCTTTTTTGTGAGTGGTGTTTGATGGACACAGAGGATGGTACGGTGTATGGTCCCCTCTTTCATCCCAGAACAGGACCGCATCATCATTTCCCAACAGAAATTTCATTCCTATAGAGTTTCAGGACATCCTGTAGTACTACAGGAAACTCTTGTAGTAACTATAGGAAACCCTGTAGGAGTTCGAAAAATTGCTTGCAAACTGGGTTTTGATGCCTCGAAGTGAGGATGGATGATGGCGACTGATGAGCCCCAAATTTGGTAACATTTTGGGCTCATTTGGCCTAACTACCCTTGTTCAATCCTTCATTTTTCATAACTTATGCATTATTTTTTAGTATGTTTATGTCATTTGTACGAATAAGGGTAGTCACTATTCCTAGGTGGCTAACATGTGCTCATTTCAGGATTTTTTGACACATGTTGAAGCAAAACCGAGCAAACATGGGCTAGGAGATAGCCAAGCTTGGGTTGAGGATTCGTAGGGGGGTTTTCTATTGCATTAAATAGCCTCCCTCGAGATCTTCACCCCCAACTCCGAGCTCCAAAGGCCACCAAAACCGGATCTAGAAGGCAGTCAAGCAGATTTCTTGGAAGGAGCTGTTCACTCACAGTTTGGGCAGCCAAGTCCCATAGATTTAGGAGGCCAGCTAGGGCCTCGTAGTGTATAAATGTTAAGGCTTCGGCCTTCGAAAAGGACTTTTGAAAAATTCTTGCATATTCTGCACTATGTGCTGCTAGCTCTGTTTTGTTCTTTTGTAGCCATTATTGGCATAACTCTTGACTTATGATTATTTTTTGATAATGGGAAGCAGTCAGATTTGATATCAGTTTTGAGTTTTTTATAGGAGCCATAGCTCTCGGGGTTGGACCCAACGTGAGAGCCTAGGGCCTCCTTATTTGTATTGTTATCTTTCCTTTCAGCACTGTGATTTTCCTTTTATGCATCTGAAACGAAGTTTGTTGAGCTAGATTTAGATGCGTTGGTTAAGTAGGTTATTGTTGAGGAATAGAATTACTTCAGATGTGTAGAACAGATTGATAAGATAAAGATTGATAAAAGCTCCATAAAAGGGTTGCCAACACTCTCAGTTTCACCTCTCCCTTATTGGACCAGGGGCTGGAACTGTGGAACCAGTGCTGCTCAACAAAAACACTAGTTTGCTTGACCATGCAATCATTGGTGTAATGTTTTTCATTTGTAGAAGTTAGTCATGCGTTCAGACCTTTTTAGATGTTCCTTCGATTAAGTGTTGTACATGGTTCTCGTTGGAAATAAAGCTGTTTTTCATTTGTTTCGTTGACAGTTTGGATAGATTAGCTAAGATTTCGATTGTATGCAGGGTTTGGTTGATTCAGTTAAGTGCACACCGTGCAGGGCATATCCATCTTTCTCTCATCCACCTAAGCTTCGTCCAGGCCACCTGCTCCATCTCCTAGTTAGCTTCTTCATCTCACAACTACTCTTCTGTCCACGTAACCCTACCTTCTTGCTCTTCCATTGCCTTAGCCTTCCTTAAGACAAGTGAGCTCTCCACACCATCTCATCACTTCATCCATCAGTCACTGGGTCATCTCAGACCCCTACCCTACCTCCCTATCCATTCATGCATCTTCTTTCACTCACCCATCTTCCAAAATCCAAAGTCAGAACATCCTGTAGAAATTTCTGAACATCTTGTAGAAATCCCTAAAACATCCTGTAGAACCCCTGCAGACTTCCTGTAGAAGCTCACAAGTGAGGTTTTTGGATAGCCAAACTTGGTGAAACTCTCTGGAAGGGTGTTAGGGACTCCTTAGACCCTCTCTAAACCTTCCCAACCTTTTCCAAGCATTTCTCCTCCTTGATCCACCCCTGCACAGTAAGAAGCCAGTTAAAAGTACATGTATGATAATTTTGATAACGTAATCAAAAATACAAAAAAGATGTGTCCTTTAGATAGGGATAGCATAGGCATGTGCATTTCACCTTTGTAGAAGTAATGGCATCTTTTTCAATAGTTTGCATCCCCTCCTTTGCATCAGTAGGACTAGCTGGTAGAATTAGGGTTTGTTAGGGTTTATGTTACTCTTTGACTTTCAGTTTCTTTCTGCAAGTAGATCAGCTTCCTTTGATTTAGCTTCCATCCATCATGTACAAAGCTTCTTCTAAGAGCTCATAGAAGTTGGCTTGAGCCCCTAGAAGACTTGTGCCAGCTGACCAGTGACAGTTGTGGCAAGAGCTAGTACTTGTGCATACAACACCGTCGCTTCCAAGTTTGTTACGAACTACCGGGTTGATAAGAGTAAAGAAGGGAGTCCCAGGAGTTGCAGCGTTATTGCTGCAATACTGGAGCCCACCAGCGACATGGTAGGCATGGGAGATATGAAGTGAATGAAAGAAGAATGGGGTTCTGCTTGGTTTTTTGTCCTCTATTTCCTTTAAAAAACTGCAAAACACAGACTTTTGTTAGTGGAAAAGTTTGAGGTCCCTACCATGTTATCTTCTTCTTTTTTATTTTTTCTTTTTTCCTCTACTCTTTTTCTCCTTTTTTTTTTAAAGGCACATAGGTCACCTCAAAGGAGGTTTCAACCTGTCTTCCTTCCCTAGGCACCTTAAGAGATGTTTTGACCCAGTGATCTTTTTATTTTCCTTTTTTTCCACTCTTGGGCTACCTCAAGGAGGTTTTCGAGCCAAAAGTTCACCTCACGTTTCTCATAAAGGTTTTCACCTAAGTCCCTTATTGTTTTTTCTTCTTTTTTTCATCTTTTTCAAAAATAAAATAGTCTTCAAGAATTTGGTGAGCTGGAAGCTAAGACACTTCCAAGCACATTCACTTCCTTACTGATGGTATTGATGAACTCTTCCCTTGATAGAGGTATTTTATAGGCTTTCAATATACATCCATTGACCAACAAGGGGATACCTTCTTCATCAATGGTCCTTACTTGCACAACCCCATTTTCATGGCATTTCTCTATCAGATATGGGCTTAGCCACCTAGTAATAAATTTTACTTTGAAGTCCTTGAACCTGGAGTCATATAACAGATCCCAATCACCTTCTTGGAAAACTTTTCCTTTTATTTTTTTGTCATGCCAAAATTTTATTTGTACTTGAGTCACCTTTGTGTGTAGGAGGGCCTACATCCTGAATTCATCTAAACCATTGAGCTAGAGCAGCCTCTCTTGATGTACCCTTGTGACATCCAAATCCAACTGTGCTTCCATTCTCAAAGTGTTGTACTCAAACTCAATGGAGAGCATAGCCATCTTCCCATATACCAAATCATAAGTGGTGAAGATAGTGGTTGTCTTCCAGGTTGTATTATAAGCCCAAGTGGCCTCCAATAGTCTGTCAGCCCAATATTTTTTTGTTGCTTCTCACAACCTTTGTGAGAATGCCTTCCAATGCTTTGTCGGTAACCTCGACTTTTCCATTGGCCTGAGGATGGTAAGAAATTGATTTCATGTGCTTGATCTTATGCTAACTCAATAAATTCTCAATTATGCGTGAGTTGAATTGAGCACCCTGATTAGTGACTATCTCTCTAGGGTACCCAAACTTGTAAAACACATTGTCCCTTAAGAACTCGACCACTTTCTCTTTTGTTGCTACCTTGACAACCTTGGTTTTATCCCACTTTGTCAAATAATCAGTGCGCACAATTATGTACTTTTTCTTCCCTGGTGGTGGATCAATGAGTTCAATGAACCCCATGCCCCACTTGTCAAATTGCTCAAGGGTCACTTGAGTTTTCAAAGGAAATTCATCCCTAGGAGTAGGTTTCCCCATTCTTTGGAACTGGTCACATCGACTGGTATATCTTCTTGCATCTTGGTGGAGAGTGGGACAGTAGTAGCCAGCTTGCAGTAGCTTGAAGGTTGTCCTCTTGGCTACAAAGTGACCTCCACAAGCCCATAATGATAGGCCAAAAGGATGTCAAATACTTCCTCCTCCCTAACACATATCCTTAGAATTTGATCTAGGTATAGCTTGAAGAGATTGCCCCCAATCCAAGTGAATGGTGCGCTCTTTCTTATAATTCTGCTCTTTTCCTTGGAGGACAGATTTGGAGGGAACTGTGCAGCCACTAAGTAGTTGGCTATGTCAGAAAACCATGGAGAGAGAACTGAAATAGAAAATAAATGCTTATCTAGCAACTGATCATCAACCATTCCTTCCTCACCTATAGGCAACGCAAGTCTAGATAAAAAATTTGCAACTACGTTTTCTCTACCAGGCTTATCAATGATAGTTAGATGAAATTGTTGTAATAAAAGAAACCATCTAATAATTCTGGCATTCACATCAGGCTTGTTCATCAAATATTTAATAGCAGCATGGTCAGTATGTACAAAGGTCTGGTAACCAATGATGTAATGTCTAGATTTATCCAAGGAGTGGAAAATAGTTAGGAGCTCTTTTTCAGTAACAGTATAGTTCAATTTAGCCTTGGATAGAATTTTGGCTGATGAAATGAATGGCATAAGGTAAATTTTCATCTATCTAGCCTAGAGATGATCCTATAGCTTTTTCAGAGGTATCATCATGGATGTAGAAAGGAAAATCCCAATTTGGGCCTAAGGGTATAGGTGCAGAATTCAACTCATCCTTTAGGTTTCTAGGGCCTCATGGCAGCTTTATGACCAGAAAAATTCAGAGTCCTTGACCAATAGTCCAAACAAATGTGAGGCTAATTTTTTGAAGTCCTTTATGAATCTCCTATAGTATCCAACTAAGCCCAACAAACTTCTGACATCCCTCTGCTTTTGAGGAGTAGGGACCCTCTTTATGATAGCAATTTTATTTTGGTCGACTTGCAATCCTTCTTGGGATATTGAGTGACCTAGAAAAATCCATTCATTCATCAAGAAACCACACTTCTCAAAACTAAGGTATAAGTTCATTTCAATGCATTTGTTTAGTACTTTACCCAAGTTAGAGAGATCCTCTAGGAAATCACACCCATAGGGAGTGAAATTGTCCATATAAATTTCTACAGAGTCATGGACTAGCTCCACAAAGATGCTCAGGACTGCCCTCTGAAAAGTGGCAAGGGAATTACATAATCCAAAAGGAAGAACCCTATAGGAAAAGGTACCCCAAGGACAAGTGAAGGTGGTTTTATCTTGGTCCTCGGGTTGATCTGGATTTGGTTGTAACCACTGAATCCATCCAAGAAAGAGAAGAAATTATTTCCTGCAAGACCATCCAAGACTTGATCAATGAAAGGTAGAGGGAAATGGTCTTTCTTGGTGGATTTTTGTAGCTCTCTATAGTCCACACATATCCTCCATTTTCCATTCTTCTTTGGGACCAGAACTAGAGGAGACACCCACTCACTATCTGAGATGGGGAAAATGAACCCTGCATCCAACAACTTCTGCAGTTCTTCTTTAACTATATCTATAAGGGTTGGTTTCATTCTCCTCTGAATTTGGCACACTGGCTTGCAGCCTTCCTTGATGTAAATGTGGTGAGTACACACTGAAGGGTGCACTCCCTTCATTTCCTTATAACTCCAGGAAAATGCATCTATATGCTCTCTTAGCATGTCACGTAACTCATTTTCCTGATGTGTAGATAGAGAGGGGTTGATTTTCAATGTTCTTTATGGACCAAATTCTATCATCTTAACATGAGTAGGACTTGATTCAGCTAGGCACAAATCAATCCAAGGGTTATCTTCAAATTTCTTTACTAACTCCTCAAGAGACATGGTGTTGGGGGGCTGATTTTGGAGGATTTGATCAATCAGGTCATCTTCATCAGGTTTCCCCCCTCCTATAGTAGCATCTAGGGTACAGATTGGGTAAGAGGTGGCAGAGTAGACTTCATCTTCCTCCTCCTCTTCCAACCATAAAGGTAAGTCATGCTCTAGAGATGGTTGAGTAGGAGGGTACAAGACCAATTGTTTGGACAAATGCCCATTTTTAATGGTCATATTCCTAGCCCTACAACTTATGTAAGCATCAACAGTGGCTAGCCATGGCCTTCCAAGGATGAGAGGATAACCATTGAACTTGGTCTTAGGTTGGAGAACTAAGAATTCAGCAAGGTATTCCCAGGAATCAATGGAGACCATCACATCCTCAACAACTCCCTCAGGAGCTATTATGGATCTGTCTGCAAGCTGCAAGACTATTGTGATATTCCTTAATGATCCTTGGAGATTCAGTTTAAGCATAGTCTCCATAGTCATCAAATTTCTAGCATCCCCAAGATCAATCAAGATATGGGGGAAAATGATACCATCAATGTGCACATCTACCACAGGACTTCCAGGGTCTAGATACTTTGGGAAAATCACTCACCCCAACATTAAGTCAGATAATTGTCCAATGAAATTAATGGTAGGGGTGCCTTTCTTTCTCCTCCCAATATGTTTAAAGCATTTATCCTTCATTAAATTTTTATATATGGGGACATCCTTGATAGCTTGGATGAGTGGGATTTTAACACACAAGCTTTTCAATTCACCCAGAAGTTCAGTCTCTTCTGGGGTGTGCTAGATAGGATGGATTAATCTCTCAAGAAAAGGAGGTGGATTAGCTTGATGTACACTCTCCTCCTTTTCCTCTTCAAGCTCCTCAGGTGGATATGGAGGTTGATTATCTGGAAGCATCTTCCAAACCTGAGGTTGATTTCTTGAATTTCCATAGCATAAGCAGGGTAGGATGTCTCTCCAGTATAAACTTGTTGTGCATGTTTGTTGTTTGGGTTCAGATTTGACTGAGCATGCATCTAAGGTTGCTTAGGTGGAGCAGGGTGAAGGAGTTGTGGTTGAGATGGAGGTGGAGGCAGTAAGGCTGTAGATTGGTTGTATGGGGGCCTCCACCCCTATGATGGTGTATTCCACTGAGGTTGTGGGGGAGCATATGGCTGAAATGATTGATTGGCATGTTTGGAATGGTATTGAGGTATAAATACCAGGGAGAAGGTGTGGACCATGAAGGATGAGAAGGAGGACACCAAGGGGGAATGGATGCATTCTGGTTAGGGTTGTAATATGAATAGGATGCCCCTTGCATGCCTTGATGGTATGGTCGAGGTCCTTGAGGCCTCCTTTGGTTGATATAGAAAAGTTGTACAGTCACACCTTCAATTCCTTGATACACATATTTCAATCCAAGCAAAGAAGGGCACTTGTCTGTGGAGTGGTTCTCCTCACAAACCGAGAAGATATCTATAAGATTCAATGGACATTCATTTCTAGGTTGCCCCGTGGTGCATCTAGGGAAAAATACAGCTAAGACTCTTTCTGCTTCCTCCTGATTTCTCTTGATCTGCATGGTGTCCATTTGTAAAGCAAGGGTATGCAAAATTTCACTCTTAAAATATTCCAACATGTTCCCAATTTCAATTTTGATGGATTTGTTGGAGGAGGATGAACTGGCCAAAGCTTAACTAGCCCTACCCTTCTTTCTGGCTACCCTAGAATGATTTTTGAAATTTGTCTTGATATCATCATAGGATAATTGGTAGATGTCCCCTCCTGACTGCACATTTATGGTTTCGAGGCTATCTTCCTTGATCCCTCTGAGAAGGACTAGCTTGAGTGATTCAGGATCATGAGTGCATATGGCCCTTTTGTAGTTGAGTTGGAACCTTTCCTCATTATCTTCCAAAGACTCATCATGTCCCAAGGTCATTCTAAATATTTCATCTTCGGTGTCTTTGGACCTACAATAATCCCTGTACTTATTGTTGAAGGCTTGTTGCATTTGAGCCCAGGTAGTGATTTTGTCCCAAGGTAAACCCATGTCCCAATGCAAGGTTGCATCCTTAAGGGTGGATGGGAGAAATTTCAACTTTTGGTCATCAAATGTATAATCATAAGTTATTCATATGACAACAAACTCAAACAAAAAGGTATCATGGTCCTCTGAGGTTAAGCCAAGGAAGTGAGGAAGAGTAGAGGGGCTTATGTTTTTCATCCTAGAATCTCCATCATTTTCTCTTATGGGAATAGCACCCCCAGTTCTATTTTCAGCTCCATTTTTGTTTTCAATCCCATTTCTATTTTCATCCATGGTGTAGGTTAGTGGAATGGTTTCTTCTTCTTCTTCCCCAATAGGCTCTTCAAATATCTCTGGTTGTTCACCTAATGGGTCCTCTAGCTCACAGCCACCAAAGAAGAGGGAAGGTTGGTTGTTAGATGGTGTGGGGGTATTTGGCAAAAAATTTCCTAAGTTGTCTCTACTCCTACGAGGCATGAAAGAAATTTGTTTTTTGTTTTTGTTTTTTTAGGGTTTTTTCATAACTACTTACAAAATGGAAAGAAGCAGAATTTACAACTATTTGTTGAATGGAACTACTTGCAGAATGGAAAGAAAGAAAAAATTGCAACTATCTATTGAATGCAAAACAAAAGGAAAGAAGGAATTACATCTATTTACTGAATGTTAAATGGAAAGGAAAGCATAAATCACATCTACCTAGACACCTCCCCAGAAATGGTGCCAAAAAATGATGAGCCCCAATATTGCAGCAAGGATGCTACAACTCCTAGGTTGACCAACTTTAATTTATCAACCCAGGGTTCGTACAAACTTGGAGGTGACAGTGCTATATACATAGTAGATGCAACAGTCTACTCTTGTCACTTCTCAACATGGGCGATGGACCACTAGAGTTTTTCAAACCATTCTTCTATTGACTAGAAGGAGGTTGACTACTGACAGTGAATGTAAAGTTATCTTTAATGCAAAAAGTAAATGCTTGCCTATGTTAAGGAAATGAAAGTGTTGTGAAAATGACATGAAATCACCTAGCTAGGAATTAACAGACATTACTTTGCAGAAGAGACCTAATTTACCCTTGCATTCTATCATCTAGTTATCTGGACTAAGTAAGCACAAAAGTGATCCTAACATTGCTAAGATTGATGTATGCATGCATTAGCTAAATATTGCAAAAAAGAGTCTTTGGGTTTCCAATGTAGAAATGTAAATGTTAAATTAATCAAGTTTATCTTTTGCAGGGGAGGAAGGCATGGGAAAACTAGTCGAAAATGGCATTGAGTGGTACAGAGGTCAAGTTGAAGACCTACCCTAGGCTTTGGTCATTATTTCCACCCAAAACAGTTTAAAACAGGTTGCTATAGGGTTTCTTGTAGTTGCTATAGGATTTCCTGTAGTTACTATAGGATGTCCTGGTTTACTACAGGAAACTTAGTTGAAAGTTGTAGGAAGGTAGGGAAGGTGAAAGGAAGTGTTGGGAAGGTGTATGATGGTGGAATAAGGTATGGGGAAGGTGCACACTACCCAAGGATCAACCCAACTCTTCAGGATGGTTGGATTTTCTCAAGGTGGTTGTCCATGATGGGCTACAAAACAGAAATATGAATTGATGGTTGGTAGGGTTTGACAAGAGGTGGAGAAGACTTAGATAAGGATGGTGGAATGATTTATCCCTGTAAATCAGCAACTCCTTCAACAACACATATTTGTTTCTTCATTTATGCACAACTGTATGTAAATGTGGAAAATATGAGTTGAATTTTAGAAATTGATTTATTGATGGCTAGTGGATCAACTCTATGGAATGGAATGCTTCTAATCTACATCAAACTTAAGAAACTAAAATGAAAATTTCAAGTGCTTCTAAGAAATCATGAACAATGACCTACGCAACAAGAAAACCTAAGCTATGTAATAACCAAAAGATAACTTTGTTTTCGGGAATATGAGAGTGGGGTCTTCAAACCATGATCCCATGAGGGAGATGATTATGGGGCCACTGTCACAAGATTTTTGTAAGTATTTTCTTTCCCTACTATAACACTAATCAACTTCTCCAACTAATGGAAGCAAAACTAACCAATCATTCAAATACTTGCAAATTAAACAAAACATAAATAATTTCAGTAGCTAATCTATGGTTCTAGTCTAAGTATACATGTACAGAAATAAGAGGAACCTCTACTGCTATGGTTGGGCCCTAACCCAAGAGCTTCATCCCTCTAAGTCACTCAATTTTGGATCAGGGAAACCCTTTTCATTATCACCAAAATGTCAAAAATAACATGAGAATATCAGTCACAATATCTTAAGATTGAAATTTCCTCTTGGCTACAATAAAAAGTCGAATCCTAATGAGGCCCTAGGCCTTCTTATTTATACAAATGAAGCCACCAACAACTTCCTTAAAATTAGGGGGGCTTGGCTCCCAAACTCGAGATTAGCTTGTCTTCAACCATCACTCGCTTGGTTGCCAATGAACTCGGTGGGCTTGGCTACTTGTAACTCTGAGATGATGAGATCGGGTGGACGAATATTTGAGTGATTAAGGAGCTAAGGAGGGAGACCCAATCTCCTAAAAGCCCTCTTGCTTGTCTACTTCGAGTTCCTGCACTTAAATTAGCCAAAAAAAGTTCCAAATCCTACAATTAATGCACATTAGGCCATATGACATAACGTCTCACCTTTACCCTCTCACTAAGCAAAATATAATAAAATATGTAAAGAAATGTGAGAAAAGTTTATTTTAATATGTTGGAGAGTAGCATTAAGGCCCATATAATTTACATATTGATGAACCTCATCACCTTAAACCATGAAAATAGCATGGATATAACAACCATTAAATCCACATATAAACAAGTACAAAAGCAAGAGAACTTAGCTTTCATTAATCATAGGAAAATTTGACTAGGTTCGGGACTTCCACGTACCACCCGACCGTAGACATGGTTGAAGCAAATCTTTCTTTCATTCAGTCACCCTTGTTCCATATTCCAAGCATGAATGTTGGATCTCATGGATAAAACAATCCTAAAACAACCAAGGGAATCCAAAGGTTAAACCACCTCCACCCTCACCAAATTGTGATCGCACCAAACCGATGCTCTATTCACAAAACCAAACTAAACTTGGAATTCCATCTGGAATCCATCACTATCCTTGAGTAATTTTTGGTCTACTTGTCTCTCAGGCTTTACCACAATCCAATCCCGGATCACTAGGCCCTAAACTGAGACACCAACCTCTCAGGCTTTACAACAATCAACATCGGATCACTAGGCCCTAAACATAGACTCCTCCCTTAGGATTTACCGTGTATCTCACCAAAACTGGTCACGGGATTCCTAGGCCTTTGGGAATGAACCTGGAGACCACCTCCACCCTAGATTTTGAAATCCATTTGGCAATTCCAAAGCTCAAAACCGAGATAAATATCCCAACACACCATGGCATCCAGAAAAGGGAAGGCTAGGCTAAAAACCACTGTCATAACCTGGAAAAACCATGCCACCAACAATAAGAGAACCATACACCAACATGAAAATCCATGCATATCAAAACCAACCAGGAAATCACACATGAAATGTATTACCTATAAGTACTCCTGTTGAAGTTACTTGATCATGCTCACACATGAAATGTATTACCTATAAGTACTCCTGTTGAAGTTGCTTGATCATGCTCTTCCTTGCTTGATCTTTTCTTTCCTTTCCTTTCCCTTTACTTTATTTTCCTTCCTTGATCCAAAGCTAGAGTGCTCCAAGAAAACTCTAAGTGACCAAGAGTGTGAAAGAGAGAGAATAATGAGAGAGCTCCAAAATTGAACTAACAAAAGGTTACCAACTAATCTTCATAAGCCTTTTTATTAATGGGGCCTCTATTTTCTTCATTTCCATCATTTTCCTTCATTTTATTCCTCACATAGAACTTGTGAACTTTCACCTTAATTTTCTTCTAATTTCCTTTATTTTCATAAATAAATGTGCCAAAATTCCTTTTTTCCTTTTTATGCCTTTGTCTTTGCCAATTTCCTTTAGCCATAAACACATCCAGTGATGCCCACTAGGATATCTTTTCCCAACATTTAGCTTGGAATACGTGTGGCCTTATTTTTCCTTTATTAACTTTTATTACATGGAATTTTCACCAGGGTTATTACAAAACCCTCCCCCTTGGGAAACATTGTGCCCTATTATAAACATACCAAGACCTCAGCAAAACCGTTGAAAAGCAAACATGATGCACATGGATCTTTATAACTTAGCTTTTACAATATTTACAATGAAAGACGTGCTCAAAAGAAAAATGTCATGACAACATGACAAGATGACAACCATACCACTTATTATAGCTTTATAACTTAGCTCATGGCGGTATTTACATCCATATATATACATATACCAAAACATTAGCAAAAAATATGCCAAATATATACCAAACATCAAACCAAAATTGCTTTGCCTCAACTGGAAAACAATGAAGGATACATGGCCCACATCTAATCCTCCATCTCCCGTGTAGCTTCTTCGCACCCAAAGTGCTTACACTGCACTTTTACTTTCTCTATGGCTCTATTCCTAAGCATGAGATGCTTCTGCTGCAATATGCATTGAGGCTCTGGCTCGAACTCTCCTTCTTGCTCCACCTGCAATACAAACCAATCAATAACATGATCAAAATCCTTTATATACCTCTTAAGCAATGAAATATGGAAAACGCCATGTAATTTCACTATTGGAGGCAATGCAATTCGATTGGCCACTTGTCCAATCCTCGCAAGGATATCAAAAGGTTCGCAATACCGTGGTGCCAACTTGGCACATGATCCAATCCTCAAAGAGATCTTCTTAGACTTGATGCAAAAATACACATGCTCCCAACCTGAAACTCCTTGAATACCTTGTGTTGGTCCACATAACTCTTCTATCCATCCTATGCTACCTTTAGATTCTTCTTTATAACCTACATTTCATGTTCCATATCTTCCAATATTTCTAGTCCAATAAGTACCATGTTCACTGGATCATTCCAGTTGATGGGAGTATTACAAATCCTTCCATACAATGCCTCGAAAGGACTCATCCTCAATGACTCCTGATAACCATTGTTGTATGCGAACTCAACCAATGTAAAATACTCCTCACATTTCCTCTGTTGGTGCATGCATAAATCCTCAGCGTGTCCTCCAAGATCTTGTTGACCCTCTCTATCTTTCCATCTGTCTGCAGATGATAAGTTGTATTGAAGGCCAGCTCTATACCCAAACCTGCAAATAGCTCCTTCTAGAACTTGGAAGTGAACTTTACGTCCCTATCTAACAAAATCTTCTTTAAAACACCATGTAATCTTACTATCTCTCCAATGAAAACTTGTACCACCTCACTGGCTGAATATGTAGTCTTCACTGGAATGAAGTGAGTTTCCTTGCTCAACCTATTGATCATGACCATAATAGAATCATGTTGTCTCACTATCCCCGGGAGACCTGTAATGAAATCCATGGAAATGAACCCCCATTTCCATTCCGGAATCGCAATAGGTTATGGTAAACCACCTGGATGCTTAAATTCTGCCTTTACCTGCTGACAATCTAAACATCTAGCCACAAACTTTGCCACTTCCTTCTTCAGATTCGGTCAATAGTACAAATTCTTCACCGTCATCAACGTATTTTGATATCTTGGGTGAGCTGAGTATGGCTTCACATGAAACTCCCTCAATATAAGCTTCTTGAGCTCACTGCAATTCGACACATAGATCTTATCCCTAAATCTCACCAAACCATCTGCCGTGAGACGATAGTCTGCATCTAGATCACCTGTACTTGTACATGTACCTATACCTATACTTGTGTTTGTACCTGTACCTGTACATGCATATGTACCTATACCTGTACATGTACATGTACCTAAACCTATACGTGCACATGTACCTACACCTGTACATGTACCTCTACCTGTACTATGTTGTAACATGTGCATGATCTCCATGTACTTGTCATCCTGTTGTCCTGCCTGCAAGATCCTATCCTATAACCCTATCCCATAAGATCCCATAGCTACTATATGATTTACCTATACCTTCCTTCTAATAGAATTCGCAAACCAATTCTCCTTTCCTTTGATGTATCTGATCTCGAAGTCGAAATCACTAAGGGTGGCCAACCATCTAACTTTCATATCATTCAGATTCAGCTATTCAAATAAATATCTCAACCCATTGTGATCGCTCATCAATACAAACCTCCTGCCAAGAAGACAGTGCCTCCACATCTTCAATGCATGTATGATCACTTCTAGCTCAAGATCATGCGTCGGATTTGCCCACTCCATGATGGCCCTTATCTGTTCTCGATCTACTGTTATGACTTCCTTGGAAACGACATGTCCCAAGTAATGTACCTTTTTCTAAAAGAAGCTTCACTTGCTAAGTTTAGCATACAATTTATGCTCTCTTTGAAATCTCAACACTGCTTCTAAATGCTCGGCATGTTCTTCCTCGTTTTTATAATATACCAATATGTCATCAATGAATACAATAACAAATTTGTCTAGATAAGGATGCAACACACTATTCATCAAACAAATAAATGTAGTTGGAGCATTAGTCAAACCAAATGGAACTACAACAAACTCATAATGCCCATACCTGGTCCTAAATGCAATCTTGAAGATATCCTCTTCCTTGATGTGTACTTGATGGTATCCCGATCTAAATTCGATCTTAGAGAACATTGTTTCTCCCTTCAACTGATCAAATAAATCATCAATCCTCGGAAATGGGTACCTATTCTTGATTGTTACCTTGTTCAACTGCATGTAATCAATGCACAATCTGATAGTACCATCTTTCTTCTTTACGAACAACACTGGTGCATCCCAATACAATACACTTGGCCTAATGTATCCCTTGTCAAGCATCTCCTTTAACTACAATTTCAACTCTACTAACTCCAAAGTGATCATCCTGTAAGCTGCCTTCGATCCTGGTATTGCCCCTGGAAACAACTCAATAGAGAAATCCACTTCCCTGTGAGGAGGTAACTCTAGAATATCCACTAGAAACACATCCCGATACTTCTGTAGTACAAGGTACCTCTTGAAATTTTTTGCATCCTCAACATATTTTCCGTTGTCACTAGATATATGCACTACAAACATCACACAACCTTTTCTACAAATATGCTTAGCCTGCATAGCAGAAACCATCCTCACTGATGTAGGCTTCTTCTTCCCTTGCAAAGTTCTCTTTTCCCCACTATCATCCACACACTCAATGGCCTTGTCGAATCAATCCACTTTGGTCCTGTGAAGGTACAACCAATCCATACCCAAAATCATATTATACGATCCTAATGGTAGTACATTCAAATGTGTTGTTGTAGGCATACCATTTAACTCAAATGCACAAGCTCTTACCCAATGGTGAACTCTCTTCTTTGTACCTATATCCAACTATACCAACCAAGATTTTGCATGCACTTTTTTTCTCAAAACATACTTATCTACCAGGTCAAGATTAATATAACTATAGTTACATCCAAGATCAATCAAAATAGAAATAACTTGATCACAAAGCTTACCGTCCATCTCAATGATAGATGCCTGATGATTTGTCTGCTTGTTGTCCACGATTGCATAGATCCAAGGAATGTTAAGACTAACATCACCAACTATATGTGCCTCCTGAGCACTATAGATATGGGGTCACCACCCCGATACTACGGAAAATCCCTCTTACAGTGATCCTTTCCACATATCCAACATTGTAATGGTTCTCTACCACCGCCTCTAACTTGCTGCTCTCCATATCCCTTCTTAGTTGTATTGAACTTCTTGTAAGGGACTACATTTTATTTCTCACTTGTTGTTAGGTCCCTATAATACTAATGATTCCCCCATTACTATTGTCATTGTAGCCCTTGTTGTTATTGTTGTTCCCCTATTGTCCCCATATTGTTATTATTGTGCCCCATAAAAGCCCACTATTGTTATTTTTGTGCCCTTTTATTATTATTGTTATGTCGTCTTTGATTATATTCTGACCCCTTAGACTGGTATGCTCTTGACCTATGAGAAGATGCCAGAATACCAAGTATACGAAGAAACACAACCCAGAACACAGAACAAAATGAGAAATAACATGTATTTTATTATTCAGAGATAAAAGCAATGTTCACTTGCCTCTTCGAGGGGGAAACCTCCAATAGAGCAGGGCTCGATTACAAAATAAGACACCACGCTCCTCAATGGGGAGTCTCTATCCTTTATATAGGATTCATACATGCAGTACCATGGGTCAATACCATGGTTCCCTTAATACCATCCATCTAATACCATGGTTTGTTTGCAACTAACTGTGGTCCCTTTCTTTAAATGCGGGTCAACCACTTACAATTATTAATATGGGCTTTATTGACTCTTTAACTAACTATAACTATGACTTGACCCTATTACATAAATAAGGGGGTTAGGGTTGGACCCTAACATGCCCTCCCCCATAAAAATAGCCTTGTCCTCAAGGCTGAAGCTGCGGAAACTGTTGAAGAATAGTAGTTGGTTCCCAGGTCACATCTTCTGGAGAGGTGTCTTTCCACTTGACGAGGACTTCCTTGTTCGTGCGGCCACGCAGATGTCGTTCTCGCATGTCAAGGACCTGTTCCTGTTGAAGCCAAATTGAACCTTCTTCATCCAATTCAGGTAGGCTGGTTTGAATTCTGCAATTGTTCCCTACCACTTTCTTGAGGCATCATGGATTTTTGCGGTGGGTGGCAAGGCTATCTTGTAGGCTACTTCTCCAATTCACTGAAGTATTTGATAAGGTCCGTAGAATTTTGGAGATAATTTTTGGTGGCCCTTGTCTTTGAGTGATGTTTGCTTGTATGGTTGCAGCCTCAAGAATACCTGATCCCCTTCTTGATATGTGCACTCTGAACGATGTTTTTCTTCTTGTTGCTTCATGCGATTCTAAGCTTGATGGAGATTATCTTCGATATGGGCTAGAATGGTTGCACGGTTCTGTAGGAGTTGATCCACTGCTTGCACCTTCGAGAATTGAAGGATATAAGAAGTAGGTGAAGGAGGGAGTTGACCATAAACTGCTTCATTTGTAGTCATCTTACTGGTGGCATGATAGTTAGTATTATACCACCATTCAGCTAGAGGTAACCATTGTACCCATTGATGTTTCTTTTCTGAAGTGAAGCACCTGAGGTAGGTCTCAGACACTTGTTGACTACTTCAGTTTGACCATTAGTTTCGGGATGATAGGAAGTACTTAGTTGGAGTTGGGTGCCTTGTAGCTTGAAAAGTTCTTACCAAAAGTTACTGGTGAAGATCGGGTCACAATCAAACACAATGGAAGTGGGCAGGCCATGTAGTTTGAAGATCTGGTCCATGAAAGATTGAGCCGCCAAAGTGGGGGTAAATGGGTGGGGTAGGGCGCAAAAATGAGCATACTTAGAAAATCTGTCCACAACCACCATGATGACTAACTTGTTGCCTACCTTTGGAAGACCAGTAATGAAATCCATAGAAACATCCGTCCAGATTGAGATAGGGATGGGCAATGGTTGTAAAGTGCCTGGGGACTTGACTGTTTCTCCTTTGTGGCGTTGACACACATCACATTCACCTACAAAAGTAAGAATGTCAGTTTTCATGCCTGTCCAAAAGAAGGAACAACGAGTGTGAGCATAAGTCTTTTGAAAGCCTACATGGCTGCAGTGGGAGATGAGTGCAACTCTGCCAAAATGTGCGTTTTGAGGGTGGATGTTGGTGATATCACTACTCTGTCCTTGTAGTGAAGAATATCATCCTTCCAAGAGTAGCCCATTGTGCAATTAGGAGCTTCTTGCAAGTTATTAATGAGTTGGGAGAGCGAAGGATGTGAAAACCATTCCTTTCGGGCTTCTTCAATCCAATCTGGAATGGGAAGAGAGATTGCTAGCAGGGTTTTGTCCTCCTCAAATTGGTGTGATAAAGCATCTCCTACTAAATTTCCATGCCCTTTCTTGTAAATTATCTCATAATCATACCCTAGCATTTTGGCTAGCCATTTATTTTGTTGTGGTGAGGATAGTCGCTGCTCCAAAAAATATTTGAGGCTTTGATGGTCTGTGCAGATTCGAAAATGCCACCCCAATAAGTAAGGTCGCCAAGTATCCACTTCACGTAAGATGGCCATCATCTCCTTCTCATAGGTAGATTGTCCCAGATGTTTCCCACTTAGTTGCTGGCTAGTGAAAGCCAAGGGTCGACCTTCCTACATTAAGACAGCTCCAATACTTGTACCTAAAGCATCATATTAAATCACATAAGATTTGGTGAAGTCGGGTAGTGCCAATATGGGAGTGGAACTCATGGCCTATTTGAGAGCCATAAATGTCTGTTGTGCTTCATCAGTCCAGAGGAATGAATTTTTCTTGAGAAGGTGAGTGAGGGGTCTAGCAATGTGACCATAATTGTGGACAAATTTGCGAAAGTAGCCAGTGAGACCCAAGAATCCTCTCAAACTCTTCAAGGTCTTTGGTTGGGGTTAATCCTGCATTGCCTGGATCTTTTTGGGATCCACCCTGACACCTTCACGCCCCACAATGTGGCCCAAATACTCAACTTCTTCCATGCCAAAAGAGCACTTAGAAAATTTGAAAAATAATTTATGCTTCCAGAGCAGTTGCAAGAGCAAGTCTACAAGCTGAATATGTTTTTCCCAAGTGAGGCTGTAGATGAGAATGTCATTAAAGAAAACGAGGACAAATTTTATGAGATATGGTTTGAGCAAGTGATTCATGAGGCTCTGAAAAGAAGATGGGGTATTATAAAGACCAAATGGCATAACCAGGAATTCATAATGGCCTTCATGAGTTCAGAAAGCCGTCTTGGGAATGCCTACTTCTTTCATGGGTATTTGTTGATAGCCCGAGCGAAGATCTAGCTTAGTAAAGAATTGAGCGCCATTTAGTTCATCCAGCAAATCATCAACAATCGAGATAGGGAATTTATCTTTGACCGTGAGCTTGTTGAGGACCCTAAAGTCTAGACACATGTGTCATTCCCCATATTTCTTGAGCACCATAACCACAAGTGATGAATAAGGATTGATGCTAGGACGAATGACATCGGCTTCCAAGAGTTCCTCGATGATTTTTCAATTTCATTCTTTTGGGCGAAAGGGTATCTATATGGGTGCACATTCAGTGGTTGTGCCCCTGGGACCAAAGTGATGCTATGATCATGTTCCCCTCTAGAGGGTGGAAGCTCGTTAGGCTTGTCAAAGACCTGTGGGTGGTTGTTTAAGACATGTTGCATCTCAGGATGAATATGAAGAGTAGTGAGCTCGATGGCCTGGATGGCATTAAATTGGGCGATAACTCCATGATGGCCCTTTTTTAACAACTTTTCCATTTGATGTGAGCTGATGATAGAAGAAGTACCTGTCTGGAGTCTGAAGAGGGTATGCATGTGGTCATTCTACTTAAAGCTCATATATAACTCTGGAAATCCATTGTGATTGGACCTAGTGTGCAAAGCCATTCAGCACCCAAGACAATGCCATAACCACCCATGTTGATGTCAAACATGTGGGTCTTTAGGTGGTAATCTCCCATCTGAAGTTTGATATTTTCATAGCGGCCTTCACATTTCATTGTCCCCCCATCAGCAATTTGGACCTGGAAATTAGAGACTGCTCTGACAAAAAAATGATCAGCTTTAGCAACTCTCTAATGGATAAATTTATGCATGTTGCCACTATCAATCAATACTACTACAGGGCGATGTTTAATAAAACCTCTGATTTTGAGAGTTTGGGGAGAAGAAATGCCTGCCAAAGCATGGAAAGAGATAATTGGTTCTTCTGACATCGCCAGGAGCTCATTGTCTTGTTGGTTTTCCTCATCTTCCTCCTCTGGTCCCTCAAAGGGTGGGGCTTCCTCATATGAACTGTGATCAGTAGCATCAATTTGAAATAATTTGTGTTCCTTACATTTATGCTCTGGGGAGTATTTTTCATCACATTAGTAACACAATCATTGCTTTCTTCTTTCAGCCATTTCTGCGGGGGACACCTTTTGAACCTTAAGTGTTTGGATAGTGCCCTGAGCCTGGGGTGGTGTCCCTTGTTCATTAAAGTTGGACGAGGCGACTGGGCCGCTAAAGCACGTTCCACTTTGATAGCCTTTGTGCAAGCTTCCATCCATGTGGATGGGTGGTGCATCTGGACGTGGGCTTGGATGGCTTCTTTGAGACCACTTATAAAACATTCCAAGTAGAATTCATCTCCCAGACCTGTTGTGCGGAAGGCCAATGTCTCAAAGGCTGTAATATAGTCATTTACTGTGTTTGTATGTCTAATCTTAGTAAGATGACCCAAAAAATTAGATTCGCGGTCAAAGCAGTCACAAATGGATTTTGCGAACATCGGCGAAGTAATTTTCCTTGGATAGCATTTATGATGGCACTGCCACCATTGCCATCTTTCTTGGTCCAAGTAAAGGCCTCCCACACGTAGTTTAGTATCATCATCTACGATGTTATTCAAAGTCAAATATTGGTCCATTTGTGCTACCCATATTGCTGGATTAGAGCCATCAAATTTGTACATGTCCAGCTTGGGTGGTCGAGGGTGGGAATGTTGGTGATTTCCATGGAAGTGAAGATGATGGCTAGATTCTCCTTCCAGGTCTTCATTAAAACCATATGACTCTGATTGTAATGTTGAATTTCCCTTTGTGATTGTGTTTGTTAATGTTTGTATCTGCGCTGTTAAAGCCTCCAACCATTGTTCAATAGTCTCCATCTTCTCATTGAACATGGCTTGAGCTCTGGTTTCTACCATACATAGATCCAGGTCACTTGTCGTCACATCGAAAGATTTGGGACCACCCAAAAATTGAAGCTGACAAGTGAATAGTACCACCTCGCTTAGCTCGTCATCCTAGATCTGAATGGTACTGTGGTGGTAGACCTTGAACTGGTGGATCTGATTGTTGCGACGGTGACAGAACCCCAACTGCTAGATCTAATTTGGAAAAGAAGATGATGGGATATCTTTAGAGAGACGAGGGAAGTATGGTCTCAAAGAGTGTCAGGTGCTATAGATCGCAATATACGTAAAGGTGCAACAGTAGTATTAGGCCCAATATTTCAAGGCACTAACTAAGGAGGATCAATCGTACCCTTAACGGTACTACCCGACTACCCTATCATACGCATGAGTAATCTCCCTGAGTGTTGTTCTCGGTGTATTGTAGCAGCAAGATGGCTAACGGTTGATCTACGGCGAGGTTTCAGGTGAGCCTAGGGGGCTTTCGATATACCCAGAGGGCACGTGGAAGACAATCCATGTGCGGTTCTATCTAATGCACTACTACTCGAAGGGGTACCCACAGGGGTTACAAGGGAGTCCAACAAGCGCAACCACCTCTTCTATTTCCTATGTGCATGCATCCCTAAATCCGCAGGTTTATGCGCTCAATGACAGATCCCGTGGTTTAAAGACATCAAAACACGTCTCTAGCCAAAAAAAAATCTGCTAAAAATGGAGATACCACCAACCCTGGAAAGCACTCTGATACCACTTGTTATGCTCTTGACCTACGAGAAGATGCCAGAATACCAAATATACGAAGAAACACAACCCAGAACATAGAACAAAATGAGAAATAACAACATGTATTTTATTATTCAGAGATAAAAGCAATGTTCACTTGCCTCTTCGAGGGGGCAACCTCTGATAGAGCAGGGCTCAATTACGAAATAAGACACCATGCTCCTCAATGGGGAGTCTCTATCCTTTATATAGGATTCATACATGCAATACCATGGGTCAGTACCATGGTTCTCTTAATACCATCTATCTAATACCATGGCCCTTTTGCAACTAACTGTGGTCCCTTTATTTAAATGTGGGTCAACCACTCACAATTATTAATATGGGCTTTATTGAGTCTTTAACTAACTATAAATATGACTCGACCCTATTACATAAATAAGGGGGTTAGGGTTGGACCCTAACATAGACTCCTATATATAGAAAGGAGTTTTTGTCATTTGTATCATCCAAGAATTATTCATTTTGTGTAATGTAAAGGAGGTTTCCCCCTCGAAGAGGTTGATTTTGAAGTCGTTTATCTATCTTTTCTTCTATTTTGTGAGTTGGTTGCATAACATTTGCTATCAGAGCTTTGGATTATAGAGTTTCGCTGCTCCAAATAGGCCATTGCGGAATTTTCGCTATAACTTTGTTTCTATGACATTTCAGAAGCTAAAATTAAAACCCATTTGAACTGAAATCTCAATGAACCTCGACTTTGAATTTAAGATCTTTTATCACTATATTTTCGGAGATATTATCCAAGGAAGTTAGCGTTTTTGCAGGCTCCCAAATTACATCCCAAACAGGTGATCTTGGGAAAATCATCATAACTTTCTCTCTGAGCTTCGGATTGAAATTTCGTAAGAAGTTACAGAAAGAGGACGGACTTTGGTTTTCAATGTATCATTTTCAGATACGAAGGTCTAAACAGTGACACGTGGCACTTCGTACAAGTTCACTCTACTGAAAAAATAATATATATATACATATTAAAAAAAATAAATAAAAATAAAAATAAAAATTATATATATATATATATATATATTAAAAATAAAAATTAAAAATTAAATAAAATAAATAAAAAATAAAAATAAAAATTATATATATATATATATATATAATCAGGCTATCTTGGGAGATTAGGCATAACTCTTTCTTGGAGAGTCCAATTTCGATCAAACTAGTGGCATTGGCAAGAGGACTCAAAGGGCTACCACAAGATGAAATTTCAGACCTTGGAGATCCGCAATTACATAGATACAATAGATTCAATATCGATCTCCTACAAAGCGAAAAAGGGTGTGTAGTATTGATCCGAATGGAAAATGGCATCAACCCATGGTATTGTAAATGGCATCCGCCTGTGGTATTGTAAAATCCACCCATGGTATTCATTCACCCATGGAATTTACCCATGGTATTGTAAATTCCATGGGTTAATGAATAATATGGGTGGATGAATACCATGGGTTGATGTCATTTTCCATTCGGATCAAGTATTTTTAAAATTTTGCATAAGTTTGGGTTGAAAAAATAGTTTGAAGTGATTCAAAGGGCATAGTGAAGCATAATTATCATTAATTGATGCCTCGAAGAAAGAAAATGGAAACACATAGTAAGAAACCTGAAATATCTAGCATGACTCATGAAGAAGAGGAAGAAATGCAACATGATATATCAAAATTACGAGACCAAGTGCAACAAATTTCACTCTCACAAAAGGTAACAGAAGCTAAGATGGATGGTTTAAAGAAAGGTGTGGAAGCTTAAAAGAATGGCATGGAAGCTAAGAGGGATGGCATGGAAGCTAATATGAATGGCATGGACACTAAGATGGATGGCATAGAAGAAAAACTGAAAGGAAACATGGAAGATTTGAAGATAGATTTGACAAAGTTGCTACAAGAAATGCCTACTAATGGAGAAAGGATAGTAAAGGAAACTCATGATGAGAAAAAAATAAATGTTAATCATGATTTCATATACTCTAACATTGGATTGAAGACCCACCATGTTCCAAATATCGATATGAGGAAGTTTGATGGCAAGGATCTCGTAACATGGATACTACAGATGGAGCAATGTTTTGATCTCCATAATGTGTAAAACACACAAAAGGTACGCATTGCAACTTTATATTTGGAACCAAATCAGCTTGTATGGTATCGATGACTTTTCTCTCGTAAACAAATTGTCATTCGGGAAATTTTTACGGAAGAAATGATAGCACATTATGAGGATACAAAAAGAAAGACCTTTTCTAGCCAATTGATAAATCTCAAACAAAAGGGTTCAATGATGGAGCACATTGAGGACTTCCAAAAATTGAATATAAGGGTAAAAGATATTCTAAAGGAGCATAGGATTGATGTGTTCATAGGGGCTTTAAAGGATAAAATCCAACGTGAGGTTCGCCTTTGGGAACCTGATTAATTGGAGAAGGCATTCAGGTTGGCAAGAAAAACGGAAAGCAAAATTATGGCAAAAAGGAAGCCTACCACTCACAACTATAAAGATGGAAGTTTTGTTGCCCCTAGCCTTCCATAACCTACAAGGTTGACACCACAACAATTGGAAAAAAAAAGAGAAAAATGGCTTTGTTACAGTTGTGATAACAAATACACTAAAGGTCATATGTGTGCTGAGAAGAAATTATTTTACATAGATTGTGAAGAGAAGGAAGAAAAGGAACAAGAAACGTCAAAAGAAGAGGATATACACCAGGAACAAACCCTAGAGAAATAATAAATGAATCTGACCATATCTTGTAATGCATTGGCTGAAATTACCACTCCTCAAACTATCAAGATAGAAGGACATATCAAGAAGAAAAATGAAATAGTGTTGAATGATTCGGGCAGTACCCATAATTTTATTCATTGTAAGATAGCCAAGGAATTGAATTGCTTCCTATATCCAGCACGATAGTGTCAAGTGATGGTTGCAAGTGGAGGAACCATAAATTGCTCTAGAAAGTGCCATAATATCAAGCTATCCATGGGAGGATATGTATTTAATAGCCCAATGCTTTCCATTCCAATGGGTGGTGCTGATGTTGTAATAGAAGTCCAATGGCTACAATATTTGGGTATGATAGATTTTAATTTTCAAGAACTTTTCTTGAAATTTTCTTCGGAAGGAAAGGAAGTTGAATTAAGGGGTATTACAGGGAAACCGGGAAAGATAATAAGCTCTAACAGAATGACAAAGCTTCTAAAGAAAGAAAAACAAGGCGTAATTTCACAATTATGTTCGCTAGAGGTTCCCACGTCACAGTCATATATTTCTCCATATCTCCAAAAAGTCTTGGACAATCATTCCAAGGTATTTGAGACTCCTAAAGGCCTCCCACCTATTCGTGATCATGATCATACTATTCATTTGATTCCAGGAAGTGTTCCTCCAAACATTAGGCCTTACAGATATCCCTATGCCCAAAAGAGTGAAATTGAGCGTATGGTTGCAAAAATGCTAGAGGTCAATATAATTCAAACTAGTCAAAGTTCTTTCTCTGCTCTAGTAGTATGGTGCACAAGAAGGATGGATCATGGCGCATGTGTCCGGATTATAGGGAGTTCAACAAGCTTACTATTAAAGATAAATTTCTCATTCATGTCATTGATGAATTATTGGATGAATCGCATGGATCAATTTACTTCACCAAGTTGGATCTTCGTTCAAGATATCATCAAATCATAATGAAGACTGAAAACATTCTGAAAACAACATTTAAAACTCATGAGGGTCATTATGAATTTTTGTTCATGCCTTTTGGCCTTACCAATGCACCTTCTACATTTCAAGTTTTGATGAATTCCATTTTCAAACCCTTCCTTAGAAAATCTGTGTTAGTATTTTTTGATGATATACTAATCTACCACAAGTCTTGGAAGGATCATGTTCAACATGTTGACAGGGTGCTCAAAATTGGAGGAGAAACAATTATATGAAAAAATCTCCAAATGTTTCTTTGGAGTATAAGAGGTGGAATATCTGGGTCATATTGTATCTCATGAAGGTTTTAAGGTAGACAAACCTCAGATAAATTAAATCCATTTAGGAATGGAAAATCCCCACATCCATAAAGCATCTGCGAGGATTTCTTGGGTTGATAGGGTATTATCGCAAGTTTGTTAAGAATTATGGGAGAATAGCAGCACCTCTAATAACATTATTGAAGAAAGATGCATTTTCATGGACTCTAGAAGCAACGAAGACCTTTGAACATCTTAAGGAGGTAATGTGCCAAGAACCGATCTTAGCTACGTTGGACTTCACAAAAAATTTTATTGTGGAATGTGATGCCTCGGAAAATGGAATTGGTGTTGTTTTAATGCAAGAAGAAAGACCCATTGCTTTCGAAAGTCTCACAATCAAAGGAAATTATTTACACAAAGCTATTAATGAGAAGGAAATGTTGGCAATACTACATGCACTTAAGAAATGGTGACCCTATCTAATGGGGAGACACTTCAAGGTAAAAACAGATCATGATAGTCTTAAATACCTTTTAGAGCAAATATCATATTCAGAAGAGCAGTAAAAATGGGTCACAAAGATGTTGGGTCATGAATTTGAAATCATATGAAAAAAACGGAAGTAAAATTTTGTGGCAGATGCACTCCCAAGAAAGGATGAGGATGTGGAAGCATTCTTTGCGCCATTTCTATTATCCAACCAGATTGGATAAACGAGGCAAGGGATGAATGGAAGAATGACGAAGAAGTGTGGGCACTCATTCAAAATTTACAACAAGATACCAGTACATTTGATACATTTAGATGGAAAAATGATTCGTTATGGCACAAAGATCGCTTATACCTATGTAAGAATTCCCAACTCAAACAAAAGATTCTTATGGAATTGCACACCTCTTCCTTAGGAGGGCACTCAGGATTTTTAAAAACTTACCACAGGGTTAAGAAGGATTTTTTTGGGATGCCCTTAAATCTAATATTCAAAAGTTTGTGGCGGAATGTTTGGTTTTCCAACAAAATAGTTGAAACAATTAAGACCCCAGGTCTATTACAACCTTTATCCATTCCACGTCAACATTGGGAGGAGGTTTCAATGGATTTTATCACAGGTTTACCCAAGTCCGAAGGAAAGAGTTTCATCATGGTGGTAGTTGACAAACTTACCAAGTATGCACACTCTTGTGCATTATCTCATCCATTTAAATCTAGTACAATTTATACTGCATTTATGGAAACAATTCAAAACCTACATGAAAACCCAAAGATTATTGTAAGCGATAGAGATCTCATTTTCACTGGACATTTTTGGACAAAATTATTTACTTGTCTTAGTACTCAGCTCATAACTCATCTTATCATCCTCAATCTGATGGGAAAGCTGAGATAGTAAAAAAAAAATTGGAAGGATATCTTCGTTGCTTTGTATCTGATAAACACACATAATGGGTCAAATGGTTGCCTATGGTTGAAAGGTGGTATAACACTCCCTTCCATATTGCAGCAAAAATGACCCCATTTATGGAACTTTATGGATATAATCCACCATTCATCACATCATATTTAAGAGAAAATTATAAGGTTCAAGCAGTGGAAGATCACATTGAGCATCAACAACAAGTTCTCCAACTCTTAAAGGATAACCTCACTTTGGCACAGAATAGAATGAAACAACATGCATATCAACATCGCAGCGAAAGAAGTTTTGATGTAGGTGACTGGGTATTTCTACGGCTACAACCATATAAACAAATATCCCTCAAGTAAGCTAAGCAGTATAATAATTTATCACCAAAGTATTATGGTCCATACAACGTGTTGCAAAATATTGGTACTATGGCATACAAATTGGAGCTTCCTGCAACTTCCTGAGTGCACCCAGTTTTCCATGTTTCATGCTTAAATAAGGTTATAGGTGACAAGCTCCTACTTCAAACAATATCTCCAAAACTTGACGAGGAAGGAAAAATCATATTGGAACCTTAAGCAGTCACAGAAACAAGAACTCGACATCTACGAAATCGATCAATTTCGGAGTATCTCATCAAGTGGAAGAACTTGCCTGCTGAAGATTCCACATGGGAGGATGAGAATTTTATACAGAAGCATCCCGAACTACTCAAGTGTTGAGGAAAACAATTTTTTGAAGGAGAGAGGCATGCTAGGTCCCTATAATACTAGTGATTCCCCCATTACTATTGTCATTGTAGCCCTTATTGTTATTGGTGTTCCCATATTGCCCCCATATTGTTATTATTGTGCCCCATAAAAATCCACTATTGTTATTTTTGTGCCCTTATATTATTATTGTTATGTCGGCTTTGATTACATTGTGACCCCTTAGACTCCTATATATAAAAAGGAGGTTTTTTCATTTGTATCATCCAAGAATTATTCATTTGTGTAATGTAAAGGAGGTTTCCCCCTCAAAGAGGCTAATTTTGAAGTTGTTTATCTATATTTTATTCTATTTTGTGAGTTGGTTGCATAACACTTGCATCTTGAGGTCTTCCTCTCTTTGGTAGTCATTTTCCTTTAGCTTTCTCATTTCCTTTCAAGTTACGGTTAGGCTCAAATTTGCGCTTCGACTGCTCATAACAATGTTTCAACTTCCAGTTGGCCTCCTCCAACAATCTAGGCTCATTGAACTCAATCTGGTCTCTATATGCTATTGGAATTCCACTAATGAATCTCTTAACCTTAGCCTTCTCCTCCTTGAGGTAAGGAACATATCTCAATAGCTCCAACAACCTGCTAGTATACTCATCATTTGTCATGGAACCCATCTGCAACTCATAAAAATCCTTAGCTTTGTTATCAAAGTATCTCTCCAACAAATACTTCTTCTTGAAGAGCCTCTCAAACTCATGCCAAGTCAAATCATCCTCCTATATACCTTTAATATTATTCACATATTCCCACCAAATATATGCTTTACCTTTGAGACTAGAAGTGGTTGTCTTTGCTTTCATGTTTTCTGAATACTCATGCCATCTAAAGAACTTCCTCATACCAAGCAATCATGCCTCTGCATCCTGTGATTTCTTCATATCTCCATCAAAGGTAGGTGGATTTTCTTTCTTAAACTCATCCGGAAAGTATCCCCTATCACTCCTCCTGTAAGGATGATAAAAATGACGATCATGATTCCTGTCCGAACCAGAGCTAGAATATCACCTGTGTCCATCACCTCTCCTATCCGGAGTGTCTAACAACCTTCCATTTCTGATCATGTCTTCTCTGTCCAAATTATGACCACCATAAAACTTGTTTCCATATGCCCCATTAGTTTTTTTCTCCTACTCATAGCTGATCTGAAGTGGTCATTGTCATTGAAATCTTGACAAACTCTGAAGTAGTATTGCATTAACCTATACTTGTTTGTCTTGTGCCTGCATGACTTTTTCATTGTCTTCCTTACAAATCCTTATTTATTCCTTCAAGTTTCTCAATGTATCTTCCAAATCAAAAGAGTTCCCAACCCCATGCTGCTCACCTGATTCATAGGGAGATTATTTTTAGTCTACCATCTTGATAGTCATTTTGATCTCTTTCTTGCAAGATATATTATGTCAGCTAAACCAAATCACAATAAACCAACGTATCTTAACATATTTTGGGGAGGATATCGCATTTGCAATACCATCAAACCAGCGTGATACATGTATAACATAATCATAACAAAAATATAAACATATGATACATAATCATATAACCATGTAACCATCAGTCTAGCTAGAGTCTTGTCATCAATGCATGAACATATCAACTACACATACCATGACCTCATGCATGACAACACAACCATACCAACGTACACTAACAATACCCAAGCACAAATAACATGTAGCCAATCATGCACTCATGATAGCATGCTTCATAACAACAACATCCTCATTCTCATAGAGACATCACTACAACCATGTCTGACACCATGCATATGCAACAAGCATATAGACCACAAGAATGATTAACACACATGCAATTGACATGAATGCATGAAGAAAAAATCCACCCCAGGGATGGGTATAGAGAGTGTACCTGATGGTATCTAGATCTTAGATCAATCTTTGAGAACATTGCTTATCCCTTCAACTGGTCAAATAAGTCATCAATCCTTGGAAATGGATACCTGTTCTTGATGGTTACCTTGTTGAACTTATTGTAATCAATGCATAACCTAAGAGTACCATCCTTCTTCTTCATAAACAATATCGGTGCACCCCAAGGTGACGCGCTTGGCCTAATGTATCCTTTTTCAATCATTTCCTCCGATTACAACTTCAAGTCTACTAACTCTAGTGTTTACATCATGTATGGTTCCTTTCATGCTGGTGTTACCCCTGGTACCAACTCAGTGGAAAATTCCTCTTCCCTGTGAGGCGACAACTCTAAAATGTCTGCAGGAAAAACTATTGTAAAATCAGGTACTTGCTCAATACCTTCTCATCCTCAACATCCTTACATTTATCACTAGAAATATTCCCTACAAATAATACACACCCTTTCCTGTGACTATGTTTTTCCTGCATAGTTGTAACCATCCTAACTGATGTTTTTGTCTTCTTACCATGCAATATTCTTTGTTCTCCATTTTCATCTAAACATTCAATAGCCTTGTCATAACACTCTACCTTAGTCTTATGAAGATACAACCAATCCATACCCAATAATATATTGTATGATCTTAACAAAATTACATTCAAATGCGTTGATGTAGGAATATCATTCAACTCAAATGCATAAGCTCTTACCCAGTGATGAACTCTTTTCTTTGTACCTATAGCCAACTGCATTAACCAAGATTTTGCATGCACTTCTTTATTCAAATCACACTTATCCACCAGATTAACATGAATATAATTATATCCACCGTAAATCAAAATAGAAACAACTTAATCATAAAGCTTACCATCCATCTCGATAATAGATTCTTGTTGATCCACTTGCATGCTATCCAATGTTGCATAGATCCGAAGATTGCTCTGCCCAACATCCCCAACTGTCTGTATTTCATGTGCACTGTAAATCTAAGGCCTACCACCCTGGTACTATGGGAAATCTCTTTTGAGATGCTCCTTTCCAAATATCCAACACTCCAACTGTCCCTTACCATCACTTTTATTTTTCTTCCCTCCAGGATGTGACCCATGTCCCTGTCCAACTACATTAAACTTCTTGTAAGGAGCAACATTCTATTTCTCACCTACATCTTCAGGTCTTGTTTGCTTTGGTGGCCACTTTCCCTTCGCTTTATATTTCCCTTTCCAAACATTTTTATATTCTATCTTATGCTTTGATTGCTCATAACAATGATTCAACTTTCCAATGACTTCTTTAAGTGATCGAGGCTCATCATACTCAATCTGATCTTTAAATGCTAATGGTAATCCACTGACAAATATCTAAAATTTGGCTTTATCATCCTTAAGATATGGTACATACCTCAACAACTTCAGGAACTTGGTCGTATACTACTCATCTATCATCCATCCCATCTTTAGCTCATATAATTCCTTAGCTTTGTTGTCATATTACCTCTCTGCCAAATATTTATTCCTGAAAATTCTCTTGAATTCATCCCAACTCAACTCTTATGTCTTTATGTCTCTAACTCTCTTCACATCTTCCCATGAGATGTTTGCTTTCCCTTTGAGGCTGAAGATAGTTATTTTGGCCTTCATGTTCTTTGTGTAATCATGCAACTCAAAGAAATTTTTCATCTTGAGTAACCATGCCTCTGCATCTTCCGCTTCTTCAAATATCCATCAAAGGTAGGTGGATTTCCTTTCTTGAAATCATCTGGAAAATATCCCCTGTCATTCCTCCTGTAAGAACGATAACGATGACGACCATGGTACCTGTCAGAACCAGAACTAGAATAGAAATTGTTTCCATCACCTCTCCTATCATATTTATCCAAGGACCTTCCATCTCTGATCATGTCATCTCTATCTAACATGTGTCCACCATGAGACCTACTACCATATGCCCCATTATTCCTATCCTCCTTCCCATGATTGTTCCTAAGTGGTCCCTGTCTCCGCAAGTCCGAAAAACTCTGAAGGATGACTACATTAACCTCTTCTTGTTTCTCCTATGCCTGAATGATTCTATCATTATCTGCTTCGCAACTTCTTATTTCTGCCTTCAAACTTCTCAATGTCTCTGCTATGTTGGGAGAGTTCCCATCACCATGTTGATCATATAATATATAGGGAGAGTCTCGTAAACTATAGTGTACCATATTGGTAGTCATCTTTGATATTCTTACTGTAATTATACCATGTCAGTTAAACCAAAATATAAAAAAAATCAACATACCTCAATATATCTCAGGGGAGGATATGTCATCTGCAAGATCAACCAAATTAGCACAATATATGTATAATCATAGTCATATCAGTGTATAAACATCATTTACCATGCATGACTATACCATAACCATGAAAATTCATGCATAACAACATATAGATGCTGACATGCATAACCAACATGTACTCATGATGACCACATCCAACAACAACACCATCAACTTCCACATGGCGATACAACGGCAACAATGACCATCACCATGCATACACAATAAGCACAAAGACCACAAGCATAAATAACACATATGCATCCAACATGTATGCATGACAAATACACCCCCCCCCATCCAGTCCAAGGGGTGAACCGCTCTTATACCACTCTGTAACACCCTCCTCCCACATTTACCCAAGCTAACTAGTCCACCGGGGTAAAAATTTGACGAAGTATTACTATGATATGATTAAACTCCCCATGTACATTTAAGGAAGTGGAACCGACAAGACAAGACCAATCTAACATTCCTCGGGAGCTTCAGAACCTTTAAGATCCAACCAACCCCTCCAGGTGTCCAAACCCTAATCCAACTTGATGTTTTGTTGAACTAGATCCCCAGTCGCTCCTATGACAAGCCTTCCATGCGACTAGGACCCTCTAGTTTCTCCCACAACAAGGCATCCATGTGATTGTGTCCCTTTTCAGATAGTTCTATGCTAGCGACCTCGGATTTTGAGCCACTTTTTTAAGGCTAGGACTCATGCCTCTGTCCAGAACTTGATGAAACTTTTAGATATGATAAATAACAATGAAATCTGGCTACTAATTCAAACACGTGAACAAGGACTAGACCTGACCCCTACCATCCATGACAGACATTCTATCAAACATATCATAGACATGTAATGTATAGGTCATATAAACACATTTGAACATAAGGACCTCATACTTATCTGATATTTTTCAAGAAGGTCTTATGTCCTCTCACAATAGTTGTATTATCGTCTATGAGGTCATACATTTGTTGAAATGTGGCAACAAGAATATTCCAATTTTAATTTGTCCTTGAATTAAAACTGAGAATTAAAATTCGAATTTAGTCTCACCATGTTAAAATTGGCAACCAAGGAAAAACTTCATGTGGGTCATCTTATTCATGGCTGATAATATCTTTATTAGATTCCTCTCGTCAAGACATGTAGGATTGATATAAATATCATCCAATTCCGATAAGTATTCATGGAGATATGCATTTATTTTGATTATGGAATTATTATCAAGCCGACCTACAACTCATGTAGGCTCAGAAGCCAAACAGTCGCATCTATTCAAACACCAACGTTGTGTATAAATATAAGAGGACATTTCCTCATTTTCACTCACTCATCTCATCACATCTCTCTCTCTCTCTCTACTGCGCAGAAATGAGTCTCTTCTCTACTGCACTAAAATGGGTCTCTCTCTCACACATGTGAAGCCGAAAGCTGTTGAATTTGAAGCTGCAACTGCAGAAGTAAATATTGACTTGCGTGGCCTATAAGATCTCCTCTTTGTAACTACGTTGTAGGTTCATCTGAACCTCCTCTAGAAGCCACAACTTTTGGTGGTGGAATGAAGTCAATCCGACAAACAGTTTGCAAGATATCGACTGCCCTAGTTTGAAGCCGAAAACTGTTGAAACTGAAGCTGCAACTGCAGAAGTAAAGATTGACTTACGTGGCCTAGAATATCTCCTCTTTCGAACTGCACTGTAGGTTCATCTAAACCACCTCTGAAAGCCGCAACTTTTGGTGGTGGAATGAATTCAATCCGACGAACGGTTTGCAAGATATCGACTGCCCTAGTTTGAAGCCGAAAACTGCTGAAACTGAAGCTGCAACTGCAGAAGTAAAGATTGACCTGTGTGGCCTAGAAGATCTTCTCATCTGAATTTCACTGTAGGTTCATCTAAACCTCCTCTGGAAGCCGAAACTTTTGGTGGTGGAATGAAGTCAATCCGACAGTCGGTTTGTGAGATATCATCTGCCCTAGTTTGATAATGAAGCCGCTAATGTTGATGTTGCTGATCTAGGGTTTGCTACTACTGATATGAATCATATTTATTGTACTATTTCTCTCTGCTAAATTATTGAAGATAAAAGAAGATTTTATCAAAGGGTTTCCCCATACATTGTGGGGTTTGTCCCTGGCTAGCCGCCACATCTTGTGTCTCTTGTCTTGGATTGTTTTCTGTCGATCGTTTAATGTTCTATTTGCACTTTACTTTATGTACATGTGATTGCCAATCTGTGGAATATAATAAGAAAAAGAAGTAAATTGTTATAAGCATAGAAAATACCATAACTTAAAATGGTATCAGAGCTTAGGTGAAGACAAAGCCTGAGCAAGAGCAAGATCAATCACCGAAGAGAAGATTGGCAAGGCTATCCTAAAAGAACTATGGGGTCCTCAACACTCTTTCCTGCCGAAGACAAGCTCCATGAGAAAGATGACTATCACACATGGAAGATGTCTATCGATCTAACCCTAGAAGATCAAGGAGTGTTGGACCATGTAAGAGGCAATATTGTTGAGCCTCCATCAAATTCATCTGCTGCTGCATGGAACAAATGGAAAAGTGAAGAAGTCAAAATAGAAGATCATCCAGGACTCTATCAACAAACACTTGGTGTCCTACATCTCTGAGCTAGACACCTCCAATGAAGTCTATGATAGACTGGGAAATGGAACTCACGACTCTTGGAGGATTACCATCTGAATGGTATGTGTTCAGGACTACTCTTCTGAACTATAATGTGATTCCTGGTTTCGAGAAATTAATGGCTAGATGCATTCAAGAAGAAACAAGGGAAGAAGAGCAAGAAATGCCCATGCCTAAAGGTCCTCTTGCTGCCTTTTCTTCTCATGCTAAGAAAAGAAATAATTCCAGGACTAAATCAAAAGCAAAGGCTAGACCTAAGGGTGGAAGAAAAGGATGATGTTACATTTGCGATAAAGCAGGTCACTATTCTAGGGAGTGCCCTGATAGAGAGGACTCACACTGGGACGATGATCAAAATCCCTCTGATGGAAAATCAAAGGAATGACAAATTCAACAGTAAATGTAAGAGGAGAGCTGGGGATCGAGGAAAAGGACAACCACTCAAGAAGGCTAGAAAGTCCAGGATGTATTAAATGCACCTGACCTCAAAAAGAACATAGTGTCCATCTCGGCAATGGAAGACAAAGGCTACAAGGTAACCTTCAGCAATGGAAAGGTATGTATATGGAAAAATAATGTTAAAGATGCCTTTACTCTTGGGTTTAGTGTTGATACATTATATCATGTCGATGGAAGTCTGCTAGGTGTCATGTCTTATGACACATCTCTTCAGTCCGAACTTTGGCATTAGAGGTTTTCCCCCTTCATTATAAAGCTATACTCGGTGTAAGACAAATGGTGACAAGGATTCCTGAATTCTGAGTAGAGAAAGAAGGTGTATGTCCAGGATGTGCCGAAGGAAAGCTCAAAAAGGGGACCATTCCCCTCAAGCCAAAGCAAGACCTCCGATATATTACAATTGGTTCACTCAGACATACCTGAGGTTGGCATTAAGAGGGAGACTACTACACCACGTACTCCTGAGCGGAATGGTGTGGTGGGAAGGAAGAACCGCATGATGATGGAAGCTTTCGGGCCATGCTACATGATCAAAGACTTCCGAAGTTTCTATGGGCTGAAACTACAATCACTGTCGTATATGTACAAAATCGATGCCCTCATCAAGCATTGGGTTCCTAAACTCCTGAAGAAATGTTCACCACCGGTCAAAGGGAAGTCGTGATTAGTCATGACGTCACCTTTGACAAAGATATGGCTCTCAGCAAGGTGGACAATCTGCTGACTTTGAGTAGCTCTCAAGAAGCCGACACCAGGGAACCGAAAGAAAAGGATGATGAATCAATGCCTGATGTAGAAGAACCCATGGATCCGATTGATCCTCATCCACATGAGCCTTCCTCTTCTAGGAAGAGGCCCTCATGGATTAGGGGGATACTTGATGATGTTAAAGGACATGCTGCACCCTGAGGAACCTTCCATCAAAGAAAGAAACTTATCAGGTATCAGGGATACCTGACCATCATGAGCACGATCATACAAAATGAGCCTTCATCATTCTCAGATGTCGTCAAGCATTAACTATGGAAGGATGTTATGACCATAGAATATGAGTCTATTATGGAGAATGATGTTTGGGAAGTAGTTCCCAGACCCTGGACAAGACAATTGTTACTTCAAAATGGCTTTACAAGATAAAGCATGCAGAAAATGGAAGTACGGAAAAGTATAAGGTTCATTTTGTTGCTCGTGGTTTATCCCAGAAGGAAGGTATAGACTATGATATTTGCACCTATTGCTAGATATACGACCATCCGCTTGATCATAGCCCTTGTGGCTTCACAAGGATGGAACCTACATCAAATGGATGTCAAGATCGCGTTCTTGCATGGTTCTATCAAATAAAAGTTCTATGTGCAGCAACCTGAAGGATTTGAGATTTATGATTGAAAATCTCATGTATGCAGGTTGAAGAAGGCTCTCTATGGGTTGAAGCAAGCACCCCGAGCATGGTATGAGAGGATCGATAGCTACTTGATAAAGTTGGGATTCACTAGGAGTGAAGCCGATCCTAACCTTTACTTTAAGGTTGAAGATGACAAGCCTCTCATACTGGTGCTGTATGTAGATGACCTCTTTCTAATAGGTGAAAACCCTCTCATTCACAAATGTAAGAGGGAGTTGGCTTCTGAATTTGAAATGAAGGACCAAGGACTTGAAGTTTGGCAGAATCTGGGGGAAATTTTCCTATCTCAAGGAAAATATGTGGTAAAGATATTGGAAAGACTTGGTATGATGGACTGCAAGCCTGTGACTACCCCGAGGATCTTAACTTTTAGAAGTTATATGGTAGTGATGTCGGACCAGATTTGCGAAATGCCTCTGAGTTTCATAAACTCATTCACATTGATGTTCTTGGTGAACCTCCATCCGAACATATGTTTTGCAGTTAGCATTGTGAGCTCATATTTGGTTGAGCCTCACTAGATTGATGCCAAGAATCTTCTGAGATATCTTCGTGGCACAATGGGTTAAGATACACTGCCGAAGATGTGAGACTACTTGGATATACTGATGTTGATTGGGCAGGTAGTGTGATGGACCGTAAGAGCACTTCCGGGTGTTGTTTCTCCTTGGGATCTGCTTCGATATCCTAGATGAGCAGGAAGTAGAAGTCGGTGGATTTGAGCACCGCCGAAGCAGAATATATTGCTGCTAGCATGACCTCGTGTGAGGCAGTCTGGTTGCGAAAGATCTTCAGTGAGCTGTTTGGATTTACATTGGATACCACTGTGATTCTCTGTAACAACCAGAGGTGGGATTTGATTATTGAGGAATCTCGTATTTGTCGATTGCTCCAACAGATAGACATCATTTGGGATATTGTAAGTCGATGAGCAAGGAGGTTCCATCACATTAAGATGATGTACAGGTCGATACACCTTGTCAAAGCCTCGGGGAAAGATCCAATCTGTGATTTTCCAAAACGACTTGGAGTCGTCAAGAAACCCTTGTACAAGGGTCCTGCATGTTGCATACATTGAGCTCTGGGAGCTCTGAGGGCTTGCAGTTCTTATTGGAGCAACATATGGCCACAGGGTGACTCACCCTCCCCTGGTGGTGCACACTAGAACAAGATGATTCACTCTCTTGTGGGACAAAATGATTCGCTCTCTTGTGGAACGGGATGATTCGCTCTCCTGTGTAGCAGGATGATTAGTTCTCCTGTGAGGCCTGGATTGATGTGTTCTCCATGGTAGCCTGGATTGATGTGTTCTCCATGGAAATTGTAGCAGGATTGATGTGTTCTCCTGTGAGGACAGGATTGATTAGTTCACCTGTCGAGGCATCCTACCCATGCAGTCTGGGACTCATGGGAAGTACCTCTCATCTGATCAATGAGCAGGGAAATGAAGTTAGGGACCATAGTAGTACCGATGGATGCATCGTTGTATCTACCGTACTCCCTATGCTAGGATGACCTCCATTGATCTGGGATCAATGATACTGGTCTGGGACCAGTGGTAGGAGTTGTACCATACTATGACGCTGACTTCGGGTCGGTTGAGACTGATCTGGGACCAGTGGTACATACTCCGAGACTGACTTTGTGTCAGTGCATTACTGTTCTGGGGCCAGTGAGAGTGGTACATACTATGGCGCTGACTTCAGTTTGGTTGAGACTGGTCTGGGACCAGTGGTACACTCTCTGAGACTGTGATACTCGTCTAGGACTAGTGGTAGGAGTTGTACCATACTATGGCGTTGACTTCAGGTCGATTAAGACTAGTCTGGGACTAGTGGTACATACTCCGAGACTGAGTTCGTGTCAGTGTAGTACTGGTCTGGGACCAGTGAGAGTGGTACATACTATGACACTGACTTCAGGTCGGTTGAGACTGGTCTGGGACCAGTGGTACACTCTCTGAGACTGCGATACTGGTCTGGGACCAGTGGTAGGAGTGGTACTTACTATGAAGCTGACTTTGGGTCGGCTGAGATTGGTCTGGGACCAGTGGTACACACTCTGAGACTGACTTTGAGTCAGTGGAGGATGATACTGGTTTAGGACCAGTAGAGTTGTACTCACTATGGCGCTGACTTTGGGTTGGTTGAGACTGGTTTGGGACCAGTGGTACATACTTTGAGACTGACTTTGAGTCAGTATGATACATCCTCGATCATTTATTCTTCTTCATAATTCAGACAAAAGCCAAGCAGAACAGTTAAATGCAAGAGCGGAGCAATATAGAGCAAAACAGTACCGATCAGTACAGGGCAGAACAAGAGAAAGTAGAACAGGCAGAATAGAGTAGAGCAGGGCAAGGGTCAGGCTATACAGGGCAGTGCATTTGATGGGTGAATAGTAACGACCGATAGACAGATTGCAGATGAAGTTCTCCATGGTTGAGAGGGGGTGTTAAAATTGGCAACCAGGGCAAAACTTCATGTGGGTCATCTTATTCATGGCTGATAATATTTTTATTAGATTCCTCTCATCGAGAGGTGTAGGATTAATATAAATATCATCCGATTCCGGTAAGTATTCATGGAGATATGAATTTATTTTGATTATAGAATTATTATCAAGCTGACCTACAACTCATGTAGACTCAGAAGCCCAACAGTCGCATCTATTCAAACACCAACTTTGTGTATAAATATAAGAGGACTTTTCCTCATTTGCACTCACTCATCTCATCACGTCTCTCTCTTTCTCTACTGCGCAGAAATGAGTCTCCTCTCTACTGCGCTGAAATGGGTCTCTCTCTCACACATGTGAAGCCGGAAGCTATTGAATTTGAAGCTGCAACTGCAGAAGTAAAGATTGACTTGCGTGGCCTAGAAGATCTCCTCTTTGGAACTGCGTTGTAGGTTCATCTGAACCTCCTCTGAAATCCGCAACTTTTGGTGGTGGAATGAAGTCAATCCGACAAACAATTTGCAAGATATCGACTGCCCTAGTTTGAAGCTGGAAACTACTGAAACTGAAGCTGTAACTGCAGAAGTAAAGATTGACTTGTGTGGCCTAGAAGATCTCCTCTTTGGAACTGTGTTGTAGGTTCATCTGAACCTCCTCTGAAAGCTGCAACTTTTGGTGGTGGAATGAATTCAATCTGACGAACGGTTTGCAAGATATCGACTGCCCTAGTTTGAAGCCAGAAACTGCTGAAACTGAAGCTGCAACTGTAGAAGTCAAGATTGACCTGCGTGGCCTAGAATATCTTCTCATCTGAACTACACTGTAGGTTCATCTGAACCTCCTCTGGAAGCCGAAACTTTTGGTAGTGGAATGAAGTCAATCCGACAGTCGGTTTGTGAGATATCGTCTGCCCTACTTTGATAATGAAGCCGCTAATGTTGATGTTGTTGATCTAGGGTTTGCTACTACTGATATGAATCAGATTTATTGTACTATTTCTCTCTGCTGAATTATTGAAGATAAAAGAAGATTTGATCAAAGGGTTTCCCCACACATTGTGGGGTTTGTCCCTGGCTAGCCGCCACATCTTGTGTCTCTTGTCTTGGCTTGTTTTCTGTCAATCGTTTAATGTTCTATCTGCACTTTACTTTATGTACATGTGATTGCTAATCTGTGGAATATAATAAGAAAAAGAAGTAAATTGTTATAAGCATAGAAAATACCATAACTTAACACACCAGCTATTTGGAAAATAATTAATTAATTCATCTTGAGTTAATTAGTTGTAGAAATTCAAACATGAAGCCTTTGTGAAGTCATGCAACAGTTATCCCTTTGATGGAGGAAGTTATCCCTTAATTAAGGAGATAAGGATGAGTTGTATTTGAGTTGTAATTAGTTAGCTTAGTTAACTGAGTTAATACCAGTGAAATTAGTTCCAAACAGTTTGTGGAACTAATTGTGAGTTCAGTCAGTTAATGCATGCATGCATGAAACTAGTGTACTCCAGATAATTGAATATTCTCTCATAAATAACTCATGCATGTCAGTTTAGACAAAGACCCAGTTGAGATTAAAGGCAAGGACAGTGTACTATCAGTTGCAAGAATTTTCCTATAAAAAAATCTCTTGCATGCAGAAGGAATTCATTCCTTGATATTTGTGCAGTTTTACAGTGTGTTGAGGTAGTGTGTGAGATCAGTGTCACACAAGGTTACAGCAAGAACACCCAGGGAAAAAACGCAAGGAAATAGGAGGCTTGGAGGGCAGAGAGAAAGGCATATGATTTGTCTAGTCTGTCTATGAGCAATGAGAGGGATTGTACTGAGAGATGGATAGTTGTGAGAGCTAAAGCTTTGTGTAATCCTGAGATATTTCCACTTGTATGATAATACAGATAGCGGGGTTTTTAGCTGAGGCTTTCCCCAGAGTATTCTTCTATGTTTCATGTGCGATTGATTCTTCTTCTTTGTTATATGTGTTTTGTTTGATCTTGTTCAAAATCAATTAAGCTTCCGCAAGTTTGATTGTAGAAGTAGATTAATTATTTTTCTTTAGTACATTGCATAATCAGATTAATCTACAGTGAGAATTTCTACAAAATTCATTAACAGTTCATTTACTAATCAAAACATGATGAGAGCCATAACCAAAATCTATCATAAATCATGCTTATAACCAGCAGAATAATAATGCTAGAACATCAATTAAAACCACATATTAACAAGTATATTTCACATGGAACACAAGAGGAAAATAGATCTTATTAACATATGAAAAATCAAACCAAGTCAGGGACTTCCACGTACCACCTGACCATAGATTGGGTTGAACCAAATCTTTCTTGTAGCCAGTCACCCTTGTTCCGTATTCCAAGCATGAATGTGGGACTCACAATAGAACCAATCAAGGCTTCCTCGGGCTTTAGCGTGTATCTCGCTAAGGTATTCCTTGGACCAAACAATAAACATACACTACAAGATTTACCGCAATCTTTCCATATACCATTCAATGGATCACAAGCATGGATGCCTCAGGATCTCTCCACCTAAACTATGAGGAAGTTATCTCTCTCCACCGTCTAAGCTTTGTCGTGTATCCCACCATTACTGGTCAAGGGATTCCTGGGCCCAACAAGGGTATTTACAACTAGGCTTTATCGGGTACCCTGCCATTACCGGTCAAGGGATTCCTAGGCCCAGCGAGGGTGTTCACAACCAGGATTTACCGTGTATCTTGCCATTACCGTTCAAGGGATTCCAAGGCCTTGTGATTTTCCCTTAGACCACCCCACTCAGTTTTGAAACCATTTGGTAATCCAAATCAACCAAGTAAGAGAACCCCATCACACCATGGCTATCTAAAAATGGAAGGGCAAGGCTGAAAACCACTGTCACGCCTAGCCAAACCCTTGCTAATGACAATAATAGAACCAAACATGCATGTACCATGCATGCCAAAAATAGAAATGAAATCATACATGCAACTCGATAACTACAAGTAATCTCATTGTAGCCACTCGATCTCGCTCTTCCTTGCTTGATCGTTGCTTCCCTTCGCTTTCATGTCCTTCATTTTCCTTCCTTCCTCCAATGCTAGAGTGATCCAAGAATACTCCAAGTGTATGAGGGTATGAGAGAGTAGAGAGAATAAAGAGAGAGCTCCAAAACTAAACTGACAAAAGGTTGTGAATTGATCCTCAAAATCCTTTTTATTAATGAGGCCTCTATTTTCTTCATTTTCCTCCTCACATGCAACCTGTGACCTTTCACCTTCCTTTTCTCCTAATTTCCATTATTTTCATAAATAAAATGTCAATTAATGCCTATTTGCCTTTCCAAAGCCTTTTTTATTGTCTTTTCCAATTTCCCTAGCCATAATAAACCAAATGAACACCCACACTAGGATGCTTTGCCCAACATTCAGCTTGGAATACGTGTCCCATGACCTTGGTCTTATTTTTCCTTTATTAAATTTATTACATGGATTTTTAACCCGAGGTTGTTACACAAGTGTTCGAGGAGTAAAAAGGGAGACATGAATGGGAAAAGGCCAAGATAGCTAAATGTGAAAGTTTGATTAAAAAATCAAAGTTGATATCTCACAACTCTTGCACCAAATAAGAAACCCATTAGTTGAAAATCGGTGTAAAAATGGGTGTACTACATCAAACACAAGGCAATCACACACTTGACAAGTGAAAAGCATGGTTGGTTGAAAAATGATTTTCATAGAAAGAGGGAATTTACTATAAGGAGACCTTTTCTCTTAAAACAAACATCAGCAAGTTTCTATCTAACTAGTTTTAGCCACAAGAACATAGTTTTTTTCATTGGAAGTTCCATCAAATGGATGTAAATAGTTCCTTCCTCAATGGAAATTTGGATGAAGAGTTCTACATGTATCAATTGTCTGGGTTTATACTCCTAAGGAAGGAACATCATGTTTACAAACTAAATTTGACTCTATATTAGGTGAGTATTAAACCCAAGCATGGTTAGTTAAGATTAGCGGGTGCTTAGATGGACATGGGTTCCAGTAGGCCCTTCAAATTCTAATATGTACATGAATAGTGTTGGTAATGATATAATTCTACTAGTCATTTATGTATATGATATAATTATTATAAGTAGTGAGGCAAATCCTTCTGAACAAAGTGAATCTAAATGAGTAATGCTTTTGAAATGGCCTTTATAGACCTCCTACATTGTTCTCCAAGTGTAAAAGTTTGGTAAATGGGCAGTGGCGTTTTTGTCTCACAAACAAAATATAATAAGAGTTTGCTTGATAGCTCCAAAATCACAAATTTTGAAATCTCATCTACACCTATGGAGAAATGATTGAACCTTTTAGCCAATACTAACTTTAAGATAGCTAATGAGTCAATCTATAGGGAAACCATTGGTGAGCTTGCTATATCTTGTAGCCACCAAGCGTAATTTGGAGCATTACATTAGCAAAGAGGGTTTTGAGATATGTGAAAGGGACACTTGACTTTGGCATTCTATACAATATAAGAAAAGGCCCTAAGTAGTGTGGGTATGCAAATTCAGATTGGGAAAGTTGTGGGATAAGAGAAAATCAACTTCTAGATATGTATTTAGCCTTGGCACAAGTGCAATAACATCGACCAATAAGATGCAACATGTTGTATCCCTTTCAGTGAAAAAAGAAGAATATTGAGCAATGAAAGCAACATGTGAAGTGTTTAACTGAGCAGGAGGGTGCTTATAGACTTGAAAATGCAACAAAAAAGCAACAACCCTGCTTTGCGACAATTAAGAGGTGGTAAACCTAACCAAAAATCCAATCTTCCACGAGTATACTAAGAATGTTGAGATACATTACCATTGCATCAGATAGCTTGTAGAGGATGGATGTATTGAGATGCAATACTATCCCATACAAGATCAAACTACACACATTTTTGTTGTCTTTAGGCTTGAAGAATAATTAAAAAATTTGGATGAGCTTGGTGTAGTTAATAGATTGACCATTAAGGGGAAGGTGTTAAATTAAATAAAAAATTATAATGGTCAATTAGATATTGCACATAGTCATTAACACCCTATATCGGAACAATCAGATTCCTGGAAAAAACTTCATAAATGAAATTGCAGATCGGGTCCAGAACCCTGGGATTAACGAAGATCCAAAGAAGTCCAACAAAAGTATGAAGTTTTAGTAACGTGTTGTGTTTTCTCAAAGGAAGAGGGTTTTTCCTCTTGGCGCTGTGATTTTACGTAGGGCACTATGCTATTCATGGTGGATGAGCTATGTACATAAATGGCGTTCTCAGTTGAAGCGTTGCGCATTCACCTTCAAAGATCACATATCGCATTCAACCTAAACCTTTCATCGCAGATCGCAATTTAGTCCTGAGTCTTTATTGCATATCGAAAAAGGGAGCCGCGATTGCGATAAGCGAAATTGCGATGACCCTTTTATTTGCGATATTGCGATGACCCTGAGTTTTGCGATTTAGCGATCAGCCGAAATGCGATGAACCTTAATTTCATCAAAATCGTGATGAGTGCCTTGCGATGTGATATGGATCTATGATGCGATAAGAAATCACATAAATAGTGTTTGATTATCATTGTGATGAAGGATTGTGAAAAGCACATGCGAAGGAGCATCATACATTGTAAAGCGGTCATATGAAGAGGTGAAGGGTAGAGCTATTTTAGAAAGCACAAAAACTTTGAATTTGATCCTTCCTTGTCAAATTTGAAAACTGATTTTAAGGGCATTAATATTGAATAAATAGGAATAGGAAGGATTATAGTCTCGATCTCGAGACTAGGTTTGTAGACTAGTATTTCAGGCTACGAGTTATGGAGTATTGACCAGAAATTGTCATCATTTTGGTATCAGAGCTGTAGAGCTATAACTAGGGTCTCTCACACCACCAATTATTCCACATTATTAAGTCAATCCGGGATCGTTTTGTTCTTGCAAGGAGTAACTCAATCCGAGGTTGTTCTGTCCAAGTAGTGCTCGGTAGTATAGCGTTCTAATAACTTGAAAGGAAACAAACACTAAGCTGTAACTAAACCAATTCAGGAAATGAAATCACACAAGGCAGATGATCAGTCAAGGGTACGGAACCAATAACCCTTCCCTTTAGAAACTGATAAAGAAAGAAAACCAAAGCATGGGCTTATAGGTCAGGGAGCTAGGCAGCGCCTTGCTGGGCTCACGACAGCCTTAGGCATGCTATCACGCAAAAGCAATAAAGGCAAATTGGCGAAAGTAAACTGGAACAGCAATTCTTAAAATGGAACAGCAGTAATGAAATGGAACAGCAAACTATCATAAACAGGAAACGTCAATCATATAAAATGGAACAGCAAACCTAATTGGAACAGCAACCCAAATGGAACAGCAAATCCAAATGGAACAGCAAACCCCAAATGGAACAGCAAATCCAAATGGAACAGCAAACCCCTAAGGATGTACACGGTCTATACTACTGCAGCGATCCGAGAGTAATGTGTGATGTGGCTGTGTTTCTGAACAAGATAATATTATCTTCAAGCCTCACAAATACTTATTTCATATGAATCCAATAATGATAACATTCATACTAATATCTTGCTGTAGAAATGCAATTCGAATAGATTCAGTTTGTGTAATACAGAGACATGAATTAAAGCACTTATTCAGATTCAAATATTAATTAAGAAACATAGCCTATCAGAACAAAGAAATATCGGATTACTGTAATGAAAGAAATATGCAAACCACACAGATCACTGTATGATACAACAGCGAGTGACCGTCGGAGCTGGGCCCTTGGCTACGATGGTACACTGCTTAGAGTTACTTCAGATGTAGAAACGAAGTGAACACCAAATCCTTTATATTGATTGCATTAACAAAAGTGTACAAAATCAGATCTTACAAAAGCTCAGTGATCAAAATCGTTCTGAGTTTTTAATCAATTAACAGTTGTCCCCCACGCTCGGTGGCATGGTACCTTTATATAACAGAAATGACGGAGATGTCTAGATACAAAAGATAAACTTGAAGCAGCGATCCCTCAGGATCGAAGATCCTGAGGGATTCGCTATTCGTTCGGGTCTCCTCTTTCCTTCCTGCTTTCTCCGTCACGATATCCTGCGTCCTTTTCCTGGATTATTCGGCTCCAATTTTGCTTGATCTTGTCCGCATCCGGTTCCCTGTCGACGAGGCAGCAGTTACTTTCCTTGCGCTTCTCGTTTTTACTCGATAATCCCCTATTTCCACGTCCTTCTGCATAGAAAACATCGATTATTAGTAATTAAGCTTCGTTTGCCCATTTTCACACAATTTACCGAAACCCTTATGTTTTTAGGCTCAATATGCAGAAAAGATTAGAAATAGTATTGAAAAACCACTAGGTTACTTATCAAAAAGCATACCTTCCAGGTGCTCCACACACCCCCCTGCTTACCCTGTTTCATGTCCTCATGAAAACGTTGTAATTGACATGCAGGGCTGTGAGAGAGTAGGCCGGAGAAGGGATCTCTCGAAGAGGCCGACAACCATGATTAGCAACTAGATGGTCAAAGAACTGGTCTAACTGATCTGCAGGCATCTCATATAGAGCCTGATATCCAGGTGCAGGATGCCAAACAATTGGACTGCGAAACCGATATCCCAACCAAAATGGGCCTGCTCGCAGAATCCGTTCCCCATAGAGACTCAATCGACTGGCAGCCAATTCGAAATTCTCAAAGTTAAAGGGTTCCCTGAGCTGGATGTTTGGGTTAGAGGTTCGGTATCGAAACTTTGCAGCATGGAAGGCCTGGTCTTTAATAGTCAGGAAATACTCCAGACCATTTCGGATCAAGTCTTCATGCATGGGACCTAATATCTTCATGACACCTGGGATCCTCATCATACTCCTATGCTCTCTCCATAGTGCTGTTGGGTCCCTAGGTTCAGCTCGTACCCAAAGGTCTAAACTATTTTCTTGCCTCTGAAAGATGTTGTAAGCTTTAAACCATTTTAACTGATTCACCCCAAAGGAGATAAAGGCTTGAAATTGTATATCGCCAACGAAAGGGCCAGGATTCAAATCAGTTTCCTGGTCTAAGACAAGGTTGTGCAAGTAGAATTCACATAACAATCTTTGAACTTTAACTCCATAGTGCTTGCAGCAATCTATAAAATCATTAACAGTGTAACAGCTTTTATTTTTAATCTCAAATAACGTTCAAGCAAAAATAAAGCATAATTTTTAGCAGGGGCTCTACAAGTCAAAACATCAATATACAAGGAACACAAGGTGTCCATCTGCTTAACAACACTATCTAGTCGACGAGTTACCTTAGCAACCTTTTCCTGCTCCTTCTGCCATCCTTCAAAGGCCTGGCTTTCAGACTGACTGATGTTTCGAAGTTGCTGTTGGAGCTCCTCATATCTTTCCTTGGGGACCGTCTGTTCTCGCAACTGCTCGGCCTCCTGCTGGGCTTCCTTCATCATTTTATGCAAGGTCCTGGTTTTCGGGTCTTTCTTCCAGGCAGCCGTAGAAGCTAGAAGTTTAACCTGGACCTTCCTATTGCGTTGTTTTGAATTTAGGACCCGAATTACACCCGAGGGGGGTGTTTCCGTTTGAACCTCTTTGCTATCCGTCTCCTTTTTGATGCGAACAAAGGGTTGGTGTGGTCCTCCTACCACCGGAGCCTCTTGCTGTTCCATTGGAATGTCCATTCGTTCCTCCGGGCCAGATGGAACAGCAGTTTCTATTGGAACAGCACCCTGTTCCTCATTAACATTCGGAACAGCGGACTGTTCCTCAACAGTAGGTCTCCTGATGGGGTTTCGTCCTTCAAAACGAACCCTAACCCTCGGGGTTCTTGCTGTCGTGGTCCTTTTCTTTTGCCTTGCAGTTTTTTGTATTCTCAGACTGGCTTTCAACATTCTGATTTGTTGCCGAAGTCTGGCTATCGTGCCCAGCATCCTCTAGTGCTTCTTCTTCAATTTTGCAATTTCCCTAGCCTCGGCAGAGGGTTTGGCCTTTAATTTTACTCCTTCTTCCTCTCCCGGAACATCTTCCGGTGCCCTGGGGATAGATTGTCCCGAATTGATGTCTTCTGCTTCATTACCGGGCAGGTTTCCTTCCCCTGCTTCTTCTGCATGCCCTTCTTCAGGTAACTCTTCTTCTGCGGGACCGTCAGGGATGCCTCCCGGACTAGAGGCTTGGCCGTATTCTCCCATGTTGGCCAGAACTGCTGCCAATTCCTCTTCTCCTGGATGGTCTTGCAACGGGCTACCCATAGATTGTGCATTTTCTTCCTCAATTCCTTCTCCTGGCTGGTTAGTTCCAGCCTCTAATTGCTCAGCATTTCCTTTGGGTAATTCACCTTCCTCTTCCGAAGGTTCGTCCTCGATTTCGATTGGTTGGGTCACAGTTTTCTGAATCTTTTCCAACCTTCCCCTTATTCGAACCAATCAAGCTGATTTCCTGGGTCTTTCAGGCAGGTTGGGAGTGCCAACAGGTTCTCTAGGTTCCTCTGGTCGTTCCGGCGTATCGGAGGATCGCTTCCGTTTCGACACAGCCTGTTTTTCTGCCGCTGACTTCTTACGTTTCTCTGATTGTTCCGGCGTGCTAGAGGACTGCTTTCATTTTGAAACAGCCTGCTTTTCTGCTGTTGGTTCCTTGTGTTCTTCTGAACGTTCCAGTGTGCTGGAGGTTCGAGGTAAAGCTAGTCCCATTTTGACTGTTTCAACCAATTCCTCCCAAGTGTCTTGTTGTTGGGCAAGACTGTGGCTTATTATGAGCCGAATCAGTCCGTGGTGGCTAACAACCGTCTCTGTGTGCTGAGCTTTCTTCAAACTTCGGGCCGCATCATGTAATAATGAATTTAAAAAGGCAGGGAGATTTACAGAGCATTTTCCCTTCAAAACAGCTAGAAGTTTTAAGTGACGAGCCCTTACCACATCTTTCCTCCCTTCGCAGGTGATATAGCTCTGCACTATTTTCGCCAGCTCGGTCCAGGGTTCCCCCAGTGTCGTCGGCAGAACTCCTTTCCCTTTGACTGTCAGACTTTGGCCTTCGCTTTGGAAAATTTCCATTGCTTTCTGCAGTCTTTCCTTCTTCAGCTCCCATCTGGGTCCAACAGCTGGTAATCCTGAGGTTTCTGCAATGACGTCCTCCGTGACTTCTATCCGCTTTCCTCTGACTATAGAGTGGTTTTCCTGCAAATTTTGCAGGAATTCCAAAGCTACAGCCTCATTCGATTCTTGCAGGCGGTTGAAGTAATTCAACCATCCTGCATTTTCCAGAATTTCGCGGGCAGCATCAGACGCGATCAGCTTGTGCGGTTCTCTTCGGATTGTTTTCCCGCCCATAGCTTACTCTCAGAAATGAACCCGGGAATGGAACAGCAACTGTCCACAGTATTTACCGAACAGAGAGGATACTCGATGCAATTTTAGGAAGGATTTTTGCAGAGCATGCATCAAAGAGAAAGATCATGGGTGGCAGTCCGTAGAATAAGATCATCATACCGTTAAATCGTGTTGTTATTTTGCCCGAATGATGTGCAGCCACGTAACCATTGGAGTAATGAGATCACCTCCCCCCCCGCGATCTGATAGGCTGCCCCCAGCTGTCAAAGAGAGGAGCAGCAGCCAGTCGGGAGTCAAATCATAAAGTACAGCAGATGGAAATTATGCCATGTTGTAAAAAGACAGTGAAGTACCAAAATCGAGGCAGAAAAATGGATCGCTTTTAAGATAAGCCAGTGTGATATAATGAGGAACCGAGGGTTGGACGTCTGTCAACCGTACGAAGTCTCCAGTAGTCATTGTCAATTCCGTTGCCATGATTGGTGATAATACTCATGCGATAATTATATCAGGGTGTGACATATGATACATGCAAAGGAAATAAAAGACAAACAGACTTAAATATCATACCTGTTGGTGTAAATATTACGACTCCAATGCCATTAACAGAGCTCTGCTGCCAACAGGTGTTCATAACCTTGGCAAAGTTGTTTATCTCACCCTCCGGAACCATTATCCTTTGTGTATGTATTGAAGAGTGCTTCGTCAAAATGCAGGCCATTATGCTGGCTTGGTGACCAGATAACCATAATGCCATTCACAAGGTAGGCACGAAACGTGGTCAGGCCGGCTCGTGATGAGACCTCCTGTTCCAAGGTTTGCTTGTTATTTTTCCTTTGGACCATATCCCTGGTGTGGTGGCTGTAATGGGAATGCCACTTCGCTTCCATCCTTATGATCATGGTAGGCTGGCTCTGAATGAGACCCCCTATCCTGCATTTGACGATTTCATATTTTTATTTTTATTTTTTCTTTTGTTCTTCTTTTGCAGCACACTTCTTTTTCTTTGTTCAATTACACATAAGGGTGGCTCCGCACTCCTTAAGAGCGGGGAATGGTGGAAGAAGTCTTACAATCCCAACAGACAGATATAAATGTTTGCTCATATTCCTCAATGATGATCAAGGAAATTTTTAGGGAAATCGACATGATAAAAATTGCCAAACCATGGTTCAGGAACAAGATAATGACAGTAAAGACGAAAGTTAGTGTCGCTCCTCTTATCTTCTTATATCTGCTGACTGTTAAAACAATAGCGATTTATGATATGCAGGTTTCGGTATAACATGCTTTTAAGTTCATTGCATAATGTCATTGCTATATCTAAAGGATTTAGGAGAGCATAATCGCAAGACGTCCAAATAGATGGTGTCTGAGCATGTGGATGATTCGTCTTGCGGAAAATAGCGGAATTAAAGACATTCTGCATTTTGAAAAAAAGGAATATGCGAGTGCTGTTCCTTTTTGCAAAGGGACAGCAAAGCACAAAGAGTGTTGTTCCTTTTTGCAAAGGAACAGAAAAAATCAACACGGGCTGTTCCTTTTCGCAAAGGAACAGCAAAAATCCACACGGGCTGTTCCTTTTTGCAAAGGAACAGCAAAAATCCACACGGGCTGTTCCTTTTTGCAAAGGAACAGCAAAAATCCACACGGGCTGTTCCTTTTCGCAAAGGAACAGCAAAGCCCAAAAAGTGTTGTTCCTTTTCGTAAAGGAACAGAAAAAACCAAAAGTGTTGTTCCTTTTCGCAAAGGAACAGCAGAATGAAAAAGTGTTGTTCCTTTTCGCAAAGGAACAGCAAAAATTCCAAAATGCCAAAGTGTTGTTCCTTTTTGCAAAGGAACAGCAAAAATTCCAAAACACAAATGTGCTGTTCCTTTTCGCAAAGGAACGGCAAAATAAAAAGTGTTGTTCCTTTTCGCAAAGGAACAGCAAAGCAAAAAGTGCTGTTCCTTTTCGCAAAGGAACGGCAAAATAAAAAGTGTTGTTCCTTTTCGCAAAGGAACAGCAAAGCAAAAAGTGTTGTTCCTTTTCGCAAAGGAACAGCAAAAACAACAAGTGTTGTTCCTTTTTTTACAAAGGAACAGCAAAACACCAAAAGTGTTGTTCCTTTTAAAAAGGAACAGCAAAATCAAACGGGTGCTGTTCCTTTTAAAAAGGAACAGCAAAATCAAACGGGTGCTGTTCCTTTTAAAAAGGAACAGCAAAATCAAACGGGTGTTGTTCCTTTTAAAAAGGAACAGCAAAATCAAACCAGTGCCTAACCAAAATACTGCAAACAAAAGATGAAAAGAACATATGTACAGGATGTTATGTACAAATTACAAAAAACAAATTGCTTAAGTTATGGGTGAGGAAGATTTCACTTCCTCTCCTAGGATCTCCAAATCAGTATCTTGCTGAAGCTGTTGACAAAAGGATTCCCGAGTAAGGGGTCTTCGATAGAGACGAACTCGGTGGCCATTTACTTTGAACGTATGTCCAGAACCGTCAATCGTGGTCAGAGTGAGGGTCCCATTGTCGTACACCTTCTGGATCTCATATGGTCCTAGCCAGCGAGTCTGGAGTTTCCCCGGGAAGTCCTGGAACCGAGAATCGTATAACAGAGCCCAGTCTCCTTCATGGAAGACTTTATTCTTTATAAGTGCATCGTGCCACTTGCTCTCTGTTGTTGGATTAATGCCGTGTTTTGTAATGCAGAGAGCCTAACCTCATCCAATTCGTTGATTTGTCGTAGTCGATTGATCTGTGCCTCATTCAGATCTAGGCCGACCTCTTGTGCAGTTCGTAGTGTTTGGATCTCAAATTCGATAGGAAAAATTGGTTGTTTCCCAAACACCAATTGATAAGGTGAATAGCCTGTCGTACTTCTCCATGTGGTTCTATAAGCCCACAGAGCTTCAGGTAGCCGAGCAGCCCAATCACGCCTGTGTGATGCGATGGTTTTTGTTAAGATTGACTCAATTATCTTGTTACTGTTTTCTACTTGTCCATTTGCCTGCGGATGGTAGGGGGTAGTAATCTTATGTTGGATATGATAATTTTTAAGTGTTGCAACTAGTTTGTTTCCAACAAATTGTGGTCCACCATCTGTAATCACTTCTCTTGGAAGTCCGTAACGTACAAACAAATGGAACAAAAATTGTATTACCGAATCTTCTGTAGCCCTAGCTAATGATTCAGCCTCAACCCATTTAGTAACATAGTCTGTTGCTACCAAGATGTATGTCCTTTGGTTTGAGGGTGGATTAATGGGTCCGACGAAATCGAGAGCCCATCGTTCAAATGGCTCAATAACCAGTTGTGGTCTCAGAGGCATTTCATCAGCTTGACCAGGTTTTCCTGCTCGCTGGCAGCTATCACAGGCCTGCACAAATTTTTTCGCGTCCTTAAAGATTGTGGGCCAATAGTACCCTGCCTGTAGTATCTTATGTGCTGTTCTCTTGTCGGCAAAGTGCCCCCCGCATGGTCCACTGTGACAAGCCTTTAAGATGTCTAGGATCTCATCCTCTCGAATACACCTTCTGATTTGCATGTCTGCCCCTGTATGGAATAAATGGTCTCCAATCCACGAAAATCGTGTGCTTTTTTGAACAATTTGTTTTCGTTCATGAGGGGTTAGGTGTTTGGGTAACTTACCCACTGCAAGGTAATTGGCGACGTCAGCATACCAGGGTGTGCGAACGGCAATGGCAAACAGATGTTCGTCAGGGAATTGATCTTCCACGGCTGCTGCTTCGCTTGATTTGGGTATTCTTGAGAGGAAGTCGGCTACAGGGTTCTTCTTGCCAGGTCGATCCTTAATTGTGATGTCAAACTCCTGCAACAGGATCAACCATCGAGTTACTCTAGCATTCGTGACAGGTTTGTTTGCTAGATATTTAATAGCAGAGTGATCTGTATATAACACAACAGGGTAACCTGTAATATAATGCCTAAATTTATTAACAGCATGGATTACAACCAAAAATTCCTTTTCAGTAACAGTATAATTGAGTTCGGCAGAGGATAAATGCTTGCTAATATAGTAAATAGCGTATGGCTTCTTATCCTCTTCTTGTCCTAGGACTGCACCGATTGCTGTATCCGAGGCGTCCGATGAGATCTGGAATGGCAGATTCCAGTTTGGTCCTCGAAGGACTGGGGCAATTGACAGCAACTTTTTCAATTCTCTAAAAGCCTGGTCGCATTTATCTGTCCACAAAAAATTGACATTACCTGTCAGAGCATACAGAGGTGCTGCAATCCGTGAATAATGTTCTATAAAACGTCTGTAATATCTGAAAAATCCAAGAAAACTACGTACCTCTGTTTGAGTAGTGGGGGTAGGGATGAGCAAAAGAATCTGAATTTTAGCAGGGTCTACCTGGATACCAGCTGCTGAAATGTAGTGCCCTAGGATGATTCCTTCCGTCATCATCATGTAGCACTTCTCGTGGCTGAGGCAGAGTCTATAGCAATGCAGCATTGTAAAACTTTTTCCAGGGTATCCAGAGCTGGATCAAATTCATCCCCATACGGTGTGAAGTCGTCCATATACACCTCAAGTCCATCGTTTATTAGATCTGCAAAAATACTGAGAATAGCCCTTTGAAATGTAGCAGGGGCGTTACATAGGCCGAAGGGTAATACACGATAGGCAAACGTTCCCCAAGGGCACGTAAAGGTAGTTTTATCCTGGTCTTCAGGGGCAATTTGGATTTGGTTATATCCACTGAAGCCATCCAAAAAGGAGAAAAATTTCTTCCCTGCTAACGTGTCCAATACTTGATCTATAAATGGGAGGGGAAAGTGATCCTTTTGTGTAGCCTTGTTTAACTCCCTGTAATCGACGCAGATCCTCCATTTTCCGTTTTTCTTTGGTATCACCACGAGGGGAGAGACCCATTTACTGTCAGAGATAGGGTAAATAAAGTTAACATCTAAGAGCTTCTGAAGTTCATCTTTCACTATCTCTTTTAGGTGCGGGTTGAGTCTCCTTTGTGGCTGACGGACAGGTCTTGCGTCTTTCTCTATATAAATGTGATGGGTGCATAATTGAGGATCAATCCCCTTCATGTCGGGGTAATCCCATGCAAATGCATCTTTGTATTTTTGTAACAGATTAACAAGTTTTATCTCTTGATCTGGTGTAAGATTGGAGTTAATATTCAGAGTTTTACCAGGTTCAATTTCCACTACTTTAGTATTAGCAACAGCAGTTACTGGTATTGTCTGATCATGCGGATCTTTTAAGGGATCTTCTTCTAGCTCGTTGTCAAATGCTGCCTCTATCATAAGACACTGCATATGTTTTCTAGCTTCAGTTTGACTAATAAAATTGTTAATGGCGTCGTCTTCTGTTTGATCCTTGAATTCTAACGCCTTCTGTATGGTTAATGGAGATCTGATGTTGTTAGCGAGATATGATACAGGATAAGGGTTAGTTTTAATCATTGGCAGGCTTGGCTGAGCTGGAGGGTACGGAATTAAATTTTTGACATCGGGTCCTTTAGCTATAGTCATGTTTCCCTGTCGGCAGCCAATGTAGGCATCGGCAGTAGCAAGCCAGGGTCTGCCTAGGATTAACGGATGTCCATCTAGTCGGGTTTTAGGATTAATTACCAGGAAATCTATGGGATACTCCCATGAATCTACAGAAACCATGACATCATTCAGAGTACCTTCTGGTCGAACCACAGATCGATCTGCCAATTCTAATAGAGTAGAGGTAGGTTCTACTGACGTAATGCCAAGATTTTGGCAGGTGGAGGTTGTCAAAATGTTGATTGCAGCTCCCAGGTCGGCTAGAGCATTAGTCAGGGTTTGGCCATAGATTTGAACGGTTACAATTGGGTTCCCGGGATCTTCATATTTGATAGGTGTTTCCTTTCCTGATAATAGGTCGGATAAAGTACCAACTACTTGGACTCTAGGGTTATTATTTGTATTCCTCCTTGATTTTTTGATGCATAATTCCTTTATGGTTTTCGCATATATAGGAATATCTTGTATAGCTTGGAGGAATGGAATCTTTATATACAAATTTTGTAATTCTCCCAGAATGTCAAAGTCTGGAGGTTGTATAGGTCGAGATATGACTAATCGTTCTGGGAAAGGAGGAGAGGATGTGCTTGCTTGTTTATTGTTTTGCTCTTTGTTTTCATCCTTCCGTTGTGGGGGTTGTTCTACAGGTAACTGATTTTCAATATGAACCATTTTGTCTCCCTCTGTTTCTACTATTCGTCCCGATCTTAACTGAAGATCGTTGCACTCCCTTAGGTCAGACTCAATCTCTGATGTGTCTATGATTTGAATGGATTAGACTGGCCTATTATTAGGATTGGGGTTGGGCTGGGCTGGGAGTTGCGGTCTCAGATTAGACTGGGAATTTTGTGGTAAGGCTGGCAGAGTTGGTTGAGGGAGTGGGATTGATCCTGCTGGCTGATATGTCGGTCTTGGCCAGCTTGTCTACCAGGATGAGCCTTGCGAAGTGGAAGGGGTCCACTGTGGAGGATAGGAACTATTCTACCAATATGGTGGAGGATAAGGGCAGTTTGGCCAACCAAATTGGGACATCCAAGGATTCGGAGTAGGAAACATTTGAGGTGACCAATTTGAAAACGGGGGTTGGGACTGATTTTGCCACATGTTCTGTTGCTGAGTGTTGAACTGCGGGGGTTGAAAAGAAGAGGAGGGGTCTGAAAACATACCTGGTTTCCTAGGCTGCCATTGACGACGCTGGTTAACAAAATATGTTGGTTCTGACTCCTCTTCTGCTTCTTTGTATACTGCCTTCAGACCAGGAAGTGAAGGGCAGCTTTCGGTCAGGTGGTCCTTGGTGCAGATAGCACATATTTGGACTGTATCCAGCGGGCATTCTTTATGGCTGTGCTTCTTCCTGCATCGTGGGCAAAAGATGGCTAGATTCTGCTCTGCCTCGGCTTGCTTCTGTTTAGCCTGCACGATGTCAAGTTGTGTAGTTAGTGTTCCCAGGATATCAGTTTTAAAATTTTCTAGCAAATTTCCAAGTTCCACCCGTGTTACTCCCTCTGTTAATGTTCTGTTATCTCTGGGGAAGCGATCATATTCCGCTGGTTTTATCCTCGTGCTGCCTCTTGAGCTCCTGATACACAGATCAATGATATCAGCAAAATTTTCCTGATAAATGTCTCCTTTCCCCATGATGTTTAACGTTTCGATCCATTGCTCTCTCATACCTCTAATTAATGCAGTTTTCAACACGTTGTCAGGTAGAGGTAGTGATGCATAAGGGGATCTTTGCAAGTTATATTGGAAACGTTCCACATATTCTTCTAAGGTTTCGTTTGGTCTGGCTGACATTTGAAAGATTTCATCTTTTAGTTCCCTCGACCTACAGTAATCTTGGTATTTCTTTAAAAAGGCTTCTTTCATTTGGTCCCAATTGTTAATAACCCCACCACCTAAGCCCATAAACCATCTCAACGCAGCCCCTTTTAATGTAGAGGGGAACAGTTTCAGTTTCTGGGGATCGGTGGTGTAGTCGTATCCTCTACATAATACATCAAATTCGAAAAAGAATGCGTCCGGATCTTCTGATGTGAGGCCATGAAATGTGGGAATATGCTGGAGAGGGATGACTTTCATGGGTGCATTTGCTGCAGAATCTACTATCGGATATTGCAATGTGGAGGTCTGGGTGTTTGGCTGATTCTGCGCCATGGGATCAAATATATGCCAGTAATATTCAGGGATTTCCAAGAGAGTGTTCCTTGGTTGAGGAGGGATAGTCTTAACACCACTCCCTTGATCAGGGATGATAATGGCCCCAACTGTCTGCGGTGAATGAATTCCTTCAACAAGGATTTTCGCAGCGCTTCCCTTGTCCGGGCTATTCAAAGACTGGTTTAATTCAATAGGAGATCTACATTCCTCAATTTCCCCTGTTTCTCCTTCTCCTTCACAAAGGTTACTTTGGGTCCCTTCGTGCAGTGGTCCAGGAGTCGAATTTTCAATTTCTTGGAAATCCTGCTCCTCTGTTCGACTATGCACCTCAGCAAAAGCTTCGGATGGTGATCCCGAGGCCTGAAGGGAACTAGTAGGCTGTTTAGAATTAGCTTTCTTATATCCCACTGATGGCTGAGAGTCGGCTTTCTTGTAGATTTCGTCTATAAAGGTCGTTCTTCCAAGGGTCACCGGCCCCTTGGCTTTGGATGGAGGCTTTTGATCTTTTTCTAACTTTTTTTGCTTAGTCATGCACTCCAATTAAACTACTAAATCCTATTTAACTGGCAATTCTACTAAGAGAGCGGACGGTGGAGCAGGGCTTTTACATGCTCCGTACGCAGGTTCTTACCTTCCGTTTTTAAAATCCAACTCCCTCCTAGCAGATTTGCGCACTACTCTATAAAGGACAAATGGCTATTACTCCTTCCCCGGCAACGGTGCCAAAATGTAGAGCTATAACTAGGGTCTCTCACACCACCAATTATTCCACATTATTAAGTCAATCCGGGATCGTTTTGTTCTTGCAAGGAGTAACTCAATCCGAGGTTGTTCTGTCCAAGTAGTGCTCGGTAGTATAGCGTTCTAATAACTTGAAAGGAAACAAACACTAAGTTGTAACTAAACCAATTCAGGAAATGAAATCACACAAGGCAGATGATCAGTCAAGGGTACGGAACCAATAACCCTTCCCTTTAGAAACTGATAAAGAAAGAAAACCAAAGCATGGGCTTATAGGTCAGGGAGCTAGGCAGCATCTTGCTGGGCTCACGACAGCCTTAGGCCTGCTATCACGCAAAAGCAATAAAGGCAAATTGGCGAAAGTAAACTGGAACAGCAATTCTTAAAATGGAACAGCAGTAATGAAATGGAACAGCAAACTATCATAAACAGGAAACGTCAATCATATAAAATGGAACAGCAAACCTAATTGGAACAGCAACCCAAATGGAACAGCAAATCCAAATGGAACAGCAAATCCAAATGGAACAGCAAACCCCTAAGGATGTACACGGTCTATACTACTGCAACGATCCGAGAGTAATGTGTGATGTGGCTGTGTTTCTGAACAAGATAATATTATCTTCAAGCCTCACAAATACTTATTTCATATGAATCCAATAATGATAACATTCATACTAATATCTTGCTGTAGAAATGCAATTCGAATAGATTCAGTTTGTGTAATACAGAGACATGAATTAAAGCACTTATTCAGATTCAAATATTAATTAAGAAACATAGCCTATCAGAACAAAGAAATATCGGATTACTGTAATGAAAGAAATATGCAAACCACACAGATCACCGTATGATACAACAGCGAGTGACCGTCGGAGCTGGGCCCTTGGCTACGATGGTACACTGCTTAGAGTTACTTCAGATGTAGAAACGAAGCGAACACCAAATCCTTTATATTGATTGCATTAACAAAAGTGTACAAAATCAGATCTTACAAAAGCTCAGTGATCAAAATCGTTCTGAGTTTTTAATCAATTAACAGTTGTCCCCCACGCTCGGTGGCGTGGTACCTTTATATAACAGAAATGACGGAGATGTCTAGATACAAAAGATAAACTTGAAGCAGCGATCCCTCAGGATCGAAGATCCTGAGGGATTCGCTATTCGTTCGGGTCTCCTCTTTCCTTCCTGCGTTCTCCGTCACGATATCCTGCGTCCTTTTCCTGGATTATTCGGCTCCAATTTTGCTTGATCTTGTCCGCATCCAGTTCCCTGTCGACGGGGCAGCAGTTACTTTCCTTGCGCTTCTCGTTTTTACTCGATAATCCCCTATTTCCGCGTCCTTCTGCATAGAAAACATCGATTATTAGTAATTAAGCTTCGTTTGCCCATTTTCACACAATTTACCGAAACCTTTATGTTTTTAGGCTCAATATGCAGAAAAGATTAGAAATAGTATTGAAAAACCACTAGATTACTTATCAAAAAGCATACCTTCCAGGTGCTCCACAAGAGCAAGGGTGTTCTTGCTTATGGAAATTTATGATTACAAAGGTTTGAAAGTTCGCAACAGTTGAATGAATGGCAAAGTTTGGCACAAGACTACAGCAGTAAGACTGTAGAAAGAACTTTTGGAAGTTCTTAGAGATTGTAGCAGAACCTCATTCCAGATGAGGCTTGGAATAGACAGGGACAGAGGAGTCCTTAAGAGAAGTGAGTGTAGCAACTAGAGAGAGAGAAAGATTGCTCAGTGCAAGTTCTAAGGAAAAGAGGACTTGGAAACCAGGCAGAGGAGAAGCTTGGTGAGAAGATCAACTCAGAAGGAAGTTGATTGGTTGCAGGTGTAGAAGCTCACACAGAAGAGAAGATGGCTATGGAAAGTCATATGGAAGGTTCAGAAGAAGGCTACAAGATGAAGGAAAAGGGTGCTAAAACAATCCACAGGAAATGGATGAGTCAAGCGGAGCTTGACAAGGAGATGGCTGAGATAAGAGAAGAACTCGATGTGTTAACAATGTTGCTAGGGGAAAACCAAAGACAAGGTTGGGTCTTGAAGAAAAAAACAGTGAAGTGGCCTAAGTTACAGAGAAGGCTACGATAGAGACAAGTGAAGCGGTTGATGGAAAACCTTAGAGAAGCAAATTCAAAAATGGAAGTTTCCATTTGTGGACCAGAACATGGTGAAATTTTGGGTGAAGAGGATAATGGGAGATCAGCTGAAGATCTCATGGACTATTGGAATAGTTCAGAACAATTTGAAGATATGTTGACAAGGGAAGCAGATGAGGCTATGAAGCCTTGTGTTTTTAAATCTCATAGTTTGTGTGTGTTTGCAGGATGTGCAGAAGATGATGGACAGTCTGGTGAAACTATCACAAAGATGAATAAAGCTCTTGAGGTGAAGTATGATGGAGAATGCCTTTTAGAGGAGGAAGGTGTTGATTTATTGTAGTAGAAAAAATTCATAGATGAAATTTTGTTTGGTGTAAGACATTCAGTTGAATTTGTTATGGACCAGAAGCATAATGAAAATTCCGTAGTGGTATTCCAAGGAGGTAAACAAATGAATTTGTTTAATGAAGGAGTAGGAAACTTGTGTGTAAGCAAATGAAATGATAGATTAGAAACCGGAGGATGGAAAGGGTGCGCACGTACAACACGTACAGGATAACTGAGGGTACTCTGCAGCTAACAGCAGCATTTGTAGCTAACAGATCCCGCAGCCTTTCGACATCAATCACCATCCGTCTCCCTGTGTCGCGGTCAACTTTTTTCCGGTTGTCTCGGTGTTGGTTCCCCACCTCAACATGGAGGATAGCATGGATTTCGATGAGGTCGATTACTCCCTGGACCCGTATTCTAGTCAGCCTATCTTTCGGAGCCCAAACCCTAACCCTACAAGCTCTGTATCGCTCCCGCATACTATTTCGTTTTCCCCTAGCTCCGCTCTGGTTGTCTCTCTACCTAGCCATACTACATCCTCCTGTTGAGGCCTCGAAAATCGCTGCCACAACAAAGGAGAAACCACCCGGTCCGAACCTTAGTGCAGCTCCTTTTCCGTTTGGAATAGTGGTTCCGACTGGGGATAATGGGACCAGTTTCCCAAGAACTATAAGTGAATGGGATGGATGAATGACTTATGACATAAGATGGTAATAAGTGGACAGCTAAACTATAAACAAAATGTAATAACTATAATTGAATCCCGGGACTTATCACTTGGCAAAGTGTAGCGTTTGATGATCTATGCTTTAAGACAGGCATATAGATGACTCTAACACTTTAAGCATAGACGTTTAAACCATTTAAACATTGCTCTGCATAATTAGTTATGCAGAGCGATTAGAGCAAATTACTACACTTAATCATTCATATCATTGATACATACATGAGTGAAAGAGATAACAAATCACCAAAACATTCAATAGTGAAACAAAATGAAGATTCGTTGTTATATCGCATACATGCATTCAACAATAGCAAAGATAATAACACAGCAATTCATATAATAAGAAAGAACACAGATACAGATAATAGTACCATGTAAGCTGATCGATCAATCCAGTATATCAATTACTATGTCGCAGTCCTTCCTTCCAATCGGAAAGCATTCCAAACAACAGACAGTCGTGCGCAATTGTATAAAACAGCCTTCTAATCAAAATTAAGAACCGTTGGTCGAGTTTCACAAAAAGAATATAGACTGAAGCACAATAGTGCAAACTTCAGCCTTTAAGTCTTATTACAAAATTTTACGACCCTTTCCAAAACAATGAAAGGGTCTATAAATACTATACTAATCTAAATATCTAAACAACTGAAAAAAGCTATTAAATTGGCATCAATAAGTGTTTTTTCCATCTTTCCTGGCGATCTGGCAGTTGGCGGCAATGCTTCATTCGGTGGGTTCTTTTCCTTTACTCCTTAGCTGACATATCGCCAGCATTGGCTCTACTTCTGGTGGAGTGTTGAGACGCGAAGTCAGCTGAGCATCATATGTAGCATCCTGAATGTCGGGGATCAGGCATCCGAGGGCATCCGTTAAACACTTGAGAGCAGACCTTTGAGTATGTGGCTTGACTAGAAAGAGCCAATATGCTTCAGAGGTTAAAGTGTTTACTCCGGTAATTAACTTCCTCTGTTCCTCTAAGCCAGGATAACTTGCTTGTTCAAGCATATCTGATGTTGTTATACTTCCAGGTGTACACTTGGAGATCATATTTTCCAGATAAAGTGTATCATTGACTAGGTCGGTCATGTTGCTGGCAATTATTTTACACCTGGAAGCCGCCCTTTCTGCTTTCATTACCTGAGTATTCCATTCCGTGAAGAGTATGTCCTTATACGTTTCATGGATTCGGGACAAATTCGTCGCTTTCCCTTCCGGAGTGTCTTGCCACTCAACATATTCAGATATGGCATCTTCGGCCTGATCTAGCTCATTTCTAGCCCTCTCTATTTGCTCACACACTGTTGTCGATATTTCGCATAATGACTCAGCCTTAGCAAGTTGTTGACATAGAAGTCTGATCTGAGACAGTAATGCGCTGTTTATTTGAGTTGCCTCTGCTCTGAAATTTTTTACGTTCTGTGTGCTCTTGATGCCTTCGAGATGTGCTGATAGTTGAGCTATTCGCTCATATTTCGATTGCATCATCAGCTCATTTGATGCTTTCAACTGTGACAATGCCTCTGACAATTCTTTTGCCTTCTGCGCTTCACTTTGATTTATCCTCTGCCTTTCAATTTGCAGTTGTTGGGTTAACAAATTGTTTTCCTGTTGTTGAGCCAGCAACTGCTCTTCCACCTATGCTGCTTTATTTTTCGCTTCAATTACCTCTGCCTGTAATGCATATATTTCATGGTCCTTAGTCTTCAACAGAAGACTCACCTCCGATGCTTTGTCGATAGTTGCTGCGGAATAAGCTCCCGCGAATTGAGACAGTTTAGTTAGATCATCGGAGGGATCTAAATCCTCCTTCCAGACCATATTGCCCGTGACTGTTTGCTCAGGCAAGATAGAAGGTTGATCAAGCCTTCGTCTTTTCTTAGAGCGCTTAATAACGGCTCTATGCTTTGGGCTGTAGAAAATATCCAGGGGAGGAATTTCTTCCACCTGGAGCACAATTTGATCGGAAGGGTCCTTATTGATGATCTCAATATCCTGTGAAATGGGTGGGCCGCTGGTTCCTCCTAGAACCTGAGAAGAAGTGGTATCGAGCGCATCACTTGTTTTAGAGGAGCCTGTGTCTTTGGAGCCTTCCTTACCACTGATAATGGAATCGAATTGATTCCATTGTTTAATCAATTCAGGATCGATGGAGGTTTGCTTATGTTGCTCTGTATGGGCTTTGCTCCGTTCTTTCTCTTGTTCTAACTTCTGCTGTTCTTCAAGTGCTTTTCGTTGTTGCTCCTCTTGCGTTTTCCCCTGCTGCTCCTCCTGTGTTTTCCACTGTTGCTCCTCCAATTCCTTTTTTTGCCTATCTGCTAGTTCTTTCTTTAGTCTCTCTTCTTCCTTCTTCTTCCTCTGCTCTTCTTCCCTCTGTGCCTTTTGCTGCCTTTCTATCTGTTGTTTATCATGTTCTTTAGTTGTAACGGGAGGTGAATGTATCTGTTGCCGACCAGGCTCGCTTGAGGAAGACGCTGGGGTTGTGGATAATAACTCTAGGGGCAGAGTTTGCAACCTCTGCTCCCTAAGTTTATTAAACTCTGTCAACGCCTCATCATTGTATTTCATTATGGCAAGCTGTTTGGCTTGGCTTATTGTCTCGGCACCTACGAACAAGTCATCAAACATATCCTCTTGATGATCAACTTTTGTTAATTTTGCTTGTTCTAGGGCAATGTAGGCAGTTTTCTTTGGATCATAGAGTCTGCTTGGGAGAGTGGCCAGGGATAAAGCTTGGATTTTTGTCACTTCTTTTTCTGCGTGCTTGTAATTAAGCAGAGTAAAAACCCCAATTCTTAAAGGAAAAGAGGGCCAACCTTTCTTCTTCTCTTCTTTGAGAGTTTGTGTGACACCCTCGGCCATAATCTGGTAACAGATTTCCCGGGCTAACAGCTTGTCTGGGATATATAAAGGGAGGACATGTGGCCTAGCCTTACTCCCAAAAACTCTGATGTAGGAGAAATACTCTTCACCAAACCAACTTGCTACGGCTGGTAAGTCAAAAGAAGCTTCATAGGAAATTCTAGAAATGGGTCTGTCATAAATAGAATAGTAAATGGGCGCCATGAAACCATTACAAATTTGGTACAAGTGGTCCTTGTAAGAGGACTTCCACAATTTCTGATGGTATAAATGAATGGGTGTTGGATCTTGGGTGGTCCATCTCCAACCGAGGACAGGAAACTCAGAATTGAGACACAGGGTATCCATAATGTAAGCAGAATAATAAAATGGCGGGATTTTCCTTTCGGTGACTATAGTTTTGTTTCTGAATTCACGAACAGCTACGACCAACTTATCAGAAAGAATAGTGGCCCAATCCATGATTATAGCATTGATAGCCGCTTCCATTAAGGGAACCATGTCAATATTGATATTAACGGAGTCATTCAATCCCCACAATCTACACATCATAATCCCCGCATAGCAATAGGGAGAAGCCAAAGAAACGTTGGAGTACTTACCCGAACTTTCATGCTTGTGCTTGGCTGGGTTCTGCCTCCAATCTCGGAGGGGTTCGGATGGTGATTCATTTTCTTTTGCGAATTTCTCCACGAAGGTTCTGTTGTAGACTAGCTCTGGTTCAGGCAGATGATACATTCGCCTCAGGTCATCAGGCTTGAATGACCAGAAAATCCTTTCGTCCCTTGTATGTAAAGTTCTATCAGTAATGGGGATTTCTTCAATTGCCCAGCGCACCACATCTGTGTAAGGGAGAACCTGCTCTCTGGCCGCTATTCTGTGTAAAAAGGAGTCGGCCAAGTCTTTGAGTGTTGCATCAGACTTCCTTAATACATCTACACTAGCCGTTCCCACTGTCACTTTTGGTTGCTCGGCCTCCAACAGATTATATGTGCCCTGCCATGTGGTCCTAGCAAGACAAGTGCACGTAGTGTCCGAGATTAGGCCTTTCTTCGAAATTGAAGCAGCTTGTCCTGCAACAGGTGTTGTAGTAGAACCAGAACTCCTCTTATTTTTCTTCCCCATCATGTTCAGGCTTTTCTCAACAAACGAACTCTACACAAGTGCAAGAGAAATCGTAACACGAGGAATAATGAAGACAAAGCATAATTGGAAAGATATATATCACTTGAAGCGTGGCGCTATTAATTTTCAAAAAGTGGTTGCGGATCCAATCACTGGTAAGAGATCGCATATGCATTAATGGTGATTTTAAGGCCTGCTACCCATTAAATGACCTTTACGCTGTTATTCAGTTGAATGACCTCCCAACGCGTGCAACAGATATGATATGCCTTAGACGCAAGTATTCGTTAATCGAAGGGGCAAAGTTATTAAATACGCATGCATTACCTTATCCCTGCATTTAACGGCATTTTGAAATTTGTGCCTTATCAACCGGATTTAAATATAACTTTAAAGCTTAAAACAATCACTTTTTGAAAATGTCGATTACCGATGAACAATGTCGCATCGCATGGGGGAAAGAGTTACACTATCGTTTGAAAGTAGCCCTGGCGAACGCCGATTGCGATATCGCATTGGACTAGCATGTGAACACATTACCAGATGCTTATTAAGTGATTTGCCGACTTCCGATAGCGAAATCGCATCACATCGGGGGAAAGAGTTGAGCGCCTTATGAAAGTGCATGGGATATCTCCGACGGCCGATAGCGATATCGCATCGGGTCGGGGTTTAAAACTTGAAGCGTTTTCTCACAAGAGGCAGTGCCGATAGCCAATTGCCGATATAGCGTCGCATCGGGGTATAAGATATGTTCTCTTTTTGGTGTATGCAATGAATACTGCCGATTGCCGATAGCGATATCGCATCGGCAAAGACCAAAGTGCCGTTTAAGTGCATCTCTCTTGTCATTGCGATATGCGATCTTGCGATCGCTTTATCGCAATAACAAAAGATTGTTTTATTTTGGAAACATGGTCATTCGAAAAAGGCTTCAATTCAGAAACACATTTGATTATCATACCTTTTTCGAACAAATTCATTAATACCAATTAATTTTTAAAAGGGACCCATTTCATATGTTAATTGTTTGTAAATACAGATGATATGAAATGGGGGGTTGTTGTAGGGCACAACAATTGGCGATTCGTTGGTAGAACCAGTTATCTCTGAAATTAATATAAACACTCAAGCTTTTCCAAAAATAGAAACTCAATCAGAAGGAGAAATTTCTAATATAACTAGATATTCATGTGTTCTGACTAAAGTGAACTCCATTTCGTTAACTTCGTCCCATTCAGTTCAAGAAACTAAAAACATAATAAGTTTCTAAAACAAGTCTTTATTGGTTCATAGTGATAAAAATAGAAAACTTTCCCAGATCAGCTTTTATAATTAACTCCTTTGTCATAGGTAGAGCCTCTGTTGCCAGCAGACATTTATAGTCTCGACAGAGATACCTTTTAACCATAGTATTGTCTACCTTTTCATTCACATAAGAGTGTGATTAACAGAGTGAATCCATAAAATGTTGTCATATTTTATTTTTCATCTGTTTTTCTTTGTAATTAATAAGATAAAAAGCCATTGTCCTGGTTTGGTAGCCAGCTTATGACAATGCCATTCACTGGTAATAATTTAACTGATCAAGCTGGCTCGTGATGAGACCCCTTGTCTTGAAATTTCAAGCCATTACCCTGTTTTGGTAGGCAGTATTGGTAATGTCAGTTAAGCTATTTCCCTATGAACATGGTAAGCAGGCTTATGATAAGACCTCTTATCTTTAATCTTTTATATTTTAGAATTACACTCTGAATAATCATAACCTTTAGTGAATGGGGTGAACAATTTTCTCCTTAAGAGCAGATGGATGGCAGGTGAAGAGTTGAAGATACTAAAAATGGGTTAGCCTCTATCTTTTAACAGATAACCTTTGGAGACTAGTTTTGGAAACAGAAAATGATTCAGAACTTTTACCTCCTGAGAGGAGTCTTCAAAATTTAGATTATAATTTCAGAACACAAGGATATCTAATTTCCTAGAAACTATTTCTTTTGATCGAGGGTTCTATTATCTAAAAACAAGTATTTATATTATTTTTGTGAGACAACTTTCTCAAACACAACAAAAGGTCAATGGAGATACTCTACAGTTTTATTCCCTACTAATCCTACAAACTACGCAAATCTATAAAAGGAGAAGGGGTTACCTTCTCAGGTAAAGAATTTCTTCAGGATCAGGCCATTGACGGGGAGAGAATCTCTCAACCCTGATAAGTCTTGCAATATAAAAGTTGAATGGCCTATCTTTTCACAGATCTGAAATGGTCCAAGCCACATTTTCTAAAATTTGGTATGCTTGCCTTTATCCTCATGGGCCTTGTCCCATTTGAGAACTAAGTCACCAACTTGAAGTTGTTTGGAATCGGATGATGTTGAGTCAAAAGATGCTTTGATGATTTGTTGATGTTTGGCATGAGTGATTCTGGCCTTTTCCCTTTCTTCTTCTAATTTGAGAATTTGGTCATGTCTAAGTTGGATAGAAGAAGACGAAGTCTCTTGAATGAACTGCACTAGGGCTAAAGATGGAAGAACAAGATTTGTAGGCAACACGGCTTCTTTTCCATATACCAGATTGAAAGGAGAGGTCCCTATAGAAGCCTTGTGTGTTATTCTATCAGCCCATAATGCAAAGACCAAAGATTTATGCCAGTTTCTATGATTCTGTTCAACCGTTCGCTTAATGATTCTGATGAGGTTCTTATTAGTAGATTCGGCTAAACCGTTTCCCTGGGGATAATAATTGGAAGAATATTTCAGTTTAAACCCCCTTTTAATATCAAAATCATATATAGCGTTTCCTGAGAAATAAGAAGCATTATCAAAAACAAGAGCGTTTGGAACACCAAACCTGGTAATGATGAATTGGTCAATGAACTCGATGATTGCCTCTGCATTTGCTGCCTTCAAAGGAATAGCCTCTACCCATTTAGTAAAATAATCAGTAGCGGTAAGGATATACCTATGTTGTTTGGAAGATGGTGGAGTAATTTCCCTGATGATATCTAATCCCCATTGTTCGAATGGTTGTTCAATGTTGACAGGTTGAAGAGGGAAAGCTGCTTTTCGTTGTCTTCCACCAGATGTTTGGCAATTAAGGCATTTTCTTACGTGCTCATGGCAATCTCTAAATAGAGTAGGCCAATAATATCCAGCATGAATAATCTTATGAGCTGTTGTGTCAGCTCCAAAATGTCCCCCAGCTGGTCCATCATGTAGCTCCTGCAAAACCTTTTGGGCTTCAGGTTTCTCAAGACATCTTAACAGGATAGAATCATAATTTTGTTTAAACAATACATCATCAATGAGAGTGAAATTCTTAGCTTTCAACCTAATGGCCCTCTTATTTTTGTAAGATAAATTTAGAGGAGCATAACCGTTCTTCAGATAAAATATCAAATCAGCATATTGAGATTCAGAATCAGTGACACTTATCTGATTGATGGATTTAATCTGATCTTCATCGCTTGATTCGTGAATGTTCGATGCTCCTGCCAATATCCTGCAAAAACCTTGGCCCCTAACAATCTTTGCTGGCTTTATTTCTAAGTCATACTCTTGAAGCGCTGTAACCCAATTGGCTCTTTTTTCACCCAATTCTTTCTGAATTAATAGTTGTCTTACCGTTGGGAAAGGAACTATAACTTTTGTGTGGGTTTTCAAAAGGAAGGGTCTATAATGTTTGACTGCTTTGAACACAGCAAAGGCTTGTTTCTCCACATCTGAATAATTCAATTCGGCGCCTTGAAGATTTGAACTGAAAAATGATATGGGTGCTTCTAGGTTTTTATCATTCAGTTGTGTGAGTACTGCAGCATATGAAGTGTTGGATGCGATAGTATATAGTGTAAAATGATTAGAAAAATTTGGAGTATTCAAGGCTGGGGCATTGATTATTGACTGTTTGATAACATCAAAAGCTTGCTTTTCTTCTGGTCCCCATTTGAAGACTGAATTCTTCTTGATCATTGTCTGAAGTGGTAATACAATCTGTGAAAAATCTGGAACAAATCGTTTGAAAATTAATCTGACCTAAAAATGACTGCATTGATTTTTTGTTATGTGGGAAAGGGATTTCAGAAATTTCATTAATCCGATCAGGATCAATATAAATACCATCTTTGGATACTATAAACCCTAAGAGTTTTCCTTGGTCTAGAGCAAAGAAGGACTTTTTTGGGTTTAGAGAAATACCATATCTTTTGCATCGCTGAAAGATCTGATTTAAGTCGTGCAAATGATTATCTCTCTTCTTAGAATACACAGTAATATCGTCTAGATAGACGACTACTGATCGATTAATTAACCCTCTGAAGGCCATGTCCATAGCTCTCTGAAATGTCGCTCCAGCGTTTATAAGACCAAAAGGCATTTTCTGATATGCATAGGTTCCCCATTTTGTCCTGAATGTAGTTTTAAGCTGGTCATCGGGATGTACCAGAACTTGATTGTACCCTGAAAAACCATCTAGAAAAGACATCAATTCAGAACCTGCCACCGATTGGAGAATTTGCTCCATAGTAGGCAATGGGAAGTTGTCTTTTAAGCTCGCTTTGTTTAAATTCCTGAAATCGATACAAATTCGAATGTCGCCATTTTTCTTCCTGACTGGCACCATGTTAGAGACCCAGTTTGAATGTCGGACTGGAAAAATAATTTTGGCTTTCAAAAGCTTATTAAGCTCCGACTTAATCTGGCTCTCCAAATTTGGGTGTATTTTTCTTAATTTTTGCTAAATTGGTTTTTTATCAGGAAGCATAGGAATGGTATGCTGGATAATAGATGTATCATATGTCTTTAAGTCATCATATTTCCAAGCAAAAACCTGTTTGTTCTTTCTCAACAATTTAATAAATGCTTCCTTTTCATTCTGAGATAGTCTTGTTCCTAAATTGATGTTTTGAGGAGACTCGTTGGTTCCTAGATTTATCAATTCAAACCTAAGGGTAGAACTTTGAAGCTTTGTGTTAATTACAGGTTTGAACCTGTCTTTAATATCATAAAGATATTCTAATTTTACCACTGGTTTGGGGATCGAATTTTCTTTGGGCACTCCTTTCATCTGGGAATCATGATCATCTTCCTCAATAACTTGCTTATCATAAGAATTCTCAGAAGCTAAAAACTGCAAAATATCATTATCATGATTAAATACTCTCCAATTAGTGACATTGTCCGGAATTGAAGGTCTGAAAAGTAATTCTACAGAAAATCTATCAAGGCTGTAGTCTTCAGAAGGTAGAAGCTTTGAAGCTACATTGGCCAGTAAATCTGCGGCTGCATTTTGAGATCGAGGTATAGAAGAAATGTTGAATGCAAGAAAGTGTGAGGTAAGCTCTTGAACGAGTGATTGGTAATGTTTAAGGTGAGTCGAAAGGCAATGAATTGCATTTCTAACCTGTTTTACAATGATTTCCGAATCGCCGAAAACCTTTAGATATCGCACCTCCAGGTCGATTGCTTTGTATAACCCTTGGATTAAAGCCTCATATTCAGCTGTATTATTAGTGCACTAAAACTCTAACCTACAAGACAACATTGTCTTTTCTCCTTGCGGACTAACGAATATACATCCAGCTCCTGAACCTTCAGAGGACTTAGAGCCATCAAAATACAAAGACCAAAATAAAGGAATATTAACTAAAGTATCTACATTTTTCTCAGCATCATTAAAACATCTGGACCTATCAGTTTGTGAAAAATTTTCTATTTGAGATGTAAAATGATTAACTGAAAAAGGAGATGGTTGGGCAACAAAGTTGCCAAAGAATGATTCTGCCGAATAGTTCCCCAAAATGTTATTATTGAATGCGACAGGTTGATTTTCTTGCTCGAATTCAGTAACTGTGTGGGTCATATGCTTCTCACGATTGATCCTTATTTGATTTGGCTTTCCCTTGTAGGGAAGCCACATATGTGACCAATCTGTAGAAATATACCCGTGCAGTTTTTCGGACCAATCTCTGCTCAATATTAAACCATAAAATTCAGGTATGTCAGCGATTAAGATGTCAATTCTTTGAACAATTCTGGGGTCGGCTGACAACCTGATGGTTACAGAATTAATTTCTCCCACAACCTGCACTTTAGTTCTATCTAACTGTACAATATGAATGGCAGATTTCTGGGGTTCAATGTTCAGCTTAGAGCAAACTGAAGCTGGCATTATATTAGATGAGGCCCCTGAATCTATTAAACAGTTGTGTAGGTTTCTATTATAAATCTCATAAGTGAGCAGGAAGGGTGGAGTGTGAGAATTTGATTTATCTCCGATTAAGACTGAATCGGTAATTTCAACCATGCCTGCAGGAGGCTGGCCTGAATCGTTGGCAGCTCTTGCACTGGGAAGGGGGTTAGAGGGAACAGCATTTAATTCTTTGAGGAGTAGTTTTTGTTGATGCTTCAGTTTACTGAGTTCAAACATGGTTATATTTGCCTTGGTTTTCTTCATATCATCAACAATGTTATATTCCATTGAATCGGATACCACTAGAGTCTTGGATGTCGAAGGAGCACTAGGAGTTATAGGCTGGTTTTGAGGAACTACCACAGGTGACTTCTTTGGGGGAACTTTTTCCTTTGCTGTAGTAGCGCCTGCGCTCCTTTTCTTTGAAGTTGCCTGGGGAAGTTCAGAAGCAATTTTACTTCTTGTAGTAACCGGAAAGGCTTCTTATTCATTCTCAGTGTCAAAGTTTGGGAGTATAAAATCCCACATTCCATGACATTCAGCTAGTTCTTCTTCATCATCGGTCTGTGAAGGTGTTTCCTCTTCCTCTTCTTCTTGGTCTGAATCGGTGTTAGATATAACATTAGGTGGCTTTGATTCAGTTTTCTTAAAAGTCCTAAATGGTCTTTTGCTTGAAGTTTCGGCCACCTGCTTTTTAATCTCAACCATTTCATTGGACAAAGTTTTAAGGACCTTTTGTAAACCTTCCATGTCATATGGGTCCTTTGGGGTTTTCTTCTTGGAATCTTCTTTAAACGAGACTTTTTTAGCTTTTCTATCTTCTAGAGCAGCTTTCTTTTCAAGAGCATTGATGCGCTTTTCAACTGCAAGTGCTTCTCTCATATTTTCAGCTAAGGTAGGTTTGCCAGCCCTGTCTACAAAAATAGCTATGTTGGCAGGTAGGGCAGTGATGTACCATTCGCTTCGGATTTGCTCACTTGGTTTAGAAGCGGTAGGGATTTTATTCAGTAGTTTATTAAATCTGGCATTAAACTCCTTTATTGGTTCTCTGTGCTCTATTCTCAAATTGGAGAGGTCATTTATTAAAGTTGCTAGGGACCGATCATCTCCATATTTGGTGAGAAACTGCTCTTGGCATGTATTCCAACTGGTAATCGAACCAGAGGGTAAAGAAAAATACCAGGATCCTGCTGGTCCTTGTAAAGTGTAAGGGAACAGTCTTACTACGACATCTTGCTCTGTCACTCCTTTTAGGTTAACTGCTAACATGAAGTTGTTGATGTGTTCTTCAGCTTGGGTTCCATTATCTGGATTAAATTTAGGCAACCATTTTTCGGGTGCATCTGGTAGATCATGTAATGGTCCAGGCATGTTGACAGCACCCGGTCTAGTCCATGGATCTGCCATTATGCTAGCGACAGTGGTTGTCACTACTGTCGGGGTTCCAGATGTTTGGTGAGGTATTGTAGATGAAGAGTGAATAGGTTGGGATATTGAGGCTCCTGTTCCCTGATGAACAACAATTTGTAATGGAGGGGTGGGTGGTTGACTTTGCAGATGAGGAGATGAAATGGATGATATGGAAGAAAAATCCCCACTGTCAGATCCTTCAGTATTTTTCTTTGGCTTTTTCCTTTTGGGTAAAGGAAACTAAGTAGGTTCAATACCAAGTTTTTTGCTCTGAAGTCTGGTAAGAGGATGAGTGAGGTTGAACTGCGAAGTCGCACTGCTTTCTGATATCTCAGATTTCTGTGGTGAGATCAAGAAGCTCTGAAGTTTATGGATTAGAGACTGAACTTCAGGAGATTCAAGACTTAGTTGTTCTGGGATATGATGGTATTGAGCAGTGGTGATAGATTCCTCTTCTTCTTGGTTATGGGCTGGCGAACCAGTATGTAATTGAGAAGAACGAGGAGATTTGGAGGGAGAATTACTCTTAGAATGACTTGCCGATTTGGGTCGGCTTGCCATTCACAGTTAGGCCCTCCTTCTAGCGCCAATTTTGTTGAGGCCTCGAAAATCGCTGCCACAACAAAGGGGAAACCACCCGGTCCGGACCTTAGTGCAGCTCCTTTTCCGTTTGGAATAGTGGTTCCGACTGGGGATAATGGGACCAGTTTCCCAAGAACTATAAGTGAATGGGATGGATGAATGACTTATGACATAAGATGGTAATAAGCGGACAGCTAAACTATAAACAAAATGTAATAACTATAATTGGATCCCGGGACTTATCACTTGGCAAAGTGTAGCGTTTGATGATCTATGCTTTAAGACAGGCATATAGATGACTCTAACACTTTAAGCATAGACGTTTAAACCATTTAAACATTGCTCTGCATAATTAGTTATGCAGAGCGATTAGAGCGAATTACTACACTTAATCATTCATATCATTGATACATACATGAGTGAAAGAGATAACAAATCACCAAAACATTCAATAGTGAAACGAAATGAAGATTCGTTGTTATATCGCATACATGCATTCAACAATAGCAAAGATAATAACACAGCAATTCATATAATAAGAAAGAACACAGATACAGATAATAGTACCATGTAAGCTGATCGATCAATCCAGTATATCAATCACTATGTCGCAGTCCTTCCTTCCAATCGGAAAGCATTCCAAACAACAGACAGTCGTGCGCAATTGTATAAAACAGCCTTCTAATCAAAATTAAGAACCGTTGGTCGAGTTTCACAAAAAGAATATAGACTGAAGCACAATAGTGCAAACTTCAGCCTTTAAGTCTTATTACAAAATTTTACGACCCTTTCCAAAACAATGAAAGGGTCTATAAATACTATACTAATATAAATATCTAAACAACTGAAAAAGCTATTAAATTGGCATCAATAAGTGTTTTTTCCATCTTTCCTGGCGATCTGGCAGTTGGTGGCAATGCTTCATTCGGTGGGTTCTTTTCCTTTACTCCTTAGCTGACATATCGCCAGCATTGACTCTACTTCTGGTGGAGTGTTGAGGCGCGAAGTCAGCTGAGCATCATAGGTAGCATCCTGAATGTCGGGGATGAGGCATCCGAGGGCATCCGTTAAACACTTGAGAGCAGACCTTTGAGTATGTGGCTTGACTAGAAAGAGTCAATATGCTTCAGAGGTTAAAATGTTTACTTCGGTAATTAACTTCCTCTGTTCCTCTAAGCCAAGATAACTTGCTTGTTCAAGCATATCTGTTGTTCTTATACTTCCAGGTGTACACTTGGAGATCATATTTGCCAGATAAAGTGTATCATTGACTAGGTCGGTCATGTTGCTGGCAATTATTTTACACCTGGAAGCCGCCCTTTCTGCTTTCATTACCTGAGTATTCCATTCCGTGAAGAGTATGTCCTTATACGTTTCATGGATTCGGGACAAATTCGCCGCTTTCCCTTCCGGAGTGTCTTGCCACTCAACATATTCAGATATGGCATCTTCGGCCTGATCTAGCTCATTTCTGGCCCTCTCTATTTGCTCACACACTGTTGTCGATATTTCGCATAATGACTCAGCCTTAGCAAGTTGTTGACATAGAAGTCTGATCTGAGACAGTAATGCGCTATTTATTTGAGTTGCCTCTGCTCTGAAATTTTTTACCTTCTGTGTGCTCTTGATGCCTTTGAGCTGTGCTGATAGTTGAGCTATTCGCTCATCTTTCGATTGCATCATCAGCTCATTTGATGCTTTCAACTGTGACAATGCCTCTGACAATTCTTTTGCCTTCTGCGCTTCACTTTGATTTATCCTCTGTCTTTCAATTTGCAGTTGCTGGGTTAACAAATCGTTTTCCTGCTATTGAGCCAGCAACTGCTCTTCCACCTGTGCTGCTTTATTTTTCGCTTCAATTACCTCTGCCTGTAATGCATATATTTCATGGTCCTTAGTCTTCAACAGAAGACTCACCTCCGATGCTTTGTCGATAGTTGCTGCGGAATAAGCTCCCGCGAATTGAGACAGTTTAGTTAGATCATCGGAGGGATCTAAATCCTCCTTCCAGACCATATTGCCCGTGACTGTTTGCTCAGGCAAGATAGAAGGTTGATCAAGCCTTAGTCTTTCCTTAGAGCGCTTAATAACGGCTCTATGCTTTGGGCTGTAGAAAATATCCAGGGGAAGAATTTCTTCCACCTGGAGAACAATTTGATCGGAAGGGTCCTTATTGATGATCTCAATATCCTGTGAAATGGGTGGGCTGCTGGTTCCTCCTAGAACCTGAGAAGAAGTGGTATCGGGCGCATCACTTGTTTTAGAGGAGCCTGTGTCTTTGGAGCCTTCCTTACCACTGATAATGGAATCGAATTGATTCCATTGTTTAATCAATTCAGGATCGATGGAGGTTTGCTTATGTTGCTCTGTATGGGCTTTGCTCCGTTCTTTCTCTTGTTCTAACTTCTGTTGTTCTTCAAGTGCTTTTCGCTGTTGCTCCTCTTGCGTTTTCCGCTGCTGCTCCTCCTGTGTTTTCCGCTGCTGCTCCTCCAATTCCTTTTTCTACCTATCTGCTAGTTCTTTCTTTAGTCTCTCTTCTTCCTTCTTCTTCCCTCTGTGCCTTTTGCTGCCTTTCTATCTGTTGTTTATCCTGTTCTTTAGTTGTAACGGGAGGTGAATGTATCTGTTGCCGACCAGGCTCACTTGAGGAAGACGCTGGGGTTGTGGATAATAACTCTAGGGGCAGAGTTTGCAACCTATGCTCCCTAAGTTTATTAAACTCTGTCAACGCCTCATCATTGTATTTCATTATGGCAAGCTGTTTGGCTTGGCTTATTGTCTCGGCACCTACGAACAAGTCATCAAACATATCCTCTTGATGATCAACTTTTGTTAATTTTGCTTGTTCTAGGGCAATGTAGGCAGTTTTCTTTGGATCATAGAGTCTGCTTGGGAGAGTGGCCAGGGATAAAGCTTGGATTTTTGTCGCTTCTTTTTCTGCGTGCTTGTAATTAAGCAGAGTAAAAACCCCAATTCTTAAAGGAAAAGAGGGCCAACCTTTCTTCTTCTCTTCTTTGAGAGTTTGTGTGACACTCTCGGCCATAATCTGGTAACAGATTTCCCGGGCTAACAGCTTGTCTGGGATATATAAAGGGAGGACATGTGGCCTAGCCTTACTCCCAAAAACTCTGATGTAGGAGAAATACTCTTCACCAAACCAACTTGCTACGGTTGGTAAGTCAAAAGAAGCTTCATAGGAAATTCTAGAAATGGGTCTGTCATAAATAGAATAGTAAATGGGCGCCATGAAACCATTACAAATTTGGTACGAGTGGTCCTTGTAAGAGGACTTCCACAATTTCTGATGGTAGAAATGAATGGGTGTTGGATCTTGGGTGGTCCATCTCCAACCGAGGACAGGAAACTCAGAATTGAGACACAGGGTATCCATAATGTAAGCAGAATAATAAAATGGCGGGATTTTCCTTTCGGTGACTATAGTTTTGTTTCTGAATTCACGAACAGCTACGACCAACTTATCAGAAAGAATAGTGGCCAAATCCATGATTATCGCATTAATAGCCGCTTCCATTAAGGGAACCATGTCAATATTGATATTAACGGAGTCATGCAATCCCCACAATCTACACATCATAATCCCCGCATAGCAATAGGGAGAAGCCAAAGAAACGTTGGAGTACTTACCCGAACTTTCATGCTTGTGCTTGGCTGGGTTCTGCCTCCAATCTCGGAGGGGTTCGGATGGTGATTCATTTTCTTTTGCGAATTTCTCCACGAAGTTTCTGTTGTAGACTAGCTCCGGTTCAGGCAGATGATACATTCGCCTCAGGTCATCAGGCTTGAATGACCCGAAAATCCTTCCGTCCCTTGTATGGAAAGTTCTATCAGTAATGGGGATTTCTTCAATTGCCCAGCGCACCACATCTGTGTAAGGGAGAACCTGCTCTCTGGCCGCTATTCTGTGTAAAAAGGAGTCGGCCAAGTCTTTGAGCATTGCATCAGACTTCCTTAATACATCTACACTAGCCGTTCTCACTGTCACTTTTGGTTGCTCGCCCTCCAACAGATTATATGTGCCCTGCCATGTGGTCCTAGCAAGACCAGTGCACGTAGTGTCCGAGATTAGGCCTTTCTTCGAAATTGAAGCAGCTTGTCCTGCAACAGGTGTTGTAGTAGAACCAGAACTCCTCTTATTTTTCTTCCCCATCATGTTCAGGCTTTTCTCAACAAACGAACTCTACACAAGTGCAAGAGAAATCGTAACACGAGGAATAATGAAGACAAAGCATAATTGGAAAGATATATATCACTTGAAGCGTGGCGCTATTAATTTTCAAAAAGTGGCTGCGGATCCAATCACTGGTAAGAGATCGCATATGCATTAATGGTGATTTTAAGGCCTGCTACCCATTAAATGACCTTTACGCTGTTATTCAGTTGAATGACCTCCCAACGCGTGCAACAGATATGATATGCCTTAGACGCAAGTATTCGTTAATCGAAGGGGCAAAGTTATTAAATACGCATGCATTACCTTATCCCTGCATTTAACGGCATTTTGAAATCTGCGCCTTATCAACCGGATTTAAATATAACTTTAAAGCTTAAAACAATCACTTTTTGAAAATGCCGATTACCGATGAACAATGTCGCATCGCATGGGGGAAATAGTTACACTATCGTTTGAAAGTAGCCCTGGCGAACGCCAATTGCGATATCGCATCGGACTAGCATGTGAACACATTACCAGATGCTTATTAAGTGATTTGTCGACTTCCGATAGCGAAATCGCATCGCATCGGGGGAAAGCGTTGAGCGCCTTATGAAAGTGCATGGGATATCTCCGACGGCCGATAGCGATATCGCATCAGGTCGGGGTTTAAAACTTGAAGCGTTTTCTCACAAGAGGCAGTGCCGATAGCCAATCGCCGATATAGCGTCGCATCGGGGTATAAGATATGTGCTCTTTTAGGTGTATGCAATGAATACCGCCGATTGTCGATAGCGATATCGCATCGGCAAAGACCAAAGTGTCGTTTAAGTGCATCTCTCTTGTCATTGCGATATGCGATCTTGTGATCGCTTTATCGCAATAACAAAAGATTGTTTTATTTTGGAAACATGGTCATTCGAAAAAGGCTTCAATTCAGAAACACATTTGATTATCATACCTTTTTCGAACAAATTCATTAATACCAATTAATTTTTAAAAGGGACCCATTTCATATGTTAATTGTTTGTAAATACAGATGATATGAAATGGTGGGTTGTTTTAGGGCAGAACATCTCCTTACAATTTGGCTTGATCTCCATCGATTCCCCCGGCCTTGACTACCCTCCGCTTTCTCCCAGGACTCTGAACTTTCTCACTACCGTTACACCACCATCGCCTTCTTTCGATCCGAGCCCTTTGGGCGTTCAATCGCACCCATCTTGCCTGACTCCCGTAATCTATCAAACCCTATCTCTCTACCTTCTGGATGCTTTGAAACCCCTGTGATTAGCATTAAAGCTACAGCTCAGCATCAACAAGAGAGCAGAACATCTACGGATCTGCTACAAGGACACCCATCAGCTCCGCGAATAGGGAAGCGGAAGGTAAAGTGTGTGAAATCCACCTCAAAGGAACTCACAATCTCATTTGGAGAGAACATCCCAATGGGAGAGGTTGTGAATAAGGCCAACACGGTTCTGGTTGGACATGTTAGAGGAAGGGCTTATACAGTGGAGAGATTAACCAACTGGGTCAAGGAAATTTGGAGCAATGCCCTCAAAGAATTACTGTAGGTCCAGAATCTACCAAGGGGATGGTTCGCGCTACATTTTCCAAGGAGGACTACGCAGATCTAATTCTAGCAAAATACTAGCACATTGAGATGGTGTCGGTCCTCCTTAAGCGTTGGAGTCCATTGTTCAACCCAGAAAGGGATAAAATACGAGCCGAACCCATCTGGGTTCGATTACCAAGTCTCCCTCTCCAATACTGGTCTGAAGTTGTTTTTGTAAGGATCGGGAACATGCTTGGCACCTACCTAGACTACGATAAGACCTATGTGTAGACCAAGAATCAAACATTGGCTTGTATTTTGGTATATTTGGATATGTGAGAGGGCCTGGAGGAAAAAATTACATTAAAATGGAGGCATTATACTCGAATTCAGATCCTGGACTACGAGGGTGTCCCTTTTTGCTGCAGAAGATGCCACAAGGTAGGGCACATCTACAAGGAATGTCCATTGATCATGAAAACAGTTGATCCTCTGAGCACACCTCCTACTCAAAAAGGAAAAGCAGCAGCTAACCAAACCAATACTCTGGTATCGACTCATAGAGCACTTTATCGGGTCGGAACCTCCAAAACAGTAGAAGATACTCACAGGACTCCATCACCTCGAATGACCCGTGCCAGAGCTGCTACTGCCGAGGCCCCAAAACGGCCTTCATAAGTAATGAACTTTTGAATAATTAACAATAAGTTGGCCCACTCCTCTTTTAAAGCATGGACAGGAATTCCTCGTTTGAACATAGTTACGTCCATACTTGGGTTGTGTAGTATGACTCTCCAAGCCTGCTTGTCAAAGCTCTTGTTCTTGAACCAGCGTTCACCTTCCTGGGGAAGTTCTGTAGTAGCTGCTATGGATGCCTCGGTGACTGTAAACTTGAGGTCCCCAATCTGCACCTCCTGGCTGTTAAAAGACCTCGCAAAAGCCTTTGTAATCTCCTTATTGTGGCCCTTAAATTTTTGAATGAAACGTAGCCATCTTGCCTTCTTCAGTAAGTCTTTCACTTGCGGGTATCCTTCCAAAAACTTAGGCCCTTCTGGTTCTGCCCTCAACAACAGACCCATCCCTCCTTCTGTTCTTAAAATTTGTCTGTGTGAGGAGGGTTTAGCGGAAGTGAGACGGTTGGTTTATAGGAGTAAATGGAGTTGGAGTTTATGGAGAAAACCAGTGACTATGAGTGGAAAACAGAGGACAGGCAGTGGAAGTGAATTGGTGAAATGGGGTGAAGGCTTATGTGAGCAATGTGGAAATGTAGCCATGATGTCAATAGAACAGTAGGGAGAGTACAGTGCATCTGGCGGAATTTTAAATTGAGTGGTTGCGAAGTAGATGCGAACATGTTTATGAAACGGCTACGGATTTTGTGCAGCTGAGAAGAGCCGTAGTCAAATCGACTACGTCCTCATGATTACAGGTGGAGTGTTAACATACAGCCAACACAAATTAAATCCGAAGGCTAATCATAAGACCGTTTGGAAAATAAATGCATGGTTCGTGGAGGAATGTCGTGGAATGGTTATGGAGGCTATCACGGCAATCATTGCATATAGTGGAGCTCATGGTTTAATAACTATGCAAAAATGTGTTTTGATTGCTATTTGAAAGAAATTTTTACTCATACCTTGGAATTTTTTCCATTTGTTGTCCATTAACCCTTGATCAACTGCTCCTTATTGATGCCTTTAGGTGCTCCATGTCTTCATAATATGTCCTCGGTCATACCTACATTTTCTTTCATGATTATTGAACTAACATCTTGACTGTCAATTTGAAAAACAGAGTGGTGGCTGCGGAAACTGCTTCTGGCTGCGGAAACTGACACAGCAACCACTTGACTGAATGGAGATGGAGAGATGATAACTGACTGAGTGAAAATGGTCATGAAAGAAACTTTTATTGGTGAAATAAAATGAAATGGATGAAATAGAGTGGAATGAGATGAAGTGGAGTGGAATGAAAATGAAATGGAGTGAAATGAAAATGAGGTGAAGTGAAATGAAAATGGGAAAGAAAGAGATTTTTTTTTTTTCGAAAATATAGGGTGTCAGGTGTTCCTGATTTTCGCTCTATATTTTCTGTATAAGACTGCCAATCAGTGATTGGTTTTCAGGCTTATACAAAATTATTATTATTATTATTATTATATATATAGATATATATATATATATATATATAGATATAGATATAGATATATATATATATATATATATATATATATATATATATATATATATATATATATATATATATTTCTTAACAGCAAAGGAACAAAGGCTAGGCTGGTGGAGAAGAAGGATTCTTCTTCACCAGCCTTATTGCAGAACTATCTTGAAACATTTTGACAAATTCCTCTTTTGAGAGTGGCTTATGGTAGATCTTTAATCTATGGCCATTCACAATAAGAGGAGTTTGAAATTCATCAATGGTTTTGATTCTTACCGCTCCATTGCTAAAGACTTTGTCAATCTCATATGGCCCAAGCCAATGAGTCTGAAATTTACCCTTGAAGTATTTAAACTTGGAATCAAATAGCAATGCCCAGTCTCCTTCTTGAAACTTTTTCTCTTTGATGTATTTATCATGCCACTTAGCTCTTTGATATTGAACTAGATCAGTTCTTAGGATTTATTCTTGTCTGATCTCGTCTAGCTCCTTCAACTACTCCATTCTATGCTCTTGGGCTTCTGATAGATCCATCCCCAACTGAACTTCCATCTTAAAAGTTTTGACTTGAAACTAAATGAGGAGCAGGACTTCTTTCCCATAAACAAGTTCATAGGGAGAATGTCCTGTTGTATTCCTCCATGTAGTTCTGTAGGCCCATAAGGCTTTAGGAAGCCTTTCTGCCCAATCTCTTCTGTGTAGATGAACAGTTTTGGTGATGATGCATTCAATAACTTTATTTGTCGACTCCACTTGGCCATTTCCTTGCGAATGGTAAGGAGTAGATTTTCAGTGCTTGATTTTGTATTCTTCCATCAGCTTCTCCGCCAGGTTAGATGTGAATTGGCTTCCTTGATCTGTCACAATTTCTCTTGGAACACCAAAGTGAGTAAAAATATCCTCATAAAAAAAATTAACAACTCAATTTTGAGTAGCAAAAAGTAATGCTTTGGCTTCTACCCATTTAGTGACATAATCAGTACATATCAATATATACTTCTTTTGTTTAGATGGTGGATTAATAGGTCCAATAAAATCTAAAGCCCATTTTTCAAAGGGTTCGATGAGTACCTGCGGTTGCAATGGAATTTCATTTGAAAGGGTCGGTTTCCCTACTCTTTGGCAGCTGTCACACCTTTTGACATATTCTTTTGCATCTTTGAAGATGGAAGGCCAATGATATCCTAAAGAAAGGATTTTATAGGTTGTCCTTTTGTCACCAAAGTGTCCGCCGCATGGTTCATCATGACATGCCTTGAGAATGTCAGGCATTTCATCTTCCCTAACACATCTTCTGATTACAAGATCCGGCCCTGTTTTAAACAATTCGTTAGAAATTTGTGAATATTTTGAACTCTCCTAAATAATCTTTCTTCTTTCACTAGGAAATATATGTGGAGGTAGTTTCCCTGTAACTAAATAGTTAGCAATATCTGCATACCAAGGGGTCTTAGTAGTTACTGCAAATAAATATTCATCGGGAAACTTCTCCTCTACAGGAGAATCTTATTTAGTATTTTGGATCCTAGACAAGAAATCAACTACTATATTTTGTTTCCCTGGTCTATCCGACACAGTAATACTGGATTCTTGTAAAAGTAAGAGCCATATTGTAACTCTGCCATTAGTAACAGGTTTGTTCATTAGATATCTAATCGCAGAATGATCAGTATGGATAAAAGTTTCATAGCATGTATATAATGTCTAAACTTATTGATTTCATGAACAACAGCTAAGAACTCTTTTTCAGTTACAGTGTAGTTCAACTTAGTAGGAGTCAAATTGTTACTGGTATAGTAAATGGCATAAGGAACTAGATCTTTTTGTCGCAACACAGCTCCTAGAGCTGTGTCTGAAGCATCTGTAGAAATATGGAAAGGAAGTTTCCAATTTGGCCCTCTCAAGATGGGTGCTTCAGATATTCTTGTTTTCAAAGTTTCAAATGCTGATTGACAATCAGGATCCCATTTGAATACACAGTCTTTTGTGAGCAATTTGAAGAGTGGAGATGCTATTTTAGTGAAGTTCTCTATAAATATTCTATAGTACCCCGTAAATCCCAGAAAACTTCTAACATCTTTTTGACAATTTTGAATAGGCAACTTGGAGATGACTTCAAATTTTGATCTATCAACTTTATTCCCATCCCCTGAAATGTGATGTCCCAAAACAATACCTTCAGTAAACATCATAAATCATTTTTCATGACTCAATGAAAGGTTTGTTTCTTTACATCTTATAACGAATTTTTCCAAATTCTCTAATTCCTCTTCAAATTAATTACCATAAACTGTAAAAGCATCCATATAAACCTCTACACAATCATGGATTAGATCAGAAAAGATTCCTAGTACTGCTCTTTGGAATGTTGCAGGTGCATTACATAATCCAAAAGGAAGTACTTGATAAGAAAAACTTCCCCACGGATAGGTAAATGTGGTCTTATCTTGACCTTCAGGTGCTACCTGAATTTGATTATAGCCACTAAAACCATCCAAGAATGAAAAGTGCTTTTTCCCTGCTAGTGTATCTAATACCTTATCGATAAAGGGCAAAGGAAAGTGATCCTTCAAAGTTGCTTTATTCAATTCCCTGTAATCAATGCATACTCTCCATTTACCATTCTCTTTAGGTACTATAACCAAAGGAGAAACCCATCGGCTATCTGAGATTGGATAAATGAAGTTTACATTGAGTAGTTTTTGGAGCTCTTCTTTCACTATCTCCCTAAGGTTTGGATTCATCCTTCTCTGAGGTTGTCTGATTGGTCTACTCTTTTCTTCAATGTAGATGTGATGAATGCAAGTCTTAGGGTCAATACCTTTCATATCAGTATACTCCCATGCAAATGCAGTAGAATGTCTTTTGCAAGATTTTGGTTAGCTCTCCCTATTGTGATTTTTCCAAGTTTTTGTTGATATTCAATGTTTTACCTGGAAAAATCTCAATGGTAGAACTACCAAACTCTTCCATAGAGTAAAGAGACATTTGTCTAGATGATAGATACTCAATGTCAGAATCTAACTGAAATTGTGTGTGGTCATACTCTGAAGATGTTTCAAAATTTTCTAATGTGTTCAGAATTTGACTATCTTCATTGATTTCAGAAATGGTAAAGACAGGTTGTATAGTGTCCTCATCATCGACCCATTCATTATCTCATACTTCTGTAATTTCTTCTGTTGAAGGATACAAATTAAATTTGTTTGTCGAACTACCATCAGAAATGTACATATCTCCAGATCTACAACTAATGAAAGCATCAGTTGTGGCTAGCCAAGGTCTTCCTAAAATGAGTGGGTGCCCTCCTAAATTACTCTTGGGATTCAAAATCATGAAATCTACTAGATATTCCCAAGAATCTAAGGAGACTGAAATATCTTCTAATACACCATCTGGTTTGATAATTGATCGATCTGCAAGTTGCACTAAAGTAGGTGTAAAAATAAGATTAGGAAGTGTTAGTTGTTCCATAGTTTGTCTACTCATAATGTTGATAGCAGCCCCTAAGTCAATCAAAGTATTTGGAATTTCTACCCCATTTATATGTGTTTTGACAATTGGACTACCAATTGGACTACCAGGATCTACATATTTCTGCATGGTAATTTTTCCCATCATGATATCTGCAATTTTTCCTACCAGGTGGATTCTTCTTGTATCTCTTGGTTTCCTTCCTGGTCTTTTGAGACTCAACTCCTTTATTGTTTTTTCTAGGATAGGAATCTCTCTAATAACTTGTAGCAAGGGAATCTTGATACAGATATTCTTTAATTCATCTAGGGAATCATAGTCAGGCAACAAGATTTGTTTTTCCACCCCTTTGTCAATTTGTAATCTTTCAGGGAAAGGAGGTGTGGATGAAGATGCAGGTTGCTCAACTATAGGAGTGGTGGGGGTTGACTCTTTTTATTTTTCTTTTTGAGTGTTTTGGTTTTATTGGCTTTAAGAGAATCTTCCTCATTGAGAGGAACAATCATATAGGTAGGAAATTGTTGTCCTTCTACCATGTAAGAATTCTGAGGATTTTTATTATTGCGATTTGGAAATGGCTGGGATGGTAGTTGATTTGTCTTTTGTTGAAATGGAAGCAAGAGTTGAGAATTTGGGTTTTGTTGAGAAGGTTGTTGTGGTTGTGGAAATGTCAATGAAAGTTGTGGGTTTTGATTTGGAAGTTGTGGAGCTTGTTGATTTTGAAAAGATGGAGGATATTGATAAAATTGAGCAAATCTCCCATAAGGATTTTGCATACCTTGTACCCATGATTGATATGGATTTTGAGGTTGGGACCAAGGTTGTTGCCAAGGATTCCAATTTGGTGGGGGTTGAAAGTTCATGGGGTTGTTAAACCCTTGATTTTGTTGCCCCTGCCACGGTCTCCATGAAACAAAACAGAGAGACTCTATTGAAATTGGATCTTCTTGAAAGACAGCTTTGAGCCCAGGAATTGAAGGAAAATCCTTGGTCTCATGGCTTTCTGAGAAAATCATACATGTTTCTACAACTTTTGCATCCAAGGGGCATTCCCTTAGAGCATGTTTCTTCGTACATTTTGGACAAAAGATGACCAAAGCTTCAGCTTCTGCTTTCTGCTTGTTTTGTATTTTAAGGGTGACTAGTTGCTCACTAAGGCTCCCTAAAATATCAGTTTTGAACTCATTAAGCATATTTCCAATCTCTGCCCTACTTACTGATCGAGTTGCAGATTTTTTTGCTCTAATAAGAGAAGGATCTCTAGGCCCTTTTCCAGTTTTAGATTTTCCCCTCGAGAGATGGACACACAGTTATGTTATGTCATGAAGTGGAAGTTGAGAAATATCTCCCTTTCCCATCATGTTTAAAATATATATCCATTCATCTCTAATGGCTTTTAATAAAAGGGCTTTCAAGGTCTCCTCATATAAATTATTCATTTTTACTCTTTTCAGGTTGTATTGAAATATTTCATGTAAATCCTCCAAGTTTTCATCTTCTTTTTGCACCATTTTGAATACCTCATCCTTATGGTTGGTGGGCATGCAATAGTCCAGGTATCTATCCAAAAATGTTTGTTTCATATCATTCCAAGTCCTAATAGATTGAGTGACTAATCCCATAAACCATTTCGAAGCAGCTCCCTTCAATGTTGAATGAAACAATTTGAGTTTTTGAGAGTCTTCCATATAGTCATAAGTTCGGCACATGACTTCAAACTCAAATAGAAATGTTTCAGGATCCTCACTTCGCAACCCATAAAAGTTTGGGAGGACAGATGGTGAGATGTTTTTCATTGTTGTATGAGATTCCTCATCAACTATAGGAAATCCAAACGAGTTATCTCCATCCCTATTTCCCCCATTGTTACCTCGACCTCCTCCATTGTTTCCTCCTCCTCTACCTCTACCTCTACCTCCTCCTCCTAATCCGATTACTACTTCCTCTGTCATGATAGTTTCCTCGGAGATTTCAAGTCCTCTGGTTCTTCTATTAATGGCAAACGAGGAGGAATTTCTCCCTCTTCTTCTTCAGGTGATTCTACTTCTTTGATTACAATATGTTCCCTTGTAAAAGTGAAGAAAGTTTCTTTTCCTAAGTCAGATTTGGTGGATAGTGTGGGAGAGTCTCCTAATTCAGTTGCTACCCCTTGAATTCCAGGAATCCTAAGGCTAGGAGTGTGAGTTGGAGATGATGGAGGTGTATCTTATCTATGCCTTGAAGTAGATGGAGTTGTAAAAATCGAACTCTTGGCCCTAGCTATAAACCTTCCCCTAGAATCGCTTGCTCTATGCGTGTCATTTTTTATTTTTTATCTTCAAGTCGGGATAATAATTCTCTTTCTGGTCTTCCATATCACTCTAGGTGCAAGAAGAGAGCATACTCAAGAAATTATTGAACCAATAACTCTCTTTTCTGATCCTCTAGATCAGACTACGTGCAAGAGGAGAGCATACTTTGAGAAGTTATCAATTTTTCCCTTCTTTAAATTTTTTCTCTTTTTTTTTAAGAAATTGGCTACCTAGTTACACTTCCTCGGCAACGGCGCTAAAATGTTCAGTAAATTTAGAGTGTTCTAAATTGCTATATTAATTGTCAATCCAGGAGTCGTAAACTGTTGAAGTGCGGCGCACTATATGTGCAAGATAACCTATTTCTTACTTTTTGTCATTTTTTGGTTTTTATTTTGTTTTTGGGTTTATCTTCATTGATTTCCTAATGTGAGATGGAAATTCTAAAGACAAGTATGGATATAAATGTTCAAGGCAATGATGTCCTTTAAAATGATTTCCAAAACTTCAAACTTTTCAAAAAGGTTTTAAAACATGCAATGATGAAATTAATTCCTAAAAGAGAATGAAAATGTGCCACTAATCTAATTAAACAAACAGTGAACTATTGATCATGGAACCATTATCCTTGTTGTTGTCTAAATACAAAAGGAACTGTACTCAAAGAAATCCAAAAATTGCAAGCAAAGTAAAGCTAAAATCAAATTACATCAACTCATATTCTGACCCCTCACCATTAGTCTCGCTATGGATTTCAAAGGTAATCATAAACAACTTGGGCAATCTGATATCTAATTTGCAGAAAATAAAACTAATATCAAATTACATACTCATACTTCAATCCCTCACCATTAGTCTCGCTATGGCTTTCGGAAGTAACTGATAATGACATGAGCAATTCAATAACTAACTTGTAGAAAAATAAACTAATATCAAATTACACACTCATACTTCAATCCCTCACCATTAGTCTCCCTATGGCTTTCGGAGGTAACTGATAATGACATGAGCAATTCAATAACTAACTTGCAGAAAAATAAACTAATATAAAATTACACACTCATACTTCAATCCCTCACCATTAGTCTCGCTATGGCTTTCGGAGGTAACTGATAATGACATGAGTAATTTAATATCTACTCTAACTAATAAAGCCAATGAACAGAATTGAAATAAACAAAACAGTGCTGGAATTAAAAACTAAGAAAAATAAATCAGCAGAAAGACAAGATTGATTCCATGTCATTAGTCATTGTAAAACTATGTGCAAATTCCCGGGTTGCCTACTGTAATCTGGAACCAATACACTGATTAGTTAAGAGCAATATAAAGCATGTAAAATTATGGACATAAGTAAAACATTAATACCATAAGAAATGCAATATATACATGTGAATAACTATGGCATAATGAACATAAGGAAACATAGCATGAAACTATACAGCAATAAACAAAACCTCGGCATGTGCAAGGGCACTCTGCACAACCTCAGGCAACAGCTATCAACCACGAATTGTGCTTATAAACAGAGTCTTCACATGTATTCAAAACGCAGTCATAAGAACAATGTCACGGCATAGTGGGGTTTCTTAATAGCAAAATTACATTACCAAGACTAACTACCATGCGTATGGAAACGCATTATTTATAGCAAACGTTTACATAACTGATTTCCTAAGAACTACGCTGACAAAGGACACGTGAACAACGATGTCCAGGGATATAGCATTATGGCTGCCATGGTGATTAAATCTATTGAGGGTGGTTGTTGGATTCACCTTATGGAGCATTCCACAGGTGCTGATATGTCCCCAGAGATCTAGGAACGGCCACGCAAGTCTTCACGTGGTGAAAAACGAAATTATGTCACCGTAGGACTCTTCTGTTGACCACCGCTTGACCACTGTTGACTATGGCCTCCTATGATGAATTCGACTAAGCCAATAGGACTTGGTTCATGTCCACGTCATTTCCAGCTTGCCCATGTGGCTCAATTTTCCTGAAGACACCTGCAATATAGACTTTAACAAAAAGGCTGCGGAAAGTTGAACTGGCTGCGGAAAGTGACAAGATTCTACAGCTTATAAGCAAAAATCTAATTCAAACAGCAGACACAAGACATGGTTAGAAAACCACTTTATGTGCCCTTTTCAACTCAATATGAAATGATGTTGACAGCTTAGGAGGTCCAAGTGAATGGAAAAAGTCTAGAAAGGTGCATAGGAAAGATGCAAGTTTGGAGCTCAATATACCCCCACTGTGAAGGTGTTTCATGTCCCCATGCAACCAAAATTTTGATCATCCTCCCTTTAGTCCATGTGCTTTGAAACTTCTACCAGTACATCCAGCCCTCTTCTCCTCTTCCTTGGTACTACTACCATCCTGGGCTTCCTCGTCAAGCATCTGAATTTGAGGTTGACAACTGTTGTATTCAACCTCTTGCATTTCTTCTTCAATTTCCTGTTCTTTTTCTGCCACAGTTCCAGATGTAACATAGTGTTGTCATGAATGATCTTTTCCAATCTGCTTTGCTCCTTTAATGCTTCATTTTCATTTTTAATATGTCTATTTAAAATCTCCAATTCAAAGACTTCTTGTTTCAATGATTGGACTAGAGATTCTTGTGTTGTGTGAGGCTGAGTGGATGACGTGCTTGAACCTGCAGCTATATTATCTAAGGATTCTATATAATCATACATCTCCTGTTGATTTGGGTCTACCTCGGGTGTAGCCTTCCTTGGGCGAACCCCAAAATCCTATTGAGAAGGACTGATTTCAAATTCTGGTCGAGAAGGACTCATGTCAACATATGGCTGTGAAATGGAAGTATGGTGTGGGCTATAGTCAGGAGAGGTTGCTGGAGGTTTTTCTGGGGTTTCCTCCCCCAAATCAATAAAGTGGGACCCTTTGGTTTTTACTGTCTTTAATTTCCCTTTAAGCCTAGATCTTCTTCTTACATGCTGTGGACTAGTATCTTCCTCCTTACTCTGTTTTTCCTTTCATTTCTTCTTGGCTGCAGTCGCTTGTTCTCGAAGATAAACTAATATTTCAGACAGTGTTTGGTGGTCTTCTTTTGAGAAGGCTCTGAAGTTTGATAAACAGCTTCTATGTTTTGTTTCCCTTTTGATTTTCTTTGGTTTCTATCCTTGGTTCTTTCCAGCCTCTCTTCTTGATCAACTTCTTTGGTTTTGCTAATAGGAGGGTCTTGAATTCTTGCACTTGTCTCCTTCCTTCTACTCCTTCTTGCTTTACTGCTCTCAGGTACCTCGGGTGGCTCTTGAAAGTATTTTCTCACCAAAAACCGTCCTAGTTGTCCCTATTTTTCTTCAATTGGTCTTCAATTAGAATTTCACAAGCCCATGATGATACAAATGGGGCTCTATGTCTTCTATATTCTTTTGGACTGTTGTGCACATCTTTTTCAAGCTCAGCAATAAAAAGTAGGGCAGATTGAGGGTTTGGTTTTCTAAAATGTTCATCAATAACTAGGTATAATACATATACATTGGCCCAAAACGGCCTTCACAAGTAATGAACTTTTGAATAATTAACAATAATCTGGCCCACTCCTCTTTTAAAGCATGGATAGGAATTCCTCGTTTGAATATAGTTATGTCCATACCTGGGTTGCGTAGTATGACTCTCCAAGCCTGTTTGTAAAAGCTCATGTTCTTGAACCAGTGTTCACCTTCCTGGGGAAGTTCTGTAGCAGCTGCAATGGATGCATCAGTGACTGTAAACTTGAGGTCCCCAATCTGCACCTTTTGGCTGTTAAAAGACCTCGCAAAAGCCTTTGTAATCTCCTTATTGTGGTCCTTAAATTTTTTAATGAAACGTAGCCATCTTGCCTTCTTCAGTAAATCTTTCACTTGCGGGTATCCTTCCAAAAACTTAGGCCCTTCTGGTTCTGCCCTCAACAACAGACCCATCCCTCCTTCTGTTCTTAAAAATTTTTTGCGTGAGGAGGGTTTAGCAGAAGTGAGATGGTTGGTTTATAGGAGTAAACGGAGTTGGAGTTTATGGAGAAAACCAGTGAGTGTGAGCGAAAACAGAGGACAAGCAGCGGAAGTGAATTGGTGAAATGGGTTGAAGGCTTATGTGAGCAATGTGGAAATGCAGTCGTGATGTCAATAGAACAGTAGGGAGAGTACAGTGCATCCGGCGGAATTTTAAATTGAGTGGCTGCAAAGTAGATGCGAACATGTTTATGAAATGGCTGCGGATTTTGTGCAGCTGAGAAGAGCCGTAGTCAAATCGACTACGTCCTCATGATTACAGGTGGAGTGTTAACATACAACCAACACAAATTAAATCTGAAGGCTAATCATAAGACCGTTTGGAAAATAAATGCATGGTTCGTGGAGGAATGTCGTGGAATGGTTATGGAGGCTATCATGGCAATCATTGCATATAGTAGACCTCATGGTTTAATAACTATGCAAAAATGTGATTTGATTTCTATTTGAAAGAAATTTTTACTCATGCCTTGGAATTTTTGCCATTTGTTGTCCATTAACCCATGATCAACTGCTCCTTATTGATGCCTTTAGGTGCTCCATGTCTTCATAATATGTTCTCGGTCATACCTGCATTTTCTTTCATGATTATTGAACTAACATCTTGAATGTCAATTTGAAAAACAGAGTGGTGCCTGCGGAAACTGATTCTCGCTGCGGAAACTGGTTTCAGTTGCAGAAACTGACACAACAACCACTTGACTGAATGGAGATGGAGAGATGATAACTGACTGAGTGAAAATGGTCATGAAAGAAACTTTTGTTGGTGAAATAAAATCAAATGGATGTAATAGAGTGGAATGATATGAAGTGGAGTGGAATGAAAATGAAATGGAGTGAAATGAAAATGAGGAGAAGTGGAATGAAAATGGGAAAGAAAGATATTTTTATTTTTTTTCGAAAATATAGGGTGTCAGGTGCTCCTGATTTTCGCTCTATATTTTCTATATAAGAGTGTCAATCAGTGATTGGTTTTCAGGCTTATACAAAATTATTATTATTATTATATAAATATATATATATATATATTTTATTTTTCTTAACAGCAAAGGAACAAAGGCTAGGCTTGTGGAGAAGAAGGATTCTTCTTCACCAACCTTATTGCAGAACTATCTTGAAACATTTTGACAAATTCCTCTTTTGAGAGTGGCTTATGGTAGATCTTTAATCTGTGGCCATTCACAATAAGAGGAGTTTGAAATTCATCAATGATTTTGATTCTTACCGCTCCATTGCTAAAGACTTTGTCAATCTCATATGGCCCAAGCCAATGAGTTTGAAATTTACCCTTGAAGTCTTTAAACTTGGAATCAAATGGAAATGCCCAGTCCCCTTCTTGAAACTTTTTCTCTTTGCTATATTTATCATGCCACTTAGCTCTTTGATATTGAACTAGATCAGTTCTTAGGATTGCTTCTTGTCTGATCTCGTCTAGCGCATTCAACTGCTCCATTCTATGCTTTTGGGCTTCTGATAGATCTATCCCCAACTGAACTGCCATATTGAAAGTTTTGACATGAAACTCAATGGGGAGCAGGACTTCTTTCCCATGAAGAAGTTCATAGGGAGAATGTCCTGTTGTATTCCTCCATGTAGTTCTGTAGGCCCATATGGCTTTAGGAAGCCTTTCTGCCCAATCTCTTCTGTGTACATGAACAGTTTTGGTGATGATGTCTTCAATAACTTTGTTTGTCGACTCCACTTGGCCATTTTCTTGCGGATGGTAAGGAGTAGATTTTCTGTGCTTAATTTTGTATTCTTCCATCAGCTTCTCCACCAGGTTAGATGTGAATTGGCTTCCTTGATCTGTCACAATTTCTCTTAGAACACCAAAGTGAGTAAAAATATCCTCATAAAGAAAATTAACAACTGAATTTTGAGTAGCAAAAAGTAATGCTTTGGCTTCTACCCATTTAGTGACATAATCAGTACATACCAATATATACTTCTTTTGTTTAGATGGTGGATTAATAGGTGCAATGAAATCTAAAGCCCATTTTTCAAAGGTTTCGATGAGTACCTACGGTTGCAATGGCATTTCATTTGAAAGGGTCGATTTCCCTACTCTTTGGTATCTGTCACACCTTTTGACATATTCTTTTGCATATTTGAAGAGGGAAGGCCAATGATATCCTAAAGAAAGGATTTTATAGGCTGTCCTTTTGTCACCAAAGTGTCTGCCGCATGGTTCATCATGACATGCTTTGAGGATGTCAGGAATTTCATCTTCCCTAACACATCTTCTGATTACAAGATCTGGCCCTATTTTAAACAATTCGTTAGAAATCCATGAATATTTTGAACTCTCCTGAATAATATTTCTTCTTTCACTAGGAAATAGATGTGGAGGTAGTTTCCCTGTAATTACATAGTTAGCAATATCTGCATACCAAGGGGTCTTAGTAGTTACTGCAAATAAATATTCATCAGGAAACTTCTCCTCTACAAGAGAATCTTCTTTAGTATTTTGGATCCTAGACAAGAAATCAGCTACTATATTTTGTTTCCCTGGTCTATCCAACACAGTAATATTGAATTCTTGTAAAAGTAAGAGCCATCTTGTAACTCTGCCATTAGTAACAGGTTTGTTCATTAGATATCTAATCGCAGAATGATCAGTATGGATAAAAGTTTCATAGCTTGTTATATAATGTCTAAGCTTATTGATTACATGAACAACAGCTAAAAACTCTTTTTCAGTTACAGTATAGTTCAACTCAGTAGGGGTCAAATTGTTACTGGTATAGTAAATGGCATAAGGAGCTACATATTTTTGTTCCAACACAGCTCCTAGAGTTGTATCTGAAGCATCTATAGAAATATGGAAAGGAAGTTTCCAATTTGGCCCTCTCAAGATGAGTGCTTCAGATATTCTTGTTTTCAAAGTTTCAAATGTTGATTGACAATCAGGATCCCATTTGAATTCACAGTCTTTTGTGAGAAATTTAAAGAGTGGAGATGCCATTTTATTGAAGTTCTCTATAAATCTTCTATAGTACCCCGTAAATCCCAGAAAACTTCTAACATCTTTTTGACAATTTGGAATAGGCAACTTGGAGATGACTTCAACTTTTGATCTATCAACTTTAATCCCATCCCCTGAAATGTGATGTCCCAAAACAGTACCTTCAGTAAACATCATAAAGCATTTTTCATGACTCAATGAAAGGTTTGTTTCTTTACATCTTATAAGGACTTTTTCCAAATTCTCTAATGCCTCTTCAAATGAATTACCATAAACTGTAAAATCATCCATATAAAGCTCTACACAATCATGGATTAGATCAGAAAAGATTCCTAGTATTGTTCTTTGGAATGTTGTAGGTGCATTACATAATCCAAAAGGAAGTACTCGATAAGCAAAAATTCCCCATGGACGGGTAAATGTGGTCTTATCTTGATCTTCAGGTGCTACCCGAATTTGATTATAGCCACTAAAACCATCCAAGAATGAAAAGTACTTTTTCCCTGCTAGTGTATCTAACACCTGATCGATAAAGGGTAAAGGAAAGTGATCCTTCAAAGTTGCTTTATTCAATTCCCTGTAATCAATGCATACTCTCCATTTACCATTCTTTTTAGGTACTATAACCAAAGGAGAAACCCATCGGCTATCTGAGATTTGATAAATGAGGTTTACATTGAGTAGTTTTTGGAGCTCTTCTTTCACTATCTCCCTAAGGTTTGGATTCATCCTTCTCTGAGGTTGTCTGATTGGTCTACTATTTTCTTCAATGTAGATGTGACAAATGCAAGTCTTAGGGTCAATACCTTTCATATCAGTATACTCCCATGCAAATGCAGTAGAATGTCTTTGCAAGATTTTGGTTAGCTCTCCCTGTTGTGATTTTTCCAAGTTTTTGTTGATATTCAATGTTTTACCTGGAAAAATCTCAATGGTAGAACTACCAAACTCTTCCATAGAGTAAAGAGACGTTTTTCAAGATGATAGATACTCAATGTCAGAATCTAACTAAAATTGTGTGTGGTCATACTCTGAAGATGTTTCAAAATTTTCTAATGTGTTCAGAATTTGACTATCTTCACTGATTTCAGAAATGGTAAAGACAGGTTGTATAGTGTCCTCATCATCGACCCATTCATTATCTCCTACTTCTGTAATTGCTTTTGCTGGAGAATACAAATTAAATTTCTTTGTCGAACTACCATCAGAAATGTACATATCTCCAGATCTACAACTAATGAAAGCATCCGCTGTGGCTAGGCAAGGTCTTCCTAAAATGAGTGGGTGCCCTCCTAAATTACTCTTGGGAGTCAAAATCATGAAATCTACTGGATATTCCCAAGAATCTAAGGAGACTGAAATATCTCCTAATACACCATCTGGTTTGATAATTGATCGATCTGCAAGTTGCAGTAAAGTAGGTGTAAAAATAAGATTAGGAAGTTTTAGTTGTTCCATAGTCTGTCTACTCATAATTTTGATAGCAGCCCCTAAGTCAATCAAAGTGTTTGGAATTTCTACCCCATTTATATGTGTTTTGACAATTGGACTACCAGGATCTACATATTTCTGCATGGTAATTTTTTCCATCATGATATCTGCAATTTTTCCTACAAGGTGGATTCTTCTTGTATCTCTTGGTTTCCTTCTTGGTCTTTTGAGACTCAACTCCTTTATTGTTTTTGCTAGAATAGGAATCTCTCTAATGGCTTGTAGCAAGGGAATCTTGATACAAACATTCTTTAATTCATCTAGGAAATCATAGTCAGGCAACAAGATTTGTTTTTCCACCCCTTTGTCAATTTGTAATCTTTCAGGGAAAGGAGGTGTGGATGTAGATGCAGGTTGCTCAACTATAGGAGTGGTGGGGGTTGACTCTTTTTCTTTTTCTTTTTGATTGTTTGGATTTTATTGGCTTTAAGATAATCTTCCTCAAAAATACTTTGCTTTTGAGCATCTATAAAAGGTTTTTCTAAGACACTACCAGATCTGAGTTGTACATCATTGAGAGGAACAATCATATAGGTAGGAAATTGTTGTCCTTCTACCATGTAAGCATTCTGAGGATTTTTATTATTGGGATTTGGCAATGGCTAGGATGGTAGTTGATTTGTCTTTTGTTGGAATGGAAGCAAGAGTTGAGAATTTGGGTTTTGTTGAGAAGGTTGTTGTGGTTGTGGAAATGGCAATGAAAGTTGTGGGTTTTGATTTGGAAGTTGTGGAGCTTGTTGATTTTGAAAAGATGGAGGATATTGATAAAATTGAGCAAATCTCCCATAAGGATTTATCATACCTTGTACCCATGATTGATATGGATTTTGAGGTTGGGACCAAGGTTGTTGCCAAGGATTCCAATTTGGTGGGGGTTGAAAGTTCATGGGGTTGTTAAACCCTTGATTTTGTTGCCCCTGCCACGGTCTCCTTGAAACAAAACAGAGAGACTCTATTGAATTTGGATCTTCTTGAAAGATAGCTTTGAGCCCAGGAATTGAAGGAAAATCCTTGGTCTCATGGCTTTCTGAGAAAATCATACATGTTTCTACAACTTTTTCATCCAAGGGCCATTCCCTTAGAGCATGTTTCTTCGTACATTTTTGTTAAATTGGCAACTAGGGCTAAACTCCATGTGGGTCGGCTTATTTATGGCAGCTGATATTTTTATTGGATCCCTCTCGTCGAGAGGTGTAGGATTGATCGAAAGATCATCCGATTCCGATAAGTATTTATGGAGATATGAATTTATTTTGTTTATGTAATTATTATCAAGCCGACCAGCTCTTATGTAGGCTCTAGAAGCCCAACCAACGTGTCTATTCATCATCCTCGTTATAGTATGAATAGATGAGGATTTGGAGTCATTAGCACAACGCATTCTCCATGTGAACTTCTCCTCTCCACGTCTTGGGTTTTTGGAGAAGGAGAAGACACAAAAGAGAATACGTTGGATGCCCTAGAAAGAGCAGCAGTCCATACGCTATAATAAAAGTCATCCACGCTGTAATGGTGACCTTATCCACGCAACCATACGTTGAGATGCAACGACTCAATGAATATATTTATGCATAATGCAGGTGGATATGCTGGGCACTCATAATTATATATACGCTGGGCATTATATATATATATATATATATACGCTAACGTTGGGCATTCATAGAAATATATATGTTGGGAAGTCATTCAATATACCTCGCAGTCATATAATACCACGCATATGGGAACGCAGTCATACCACGCAGTTATAAAACTCATAATGGGAATGAATGTCACGCTGTCATTTAATATACCCTGCTGTAATACAAATGTTGGAGTACATACGTTGCAGTAATATATTTATGCACAACTTAGGTGGATACGCTGGGCACTCATAATGGGAATGAATGTCACGCTGTCATACCCTGCTGTAATATAAAATTTGTCGTATATATGTTGCAGTACCATTGGACAGTATATACGCTGGGCAGAAAACGTTGGAGTATATACGCTACAGTATATAGGTTATATATCATCATATACGTTGGAAATTAACGCAGCAAAATATATTACAACGTGGGTTAGTCTGACTACAGATTATAAAGGTTAGACATACACATGATAAGAGGACGCAGTCTCAGCATATCTGGGAATGAAGTGACACAGTCTCGGCATAATGGTTATCCTAGTGAAAATATCCAGACCTGACTTCTAGCAGCCTCATTATATATTAGCAAGGTCAAGATCTCAATGAAGCAGTGATGGATGAATGAAAAAGGTATGTGTATTAACATATATATCAGTATATATATATGTGTGTTGATTTGTGCTCCTACTAGCTGATCCTAGTGTTTATATGATGAAACCATGATTATATGAAAGAAGAAAAGAGCACAATGAAGATCTCAATGGATCTCATCATTGGAAGATGCAGCAGTGACAAAGGTAGAAGTGCAACAATGATGCAACTGTGATGACAACATGATGTATGTGATCATGAGCAGCATGATGATGCATTGTTGCAACATGATGAAGCAACAAGAAGGCAGAGGCAGCAGCATGGTGGGCAGCACTATGAGATCATGTGCTTGGACAGTGTAATGATACATTAGCAGGGGCTGCAGCATGATGATGATGCACATTAGTTTGAGCAGCATTATGATGGATAAGATCATGGACATGGGCAGCATGATGATAATCATGATTAGAGCAGCATGGTGCAGTATGCAGTGGTGCAACTAGAGGACCAGATGCAGCACGATGATAGGTATCAGTTGAAGTAGAATGTCTTCAACTGATCTCATCGTTATAGGAGATGATATATGCTTAGATATAGACAAGTCAAAGTGTTGACTTCTATTATAATTGGACTATCTCTCTCTCTCTTTCTCTGCTGAACTTTGAAGATAAAAGAAGATTTGATCAAAGGGTTTCCCCACACATTGTGGGGTTTGTCCCTGGCTCACGCCACATCTTGTGTCCTCTTGTCTTGGCTTGCTTCTGCATATTATATTTATGTTCTATCTGCAGTTTATCGTAATGCTGATGTGACTGATAACTGTGAAAATTTAAATAAATTACTCTAGAATAGAACATACCAAAATTAACAATTTTGGACAAAAGATGACCAAAGCTTCAGCTTCTGCTTTCTACTTGTTTGTATTTTAAGGGTGTCTAGTTGCTCACTAAGGCTCCCTAAAATATCAGTTTTTAACTCATTAAGCATATTGCCAATCTCTGCCCTACTTACTGATCCAATTGCAGATTTGTTTGCTCTAATAAGAGAAGGACCTCTAGGCCCTTTTCCAGTTTTAGATTTTCCCCTTGAGAGATGGACACACAGCTCTGCTATGTCATGAAGTGGAAGTTGAGAAATATCTCCCTTTCCCATCATGTTTAAAATATCTATCCATTCATCTCTAATGGCTTTTAATAAAATGGATTTCAAGGTCTCCTCATCTAAATTATTCATTTTTTCTCTTTTCAGGTTGTATTGAAATCTTTCAAGTAAATCCTCCAAGTTTTCATCTTCTTTTTGCACCATTTTGAATACCTCATCCTTATGGTTGGTGGGCATGCAATAGTCCAGGTATCTATCCAAAAATGTTTGTTTCATATCATTCCAAGTCCTAATAGATTGAGTGACTAATCTCATGAACCATTTCGAAGCATCTCCCTTCAATGTTGAAGGAAACAATTTGAGTTTTTGAGAGTCTTCCATATAGTCATAAGTTCGGCACACGACTTCAAACTCAAATAGAAATGTTTCAGGATCCTCACTTCGCAACCCATAAAAGTTTGGGAGGACAGATGGTGAGATGTTTTTCATTATTGTATGAGATTCCTCATCAACTATAGGAAATCCAAACGAGTTATCTCCATCCCTATTTCCCCCGTTGTTACCTCGACCTCCTCCATTGTTTCCTCCTCCTCTACCTCTACCTCTACCTCCTCCTCCTAATCTGTTTACTATTTCCTCTACCATGATAGTTTCCTCAGAGATTTCAGAGTCCTCTGGTTATTCTATTAATGGCGAACGAGGAGGAATTTCTCCCTCTTCTTTTTCAGGTGATTCTACTTCTTTGATTACAATATGTTCCCCTATAAAAGTGAAGAAAGGTTCTTTTCCTAAGTCAGATTTGGTGGATAGTGTGGGAGAGTCTCCTAATTCAGCTACTGCCCCTTGAATTCCAAAAATCCTAAGGCTAGGAGTGTGAGTTGGAGATGATGGAGGTGTATCTTGTCTATGCCTTGAAATAGATGGAGTTGTAAAAATCGAACTCTTGGCCCTAGCTATAAACCTTCCCCTAGAATATCTTGCTCTATGCATGTCAGTTTTTATTTTTTATCTTCAAGTCGGGCTAATAATTCTCTTTCTGATCTTCCAGATCACTCTAGGTGCAAGAATAGAGCATAATCAAGAAATTATTGAACCAATAACTCTCTTTTCTGATCCTCCAGATCACACTACGTGCAAGAGGAGAGCATACTTTTAGAAGTTATCAATTTTTCCCTTCTTTAAATTTTTTTTCTCTTTTTTTTTTTAAGAAATTGGCTACCTAGTTACACTTCCCCGGCAACGGCACCAAGATGTTTGGTCAATTTAGAGTGTTCTAAATTGCTATATTAATTGTCATTCCGGGAGTCGTAAACTGTTGAAGTGTGGCGCACTATATGTGCAAGATAACCTATTTCTTACTTTTTGTCATTTTTTGGTTTTTATTTTGTTTTTGGGTTTATCTTCGTTGATTTCCTAATGTGAGATGGAAATTCTAAAGACAAGTATGGATATAAATATTCAAGGCAATGATGTCCTTTAAAATGATTTCCAAAACTTCAAACTTTTCAAAAAGGTTTTAAAACATGCAATGATGAAATTAATTCCTAAAAGAGAATGAAAATGTGCCACTATTCTAATTAAACAAACAGTGAACTATTGATCATGGAACCATTATCCTTGTTGCTGTCTAAATACAAAGAAACTGTACTCAAAGAAATCCAAAAATTTCAATCAAAGTAAAGCTAAAATCAAATTACATCAACTCATATTCTGACCCCTCACCATTAGTCTCGCTATGGCTTTCGGAGGTAATCATAAACAACTTGAGCAATCTGATATCTAATTTGCAGAAAATAAAACTAATATAAAATTACACACTCATACTTCAATCCCTCACCATTAGTCTCGCTATGGCCTTCGGAGGTAACTGATAATGGCATGAGAAATTCAATAACTAACTTGCATAAAAATAAACTAATATGAAATTACACACTCATACTTCAATCCCTCACCATTAGTCTTGCTATGGCTTTCGGAGGTAACTGATAATGACATAAGAAATTCAATAACTAACTTGCAGAAAAATAAACTAATATCAAATTACACATTCATACTTCAATCCCTCACCATTAGTCTCGCTATGGCTTTCAGAAGTAACTGATAATGACATGAGTAATTTAATATCTACTCTAACTAATAAAGCCAATGAATAGAACTGAAATAAACAAAATAGTGCTGGAATTAAAAACTAAGAAAAATAAATCAGCAGAAAGACAAGATTGATTCCATGTCATTAGTCATTGTAAAACTATGTGCAAATGCCCGGGCTGCCTACTGTAATCTGGAACAAATACACTGATCAGTTAACAACAGTATAAAGCATGTAAAATTATGGACAGAAGTAAAACATTAATACCATAAGAAATGCAATATATACACGTGAATAACTATGGCATAATGAACGTAAGGAAACACAGCATGAAACTATACAGCAATAAACAAAACCTCGGCATGTGCAGGGGCCCTCTGCACAACCTCAGGCAACAGCTATCAACCACGAATTGTGCTTATAAACAGAGTCTTCTCATGTATTCAAAACGCAGTCATAAGAACAGTGTCACGGCACAGTGGGCTTTCTTAACAGCAAAATTACATTACCAAGACTAACTACTATGCGTATGGAAACGCATTATTTATAGCAAACGTTTACATAACTGATTTCCTAAGAACTGCGCTGACAGAGGACACGTGAACAACAACGTCCAGGGATCTAGCATCATGGTTGCCTTGGTGATTAAATCTATTGAGGGTAGTTGTTGGATTCACCTTATCGAGCAGTCCACAGGTGTTGATATGTCCCCAGAGATTTAGGAACGGCCACGCAAGTCTTCACGTGGTGAAAAACGGAATTTTGTCACAATAGGACTCTTCTGTTGACCACCAGTGACTATGGCCTCCTCTGATGAATTCGACTGAGCCAATAGGACTCGGTCCATGTCCACGTCATTTCCAACTTGCCCATGTGGCTCGATTTGCCTTAAGACACCTACAATATAGACTTTAACAAAAAGGTTGCGAAAAGTTGAACTGGTTGCGGAAAGTGACAAGATTCCGCAGCTTATGAGCAAAAATCTAATTCAAACAGCAAACACAAGACATAATTAGAAAACAACTTTATGTGCCCTTTTAAACTCAATATGCAATGATGTTGACAACTTAGGAGGTCCAGTTGAATGGAAAAAGTCTAGAAAGGTGTATAGGAAAGATGCAAGTTTAGGGCTCAACAGGTGCCACGTGGCCCTCAGTTTTCATGCCAAAAGATTGTTGGGTCAGCCGACCGACCTGGGAGAGTTTGACCCCACGACCTCACATTTAACAATCAACATGTCTACCATTATACCACAAATTTGGTTCTTATTATAACATTGGCGATGATTATATCTAACAACATGTTGTTGGCTTGTTGTCGAAGGGGGCGGGGCACATGGCCCTAGCCTCGGGTCATTTGGAGTGTAGTGTGACCGAGCTTTGAAGCGGGGAGGTCAGACAGTTAGTCATGGCCCTAGGTCTTATTCCACATCACATGACCATAGCAAAGAAGTGGAGTGGGGTGGGCGGTAAGGCCCGAGCCCCAAGTCACATTGTGACCACACGTCAAAGATTCAAGTGGAGAGGGTGGGTCATGAGGCACATAGTCGACGCCTGACCCAAGTTTTTATCACCGCGCCCATGATCGTTGGCACAGCACCAGAGGGATTGGTGTATGGTTCCCAGCCCATGATTTTCGAAATCTCCATATGACCAGGGTGGAGTGTCAGCGGGTGTGTGGCCTCTGGCTTGCGCCCTTAGCCATATTACACTCCATGTGACCGAAACCAAGGGCGGAGTTTTGGCGCGAGTGCCTGGCTAACAATCCTATAAATTGCATCATTTTTTGAAGAATCAACACCATTCCCATGCAAATTTTTCGCCTGGTGGTTCTGTCAAAGGACGAGTTCATTTCCTGATTAGCCATTTTTTGCCATTTTGTAGGGCAGATAACAGAGAAATGAAACAGGAGGCCTAACTTGGCCATTTTTTAGCGTTTTTTAAACCCATGAAGACCCTACATAGGGGTTTTTTGGTTGTTTTGAACATAGTGGCAGCATTATTTTTGTGATTTGAGCATTGTAAGTTGGACAATTTGTGGACCCAAGTCCTTTTGTGCTGCAGACAAGGACTATATTTGGGTTTTTTTAGGCCATATGGAAACCTTGATGAGCATGGAAAGAGCCTAGATAGAGGTTTTTCAGCCTCTCGGATGCATCTACAGCATATTTTTTTTCATTAGAGCAACCAATTTTGGTCTATTCTTAGTATGATTGTGGGAAAATACCATTTCAACACTTCGTTATGAAGCATTTGGATTTGTGCTTTTTGATATCATATGAGTACTACGACTTGTTGCCACATTTAGTAAGAGAGTCCTTTTCTTTGGATTCATCATTTCTTTGCTAAAGGGATTCAACTTGTGAGTGAGAGTTCTCTTAATGAGAACGTTTCTTTGAAGGAAAAATAGTGCCACTCTAGAAGAGGCCTAGTTATTGGTGCAAGGCCCGGAGACGTAGTCCACACTGGACGAACTTCGTTATCACTTGGTTGTTCTCTTCTTCATTTTTATCATGTTGGGTTTCATATGATTTATTTCATATTGAAGTTCATTTTAAACTTAACTATTCACCTTTGAATAAGTTACAATCTAAGTGACCGTTTGAAGACCCAAATTTATTAAAACTTGCAAAGTGTCAAAGGACGATCAATTTTTAGATCACTGGTATCAGAGCAGGTTTTGACCATATTGCAAGCATGGGTGAAAGCTTGTAGCATGCGAGGCTCCTAGAATTGGAAAAGATCAATTATTATCTTCAAGTGGAGAACATGGAACTAATAAGATTGCTCGAAGCAATAGAGTATGAGAAGAAGAAGTTGTGCCTAAGTTTGCATAATATCATTGAAGAGAAAACTAGGGAATGTTCAGCTACCGAAGCTTCCCCCAAGACTCGACAAATTTGTGGTCATGGGATGACTAATGTTTGTACCCTTTGTCAGTTGAAGAACATTGCTTATATGTTAAATCACAAGAGTGGTTTTCTTGAATCTTCATCTACCACTTCATCTACAAAAGAGAAGGAGGAGAAGATGGTTAAGTTTTAGGAAGAGGACCAAGAGTCACAAGCAGAAAAGGAGGTAAAAGATACTTCATGTTCAATTCATTCTCTTAACAATGATAATGCTTCTTTTGCATCATTTGAGAAACATACCAAGGGTATTGGTATGAAATTGTTGACCAAAATGGGATACAATGGTAAGGGTATTGGAATTCATAGTCATGGTATCATTAATCCTATTGAGGTGAGAACACAACCTCAACATGAAGGATTGGGATATGTTCAAGAATAAGTTGGAGAATGATCCAAAATTGCAGTCTAAGAATTCTTCAAGTGTGAAATTCATGAAGAAATAAATTTTGCAAGTTGAAGGAGTATCACATCATGATGATGATGTTGATGGAAAAACATCTCCAAAGAGAGATGAGTGCTTCAAAGGAAGAACTAAATCAAGTTCTCCTCTATAATCAAATTATCCTCATCGGACTCATAATCCAAAGGACAATCATAAAAGGCATAAATGTTATAATTATTCAAAGTATTTCTACGACTATAAGAATCATGATTATTTGAAAAAAATTGTGGAATGTATTTCCTTGTATTTTTTTTCGTGCACCTGACCATTGTGTAGCCAAGTGCCAAGAGAGGAAAGAATTGGTAGAGAAAATGAATATCTCGATTAAAAGTGAGACTAGGAAGAAATATTCTCTTCCAAGTTCAAAGATATTTTTTCCAAGAAATTCTCATTGCAATATAAGTGGGCATTGGATCAAGAAATGTTGGAAGTTGCATCCACATCTCCATCCAAAGAAGGAAAAACCAGTAATGAAATCACCTAAGAAAGAGAAGGTAGAAGAACGCGTGAGGCACACCATAACCATCCTTGAAGCATCTCCAGAAGAAAACGAAATGCAGAAAGAAAACTCCCTCGCATGGTTGGGCAAGAAATGATTGGACTATCTGACTAGTTAAATACTGCATTTATTTTGTTTTTCACAAGTTGCATGTCCCCACAGCTGGGTATTTTGTAAAAGTGATGTTGTGAATAAATCACTTATATGCAATAATGTTTTATTTGGCATTTGATGTTATTTGGCTTATTGATGACTCCATTTGTATTGGAATTTGAGAGTCAAATTTATTACATATTGTAAAAATGTGTCTTCTTCATGGACATTATGTCAAGCATCTTAAACTTTTGGATGAGCATTTGCATTACATCCAGAATAACTATAATCGTGCGAATCCGTAATCATCTACACAAGTATCTCCATTTGAAGCTTGTTTGGTTTATTTGTCAAAGTCTCCTTTGGATTTCATATTTTGGAAAAGATATTGCAATAGATGAACATAGTGATATGGATAATTTCAATGAAAAAATTCAGCTAGTACATCAAAGAGTACAAGAGTAGTTGGAGAAAAGCAAAGCCAAGTACAAAGCAAGGCATGACAAGCATTGAGTTGATCATGATTTCCAAGTGGGAGATCAAGCTTGGTTATATATCAGTATGGGAAGACTTCAAGGTGAAGATTGTATGAGCCTCCAATGATTGATGATCATGAAGAGAATGTTCATATTCCATCTATTGAATATTTTGCTCCTGAATATTTAGAGGAGTTGCAGGAAGACTCAATTCTTGATAGGATAAATAGGACTTCATGCAGAGGCTTGTGGAGTATCTTCAAGTGGGGCTCAAAGATACCAATCCAATTAAGGAAAGGTCGATTGAGATCAGAAAGTGAGGGAGTTGTACTCTTACTTACTTTCTAAGTAAAAATAGACTTTTGGTGGTCCAAAAGCTTCAAGTGGGGAGGAATCGAGCTCCAAGGGATCAAAAATATGCTCAAAAATCAAAGTGTTCAAAAATGCCCAAAACCATTTCCAAATCGTATATCTCATCATTATGATTTCAACGATGCTTGAATCACCTCAATCTAACACATTATGTGAAAGTTATCGCATTTTGAAGTTTTTAGCAAACAGCAAAAAAGTTAAATTGCAAGGTTGACTAGGCTACTAACTAGGCAGGTCATACATGTGATGTCGTGTTGATGTTAAGAGGTGATTGTGCAAGTGTGGTGAACAGGTGGACCAATCACGTGTTGACATGTGGCCCAGTCGTACAGGTCAATTTGGCAAAATCTCATTGGTTGTTGGGTTTTGGGTGGACCAATTATGAGGTGCCACGTGGCCCTTAGTTTTTGTGCCAAAAAAAATTTGTATTGGTCGACCGATCTGGTGGAGTTCGACCCCACAACCTCATGTTCAACAATCAATAGGCCTACTATTATACCATGAGTTTGGTTATTTTTATAACATTGGCGCCAATTATATTTAACAACATGTTGTTGGCGCGTTGGCGATGGATGCAAGGCACACGGCCCCAACCTGGGGTCATTTGGAGTGTAGCATGACCGAGTGCCGAAGCAGGGGGCCAGGAAGTCACCCCTAGCCCCGGGTCTTATGCCACATCACACAACCATAGAGGATAAGAGGAGTGGGCTAAGCAGTAAGGCCCAAGCCCGGAGTCACATTGTGACCACACGTCCGAGAGCCAGGCAAAGAGGGCAGGTCGTGAGGCACCTGGCCCACGCCCGACCCCGAGTTTTATCATTGCGCACATGACCGTTGGTGGAGCACCGGAGGGGCTGGTACGTGTTACCCAGCCATGGTTTTCGCAACCGCCATATGACTAGGGCGGAGTGCCGACGAGCGCATGACCTCCAACCTGCACCCTTGGCCATATTATGCTCCACGTGACCAAAACCAAGGGCAGAGTTTAGGCACAAGAGCCCGACGAACGATTCTACAATTGCACCATTTGTGGTGTAATCAGCGTCGTTCCCAATGAATTTTTTCCTGGGGGTTTTATCAAAGGACGAGTTCGTTGCCTAGTTAGCCAGTTTTGTCATTTTGCAGGACAGATAGCAGAGAAATGAACCAAGAGGCCTAACTTGGTCATTTTTCAGTCTTTTTGAGCCCAGAAAGAGCCTATATAGGGGTTTTTGGGTGTTATAGACACAATGGCAACATTATTTTTGTGATTTGAGCATTGTAAGTTGAACGATTTGTAGAGCTAAGTCCTTGTGTGTTGCAAACAGAGACTGTATTTGGGTTTTTTTAGGCCATATGGAAACCTTATTGAGCATGGTCATTTGGAGTGCACCATGTCATTTGGAGTACATTATATCATTTGAAGTGCAGCGTGACCGAGCGTCGAAGTGGGGAGCTAGGTATTTATCCCTAGCCCTAGGTCTTATGCCACATCACACGACCATAGCGAAGAAAAGGAGTGGGGCAAGCGGTAAGGCCCAAGCCTGGAGTCACATTGTGACCACATGTCTGAGAGCCAGACGAAGAGGGCAAGTCATGAGGAACCTGGTCCACGCCCGATCCCGGGTTTTATCACTGCGCACATTACCATTGGTGGAGCACTGGATGGGCTGGTACATGGCACCCAGACTATGGCTTTCGCAACCGCCATATGACCAGGGTAGAGTGTCGATGGGCGCATGGCCTCTGGCCTGCACCCCTGGCCATATTACACTCCATGTGACCAAAATTGACGGGGGAGTTTAGGATTGGGTGACTGACTAATGGTTCTACAAATTGCACCATTTGTGGCATAATCAGTGTCGTTCCCACACAAATTTGTTGCTTGGCGGTTCTGTCAAAGGACGAGTTTGTTGCCTAGTTAGCCAGTTTTCCTAATGAACCACGAGGCCTAAATTAGCCATTTTTCAGTCTTTTTTAGCCCAGGAAGAGCATATATAGGGGTTTTTGGGTGTTATAGACACAATGGAAGCATTATTTTTTTATTTGAGCATTGTAATTTGGACGATTTGCAGAGCCAAGTCATTTTGTGTTGAAGACAGAAATTGTATTTGGGGTTTTTGAGGCCATATGGAAACGTTGTTGAGCATGGAAAGAGCCTAGATAGGGGTTTTTCAGCCTCCCAAGCGCATTTGCAGCATCTGTTTCTTCATTAGAGAAGTAATTTTCAGTCTATTCTCAATATTATTGTGGGAAAAAGACAATTTCAACACTTCATTATGAAGCAGTTGGATTTGTGCTTTTTGATATCAAAATGAGTACGAGGACATGTTGCCACATTCAGAGTGAGAGTCCTTTTCTTTTGGCTTCATCATTTCTTTCCTAAAGGGAGTCAACTTGTGAGTGAGAGTTCTCTGAAGGAGAAATAATGCCACTCTAGAAGGAGATTTACACTATGATTCAAAGATTTGTAATCTACTCTTTTTGTTCCTGAAGCAGCCTAGCCATTGGTGCAAGGCCGAGAGATGTAGTCCACAATGGATGAACTTAGTTATCACTTGGTTGTTCTCTTCTTCATTTTCATCATGTTTGGTTTCATATGATTTTGTTTCATCTTTAAGTTCATTTTAAACTTAAATATTCACCTTTGAATGAGTTACAATCTAAGTGATCGTTTGAAGACCCAATTTTATCAAAACTTGTAAAGCGTCAGAGAACAATCAATTTTCAGATCATTCACCTAATAAAATATTTAGGAATTCTCCCAAATGTCGATGGGGTATATATTAACAAGCTATGCAACAAAGATAATCAAATTTGCGTTAAACATTAAAGGAAATTTTCTCTATTGAGTAATTCAATCAAATTTACGAAGTACACTCCATGCATCAAGCTCTGAAATGTCATGTTTGGGTAAAATTCTCACCTAGAATTATATTCTTCTAATCTATAAATGTAAGTAATTATATATGTAATGCATTGAACACGGATGTGTGTGTGTGTGTTAATAATCATATAAACAAATTTCCATTTACAGGAAAACTAAATACTACAAACCTTTATTATATTTATTCAAGAGAAAATGGACAATAATTAAATGTACAAAGGAAACACATATTTGAACTTTCAAACTAGAAGTGGATTTGTAAATAAACCTTTTCCACTCAACCATAGGCTCAAATGCACATAAACAATCTATCACTAGCCAAGTCATGATACCACAATGGGGGGGATAATAATTCACTAGTATTTGGGCTAGGTGAAGGAAACTCTCCACTTATGATAAAGTCAAGGATCTACTTTTCCAACTGAATCGAAACCTCTGCAATCTCGAAATGCCTCACAACTTGGTTAGAAAAACAAATAAGGGGATCCCTTCATTGCTCTATAGTCCCTTGGTGATTTCCCCAACTCTTTCTTGTAATGCTCAACCATCACACATAAAATCGCAGCCCACTCTGTCCAGCTAGAGTCTAGAGCTCTTTTGCAAGGATTTAATATGCAGAAATTTGTTTTTAGGGAGCCCAAAACACACCATAATCATTCCAATCCACGATTGGAACTTTTATGAGCATATTTGGGCACCCATAATGAAATGTAATTGCCCATAATGTTTCATCCATCCTTCCACTCAAGATTGGCAACATTCCACTTGTTAATTTCACTACTCAGACACCCATGTGTCTCCACTCTTTGTGGGTCTCTCTCTCTGTGCATGCATGAATGAATTCATCAGGGTCCATGAATGCCTTATACCCTTTCCTTTCATGGCCTCTGCCCCCTTCCAAAATTTTCCACAATCAATGCAATGTGTTTTCTTTACAGTGCCGCATTTTTCTCAGTCTTTGATGTAACCCATAGGTTGAATTTAAAATCCAAGGAATGTACTCAACCCATTCCTTCCATTAGATTTTGAAGCACTATTATTGATACCACCCCATCCATATTTATGAGGGTGACTATTCCAACTACCCTGTCCTTCAAAATCAATTGGTCTTGGGAAAGAGGGAAAAGACTCAAATTTAAATTCAAATTTCATGGTAAGGTTTTGGCAAGACAATTACCTACAATGCCTTCGTCGCTTTCCCACTCATGGTATCATAGTCTGTATCAATGTTCCTATGTTCCCAATCAGTTTCTCAATATTTAATTAATCAAACATTCAAATCACATATACATTGTTCTTAGATTCATCTATTTCATTTTTGTCGCAACAGTTCCACATCCATGCTGGCATAGGTAATACAATGCCATCAACATAATTAATTACAAATTCACTTGATAGTCAAGATGGAGATATTATAGTAACATGTTGATATCTTCGTTAGGGTTATAGATGCTTGTTGGTAGTAGAGCAAGGTCTATCATTTTGTGGTGACTCCATTGAGCCAATGGACACTTGCAAGTAGTGGAGCAACACATAAAGGATAATATATAAATAGTTGAAATTTTGTATATCCTAATAATTAAATTGAGCCTTATGGCTAAGACTTCAACATGGCTCATCAATTTAGCTTTTAAGGAAATGAACCTTATCTCCTTTCTTGTCCTAGTATAACAAAAAAGATCCCTTAGCACTCACATGCAATTATCACCATTATGCAAATATCACCATTGCGCCCATCACAAAGGAAGATTCTTTAAGACTCATGCATAGTTATATTAGAATTCCCTTGAATGTTAAATGAGAGAAGTCAAACTTCATACAGAAATGATTAGGAAAAATTCATGACTTCGCCTAATGGGTCATCATTTGTTGATGCCTCAATATCCCAAGACCACTGAATAGGGCCCTTTTCAGTTTGCTCTGCTTTCTATGACTTACCTTCTTTTCAAGCTTGATTAATGATCGACCTTCGGTCTCACTTACGATCACTCATTTTTCAAGCTTGAAAACTTGAAGCTAGCCACAGAACCATTAAAAACTTGAAGCAAATTATTGATGATTTCCATGATCTGGGCATTGCTATGGGATTCGATCAACGGGGCCGTAAATGATATCCAAATTGCATGCTCTAATACAAATCATCATCTGTCCTCTTTTATGTGAAGTATATACTCACTGCATCACAGCACATCAGACAAAGTTACATCACTCAAACTTAGGCACCCCCGCTGCAAGTACATAGCCTGGTTTCAGTGAATTACGTGAACAGTGAAGACAAACTTTTCTTCGTTGCAATCAACAATATGCAATCGAAAATTGCAACGAAACCTCAAATTCACATTGCCCTTCAAGTGCTAAGTTTTTTAATCCATGTGGCGATATGTTCTTACCAGAGCTTGTGGGAACAATCATATGGCTTGATATTGACCAATGCAAACCAGTTTCAGCATTATTTGTTTTTCACGGATAAGCATGGATAGAACATTGATTTTCCAGAGTTTGCTTATTCAATGAGCATCTAACTATCACATACATTGTGGATGCAAATCATTACATCTGATATGGATATTCCCTTTTCAATTTAACCAACATGTTTTCAATTTAACCAACATGTGATGCATTATATATGAAAATTATTCAGTTTGGATATAAAAAGTCTTAATTTTTTTTTAAGGAAAGAGAAAACAACTCTATATTAGATAAAAAGATGTTTACATATAGCATGCATAAGCATATTTGCCAATATATTCCCGTATGGCATATGACTAAAATTCAGCATTATATAGAAAACCCTAAGAACAACAAGCCCAATGACACCACAAAAATTGTGTAAAAAGACAAGTAAGAGGGCGCACAAGCCTGTAAAAGAACCCCGTAGGGAATACCAAATATAGTCTGACAGTGGGAAACCATTGATTACAATGTCAAAAACCGGATGATACTCTAACTGGCAAGAAACAAACCGGAAGATACTCTAACCGGAAAAATATAAACAATGTCGGAAGATGCTCTCACCGGCTAAAGCCTGGAGATGCTCCAACAAACCCAACGCAACCAAGCAGGTTAAGAAGTTACCAGCATTGGACCTATCTAGCCCAGTTGCCTTGCTTCGCCAAAGCTCCCTCCTCCATAGCCAGAAAGTGCCCCCATTAACCCGACAGCATGTGGGGCTCCGACACCACCAACTCCACGTTCGCCCGCAGGTGCACCATCAGAAGCATCACCCCCCTGTTGCCTAAACTACAATTGGGTGCCCACCGGGACCCCCGAGAGAGTCACCAAAGCCTCCAACCAAACCCATGAAAAAAGGAGCGATCGACATCTCATATACAAGATCGAAATTTCCAGGGGGACTAGAGATGTAACCCCCAATTCCAAAAAGAAATGTCGTTGCATGTCCATTACCATAAATAGGCACTTTGATGAGACCCTGCCTACCACAACCAACGCCCATAAGACCCTTTGGGCCATAATCGGCTAAGAACACTTTGGCACCGACGACACTCACCATGGAAACCCCCCATGAGCATTGTGGACGTGTAGCATTCGAAAAACCAAAAACAGCCACGAGAAAGGGGTCCTGCCAACCTCCGTATCCTTCCCAGAGAGGAGGCGAGCCCCATCAAACCCCCTCCCCCTCTCCCATAACATATCCTCCTCTAAGACCACCAAAAACTACATCACCCCCCGAATGTCCATGTATGTAGCCACTAGGCGTGCAAGCTGCATAATCGCCTAGAGTCACAACACACCTCGTAAGCCCAAAACCTCCTGCAAAATCACCATTGGTCCATCCACTTGATGCTTGTGATGTACCACCAAAACGATCTGCTCCAAGATTTGAGCCAAAATCCCCCGCAAATCCACCAAACCCTCAGTCGTGTGAAACCTCCATCCAACTCTCTCTCTCTCTCTCGCACAAAACCACCATCACTTCATCCAGTCAATGGTTGCAATGCACCAACCAAATCAGATTCCAGGGATGGTTTATCGAAAGTTGTAATTATCATTTGTATTATTGGTCATTATAAAGTAGGTGTGTGGGATAACTATTTTGTGATTGTTAGTATTATTGGTCATTATCATTTGATTTGTTAGTATTATTGGTCATTATCAAGTAGGTGGGTGAATTATTATTGTTGTGATTGTTAATATTATTAGTCATTATCAAGTAGGTAGGTGGATTGTTATTGTTGTGATTGTTAATATTATTGATCAATATAAAGTAGGAGGATTGTTATCATATTATAGGTCATTATTAAGTAAGTAGATTGTAGAATGTTTTAGTATTATTGATCATTATAAAGTAGGTGGATGGGTGGATTGGATAACAGGCATATGAAATAGACACAAGTGTATTGTTCGTATTACTAGTGTAGTCATATAAATTAAATGACTCATAAATGCAGATAGGAATCGATTCCACTTAATGATACAACTCACATTGCTAAAAAAAAAATCATAAAAATTAACTAAGTTATGACTTTATTATTATTATTGATAACAAAATTAATATATAAGTTAAACAAAATACAATTAAAAAAACATGTAACAATATTCTTAACTATGGGGATTCAAATGTTTAGTTTGTAATAGGATTTGTTATAATACCATGGCTTATCAATATCATTGCCCAAAAAAACATACTCATATGACACTCATGTAATATTTTTTTAATTAATCAATTTAATTAAAAAGACAAAAAGTGCATAATTAATTTGGAGATAAATCTTAACCTTTGACTTGTGAGTATTGCTAAGAATATTCTATAATATTTCTTGGAAGTTAAATCCCTACCATCAGTCTAATAATTAGTGATAATTAAATTGAAATTTTGAAAGTCTTGTTCCAAAATAAGCATACCAAGTTACATAATTATTAGTCATTATCATGTAGATACAAGTTGAGTGTTCATATTATGATTAGTCATTACGAGGTAAACAAGTTGATTATTCATATTATTAGCCATTATGAGCAAGAAACAAGTTTATTGTTAGTAATATTAGCCATTCTAAGCTAGACACAAGATGATTGCTCAACACAAGTTGTTGGTGAGTAGACACAGAGGTGATGTATGAGGTAGACACAGAGGTGATAAGCCATGATGAAGTAAACACAAGTTAGTTTGCGATTGTTAGTATTATGCAGGAGACACAAGTTGATTGTTAGTATTATTGGTTATTATGAAGTAGACACATATGTGAAGTATATTTTGTGATTGTTAGTATTATTGGTCACTATGAAATAGACAAACATGTGAAGTAAAGTTTGTAGACACACGTTGATTGTTCATATTATTGGTTATTATGAAGTAGACACATATTTGAAGTAGAGTTTATGATTGTTAGTACCATGGGTCATTATGACATATTATTGATCATTATGAAGGAGACAAAAATGCAAAGTAGAGTTTGTGGTGTTAGTATTATTGGTCATTGTGAGCTACATACATATGTGAAGGGTTTTGGATAAAAGTCTATTTCTAAAGATTCATTTATGAAGTAGTCACATGTGAAGTAAATCACCCATATATAAATTCAGTGGCTAGTAAACTTCTATAGGCATCAAAATATTTATCTCGTGATACATCTTACATTGCCAAGATTTAAAAAATACATACAAATTAACTAAATTATAATTTTATTTTACATCATCAATATTATTACTAATTATAAAAAGAATTAATGTGTGAGTTAAAATATATACATTTAAAAAAAAACATGTAACAATGAAGATTCTTAACTTGTAAATAGGCTATCTTACAATACTATGGGCCAAAACCATGGTTTACTTACCATAAATCATGTTCATATGACACATATTCATATGATAATTTCTTAATTAAAAAATTTAATTAAACAGGTGAAAAAGGAATAACTACTTTTGACATAAATTTCAATCTGTATCTATGATTACTACTAAGAATATGCTAGAATATTCAATGGAGGTCTAATACTTACCATCCACCTAATAATAATTATTGATAATTAAATTAAAATTCCATAAACCCTATTTTAAAAAAAGCATGTCTATCTACTAAATTATTGAGTCTTTGTGAAATAAACACAAATCTGAAAAATATTAGATAAAATATGTCTTGCACAAATATGAAGTAAGTTGGGTAAGAAGTGTCTTTTTGGCTATTAGAAATAGACACAGGTGTGAAAGAGGTTGGATGAGAAGTTTCTTTCTAAAAGGTGGTTAGATTTACTTTGCTATGAAAAAATCGTTCCCCTAATTGATAAATTTAGTTGATGAAAGATTCCTTCCCATTAAATGGCTCCTCATAAATCTCTAAGTGTCATCTCTTTCAAGTGTCGTGCTGAGTTAAGTTTTTCTCTTACCATAAATCCTCTCTAGAAGGTTGTTAGATTTAGTTGGAAAATTATCTTTAAGTTGTTGGCTTTTATTTGGATGTTGATGAAATATTCAATTTATTAGACCTGTACCTGATTGATAGTGAAGCAACAACCGCAACTGAAAGCCAATGCAAGAAAATGGAGCCTCAAGAATTTCTTAAATCGATTCCTGCACTGACATCACAACGATCCATAACGAAGTCCCTGCTTCCCTGAGATGTGTCGTGGACCCGGCCAAGCTGATACTGTAGACCCTGAAGGGTGTTAATCCGGTCGACAATGGCGGTGAACCGTCTACAAGCCTTCCAGCACAGAGACAAGCATGTGACTTGCTCTGGGAGTCCCTTCCTTTTGTTTCGTCAACGGACGAGATCTCATCCGAGGCCAAAAAAGATCGTTATCGCATGGAAATCTAAGCTCGTCCTCGAAGCTGAATCTGGGATCAGTACTCGTTCTTACAGTTATGAGCTGCTTCCGAAATTTTGAGCGAATTTAAGGATGGTGATCCTTGTGAGTTAGCATTGAACTTATCTCAGATTGCAGATTCATGGAATATGGCAGTATCTGATAAATAGCTGATTCATGGAATAGGGCAGTATCTGATAAATAGCGGAGAGGTCAAGGGATATGGCAGAACCCAAATAGCCGAGAGGTTATGGGATATAGCAGAACTCAGATATAGTAGAACCCAAGGTGAATTGTTTGATTTGGTAGATTCCAAAATATTTCCAGAATTTATAATCAAAATAAATATAGTCTGTAATCTAGATCTGAACTTGTCTCTATTACAAATTCCAAAAATATGACTCAATTCACTTGGTCTAATCCAAACCCGCCCGCCGCAATTTTCCATAGCTGGGAGGCGCCTGTGCTCTGTCGTGCCCTTCAGATGGGTCGCAAGATACCAGATGCTGTGGAAATTTGAATAGTGGAAAGCAAATTGAGGCCATATGGTATATCTATGCATTTGGACGTGTAAAAAATATTTTCACCTATGCCTTCCTTAAGGCAGGCCTGAAGGATGAAATTAGGAGCAAGTATATTTTTATCCCTGCACGAGGTTTCCTTCTATATGTCATACGATGTAGGTGCATGGCTCTCTGTGGGTTTAATCTAATCATAGATCTACAAGTTCCAGTGCGCGGTTTTGTCCTCGACACCACTGTTATTCTTGTGCCGAATTTGCTGTTGCGTACAATTATGGGCTGAAATTCCAACTGATCGATCTGTGAAATGGTCTGCAAGAAGTCGTATATGCTGTGGGGTTTATGCCATTTTAGTGTATGGAGCAACCCAGTTGTACTTGTTTCGTTTTTATCTTCTTCTCTCTTTTTTTGTGTGGTTTCATGGCAGTCGAAAAGACAATGAGGCACTGTAAGTAGATGCGAATATTTGGTTGAGGGGCTATGAGCATACCGGACTAGCTCTGAGTATAGGTCAGTTGTAGTTTGATACAGATTCTAGACTATTTTGGGAATATTATGGTAGATTTTGGAATATTTTGGGAATTTGATAATCACTGTTTGAGTTCATTCATATCTCTATTAAAATTTTAAAATATTCAAATTTTGCAATCAAATTAAGCTTATTTAGGAATAAGTATACTTCATGTAAGTTGAAATTGATAACCCAGCATAGAAGACAATTGTTATTTTGCAATGTTGTGTGCTAGCTTTTTTTGGTGTGTCTATGGTTGACAAATGAAGCCAAAGTTGGCACTTGTCCCTAGGGTGTTAAAACATTGATGGGAAGGTTGTTACTACTGTTCTTGATCAGATTTTTTAATTGGAATAAGGTTGTTACTAGTGTTCTTTATGAGGTATTTGGAATAATGATTGGACCAAAAAGTTATGATGGATATGGTGCTAGTCAATATAGAACCAAAGTTGCAGCAACAAAGATGGCGGTGTTGTTCTAGATGATGAGGTTCTATAGGTTATTCTAGAGAGTTTGTTTGGTGTGTTCATGCTAAAAGGACGATATATTGGTATGTATGGGATAAGAACTAGATGGCCCTAATTATAATGGATCAAAGCTTGGGAGGTTTGATCTATATGATGAATAAACGAGTGCAACTTAATTAGAACATTTAGATGTGAAACCTCATAATTCAAAGTAGTCATTCAATCTTGCTTGAGCATAAACAAAGAAGATGCATGTCCATATGGCATAATTGAGTTGAGTCCTTAAAATGACTACATATTATACTCCTCTGAGGGGGTGTTTCCTTACCCATATAAGGAGGCATTTTAACACTTGGAATGGATCGTGTGTCAATTAAATGCTCTATGAGCGGACCATATATTGTTTTTGGACTCTGAGTGATCTTATGGAACCAAATACGTGTATTCAAATTGTTTTATGTTAGAACGAAGTAAGGAAAAACTCAAAGGCCAAGTGTTAGTAGACAATAGGTGCATTTGTTGCATTGCTTAGCTCTTGGAACATTGATGGAATTGGATACACAACCAAGGGAAGTTCATCAAGAAGTTGAATGAACCATGCATTTGAAGGACATCTAATTAGATTGGAAGTTGCAATGGCTAGGTACCCATGTATTCTCGTGGATAGTTGTTCATTCATATGGACTTTTACAAATTGGTGATGTTTACAAGAAGCAAGTACTTGATTGAACAAAAAGATAGATTTTGGTGGTAAGGAGCATCTTCAATATCTAGGAGAGTATTTGTTGCAAAGGATTGGAGGATGATGAAGCCCTAGCCTGATAGATATTGAGACAAGTACTCATTAACAAAGAGTGTGAAAATGAGCAGCTCCTACTTGTCTTATGTACATGGTCATATTGAAGGTTGTGATTGTTAATATTATTGGTCATTTTGAGGTAGAGTTTGTCTTTATGTAAAAAGCCTACTTTTAAGTTTTAGGAGGTTATTAGATATGGTTAGTTTTAGGAGGTTGTTAGATATTGTTGGATGATCCAGAATCTGCCATGGATATTCCACTAGACAGTTTGCCACAACATACCTGATAAAAATTATATTTAAAAATATGAAATCTAAACTAAAAGGGTTTATCTCTCTTTAAATTTCTAGATATCTGTAAATCATTGTTTATTGTGTATGCATGCAAATTATAATTATACAGAAAATGGAATAGAAAAATAAAAAATCACAAACTACAATTGACAAAAGATATACCCTGGGAAACCCTTTCAGGATAAGACCCAACTGGAAGGTAAATTTGCTTTGCTCTCTTTCTTTAAATAGAAAATGATTGGAACTACAAAGAAGGCATATTCCCATGGGCTACTACAATGTACAAATCCTCTCTGTGTTCTCTTTCCCTATCCCTCTCGGATATTCTGCTCGTTTATGGAATAAAATGCTCTTGAAAGAATTGAACCCCTTTTCCTCCTAGTGGCTTAGTTATAACAGAACTCGATAGCCTACTACTAGTTAGGTTTGACTCGTTCAATTCTTAACTAAAGTTACAATATTGACCCTTCTAGAGTCTGGCTCCATTTCCATGAATAATGGGGGCTGATGTGGCATTCTCTCGAATGTTTGGTGGTCTATTTTGTTAGGTCAACTTCCAAGGGGCATAACTTTCTCATACGAACTCTGATTGAGGAGATTCTTGAGACATTGGAAAGGTATCAACATGTCGATTACAGAGTCTATACCCATAGTAAGTTCGAGACCAAAAAAGGTGTTTGTCTAAGGCCTCAAAATGGCTCCTAAAATTTTTAACCCAAAATTTTCCAAACTGGGATTGTTGGTATAAAAGGGTCTTGTGCACTAATTCCTCCTCTTTTCCCACTGTAAAAGCATCAAGACAAATGAAAAATAATATAATGATTCAAGCCAGATCATTCAATAAGTAATTGCCTCCTATTTTGGTGCGCAAGGGTGTGCCTATATTTACGCATAGCTTCATGTATTTTATATGTCAACATTTTTTGGTTTGTGTGAAGAAACAATGTATACTTATCTATTGGTTGCTAATGATTCAATAATTTGATGCCAATTATAAATTTAACCTAGCAAGCAAGAATGTCGATTGCACCTAGCTCTCTACCCAGTAAAAACCACAAATATCAATACAGAGGATGAGAACAAACACATTAGGATATTAAGAATGAGTAATCAAACCACAAACTAACTAATTAAAGTAGTTAAAAAATTGTAATTGAACCAACAAATTGAGCATAACATAGTAGAGTAAAAGATATGGTGAAATAATTTTGTGGATTTCCACTTGTGACTAAGTCAATGGGACAAGAAAATACAAACCATTATGATACATTGTGGGAATACAAAGCACTCATCTAGAAGGTTAGAAAAGTTACAATTTCCACCACAATACAATAAAGGAGAAGAGAGAGTCAATATATCACGTTAGGTATAGATGTGAAAGTAAAGGGTAAAGACAAAGAAGTGTATGTGATTACATATCATTAACAAGGTGCCAATACACTCCCTCAAGATGTCATCTCAAGGGTGCCCAAGGCTAAGAAGACCTTGTTGGACGACCCTGTGAGCAGCTCAAAAAGCAACCAACAAAAACTCGTTATAGTTTAAGTTGACAAAGTATTAAGACTCTAGGCGGTTGGATTGGATTAGTGGATCGCTAAACGAGGGATTTATAGCCCACTCATATCATCAACACAAATATTTTGCATAATTAACTTTCGATTTTGTTTTTGTCTTGTACAAAGATCTGTGTTCTTGATGTAACCTACACACAAAATCTCGTTAACAATGGCATAAATATCAAGATTCTAAGTTGGTTTCTTTGTTGTCTATCACTAGGTTGACACACAAAAATTGGTTGTTCTTTATTTCGAAGCTTGCTCCTTATCTTGAGGTATGAGATGATATTTTTATTTACAATGCTTTGTTTCTAGACCTATTACCTAACATACATCATGTATTCTAAAGAGTAACTACAAAAAACCCATTGGAGATCAACTCAACCTAACCTCTTTAGTAATTATAACACCAATATTATAATCAATGAATGAATAGCTAAAACACAAGGCAAGGTCTATGTGCATATATTGGGTCACCCATTATATTACTACAAATGTTGCCTTCAAATATCTCTTGGCCGGAGGACAAGGCAAGGTTCACAATTTAAGCATAGATTATCCTCGCAAAGTTTCATAATTAGAATATTGTAATCTTTAACTATCTTGGTAACTTGCACGTCTCATATTGTTCGAGGATATCGTGCTTGGATATGCTTTGGTGCTTTAACCAATCTATCTTGAATGTAAAAAACTTGACAAACCGAATACTACCTCCAAGCTTCATGTGAGTATCAAATTTTCAATTCAATCTCATTCACTTGTCACCATTTAGTAATGTATATATGAGAAGGCCACTCTTCTTCGGTAATCCATTTATCAACATTTTAATACAATATCCATGTATGTTGATTTTCTTTCAAGCTCTTATAAAACAAATTTCATTTGTAAGAGACATTTACTAAAATGCATTATGATGAGGAGAACATTCTTATAACCATCACACAAATGTCATGCAATTAGCAAGCTACATTGAGAGGAAATTGAGAGCCCAACACAAAAAAAGGAATAATCTAACTAAACAAATTTTGGATTGGGTGCATGAACTGCTACTCAACTCATTCCAAATTGATATGCCATCTTCCAAGATTCTCACACACCTAGTGACTTGAAGTGTATGCATTCAGTGATCAATGGTGCAACCTAGTTGAATACTTTCATGCCTATCTTCAACTCATGCAACCCAAGGAAGAGGATATGACTTAATATCACAAGTATGAGTGGAATTAATAATATATAAGAATGTTTCAAGCCGATCTACAAGAACATATGACCCTCTAGCTCAGGGAAATGGTTGAAGATGGTCTATATATAGCCAATTTCTCCCTTAGACAACGAATTAACATTCCCAATGATAAATTTGCAACTATTTAATTTATCCCAACAACTAAAACATGGGTGCCATTGTTCTTCAATCTCCAAGTAAATTGGACAATAAGTAGTTTAGTAGTTAAGAGTTGCTTGCACTCATAGTTATTAATGAAGTAGTGATTTGTTGTTTATGAGCATGTACAATAATGTAGCAATGGAAATATGAGTTTATAGTTCCAAATAGAACACAGTTGTCTTGTGTTCAAACCAAGAGTGATTTCTCTCCAACCTCTACTTGTTATATGCTTCAATACTGGTTAAGAACATAATGGTTTAAGTGGGTCTAATGGTTAAGAGCATGTGTTTCAGAGTTCAGAAGTTCAAATCCAAATGTGGGTAGACTACCAAAAGAGTCTCATACACTAATTTGGTGTTTAGCTTGGTTATGATCTTAAAATTAGCATATTATTATTATTATTAAACCCCACACAACCACAAATTGAACTCAACAATTTTGAAAAATGTTTTGCTTATTGTTTTAGATATTACAACTAAGTTTGGGGTCTTTGTTAGCTATGACTGAAAATTGAGTGATCATGTATTATTTGCATATCCTAGCAATAAAGCCAACATAACAATGGCATAGGTCATCATTCAAACCCAACAAAATTATAATGATGTAGAATTGAAAACATTACATAGCAATTAAGTCACATCATAAGACAATTTTTACGCTAGAAACCGAAGCTAAAAATAGTGTTCCATGGTTTCTTGGTATTATTATTATGGAAATCTTTTTTATAAAGCAATTCATAGCACTTGTCATTTAACAATTCATACAACTCCTTTGCATTTTTTTAAGTACGAAAAAATCTTGATAGTATTAAAAACCAACAATCATATACATGCATGAGTATATTCTGAAATGAGAGAAATAACCTGGCTGTACAACCAGATTGGGAATAGTGTGAAGCAAAATTGCCTGATAGCCAAAAGTACCTAAGTGTCCTGGAAGAGGAAATATTCATGTACAGTACATCAAAGATAAAAAGCAATGCTTTTACCAGATTGATTGCATGGATAAGAAAAAACCTCAGTAGAGGTCGAATGCTACCAGCGGGGCTAGAGAATGCCTTATGTACAAAAAAGATTGCTTTGAAACATACCTAGGAGATGATATGAAGCAAGAGAATTATGTGCCAGGTAGAGAAAAGTCCTAAATCGAATATGTTTCAGCTTCCATTTTTATGTCCATTTTCCAATTTCCCGATTGAGATAGGAGTCCTCTCTTTGACAATTCATCAGCTTGTGAATTCTGGGATCTGTTGACATGATGAATCGAATAATCCTTCCTCATTTTCCATAGTGTGTCTATTCTGTTCATCCATCCAAAAAGGTGTTGATTTTTTATAATACTCTTTGCTGTGACATGATCAATAATTATTTTAGAGTCTCCATAGATCTTTAAAGATGGAATATTTAGGGATAAATTGAAGTATAGTAACCCTGATAGCACCATAGCCTCAGCCTTGTTGTTAGTTCATTTTCCCCCATTCCAGTGTATAGAAAAATGATGATATTTTTTCATGACTATGAAAACCCCATATGCACATATACCATTTTGGGCCGCCTCATCAAAATAAGCTCTTGGGAGATTCATTTGGCTTGTTGACTGCTCTTTTGATTTTTTTGACTTATGTTGTGAAACCTTGAGAGGGATGGAGTTGTAAAGAGTGATGATGTTTTGGAAAATGGATCCAAAAGATTCCTTTCTGTTTTGGAACAAAGTGTTGTTCCTCCATTTCCAGGTAATCCAAAACACTAGTTGAGGAATAGATCTCCAAATTGCTTTCTGATTGCTCCACCAATACAAAGCTTCTTTTAGGAATGGTGCTGAACAAAATTGAAACCAAAAAAGGAAGCAAGGTTCCTCCAAAGCTATACAGAGTGAAAGCAATGCAAAAACATGTGAAGATTGTTTTCAGCCTCTGCTTTGCAACTTAAACATATTCTAAGGCCTGACCAATTCCTTTTTTGCAAGTTTTCCCATGTTAAATTTTTGTTATGGAACACTAACCAGGAAAATATGATGATTTTATGATGGCTTCCAGTTTTCCATAAAGATAGGGGATAAATGCTAAGTGATTACGAAGAGTGAATACTGATGAGAGTTGAGTAGATATCTTTTACGGTAGCCATGTTCTTTCCACCATTCCCCTTCCAGATAAGAATATCATCGGCTTCAGTTCTACAGATACCTCTGTTCCTTATAATCCACTAGATCTAAGTCCACTGTTGAGCTAGTGAATCTTTTAAGCCCAAAAAGGTCCATTTGAAAGCCAACAAACCTAACCTTTCATTTCCGATTCCTTAGTGTATCTTTCTCTTTCTCCCTTTCTCTCTCTCTAAATTAATTCATGTTTTCTTCTCTTTTGTTTTATTCCACTTCACTTTGCATTGCATGTTACATAATAACTAACCTTCATTAATCCTTGAATTATATATGAAAATGGGGCCAAGGGGGAAATATTAGAGAAAAATAAATTTTCTTTGCCCCCACCCTCATACACCCCTCGTAAGAATTAGGTCTTACAACTATTCACTTGTTCAAATTCATTTTAGATCACTAACAAGCAAGAATGAGTGGAAAACGTACAACTTGTATCATCATGGAAATAGGCACGTGACCCTCAAACATGAGGTTATATATATCACTAATTTTGCACAAGTCACGCCTAAGTTTAGATAGTTTGTGCAGCATTGAAACTTACATGAAGAGCATCCACCACAACTAATCAAGATAGTGATAGAAAGTGGCAAGGAACCCCCAAAGTCTTGGAACAAAAAATGAAATCTACCAAGATTCTCCAAATCAACAGGGCATCTAAAAATGATATACTCCTCATTGCCCACCTCCTTCAAAGGGCACCATTGACATATCTTCTCCCCCCATAGGAGATAATTATTGGACTACAAAACAGATTATAGGATAAGCATGGAATACATTTCAGTAATAAGATACACATAAATACAATGTCCATAACCATTAAGGTTTCTTGGACTCCTAATGAAGGTTCATAATCCTTATCATAACCCTCATCATAACCCTAACAAATTAGGTGTAACATTTCCCCCCTTAATCAAAAGGGGTTCTTTTGAGTCCGACCCAAGAGATTAGGACAACTACCAATCACTAAAATGTGCTCTATGAATCTAGCGTTTTAAAAAATCTCATAAACAAAATGGCTAGCATAAGCCAAAGTCTTTTACTAAATGGTAGTTAAGACTTGACCACCAACTCTAGAACTCGACGCTAAGCTCCATAGTCCTTGAAACATTTCCAAATTTGGTTAGAAGATGACTTCTTCCATTGATTGGAAGTGCTCACAAATGGTGATTCGAAGATGATAGCAAACCAATGTCTAGTAGAAACTGTAAGTATTCCTACATGGTAGTTTCAAAAAAACCACAAATTGAGTCACACTCATGGCTTTGATGCCACTATTAAACACACAAAAATGGAGATTTAGATAAACGTGATGCATTTCATTAAAATGATACATATAAATAGAATGACTTTGACACTTGGATTCATCTTCCAAGAGATCTCTTAGACTCCCCATGATTGTTCACCTTCATCTGTGACTCTTCATATTTTTTCTCAAGAGAATACCATAAACCCTATGAATTAAGTTTCTAACATTGTTCCCTTAATTCAAAAGGGTGTATGTGAGTCCAAAAAGAGAATAAACCATGGACAAAATGTTAACATAGTTCAATACGACAACTAAAACTATTTATTCATTAAGTCAACAATGAAAAACAAAAACAAAATGGTATTCAAAGATATGGCTCCACTCTTAAATAAATACAAGAAGATTGAAGAATAAAATGTGACAGTATCACTATAAGCTATAATATAAAAAGAATTGCCCAACTAAGAGCTTCAAAATTGAAGCTTATTCAACTTATTTTAAACCTGGACCCAATTCTAAAATACTAAATCAATCATACTAATTAATATAGCAGTGCGTGCACTGTAACAAGAATCACCTAACTAAGAACCTCAAACTTGGAGTTTGTTCAATTAAAACTTCAAATTTGATGCCCATTCACAAACATTGAATCACACAAAGTGATCGGCATGGAAATACCAGTTACGACAACAAATTTTATCATGAAGACTAAACCTAGCCATTACTACCCTTTAATTTACTAGTAAATGTGGAAAACAATTAGTATGACAGAAAATATAGATAACATCCAACTACAATAGGTCAAATCTTGCTGAAGTTCAACATGTATATCTTGAAGAACTTCAAAATGTAATACGAATAAAATGCAAGGAGACGATGCAGAGCATCGACCTCGTTTTTAGACGTGCGTGGCAGAGTAAAACGCACATCCCCCGTCAAATGCATCCAAGAGTACATATAGGATCTTCAATCATTATCAACTTCTGCATTGTAAATCCAATATCTTTTCATATTATTGCTTTATTTGTTTCTTACCCATGATACACCGTCACAAGGGAACACCATATTGTAAGGCCACAATCACCTAAACCAATTCATCATATTATTCCAGCATATCATAACTGTGATCACATAGTAGAGACTATCAACCTCAATTTTAGACGCGTGTATGAAAGTTATCACGACCATCGAAAAATGCATCCGCGAGTACATAAAAGTTATCACGACCATCGAAAAATGCATCCGCGAGTACATTTTTATGTACTCTCCTATACATTGTAAATCACAATATCTTTTGATCTTATTGCTTTAGTGTGAGCCTACAATCACCCATAATAGCTCATCATATTATTCCGGCGTATCATAACTATTATCTTCAAATAAAAATAAGGGCCAACTCACAAGAATTGTAACCTAAGTTTAGGGATTAACAGGTAAGGCAACCATGTGAATGATGAAATTCACTTTTTGTACAACAGGGTTACAAGTTCACTATTAATTGTAGTTTAAGGTATAGCAGCAAAGCTACCAACATAAAACATAATTGAAGGGAAGACTTTGTGCATATCACTGAAATTTTTTAAAACGGGTCAATACCATCATTAAGTAAATAAAATGCTCTGGAAATTCCTTGATGTTCCAGAAACATTTTCTGAACCGAACCTTCATCAAAAGAATATCAAATTCATTAGTGTACATTGTTATCAACTGAGCAGAAAACGCCTTTAAAACAAGGAACATGTTAATCAAACTAATTCTAATGTTTTGGTAATATGAAAATGAAAAACTACGGTCACGTATCCAACGTGAAACTATGGATGAAAAATCCAGCCCCTTTAGTATCGTCTCAAAATTGCTCAAAGAGAACAAACCAAACTCAATTCTTGATGAACAAAATGTCTGCTGTTCAAACAAAGGTTAACGGCCAATCCTGTAGCTTCTTCCTCTGAATGCTGTGCCTGCTGTTGGTTCCACTCGTACAGGATTGGTGGCTTGAACTCCTACATTCCAACGTGCAACAATCTTGTGTCTGCATTATTTCTTAAGGTAATTTCAAAAGAGCTATTACATCAAATATCTGCTCGGAAAATATAAGCAAAATAAGTAGTTCCTTGTTATGTGAATACAGGCCTAAATTGCTACCATGGATAAAGTAATGATTTTTCAATGGGGTCAGACATGAACAATCAAGGAGTATCCTATGAAAATTCTGAGGTTGAAGGTGGGAGAGAAGGATTAAATAATCGCAGAGCTTAGGAAAGTAAGCACAGAAGTCCTTGTTAATTTTGAATATTCTCATAATGTAGAGTTGCATAAGTTGAAAAATATAATATTATTCAGTTTTTAAGGATTCAAACTGTCTAACTAGATCGTTGGCATCATCAGATTTCCATGCCTCACCATCATATAAAACTACAGTCCTCTCAAGATTAGGTTTGTAACTGGAACTGGATTGAAGAAAACTAGTGTCATAGAGGTTTTAAGTAATAGTGTATCCCTAATCATTCAATCATTCAATCATCCTTGTAAGGTTCATGATTTGAAATCAGCACTACAAGAACTCATTTTTACTGGATAAGAAGAACATCTCAAGTGGATGATCTTTATGCTAAGACTCGTTATTAGAAATTCCAGATTAATTCAGTTTTCAGTATTTCATCACTCCACAATAAGTGTGGGTTGTGATACATGACCTCAAGAAGGATGGAAAGCTAAGGGGTGGTCAGTGTTGTAGCTTTTTCTATCACCTCTCGCACAAGTGCTTCAGAAGATATAGAAGCCTCCTAGAGACAGCCTCTGGGTTGAAAGAAGACCAGTGCCTAGGGCATCCGAGAGAAGAACTTTTGAAGATTATATGAGGGATTTCCGCTGCACTCCATATGTCACGTGATTGGAAAAGGATAATTCAAGGGGCTTGATTCAATAGTCTTTCATCAAGGTAGACTCAAGCAAATACATAGATCTGAATACACAGGGGGTAAATCTGGCTCATCTCAAAGAGAAATGTCTGGTTCTGGTGGCCGACACACAACAATAGGCAACCTTATATTGGCGTTGTAGTAAAAATGAAGAGGAGGAAAGAAATAAGGGAATTCGATGCAAAAGGCAGGATACAACACAAAATCCTGAACATCAAGCTCCAGCAGAAGTATGAAAGAATGAGGAGGTGAAATGACAGAAATTGTGGAGCGCAAATTAAGGTCTCATACTCTATACCTCATGGACACACTTATCACTAATCAGCATAAGTAAATCTGTGATTATAAAGGTACTGTAAGCTATCAAATAACACATGTAAATCTTCAATTAACACAGGGACTATTACTAAGCAGCATACATATAACCATGAGAGAGTGAAATCAGCAGCTTTGTTACACAACTTCAGAGGAGGAAAAGCATACATGAAATGAGATAAAAAGAGGAAAACATATTGCACATTGCTCAGCTAAGTCACCGGATTCGTCCTAAACCCCCTGCGAATCCCAAATCCGGCGAATCCGACACGATTCGGTCTGGATTCGTGTCCAAATCATAGGACACGTCGTGTCCGAGGGCGTGTCGCGATTTTCAGGGGCGTGTCGCAATTTTAGGACACGTGTCCGGTTTCCAGGACTCGCTAAGCTCAGTGCGGGAAAGAAAAGGGCGTGTTTGCTCATTAAAATTTTCATTTGGCAAGTGATTTGTGCTGTTGCAGCAAGGAGTAGAGCATTTTGGCAGCTTCATGATCAAGTCTAGGCCCTAGTATTGATATGCTATTCATGGTAATGTTAAATTCTTAAAGTAAAAGTGACATTCTCCTTAATCTTCATTTTCATCCTTTTACTTAAATTTTTAACATTACCATAAAATGGCCTCATTGGATTTCATATGGAGAAAGTAGAATTTTAGATTTCATTCAAAATCCAGCAGACTTATCAGTTTTTCAGGATTTTAGGATTGGGGGATTGCAATGTTTCCATTGAATTTTGTCATGTATTAGGGTATGGAACTCGTATTTAATCAAGAGCACCAAACCAAGAGCTTCTGAATATGTCGCTCCCGCTCCCAGGTAACACTGTTCCTAATGATATGGGTCTGGACACCACTGTTGAGTTGGCATTGGCCAACATGGATCTCCTATGAAACCGGATTCGTCCAAACCCCTAGACGAATCCCGAATCGGACGAATCGGACACGATTCTGTCCGGACACGTGTCATATTTCCATGACTCGTCGTGTCATATCGGGAGTCGCCGTGTCATGAGCGAGTCAGAAAAAATGGAAAACGTGTCGCGATTTTGGAGAGGAGTCCTGGTTTCGGATTCGTTTTTCCGCCGGCTGTAGGTTTAAGTTCGCTGTTATAGTTCCCATTTGACCGCATTTGCAACCTTAACATCCATTTGGAGCGATTTGGAGCCGAGTAACAGCGATTTGGAGCGCATTGCAATTTGCAGGTTTAAACTTTAAGGTTAGTTTGCTGAACGATTCACGCCATGGCCAACTAGTTGCAACTTATCAATAGCCAACGATTGATAACGGAATGGCCGCATCTCCAGCCATTATTAAGGATATTTACTCCACAATGTTTATTCTATGATCTTTCTTTGTATGATATATTGACAAGTGAAGGGAAGCTCAAATCATAATGTAGTTGCCTAAAGTCTGTCATACATGAAGGGAAGTTGAGAGATTTTACTTGTTTTATGCTGCCAGGGAGTGGTTACAATATACACTATTTTGTTGGGGTTTGCGTGGTCTCAGAAACCAACAGGTTCAGATAAAAGCATTTTTTGACATCATACTCTCAGTTGTGATTGCATTTTTCATCTAACACTTGCAGTGCCCGCCTGGAGTTCCACGAACTATACCCTCGTACAAGAATATCTGCCTATGACATTACAAACAAACACTTGTGTAAGCTCAAGCGGGCTATTAGCCTTCAGAAATTTAGCTGTAGAGCAGGTTCCTAGCTTTATTACCTTACCTTTTGTGAAGAAATACACCGTGCTCCAAAATATCTGAGGTTTAAATTGCCCCCCACAACTCGGATTTCTGAGGCACATTGAGCATCCTTAGAGCGAATTCTGGGCAAAGTCTTGGCCCTCTTTCCTTAAGTTTTTTCACTCTTTCACAGGGTCACACATCTGAGGTTTTTCTGTGGTTTTTTGGCCACCTCAGAGGCTGATTTTCAGCCCCCTCTGATGGTATATTTCTCTGAATTAGATGTAGGTCCTGAGGCCTAAATTTTGGCCCTAGAACAGAAGCAACACAGTGGCAAGCTGAGGCATCTATATAAGGCAACTTGGCTTGTCTTTCCAAGGCCTAACCCGACCTTATCTGAAGCAAGCTCTGAGATTTCATTGAACTTGATTCTTGTTCATTTCTTTTGTTGTTTGCATTTTAAATTTTTTACAGCAGTTTGACTGTTTGTTCAATTTTTTTACAGGTTGAGGTAACATGGCTCAATCAACGGCAGGGGCAGCAAGGAAGGGCAAGAATGTCATGGGTAGAGATGCTCTTCCTCCCCCAATATCATCAGAGTCTGCTGCAAGTAATCTTGAGGGAAGAGGAGTTAAAGACAATGAAAAATATCCATTGTGGAAATATGTCGCAAGAGAGGATGGGTCAAACAGCAAGGGAAAGGGAGGAGGCAATGTGCAATGGAAATGCAGCTTTTGTAACATTTCTTTCACAAGCACATATCACCGTGTGAAAGCACATTTGTTGGCTATACCTCGTAAGGGGATTGCAGCTTGTGAAGGTATTCCTAAACCAAAGAGAAAAGAATTGGTAAAGGAGGCCAATGTTGGTATGGAACATGTGGCACTGGCTTCAAAATCAAAAGCACCCAAGGGCAAGAATGAAGACCCCCTTCCATTTTTGAGGAAAGCCACCTCCAAATTTCCATTTGAGAGTTCTACTTCTACTGGGGGACAAGCATTAAAAAGAAGATCACTTGGTCCAATGGACAGGATTTTCCAAAAAGAGAGACGGGACGAGCTTGATCTCACCATTGCCTTCTTTTTCTATCAAAACTTCATATCATTTAATGTTGCACGTTCACCTTTATTTGTTGAGATGTGCCGAGCTCTAACTCAAGGGGCTCCAGCAGGGTATGTGCCTCCTGGGTCAGAGAAGCTGAGAACCACATTGTTGACGAAGGCAAAAAACGAGGTGCAAAAAATGCTCGAGCCTATTAAGGCATCATGGCCAACATCTGGGGTTAGCATTGTTTCTGATGGATGGACAGATCCAGCACGACACCCAATCATCAACTTCATGGTGTCTTCCTTGAATGGTCCAGTTTTCCTGAAAGCAGTGGATACACTTGGCGAATACAAGGATGCACAATTTATGGGTGAGTTATTTATTAGAGTTATTGAAGAGGTAGGTGTTGATTCTTGTGTGCAAATCATTACAGATAATGCACCTGTTTGCAAGGCGGCTGGCATGATTGTGGAAGCTAAATATCCACAAGTGTTTTGGACACCTTGCATTGTCCATTCATTGAACTTAGCACTGAAATCCATTGCTTCTGATGTGCTTTGGATTGGAAGCATTATTGAGGATGCAAGACATATCCGTAACTTTGTGCAAAATCATACAAATGCCCTCACTATCTACAAGGAGTACAGCAATCTATCATTGTTGAAGATTGCTGATACACGGTTTGCATCTTCATTCATGATGTTGAAGAGGTTGAGGGAGGTCAAGACTGCTCTTGGATCCATGGTTATTTCTGAGTTTTGGTCTTTTTGGAGAAAGACAGATCAGGCAGCCTCTAAAAGAGTGAAGGACACGGTACTAGATGATGCTTGGTGGGAGAGGGTAGATCTAATTATTCGGATCATGGACCCTATCATCTCTTTGCTTCGAGTTGCAGATACAGACAAACCCATCCTAGGAGAGGTTTATGAGGGATGGGATTCCATGATTGAGTCTGTGAGGAGCATTATTCTACAGAGTGAGTGCCCCCCGTATGAGACATCACCAGAGGCCTTCTGCGATACCATACATGATATTCTTGTCCGCGGATGGAACAAGAATTGTACACCTTTACATTGTTTGGCTCACTCATTGAACCCCAAATACTACAGCCATGAGTGGCTGAATGGTGGACCTTCCCGCAGATTCCCTCCTCACATGGATGGTGAAATCTCACAGGGGAGGAAAGAGGCGCTTCAGCGGATTTTTCAGGATAGTGCATTGCTTGCTGAGGTGGAGGATTCCTTTGCAGAGTTTTCCACTAGCACTAGTGGGTTTGCAGGTTATGATGTGATTAGAGACAGGGGGCTTAAGAAGCCCTACTCTTGGTGGGCATATCATGGGTCAACAAGCCGTCCTCTTCAGCAGTTAGCCATGAGGCTCCTCTCTCAGGTGACTTCATCCTCTTGTTGCGAGAGGAATTGGAGCACATATGGGAATTTGCATACTGTGAAGAAGAACAGGCTTGAGCAGTCCAGGGCAGAGACAATGGTGTATGTGCACACCAACCTTCGTCTTATTTACAGGCAGAGGGAAGAGTGGTTGAGGGGAAAGACAAAGATGTGGGATGTCTTTCCTGAAGATATGGGTCTGGACACCACTGTTGAGTTGGCATTGGCCAACATGGATCTCGGTGATCCAATGCTAGACCCTATTAGTTTTGATGACTCAACCTCCATACCAGCAGATGCAGAGGCGACTATGGATACAGGGGAGGAGGAGGATGCAGAGGAGAGCAGTGGGGACCATGATGATGGGGACAGTGATGCTGATTCTGATGCTGATTGATGGCTTGAGGGCCTGAGGCTTTTATACCTATAGAGTCTAGACTTATAGTTGTTTTATATTTTCTATTTCTATTTGCCATTGGCATTGCACCAACACTACCTATGTAACAGATTTTGATTTGATGACTTAATGAGAAAACTACAGTTGTCAGTGTGTTTATCTTACTATCTTAGTATCTTGTAGTTGTAAGTTGTCTTTCAGTTATACTTATGAATTATAATTTATGAATCATGATTTAAATTTTTAATAGATTTATCATTTATCAATTATCATTTATGTGACCAGTACCACTGACATTTATTTGAATTTTGTATGTACTATGCATGCTAATAGCTATAGATGAGGATCTATGTTTGAAATCAATAAATTTGTATCATTAATTAAAATTTGTGTAAGAAATATGCTAATAACTAATTTTTAAGATATATATATATATATATATATATATTTTAAATATATATATATATATATATATATATATTTTTAATAAAATAATATATAACGTGTCCTAACCGTGTCTTGTTCCGGGGTCAACTTTTCCCGAATCCGACACCACGAATCCCGAATCCTACGTGTCCCGAATCCTCGTGTCAGGTGACTTAGGATCTCAATGATCCAATGCTAGAGCCTGTTAGATTTGATGACTTAGAGGGGCCAACCTCCATACCAACAGATGTAGAGGCGACTATGGATACAAGGGAGGAGGAGGATGCAGAGGAGAGCAGTGGGGACCATGATGATGGGGACAGTGATGCTGATTCTGATGCTGATTGATGCCTTGAGGCTTGTATACCTGTAGTTGTTTTATATTTTCTATTTCTATTTGCCATTGGCATTGCACCAACACTACCTATGTAACACATTTTGATTTGATGACTTAATGAGAAAACTACAATTGTCAGTGTGTTTATCTTACTATCTTGTAGTTGTAAGTTGTCTTTCAGTTATGAATTATGAATCAGGATTTAAATTTTTAATAGATTTATCATTTATGTGACCAATACCACTGACATTTATTTGAATTTTGTATGTACTCTGCATGCTAATAGCTATAGATGAAGATCAATGTTTGAAATCAATAAATTTGTATCATTAATTAAAATTTGTGTAAGAAATATGATAATATCTAATTTTAATATATATATATATATATATATATATATTTTTTAATAAAATAATATATAATGTGTCCTAATGTGTCCTGTTCTGGGGGGTCAGCGTGTCCGAATCCGACACCACGAATCTTGAATCCTATGTGTCCCGAATCCCCGTGTCAGGTGACTTAGTTGCTCAGGAATCAACAGAATAGGTTCATTAATCCTCAAAGATTGAGTCCAAATCACCAGTCCATTTACATTCAGCACTTATATCGCTCAAGTCCCTCATGAACAGTGAAATAGAACCAATGTGGAGCCACAAAATTCGAGCCTCTTGGATGCAGAATTCGAGAACCTATGTTAATTGTTTCTTCCCCCATTTTATAAAGAGAAGGGGAGCTTTGAAAGCAATTACAAAAATATCTTAGCATGAGCTCCAACTGTCTGATCGACTCGTTGTCTCGGTGTGCAAAGGCTCTTTCACCCAAATCATTGCAACAGAATGATTCCTTTCTTTAAAATACAACCATAACAGAATAACAAATCATGGGAAAACTGAATGATGATTCTAGCTAAATATCTCCATGCCACTTCCTGTGATGGCCTTTGATCAAGTCACATCTCTGCCACAAAGTGCCTCTTTCATTACTCGGTCGGTTCGCCTGTCGTTTACCACCTTAACTGATCTAACTCCCCATTTTCTGAAGCTAGGAGCAATCAATTATGATGGCCTTTGTGTTGCTCAGGAATCATAGCTATCGACTCATCCATCTTTGTATAACAGTATCAGAGCCCATCATGTCCCATAACATTGTCATAATGCTATACCGGAGCATTGCCTCATCAGGACTTTTACTCTTAAATAATCATGTGAAAACAATGAGTTCCGATATCCTTTGGCCTTCTTTGTTTTAGCCCCTTTTTGCATTTCTCATCATATGACCGGGGGTTGTGACCTAGTGCTTAGCCTTAAGGCGCTAGGGCCTTATGTTCCTATCTAGGGGCTATCCTTCCATTGTAAAATGATTTGTGCCCTTGGTTCTATAAATTCCTCTTGACCATGCGCCAACCCGATATCAAAGCCCCTTCCATTGGTAGTTTCCAATCAGGGACATAATAGGGGAGTTGCGACATGCTCATTCTTTGATCGTCGATCTCCGATTATGATGTCATCATCTCCACATGGCACTTCCTAAGTTCACCCCCTTAGGCCCCTCAAAATGCCAAAACAGTCTACCACGTGTCCTTCTATACTGCCACGTCATGCTGACGTCAGCTACCATGTGTTCTTATCGAAGCCAATCTTGTGTCGCCACGTGTCCTTATCGAAGCCAACTAGGTGTCGCCACTTCTGCTTATCGAAGCCAATCTTGTGCCGCCACGCATCCTCCTAGAGGAGAGAAAAAAGGGCATGTCCATCTTTGGTTTTGCGATGAAATCCTTTGTAAACTTATATTTCAGTACCCCGGCTATTTTACACTATATCGAAACTTTATGTGTATCGCAACCTTTTAAACACTGTCACGTTCGAAAGTTCTGATTGCCGACCGTCGATGTTGTGATATTGCTTAATGCTCTGATCTGCCTGCTCCAATGCATTGGATCCCCTATGTGTGATCGTCGATCCGCTTGGTGTCGCTAATGTGTGATCGCCGATATGCAATCAATGATGTGCCCTAACCTCCGATATATCAGACCTCTAATACGCGATGCGCCAATAAGTCATGCTGCTCGACCTTCAATATGCGATCTCCGATATCAGACCTCCAATATTCCTTCTTTCTTAAGGCTTAAATCCTTGAAACTTCAGAAGACCATATCTTTTGATCCAAGAGTCCATTTTTGGACTTCCACATATCGTTGGAAAGCTTGTTCAAAGCACTTTCCAATGGAGAGGGTCTGATGTGGGCTTTGAGTCCTTTTGTGGCTTGGAAGATGACTGCAAACTTCTCTGCTCTTTTGCATTCTTTTGACATCATTTGGCACCATTTGAACAATTTTGCAGTAGGTGATAACATTGGCTCCAATTGGGGACAGTGTCTTGCTAGCAAGGTGTTGAGAACCTGCAGACTAGTAGCCTTCTATCCATTGGGCATGGAATCATTTTATTCAAGTATATAAAAACAAAAACATAAAGAACTGAAAGTAATACTGATATTTTACAATGGCTAACTAGTATGTACAATGGATGAGAAATGGACCTCATAGTGCTGGAAGTAAAGCTTAAGGAATTGCCCATTTACAGGAAGCTCAAGCATTTCACCCTCCAAGTTTTCCAGCAAGAAAGTATTGTTTCCCTTTGTCTTAGCAACCTTGAAGGGTCCAAACCATAAGGGATCAAATTTGCCATGTTTCCCTTTGTCTTCTCTTCTCACATCTCACCTCAAAACTAAATCTCCTAGCTGGAGAGGTCTCTCTTTAGCCTTCTTATCAAACAAAGATTTCATTTTCTGTCGATAGTTGATTAACCTGTGATTTACCTGTTCTCTGTTCTCCTGGTGCTCCACTAGTTGATTTATCCTTCGAGTCGGGGAGTTTGGTTCTTCTTCCACATCTTGTAATATCTTGGCAACCAGCATAGTAAGTTGTATAAGGAATATCGCTGCTTTCCCATAGACCAATTCGAAAGGAGATTTCCCCGTGGATCTTTTAGGAGTGACCCTATTAGCCCATAGGGCAAATTTTAATTGGGAGTCCCAATTTCTTTGACTTTCTACAATTGTTTTCTTCAAGATCCTCACTATCGTTTTGTTGGAAGACTCTGCCAGTCTATTTCCCTAAGGATAGTAGGTAGTAGAGTGGCCAACTGTAATGTTGAATTTCTGACAAAAGTTGATAAATTTTGCAAACTTGAAAGCTTGAGCATTATCAATCACAATTTTCACAGGACACCCAAACCTGACTAGGACATTTTACTCCAGAAATTTTATAACCACAGTGTCAGTTGCATTTCAGGTTGGGATTGCTTCCACCCATTTTGTGAAATAGTTTGTGGTTGTGAGTATCCACTTGTGTTGGCTGCTAGAAGGGGGGTGTATCTCTCCGATAAATTCCAATCCCCATTGCCTGAAAGGCTCTTCTATACAAACAGGGATTAATGGGAGTGGGGCTAATTTCTGCTTCTCGGCGAACATTTGACACTGTTGGCAGGCCGAACATAAGAGTGAACTTCTCTGAATAGTTTAGGCCAATAGAATCCTGCTTTCAATATCTTATGCGCAGTGGTCTTCCAGTTATAGTGCCCCCACAAACGCCACTATGGAAATCATCAATCACCCTTTGAGTTTTTGTTTCTACCAAACACAGAAGTAGAATTCCAACCAGGTCTTTCCAGTATAGTTGCCCATTGGATATAATAAACTTATGGGCTTGTAATATTAATGCTCTATACTTGGTTTTATCCATGTTCACTGGCCACCTCAAGGATAACAAATAGTGGATGACATCCTTATACCAGGCAGATGTTTCATATTTGATATGAATTTTTTGGACTGATGTCTTGATCATCGATTGTTGTGTCCCCTCTTCGTCTTCTTCAGTTAATAGGGTAATCCCCAAGGCCTGGTAATTAGAATCTGATAAGATTTTGGCCAATCCTAGTCCTTTGATGAGTTTAGTGGGCTTGATATGTCATACTCTTGGATTTTGGCAATCCACTTATCTCTTTTTCCATCACTATTCCCTTGCACCAGGGTGTCTTTGACAGCCTTTGTTGGAACTTGGAACATAAGGCTACAATGTTAGTGTAAAACATGCACTCTTAAGGCCTTCAAAGCTTTGACCAGGGCATAAGCTTGTTTTTCCAAGATATTATATTTCAGTTCAACCTCCCGCAGCACCTGGTTGAAGAAGGCTATAGGTTGCTCATGACCTTCATTATTTTTCTGTAATAACACAGCGGCTATAGTATGAGGGGAGGCAAAAGAAAAGATGTAAGATGGTATTGAATAATCTGGGCTGACTAGCACAGGAACCTCTGTAAAAGCTATATTGATTCTAGAGAAGGATTCCTGGAAATTTGGGCTCCACTTTACTTCGTTCTCCTTCTTCAACATTTCCGTGATACCTTTCACTATCTTTGCATAATTAGGTATAAATCTCCTCAAGAAGTTAATCCTTCCCAAGAACACTTGAACCTCTTTTTTATTTCTAGGTAGGGAAATGTGGCTAATGGCTTTCACATGCTTAGGATCGATCTTCACCCCCTCTGGTGCTTCTATATGCCCCAACAGCTTCCTTTCGCTCAGAGCGAACTGAGATTTCTTTGGATTTAGAGACAGCCCATACTTCCTGCATTTCTCAAAAGTGAGTTTCAAATGTTCAATATGCTCCTCATCTATTTTAGAGAAAACTGTGATATCATCCAGGTAGACCACTACGAATTTGTCCTGTTCTCCCATGAAAGCTATATCCATTGCCCTTTGGAAGGTTGCTCCTACATTTATAAGGTCGAATGGCATTCTTGCATACATGAAGGTCCCCCAAGGTGTAGTGAATGTAGTTTTCTTCTGATCATCGGGATGCACTGCTACCTGATTATACCCTAAAAAGCCATCCATCATGGACATCTGAGCTGAGCCAACTACCTTCTGTAATATATAATCCATTTTCGGCAATGGGTAATTGTCTTTCAATGAAGCTCTGTTGAGGTTTCTGAAATCCACACACAGTCTTATCTCTCCATTCTTTTTCCTGACAGGAACCAGGTTTGCCACCCACTCTGAGTACCTCAATGGTACAATGATCTTGGCTTGAAGCAACTTCCTCACTTCCTTCTCGATGGATGAGAGTAAAAGGGGATTGATCTATTTAAGTTTCTGCTTACAAGGCTTCATTCCATTCTTTAAGGGAATCTTATGTTGAATAACATTTGTATCAAAAGTTTTTAGATCTTCATATGACCAAGTAAAAGCATCTTTATAGGTTTTTAAGAGATTTAAGTACCTTTGTTTATATTGATGGGGGATACCTTTTGACAACTTGATCATCTGGGGTTCGTTCTTCAAGCTGATGTTGCAATCTTCCACCTGTTCATCAACTCCCTATTCAACGGGTAGATTATTGTACAATTTATTAAACCTTTTTATAAAATCTGAGATATCCTCATCAGGTTTCTTCTTCATAGCATTGAACTCAGTAAGAATGTATCCATGATCTCTCTTCTCTCCCCATTTCTACATAAAATAATTCTCCATTTCTTCCCAAGTGGTAATGGAAGCATTCGACAAGGATTTGAACCATTCCTGGCTTCCCCATCCAAAGATTGGACGAAAATCCTTAGCACTACGTCCTAGTGCTCAACATTCAAATTTTTTGCAAAGGCACAGAAAATTTCTATGTCTCTGCGTTGATATGTCAGCTTCTTCATTAAACCTGGGCAAGAGCTTGAGATAGTCCTATGGCATAACATTTAAAGGTTGAGGTAGGTCTAAGGGAGCATATTTGTTTAACAAGAAACCTGGGACAGCCATCTGGATCAGAGGTGGTGGTGCTTGATTTATTAGGGGTCTCTAAGGTATGACCAATTGTGAGACAACTAACTGACCGTGGAATGAGAAACTGTTCACAATGTGGGTAGGGTTGCTTTGGAGTATATCTTTTACCTCCTCAACTTCAAGGAGGAGAGGAAATGAGAGAGAAGGGGTGTGGTCTGAAACTTCCTCTTCCTTGACTTCTAGGGAGGCGATATTGAGTAGCTGACCACTTTTTGAAGGATATACCAAAACTCTAAGAGGAAAAGCAGAGCAATTAATTATGGCTCTCTGTGAGCTAGATGAAGATGTTTCAAGAAACAAAGAGACAGTAGCACCAGTGTTTGGGGTTTTTTCCTTCCAAATCCTTCTGAATATTATTCTTTCTGGGTCAGAGACAGATGGCATTCTTCGCTGAGATGTATCTAAGTGGGTATCAGGCCTCTTATAACCCTGGATGATCAGATAAAAATAAGGACAGTGGAGGCGCGAAGGTGTTTATAAAGAAATTCAGACAATGGAGTCGCCAAGGTGAGAGAACTTCAACCCACACTTCCCTTACTCACCTGACAGAGGAAATGTAAAGATTTGTCGTACCCAAGGGAAAAATTCTTTAATCCATTCCCTGGAAAAGACGCCAAAAAGATTTCATACCTATTTCTATCACCTGTCGCACAAGTGCTTTAGAAGATATAGACGCCTCCTAGAGGCAGCCTCCGAGCTGAAAGAAGACCAGTGCCTAGGGCATCCGAGAGGAGTGCTTTTGAAGATTATACGAGGGATTTCTATTGCACTCCATATGTCACATAATTGGAAAAAGATAAATCAAAGGGCTCGATTCAATAGTCCTTCATCAAGGTAGACTCAAGCAAATACATAGATCTGAATACACAAGGGGTAAATCTAGCTCACCTCAAAGAGAAATGTCTAGTTCTGGTGGTTGACACACAACAATAGGCAACCTTATATTGGCGTTGTAGTAAAAATGAAGAGGAAAGAAAGAAGGGAATTCGATGCAAAGGGTTGGATACAATGCAGAATCCTGAGCATCAAGCTCCAGCAGAAGTATGAAAGAATGAGGAGGTGAAATGACAGAAATTGTGGAGCGCAAATTAAGGTCTCATACTCTATACCTCATGGACACACTTGTCACTAATCAGCATAAGTAAATCTGTGCTCATAAAGGTACTGTAAGCTATCAAATAACACATGTAAATCTTCAATTAACACAGGGACTATTACTACTCAGCAACATACATATAACCATGAGAGAGTGAAACCAACAACTTCATTACACAATTTCAAAAGAGGAAAAACATACATGAAGTGAGATACAAAGAGGAAAACATATTGTGCATTTCTCTGATAGGAATCAACATAATAGTTTCATTAATCCTCGAAGATCGAGTCCAAATCACCAATCCATTTACATTCAGCACTTATATCGCTCAAGTCCCTCATGAACAAGCAAATAGAACCAATGTGGAACCACAAAATTCGAGCCTCTTGGATGCATAATTCGGGAACCTTTGTTAATTGTTTCTTCCCCCTTTTTATAAGGAGAGGGGAAGCTTTGAAAACAATTACAAAAATATCTTAGCCTGAGCTCCAGTTGTCTGATCGACTAGCTGTCTCGGCGTGCAAAGGCTCTATTGCCCAAATCATTGCAACAGAATGATTTCTTTATTTAAAATACAACCATAAAAGAATAACAAATCATGGGAAAAACTGAATGATGATTCTAGCTAAATATCTCCATGCCACTTCTTGTGATGGCCTCTAATCAAGCCATGTCTCTGCCACAATGTGCCTCTTTCATTACTTGGTCGGTTCCCCTGTCGTTTTCCACCTCAACTGATCTCACTCCCCATTTTTTGAACTTGGGAGCAATCAATTATGATGGCCTCTGTTTTGCTTGGGAATCATAATTGTCGACTCATCCATCTCTGTATTACACTATCAGAGCCCATCATGTCCCGTAACATTGTCGTAATGCTATACCAGAGCATTGCCTCATCGAGACTTTTACTCTCAAAGAATCATGCGAAAACAGCGAGTTCTGATATCCTTTGGCCCTCTTTGTTTTAGCCCCTTTCTGCATTTCTCATCATATGACCGAGGGTTGTGACCTGGTGCTTAGCCTTAAGGCATTAGGGCCTTTGTAAAATGCTTTGCACCCTTGGTTCTATAACTTCCTCTTGACCATGCGCCAACACGATATCAGAGCCCCTCTCATCAGATGTTTCCAATCGGGGACATAACAGGGGAGTTGCGACATGCTCATTCTCCAATCACCGATCTCCGATTATGATGTCATCATCTCCACATGGCACTTCCTGACTGGTGACACGCCAAATTCGTCCCCCCCTTAAGCCCCTCAAAACGTCAAAACAGTCTGCCATGTGTCCTTTCGTACCGCCACGTCATGCTAACATCAACTACCACGTGTCCTTATCGTAGCCAATCCTGTGTCGCCACAAGTCTTTATTGTAGCCAATCCTGTGTCGCCACGCGTCCTTATCAGAGCCAATCCTGTGTCGCCACGTGTTCCTCCTAGAGAAGAGAGAAAAGGGCCTATCCGCCCTTGGTTTTGCGATGAAACCATTTGTAAACTTATATTTGAGTCCCCCGACTATTTTACACTATATCGGATCTTTATGCATATCGCAACCTTTTAAAGATTGTCACGCTTAGAAGTTCCAATTGTCGACCGTCGATGTTGCAATATTGATTGATGCTCTGATTGGCCTACTTCGATGCATTGGATCCCCGATGTGCAATCGCCAATGTGCCCTGACCTCCGATATATCTAACCTCTGATACACGATGCGCCGATAAGCCATGTTGTTGGACCTCCGATATGCAATCTCCGATATTAGACCTCCGATATTCCTTCTTAAGGCTTGAATCCTCGAAACTTCAAAAGACCATATATTTTAATCCAGGAGTCCATTTTTGGACTTCCACATATCGTTGGAAAGCTTGTTCAAAGCATTTTCCAATGGAGAGGGTCCGATGTGGGCTTTGAGTCCTTTTGTGGCTTGGAAGATGACTGCCAGCTTCTCTGCTCTTTTGCATTCTTTTGACATCATTTGGCACCATTTGAACAATTTTGCAGTAGGTGATAATGGTAGGGAAAGTATTTCATGTGAATTCCATTTCTTGTCAACCCCAACACTATGAACAGACTTATAGGGACAAGTAACTAGAATTTATACAACCTTGGGCGTTTGAAAATACAACTGTTTTTCCAAGGCAAAAATAGATGATTAACAAGAACAAGTAGGAGGTATAACTGTTGAGAATGGTGTAATTTTCACATGTGGTCACAGTCATTTCATACTGTGTCATTGATGCATTTTGTTAGGCATTAATCATGGCTCAAACCATCATTTATTGTAATAATAAGTTATGGTTAGGAACAATCTAGTTAACTTTGATGGTAGGCTCAATAAACCTCTTGGTGATTACATCCTCCTTATGTAGGCCCATAACACTCTTGGAAGTACACCCAACTGGAATTGTGTATAAATACAAAACTAAAACCTCATTTATAATATCATCTTGTGTGATCATGTAATCTTATGATCGTACTTTAACCTACAGACATCATTCTTTTATACAAGTGATTAATCATGTGGATGTCATATCTTTTCCATTCTCTTGTTCTATGGCCATGTATTTCTCTCTCCAACACATCTTTTGGACAGCTCTAGAGCACTTCTTAGTGTTGTTTTCTCTTTTACTTTGCAGATTTTTCAATTAACTGTTTTATTCCATTCGATCTTCTCAATCAATCTATTTTGATCTCAACATGGTATCAAAGTTGTTAGTTTTCTAATACCCAGCAGCTACTTTGAACAGTATTCTGAACTGTGAAATTCACTGATCAAATATACTGAGTATTCTAACGAATTTGCAGCGGAAAATAAATTCATAAGGACACAAGCATACAATTAACAAAACACCAGAAATACCCAAGAAACCCCAACTGGGGAAAACCTGCTAGTTTGTGTTTTTATTGATCTGCTTAGAAAAATCTCAGTGATTAATTAAAAATCACTTAGGAAAAAATTCTCCTTACTCTTTGTTCCTCAACACAATATCCCGCACACACTAGACCAATTTGGCCTCTCTATTGCGCAATTGTACCAATTGTACAGGCTGAACTGCCTCCTTGCACAAGCTATCTCGGCCTAAGTGATGTGCTCTCCCTGACCTCACACGCTGATCTGGAACTATTTTCCTAAGCTCAAAACGCAAATTCTCACTAGTGCATAATCATACAATTCACCAAGTTTGTGCTCTTCTCTTTATAGGATCGAACTACTCTTCAAGATATTTGTTGTCTACTCCTCTGTAGGTATGTACTAAATTTTGACTTTATCCCTCTCAACACAATCTTTGTTATGGTAGTACTTGATCTCGATGTGTTTGGAGCAGTCATGAAACATTGGATTTGCACAGTTTATGAACGTGCGCTCCAACCGTCAACTAAACAACCGACAACTAGCTTCCTCAACCAAATAGCCTCGCAAGTTGTTGACTGCTCCAAAAAATATCAAATCATCAACGTACAACACAAGACTGAGAGGTTGGCACTCAACCACAATATAGTATAGGTTAAGGTTAGCTTCACTCTTGGTGAAGCCCAATCCGAGAAGGTAGTTGTCTATCTAGGAATACCATGCCCTCAGTGCCTGCTTAAGCCTATAAAGAGCTCTCCTCAGCCTACAAACATGCATGCCTCTGCTGAAAGTCTCAAATCCCTTAGGCTACTCAACATATACCTCTTCCTCAACAACTTTGTTAAGGAAGGCGGACTTCACATCCATCTGGTGGATCCTCCACCCCATCTATGCTGCAATTGCCAGAATAACCCTAATGGACGTATACGGTATATCAAGCCACTAATGCGAACGTCTCATCATAGTCAATTCCTTCAACTTGAGAGAACCCTTTGGCCACTAATATATCCTTACACTTCTCCACACTTCCTTCAACTGCATGCTTGATCTTGTACACCCAATGTGATCCAATAATTGATTTTCCATTCGGTCTTGGCACTATCTCCCAGACATCGTTCTACATGATGAAAGAGTACTCTTCCACCATAGCACCACGCCAAACATGTTGAGAAGATGCCTCCTTGTAACAAGAAGGCTCTGAGTCTATCACCCTAACCATAAGTGTTATGTACCCTGTATATCTCTATGGTTGTTTACTCTGTCTGAATGTGGTACTGGGAGGTCCAACTCTCTCCTAAGCCTCCCTAATCAACTCATCTAGCCCCCTGGCTCGAACTCTCCTTGTACTGGAAGTCACTAGCTGAGTGGGTTCCACTCGCTCTAACCTCTCCTCCAATACTTGTGCTTTCTTTTCATCTATATGTTAATTGGCATGTCTAACAACTAGTTGTGGTGAAGTTTGAGGAGCTGACCGGGCCTCTTGCTCAGGAACCTGCTGCTCCTCCTCCTATGTTGTACCTTGCTCACGCTCCAAGGACTTCCTGAGAGCCCCTCCTTCCTCGAACTTCACATCACGTCTGATCATTGTCTTCCTAAGTGTTGGAATATACACCCTATACGCCTTAGATGTCTCGTTGTAGCTCACAAAAATGCCCTTCTCTACTGTGGGCTCAAGATTCTTCCAGCTATCTGAAGAAACATGTCAGTAAATAACAATGCCAAAGTCCAGAAGTGAGACATGTCAGGTTTCCTGCATATGAAAGCCTCCTCTCATTTGACTCTACCTACCACCCTGTGTGGGCTCATGTTCTGCAAAAAGACTGCAATGTTGCATGCTTATGCCCAAATAAACATGGTTTGCCCCTGATCATGCAACATATCCTTGGATGCTCCAATAATGCTCTGGTTCTTGCACTCAGCCACCCCATTCTGCTGAGGATTATGAGGCGCGATGAGCTCTCTCCGGATGCCATCCTTCGCACACAAGTCACTGAAAGCATTAGAGATCCCCACCATCGTCTGACCTCAGTGCCTTGATCCTCCAACCAAGTTGGTTCTTGACCAAGGCTTTGAACTTCACGAACTTCGAGAAGACTTGATCTTTCTTCTTCATGAAGAAGATCCATGTCTTTCTCGAGTGGTCATCAATAAAGGTGACATAATATATGTATCTCATCACCATCAAGGATGGAGAGGAGAATGGTCAACATACATCTGAATGTACCAGCTCCAAGATACCCTTGGCCCTGTTGTCTCTGTTGGAAAAGGATGTCTTGGCATACTTACCAAGTGTGCAACCCGTTGCACACATCATGATGATATACATTGTACTACAGTAACCCAGTGGTAATCTGCCTCAAAATATTCAGCACGCAATGGTGTAAGTGACCCATACACATATGCTAAAGCTCCCCAAGGTTGCATCTATGCGCTCTGATATCTCTACTACTCAAGGTCGCTTTTGTCTCAAACTATAGCCTATAGAGGTTCTTCACCCTAACTCCAATCTGCTTAACTGCTCCGGAGTTAAGATGCTTGATGAAGGCCTTCCCTCTACTGAAGATAATCTTAAACCCTTTGCTCTCCAAGGTTGAGACTGAAACCAGCTTTTTCTTCAACCCTGGGACAAATGACATCTCTAAGGTAGAGAGGTTTTCTGGACTACCTCTCAAACATGATTGTACCCATGCCCTGCGCTAGTTACTTGCCATCATCACCCATCTCTATATGAAACTACATATCCTTCTTTGTTAATTGGTTGAAGTAGCCCTTGTTCTCGGACATATACCATACACGCTTGGCCATTGAGCTTGACATGCAAGCTATGAGCAAAAACTTCTTCTCAAATTGAGAATTAAACTCTTCCACCTTTGTCGATGTTGCCACGTGATCCTTCTTGTGGTGGAATAATGCCCAAACTAATGACAAGAGAAGCACTTCACTTTCCTGAGATTCTTCTTCTTCTTTCCTCCTGAATTGGACTCAGCCCCGCCTGGCTTTTTCTTGCCCTTGGCCTTGCCCCCTTTGCCAACTAGGGCAAAGTTTTATTCTTCCTCAATCTTCATATGAGACCCAGATTTTGCTTGCTTCTGGATCTCCTCTTGCACGCAATCACTCCATAGTTGCTCCCAATCTAGAAGCTTTTCTCTACCACTCACTGCATCAATGAAGTTTTCACATGACTTGGGAAAGCCCAATAATGCAAAATTGACAAGGTCTCTGTCCGACACTGTCTCCCCAACCCTAGCTAACTCGTCCTTCACTTGGGTGAATCTAGTCACGTAAGAAATCACAAACTTTGACTTAGTCATCTTGATATCTCTGAACTTGTCTTGGAGTACCATCTTCCTGTCCTCACTCGCACCGCAGTACAACCCTAAGATAGTTGTCCACATGGCTTGAGTTGACTTCTTACCGAAAAGGTGAGGTATGATTGATCTGATAATCACCCTATGAGTGACCTCAGTTAAAGATTTATTAAACAAAAGGTATTACAGACTTATGTGATGGTGTGTGTTCTGCGTTATTTAAGCAACGGATCGATCAGATTGCCAATACACAGAAAATAAGTGGAAAGACAACAGAGAAATACAGTAAGCAACACAAAGACACAAACAGTTTTTAATAAGGAGTTCACCCTATTCTCCAGGGCTACATCTCCGGTCCAACTTCAGTGGTGGCCTTGTTTTATTGTGTCTTACAGCAGAGAAATTACAATACAGGGACTCAATGTGAGTTCTCCTGAAGCAGATTTTGCTTGGTAGGGTGGTTCTTGGATTCCCCAAGCCACTCGGAGTTCACAGACTCTTTTTCTTCCTACCAGCTCTGTGACCCTTGGTCTACAATGGAAAGAGCCAAATGTGATGCTCAGTCCGGACAGATTCCTCTAGGGAAAGGCTTGAATCTTCAAGCTCTCTGGTGCTCGACGCTGCCTGTGGTCAGCTCGGCCCTCTGTCTCCTCTGCTTGGCTTTACTGTTCTCTGTGTTCAGTCCTCCTCTCAGGGTTCACTGTTCACTGTCTCTCTTGTCGCTTGGACTCCTCTCTATTCCTCCTTTTCTTCTTCTTCTTCTTCTTAATTCGACTGTCTTTGTTCATGGCTTTAGCCATTCGATCTCTATGCCTGTTCGGTTCCTCTCCCGCCTGCGGCGATTCGCCTTCTGCAGCTGCGCTTGGAATTCCTTGTTCAGCGTCAGCACGAACGCTCAAGCAGTGGCCACGTGTCCCCATCAGAACAGCGCCAACCTGCTCGTCGATTCGTTTCTTCGGTTATGTCGTGGATACGTTCTTTCTCCACCGTGGCAGTCAAACGGACTCCAAATCTCTTTAGAACTCGGCTTAATCCCCTATCGATTCTGCTTCCTCCATCGGGCGCAATCTCAGCCATCCGATCTGGGCTCCTCAAGATCCGACGTCATACGCACGTCGAGCGCGATTGACTTGCTCGACCGATAACGCGCGATCAACGGCAGTTTTTCTCTCTCCTCCGCTGCCACGCGTCAATCACTGAGTGGGATCGCTCCGCTTTCCTCCAAAACCGCTTACCGTTCAAGGGTGCCCCGATCAATATCGCCGGTTTTCCAGAGCACGAGTCCCGCCTTTGTCCTTTAGCGCTTTTTGTTTCACCGCCCGCGGTTCTCCGGCTCCCAACACGACTGAGTGCTTAAGGCTCTTCCACTTTGGCCCTGTTTGCCCGGCGATGCACGATTAGCAAAATTGCCTCCTTTTCCCGATTCGGGGCTCCCAGGCGCTGCTTTGACCTCCTGTGCAGTCTCCATGGGCCTTGGTCAGCGCGCTTTGACCAAGGTCCTCGTCATTCTACATGGGCGGCCATTGCCACTGGTTCAAGGCGTTTTTGATCGCTGTTTTGGAATTTTGAAGGATTTGTTCAACTCGATACAGTCAAGGTTCTCGACAGTCTTTTGTGGATCCAATTCGGATCAATGATATGACCCTTGACTCCTTCAACGATTATTCTTCTGGTCTTTGCATCCTTTTTATTATGTTGCACCAGTTGTTGAGGCTCTGTTGGTGCAGTAGGTGGACTCTCCACAAATTCCCAACCTCCCTGCTCCTCCAATACTATATCAATCATCTTCCTCCAAGAGCAAAAATTCGAGGCCCCATCAAGGTGATCCTCAAATCTCAAACCCAAGTATGCCATGCTCTAACTCAAACTGCTCAGAAACACCCTTACGCAAGCCTACTAGAGAAAACACATGTGCACTTATTTTCACAGAAAAAGACTATGCTTTTGTGGAAACTGCACACCGTGCACTGTAATTGTCACTCGCTTCTAAGGAAAATATACTACTTTATGGTCTTTAATCAATCTGTAGCTTTGATACCATGTTAGTTTTCTAATACCCAACAGCTAATTTGAACAACATTCTAAACTGTGAAATTCATTGATCAAATATCCCGAGTATTCTAATGAATTTGTAGCGGAAAATAAATTCATAAAGACACAAGCATACAATTAATAGAAAACCAGAAATACCCAAGAAACCCCAACTAGGGAAAACCTACTAATTTGTGTTTTTATTGATTTGCTCAAAAAAATCTCAGTGATTAATTAGAAATCACTTGAGAAAAAAATCCCTTCTTACTCTCTATTCCTCAACTGCCTCCTTGCGCAAGCTATCTCAGCCTCCTTAAGTGATGTTCTCTCCCTGACCTCACGCACTGATCTGGAACTATTTTCTTGAGCTCAAAACACAAATTCTTGCTAGTGCATAATCATATGATTCACCAAGTCTGCACTCCTCTCTTTATAGGATCGAACTGCTCTTCAACTCAAGTGAAATGGCTCCTTGAACCCAACTCAAACTGCCTCACTAAACTCAAGTCTAACTAACATCTATAACTCAAGCGAGCTGGCCTTTTGAACTCAAGTCAAATTGCCTCACTGAACTGAAGTTGGACTAAGATAAAATCTCCATGCATGCTCAGTTCGATTTACTATTTTTGACTATAGAAAAATTAGAGAATTTTCCTCAATCAACACTAAGAGAAAGTAAGGCTGCACCATAACTTCGCATGCGGGTTCTTCTGCGAAATATAATGCACTGTTAAATTTAGCAGAACCCTTCCATCTCTAACTTCAATTAACAAAAGCAAGTGTGAACATGTAACAAATAAAGTTCATATTTAGAGGAATATTCAAAATATTTGGAATATGGAAATATCCATAATAGGAGAATATTAATATATATAAATGTTGATGTATAAGAGATATCTTTTACGTCTTTTGGTGTTACTGCATTTGGCTTCAACGTAACATCTTCTAGTGTTATTATTTTCTTCTTCTAGGACAATGTCAAAAACTTTTTTTTTGTATTTAAGATGGACCCTAGTGTTTCCATCTAAGGTGAACCCAAAATAATGTCACCTTTGATCGTTCCATAGGGATCGAAGAGAGAATTGCGATATAAATGTATAATCCTCAATGTTTAATTTTAAGTCGATTATGTCATATTGTTTTGTGTTTCAGTGGTCTAATTTTTCAATTATATTTGACTCGGGAATCACCAATTGGTTTGCTAGTTGAGGGTTTATATAATTTTTTTTTCAACGGAAGAGATAGAAATATTAATATATTTTCCTGCCAAAGCCCCCTTAATTCTAAATAGCACTAAAGAATAGTTATATAAAGTTTTTGAAAATCTTCTTCTCTCTTCCATTATAGACTCCATCCTTTTCTCCTTAGTGATTGACTCCAATTAATCTTTCGTCAACACTTGTAATATTAAGTTTAATGCTTTATGACATAGGTATTATTTTTGTATATATATATATAATTCTCTCTTTTTTAAAACATTTAATCTTTCAACTAACTTTAGCTTAAATCACCTTGAATATATATATATATGTTGCATGCGTTTCTGGAACGTGGGTACTGGTGTCCAGAGCGGCTAGAGGTTTCCCCAAAATTTACAGGAAACGGCTAATCAGGGTGTCGGGAGCGACTAGAGGTTTCCCCAAAATTTACAGGAAACGGCTAATCAAGAGCGGTAATATTATATGATAAAAAAATTAAAAATAATAATAATAATAATAATTATATAATTTATATAATAATCAAAATTAATATTGAATCAAAATATTCAAATATTAAAATCAATTTAAATATATAAATAATAAATATATAATCTCTCTTATATACAAATATATTCTTTGGATGTCTTTCTCCCCGAGTCTCTCCCTTTTATATATATAAAATGTCAAGTTCATCACAATCTTCTGCGATATATATACATAAACAGCAAAAGAAATACTCATCAACATGACATCCAAGATATCGCCCTTACGTCGAGGTGCCACGCACTTTGTTAACCCATCATGAGATTGCTAAAGTTTCTCAATTAAAGATATCGGTGTTAAGGATGTCTTTTGCCTTTCTTCCTATGAAGGTTTCAACATAGGCTTATAAGGAAGAGCGAAGGTGCAATTGTAATCATTATTCTTGAGCACAAGTATTGTGTGTGAGCTTGTGAGAGATAGGAATAAGAAGGAGCTTGTATGTGAGTTGGTAGAGATCAATTTTCCTTGGGAATTTCACAAGGAAAAAGGAGGAAGGCCCTATTAAATAGGAGCATCCTATGCGCTAGGATTTAGGAGGATTTGCGATAGCAAATATGCCTCCACAACGGCTAGAGGTTTCCCCAAAATTTACAGGGAACAGCGAATCAAGAGCGGTAATATTATATGATAAATATTATAAAAAAAAATTATATAATTTATATAATAATCAAAATTAATATTGAATCAAAATATTAAAATATTAAAATCAATTTAAATATATAAATAATAAATATATAATCTCTCTTATATACAAATATATTCTTTGGATGTCTTTCTCCCCGAGTCTCTCCCTTTTATATATATAAAATGTCAAGTTCAATATGAGTTATCTTAATAGAAAAAGCAACTCTAATGTTTAAGCAGTGACTGCCACATACAATCTAAGTCACCAGGTTCGTGTTCGAGTTCGAGTTCGGCGACCATGAAATTCGAATAAAGTTCGGCAACTAAAATTTTGTCAATAAAGTTCGACATATAGAAATTCGAAAAAAAAAAAAAATATATATATATATATATATATAATCAATTTAAAGTCAAATTCAAATAAATTTTTGGCTTAGCAAGAGAACAGAGGCTAGAAAAGTTGAGCATTTTCAAAAGGATTGTTGGCATAACAGTTTAGAATTTTCATATGACAGTGATGTAGTATAATAGTATTCTTCTTATGAAATCATAAAACAACTAAATTGAACAATGACTTAGCTTGTATCAACTTCTTCAATACTGCCAAATGGTACATCTGGATAAAATTAGAAATAGATTCCCTTTGCTTTACCGTTTTCTGTACATATGAGTTATGCATATAGAAGTGTATCTTAATTAAAAATAAAGAGCCACAACTTCTTAAGGTCCGCCACTTTTCAAAAATCATGTAACATTGGGGCTTACAATTTGGTTCCACCTTATCCAGTAATAATAAACCAGGAGAAACGCGTTAAATGTTTTGGAACATAAAAATAGGTCCACAATGTGTCCAAATTTCTCAACTATTACTTTCACTTAATTGATTTAATATTTTTTTTAATAAACGTGAAGTTACTAAGGTGGATAGGAACCGGCCGTGTATTTGGTCAATGTAGGGTATGAAAAATAAAATATTTTTAAACTCAAACGGCATACCATCCCGTGTGTTTATTATCAAGAAAAAGAGTTTACAGTGAAATTGAGTTTATAAATACGTGAGAGAAGTAAGGACCGTCGCCTCAACCGCCGACAACTGTCACAGAAATGTAAAACATATTAAATATTGAAATTAAACCCGCCATTTAAATCATATGCCACGTTGAGGGACACGTCATCTTATTTCAAACGTAACGTTGAGACAATGAAACCCTCCGGCGAAGTTGCGATTAGCGAACAATGAAACCCGCGCAATGAAACCCGGCAAACAATGAAACCCGCAGACTGTTCATTTGGTAAAACGCGCGTAAAAAACGAACTTCAACGAATTTTTTTCAACCCTAAACGAATTTTTTCGAACTGCAAACGAACTTCAACGATTTTATTCGCCAAAAAATTCGAATTCGTCATTAAGTTCGAGTTCGCCATAAAATTCGGCGAACTCGAACGATTAAATTCGTTTTCCTTTCAAATTCGGCGAATTTCGAACTTCAACGATTTTGTTCGCCGAATCTGGTGACTTAGCATACAATATGCACACACAATCTTCTGCGATATATATACATACACAGCAAAAGAAATACTCATCAACATGACATCCAAGATATCGCCCTTACGTCGAGGTGCCACACACTTTCTTAACCCATCATGAGATTGCTCAAGTTTCTCAATTAAGGATATCGGTGTTAAGGATGTCCTTCGCCTTTCTTCCTGTGAAAGTTTCAACATAGGCTTATTAGGAAGAGCGAAGGCACAATTGTAATCATTATTCTTGAGCACAAGTATTGTGTGTGAGCTTGTGAGAGAGCGGAACAAGAAGGAGCTTGTATGTGAGTTGGTAGAGAGCAATTTTCCTTGGGAATTGCACTAGGAAATAGGAGGAAATTCCTATTAAATAGGAGCATCCTATGCGCTAGGATTTAGGAGGATTTGCAATAGGAAATATGCCTCCAAAACTGCGCAAGGGAGAAGGAAAGGAGATCAGGGTCTTGCAGGTGTTTCAGCTTAGTACAAGCAGAGGAAATCAGATTGGTTTCTATTGAAACAAAGTTGTATTGTAAGAGATCTATTGCTCAGTATTCTATCAATAAAATTATCATACAAGCAGAGGGTTTTCCCAGTTGGGTTCCCTAGAAAAATTGTGTTGTTGAATTGTGTGATTGTGTATTTATTTTTGTTCCTATTCCACTGCAACAATTGCAGAATTTTGTGGATTTTCTACATGGTATCAGAGTAGTGATCAGAATAAGGACCATCACATCACGGGTGTAACACATCCAAGGAGCAAAAACATCAAAAGAAGATACCTCTGAGGCAGTCGCAGATCAGGAGCCCTAGCGAAGGAAAGATAGTGGACTGTTCTAGGTCCAATAATCTTGTGACAGCAGGTCAAGTTTTTGGAGTTACAGCCAGCATAGAGGATACATTTCCCGAGGCAGTTTGGTGCCAAATTAGATGGCTAAATCCTCAAGAACAGGTCTGTATATTTCTGTGTCTTTGGGATGACATTTGCACTGTTATAGGTGTCCTTTTGGGAGGCCGAAAGGCTAGGACAATTGGCAAAAAAGTGTCCTAAAGGCTAGCAAAGAAGAAGATTTGTAGAGGAAGGGCAGCCGCAGGTTTTGGGTGGAGAGTTTCTCTAGAAACAGGTCTAAATATTCTTTGAATATGCCCTAGTGCGGTCCATGTTGAAAAATGTGTAACTAGGTTCTGTCTTCATAAATATGAAATGTACTTTTGATTCTTGTATATTGTAAAATAAAAGAAAAATTATTATTATTATTTTTGGAGCATGGGTTTCATGCTCAAGGTCTTTTATTTTAGAGGTCAAGCACCCATTGAGTGCTTCTAGGATTTGTCCTAAGTCAAGAAGTCAAAAGAGTCATTGTGATAAGTAGAAGACCGCATCTGGCTTGTAAAGAAAATTATTTGTCATTAAAAAGTGTCAAAGTACCCTTCAAGACCAAGTTCGTCTGGCCGCTGGGAAGTCGGCCTAATTTGAGGAGCCACATCCACCTTAAGAAGCTTATATAAAGGAGGGAACTCGACCTCCTTGGAAGACATTTCATCATTCACTCATTCAAGCGAAGGAGGAAGAGGAAGAAGGCAGCGAAGAAAGAAGAGGACGAAGAAGACTTGTTTCTAGCCTATTTCTGTTAAAATTAGAAACTAGGGCCAAACTCCACATGGGTCATCTTATTTATGACAGCTGATGATTTTCATGGATTCCTCTCTCTGAGAGGTGTAGGATTGATCTAGAGATCATCTGAGTCCAACATGTACAAATGAAGTTATGAATTTTTTATTTTTTATTATGGACAAATTCTCAAGGTCGGCTAGCAAACTTATGTAGGCTCAGAAGCCCAACAGTCACGTCTATTCATCCTCAACGTTTGCTATAAATACATGATGACTTAGCCTCATTTGAACACACTCATCTTCACACTTCTATCTCTCTCCTCATTGATTGGGTATGGATTTCTGGGCCTCTCTCTCTCCACACATCTAAAATTTCAGGAGGCCTAAATTTCAGGAGAGCAAAATTTCAGGAGGCCGAAATTTCAAGACACTGAATTTCTGGACAGTTTGACCAAGCGTTGACCTCCTTTGACTTCATTTTTGTGAGGACTATCTCTGTTTGGGCAGGCCGCATTTCTGGGCACAGAAATCAAGGCTAAACGTTGACTGTTGACCAGCATTGACTGCAACTAGGGTTGACCACAGGTGCGTTGTTTGACCAGATTTTGACTGGACTATTTTTGGGTTGTTTTGAGGGCTGATTCATCTTGCTCTTTGGAGGCCAAAGTTGACTAAAGTTGACCAATTTGTTGAAGATCAAATCTGCCATGTTAACCAACGTTGACTTTTCTAGTTAGGGCTCTTTTGCTACTGTTATAAATTATCAGATTTGTAAATTGTACTATCTCTCTTTGTTGAACTATTGAAGACTAAAAAAAGATTTGATGAAGGGTTTCCCCACATTGGGGTTTGTCCCTGCTTGGTGCCACATCTTGTGTCCTCTTGTCTTGGCTTGTATTCTACTATTTATGTTTATGTTCTATCGGCATTTTACTATCATGTTGATCTGATTGCTAAATTGGATATTGATGTTGGGCTAATAAAGAAATTGAAGTAAAATTGCTCTAAAGCATAAAACATACCATTGTTGCCTAAAATTAACAATTTCTCTCTCACACATGCGAAGGAAGGCTAGGGTTTATGTTGTTGGTCTCGACCCTAGGGGTTTTTCTTTTGCAAGTTCGATCTTGAAGAAGGAAGAGAAAGAAGGTCAACAAGGTTCCCATTAGGCCATCCTCAAGCACCAAAAGAAGGAGAAAGCCAGGTGAAGGTCTGAAGAAGTTTTGGGAGGCCAGAGTAAGCTCACACATGTGGCAGCAGTTGCTGCTGTGACAACCAAAAATTTTAGACCTGCAATTGAGGCCGAAATTATGTAGTTGCGGGACGAAGTTATGCTACTGAAAGAGATTTGAATGGGTTTGACATGGACAAAAGAAGCACATCATCCAAAAGGGTTGGTCTTGGTCTTGGAGGGTATTGGTCTTGGTCTAAAGGTCTTGGAATTCGTCACTTGAAGAATCTATAAGAAGAGAAGAGATTTCGGGTTTTCCTCTCAAGTGGAGAGGTTTTGGCCCTGGCTTGCAGCCTACATTATGTGTTCTTGTTTTTCTTGTTTTAGTAGTTGTTTGATGATATACAAACATAATAATAAGTAAAGAAGCTAAAAAGTAAGAAAAAAGTAAAAAGAGATCACAAGCAGTTATCAGAAGAAGAAATCACTCTAATCATTGCCCTATACATTTCTCAACATGGTATCAGAGCTAAGGTTGGCTATGGCCATTATGAAGATCTCTACTACACTAAAGAAGTTTCTAAAGAAGTATTCAAAGGTAGCAACTCATCTCAAGAGGGGCTTTCAAGAAGTATGGAATCTTCTATTTACTCCAAAGAAGGAAGTGCTCAAGACAAGGGATGAAGGACTCTTCTCAATACTCATTGGCACATTTCAAGATGAAAGCATTTGGGTGATCGATAGTGGAGAATCAAGACATATGATCGGCCACCACAAGCAACTAAAAACACTATCAAAAGGAAAGTCCTCTTACTCTGTAGAGCTTGGTGATAATAAGAGTTATCCTGTGAGAGAAATTGGATCAACCTCACTAGAACTGGAGAATGGAGGAAATATTCATCTCAATGACATCCTATTTGTTCCAAGTTTGCATAAGAATTTACTTTTCAATTTAAGTCTGGAAGATAAAGGTGATAAAGTGGCTTTCACTGATGGAAGAGTTGTAGTATGGGATAAAAATTCAAGCATAGAAAATGCAAGAGTGATTGGAATTCGTGAAGGAAGACTTCACAGGTTGCTAACTCCCCTTGCTCAAGCTTTAGTTCACATTGAAATCAGCCCATGTGAACTTTGGCATAGAAGATTCGGTCATCTCCACTTCAAAATCCTTCCAACCCTAAATACAATAGTAGATGGAATCTATGAACTGAAACAAGATCACGAAGGAGTATGCAAGGGACGTGCATTGGGTAAGAACACCAAGAGACCATTTGGAAGCAGTGCTTCAAGGTCAAAGAAATCTTGGATCTTATTCATTCCGATGTTTGTGGTCCTATGACTCCTAAATCACTTGGAGGTCATCTATATTATGTCACGTTTATAGATGAACATTCCAGGAAAACTTGGGTTTACTTAATGAAATCCAAAGATGAAGTTTTTACCAAATTTCAAGAATTCAAAGTTAAAGTGGAGAACCTTACAGAAAGAAGAATCAAGATATTAAGGTTTGATAATGGAGGAGAATACACATCCAAGGAAATTATAGCCTTCTGTAAGGAGTCTGGGATTAAGAGGGAGTTGATAGTCCCATATAATCTTGAATAAAATGGATTCACAGAACGAAAGAATCAGTCCCTTGAAGAAAGTGTAAAAGTTATGCTACATGATCAAGGTTTATCGAAATTTCTATGGGGTGAAGCTACCAAGACAGTTGTATACATACAAAATCGAAGTCCCCACAGGTCACTAGATAACATGACTCCTAAAGAAGTATTCACTGGGAAGAAACCAAGCGTGGATCATCTCTGAATTTTTAGTTGTCCTATCTATATTCATATACCTAATGACGAAAGAAAGAAGTCGGACCCATCAAGCATGAAGGGAACATTTGTTGGCTACAATAACTCTTCTAAGGCCTATAGGGTCCACATAAAGGAAGGACGCCGAATAGAAGTCAATTGTGATGTGATATTTGACGAAAGTATTGCATTGAAGAAATCAAAGGATCTCCCTATGGACTCTGATGATGAAAAACTTCTCGTATTTGAAGAGGAAGTTAATAGAGAGGAAGAAGAATCAAATCATGAAGATGAAGGTCCCAATGAACCTATAAAACCTGTTGTAATCCTTGAAACTAGAAAGTGACCTAATTGGTTGATATCTACACTACTTGATGCAGAAGGTCATGGAGCAGTTCAAGGCACATTCAGGGAAACCAAGAAGCCCAAACGATATTTTGGGTGTGTAGCCTATATGATGAAGTTGATAGAAGTAGAGCCATCCACCTTTGAAAAAGTTGTCACACACAAAGAATGGAAGGATGCCATGAATGAAGAGTATCAATCGATAATGAAAAATGGAGTTTGAGAGATCGTACCTAGGCTTGAAGACAAATTTGTGGTAACTTCCAAATGGCTCTACAAGATTAAACATGCAGCAGATGGAAGTATTGATAAATATAAGGCAAGATTTGTGGCTAGGGGTTTCTCTCAACAAGAAGGCATCGATTATGAAGAGACATTTGCTCCGACAGCAAGGTATACAACTATACGTTCGTTGGTCTCTTTGGCAGCAACGATGGGATGGAACATCCACCAAATGGATGCCAAGACTGCATTCCTAAATGGCACAATTGATGAAAAAGTCTATATAGAGAAGCCCTTGGGATTTGAAATTAAAGATAGGGAGGCATATGTTTGCAAATTGAAGAAGGCATTATATGGCCACAATCAAGCACCAAGGGCATGGTATGCTAGGTTGGATGCATACCTATAGAGATTAGGATTCACAAAGAGTTTTGTTGATCCGAACCTTTATATTAAGGTTGTGAAGGGAGAGTCGGTAATCATTCTTCTGTATGTGGATGATCTTCTCTTGACAAGTGTGGAAGGTTGAATTGAAGAATGTAAGAAGCAACTAGCAGCAAAATTTGACACGAAGGATTTAGGGTTGATGTACTATTATTTGGGACTACAAGTCTGGAAAAGACCTGATGAGATCTATCTAGGTCAAGGGAAGTATATGATCGAGATGTTGAAGAGGTTTGACATGATGGATTGCAAACCAATGACAACCCCGATGATCACAAACTTGAAAAGACTAAGGAGTTATGAACCGAGCCTTGCGGATCCTCCTAGGTATAAATAATTGATTTGCTCACTGATGTACTTGGTGAATACATGACCAGACATATGTTTTGTAGTAAATGTTCTCAGTCAATTCCAACTGGAGCCAAAGCATTATCATTGGATAGCAGCAAAACATATACTAAGATATCTGCAAGGAACAATCCACTACTGCTTGAAATATGATAGGAGGAATGATGTCCATTTGATTGGATATACAGATTTTGATTGGAGAGATAGTGAGCAGGATGGAAGGAGCACTACAGGAGGATGTTTTAGTTTGGGATCCTCCATGATCTCATGGATGAGCAAAAAGCAAGATATGGTTGCTTTAAGTAGTGTTGAGGCTGAGTATATTGCAGCCTGTGAAGTAAGCAAAGAAGTTGTTTGGTTGAGGAAGTTGTTGTTTGACTTGTTTGAAGGATCAATGGACCCTACAGTGATACATTGTGATAACACTAGTTGTATAAGATTGTTTGAAGACACAATGTTTCATGGAAAGACAAAGGATATAAACAACAAGTATCACTACATTCAGAAGCTAGTACAAGATGGTGTATTGCAACTACGGTATATCTCCACTGATGAACAGGTAGCTGATATTTTGACAAAATCTCTTCCTAACAAGAAGCTTGTGTATTTGAGAGACAAGTTTGGTTGGTTGATATATCCTCCCTAGTTGAGAGGGAGAGATAGGCGCACCATTCTTGTCTTCACTTGAAAAAAAAGAATGGAGGATTGGGTAAGCATTTGGCATCCGATACTCTTGGAGGATGTGGTAGAGCATCCAAGATAAGAGTAGTCGTAGAGGACCAATATTCTTTGAGGACAGGCTATCTGAGATAAGAATAGTCATGGTGGAACATGCACTGAGAGAACCCGAGTGGGGTATGTTCCGAGAGAGACAATGATGATGGTGTCTATAAATCATTGGTCTCGCCAACATTGTGCTCTGATCTTATGGAGAGATAGAGTTGTTAATCAAGGCCTTGCTATATGACAATGCTGGTTGATATGATATTAAACAAATGGATTACCAATTTGACTATTCTTAGAGATCTCTTTAGATTAAGAATGCCCATGCACCATTTACGAATACCTCCTTAGTTAAGAGGGAGTGTTGAAAAATGTGTAACTAGGTTCAATCTTCAAAATAAGAAATGTACTTTTGATTCTTGCAAGTGTTTCAGCTTAGTACAAGCAGAGGAAATCAGATTGGTTTCTATTGAAAAAAAGTTGTATTGTAAGAGATCTATTGCCCAGTTGGATTCCCTAGAAAAATTGTGTTGTTGAATTGTGTGATTGTGTGATTGTGTATTTATTTCTGTTCCTATTCCGCTGCAAAATAAGTAGAGAAATTCCGTGTCTATATGAAAAGAAATTAGTTTCAGATTGTTCATATTAGCAGTTGCAGAATTTCATGGATTTTCTACATAGTGTAATCATAGTATCATTCTTATTTTGGACATTGGTTGAGTCCCATTTAAAGTTTGGCTTTCCTGGGAGTTTGAATGTGTATGGACAGACTCACAGAGTTAAGACTGTGCCTATGCCACCTGTAGCCACTTGGTCATGTTATGTTGCGAACCAGTTGCTATTGAGAATTAACCCTCTGGTTCTGTACACCTATAGGGTATGAATTTGTACTTCAGTATTTTTTACTACATATATGAATAATGTTCTAGCTGAATACTCTACATTAACTAGAAAAAATCTCACACAACTAGAACTATGAGGGAATCTAACAGTAGGCTCCTGATGTGAAAAAAAGTGCTGCTAGTGATGAACACTAGGGAGAAAGAACTTGCTACCCTTGTAACTTGAATAAGAGTTTCATGATCTTCACATTTAAGAGGCATGCCAAAATTATGAATAATGGTGAATGACTTTCGCAGTGTAATAAATGCATTCATAATCATGTAATGCCTATATGAGTGGAAATTTAGACAAAAGAGTTAGGTAACAAGTGCTGATAGCTTCAAGCCTAGTATGGGATTTTCCTTATAAGTTGTCATTGGAATGTCATTTGTGGTTAATTTCTCATTGATACTAATTTGATCGCAGCCAGTGCTAACTTCATATCAACTCTTGAATAATGCATGTAAAATGAACTTTAAAGGATACACCCAAAGCGGTGTCTTCAGTATATTTCTTCCACCAGTACGAGGATGGAGCTCTGTCAGAAAGTAATAAAGATGCCCAACAATGATGCCCATAAGATCCGGAAGTAGTCGTGAACCAAAAAGCACATTCAAGGCTAGCATTACCCAGGGCAAATAGAATCCCTGCACATAGCAAAAGCCGCCCAATGAATCTCACAGAGTATATGAGTACTGGAAAAGGATACACTTCTATTAAACCCACTCAAAGCACAATACTCGTAAAAGGGCATCTTGTAAACAAATAAACCTATGGAATATTATAATGACAAGATAATAGTTTTTAGTCAGAAATCTCTTTCATAAGAACCAAGTATTTAATAGTTATTACTTATTAAGAATATTCAATACTAAGAAAAGTGGAACAAGCAATTTGGTCTTAGAACTAATTTACAACTCATACCTTGAGTGTAAAAAGGCCAGATATGTTGACTTGTGCATTTGGATACTCCCTTGCCCAAATGTATACAAGCATGAAAACCAAGGATATTCCCAGGAATGGAGACCTCAAAGCAGGAACAAAGGAAAACGCCTACATCAGCCAAAAGCATAGATTCCATAAGCTTCCTACTGTAAAAACAAAGTCATCAAGCTTTTGATTATGTCAACACACAACTCCATGTCAAGGAAAACCATTTGATCATCAACTAAGATATATTCTCCAGAAAGCAGGCATAAAAAACCAAGAAATATTGGCCAATAGAAAGGAAAAACAAACAACAAAAAGATATGACCTTTCAATGTCTCAATCAATAAAAGCATAATAGGGTAAACAAAAAATATTTGGTTAACTTACAAGAAGAGACAATGCCGCAAAGATCATCATCCACAAAAAGTCGGCTGTCCGTTTATCAAATGGACCTCTTTCTAACTGTACACCATACCTTGCTCTGTGCACTTCAGTGTTATATTTGTATTCAACATAAAGGAACAAACTAGAACTTTTCAACAACTAAACATTTAATAGTATTGAGCAAGAGAACCAGGACATTGATTGATTTAAATCCATTATGACTAACTCATCAATTGTTAACTGGAAGATAAAAACATGGAATCGACCCTGGATTTTTAACTGAATAAAGCATCTACATACTTACATTAATAGTAGACGAATTGCAAAATTGATAGAAAAAGGGCCCAGAAAAAAGAAGTTGGTAACAAGCCTCCATATCTACACATGGTCAACTCCAAAAAGATTAAAGATGGGAAATGCAAATATGAAAGAATAAATATCTGTACTTCTTCCACATAGAGCATGACAAATCCAGAAACATTTTAGTTATGTCCAACTTATAAAGTTGCAGTCAAATTAACTAAAATATTGGCAGCTTGGCAACAAAAGCACACAGCCATCTTTTGTGAAATGAAACGTTGTCACATTCAAAAACCCTGATTCAAGTAGAAAAATATCATTATGCTGTAGCAGCACATCTTTTTCAGAAACATTAATAGCTATCCAATATTAAGATGCATTTTGCATTTGTAACTAGCAGCAATTCAAGGTAGCTTTAACATTGGCAGACAACAAAGAAGAGAACTTAAAGGCACTCATTCAGCTTGTAAGTCTCTTTCGTGTGGAGGAGTAGGGTAACATTCAACAAAGACTTCACTAAGTTTGCCTTAGGGAAAATCTTAGCCTTCATAGCTAAGTTAGCAGCTCAGATTACAGCTAGGTAGGTATTTCTAGGAAAGATATTAAGTCTCTTGAGCTTGGGGCCAAGGCTGGTATGTCGGCTCTTCTTGCCTATGAACTTTATGGGAAGAGAGAATTGCAGTAGCAGCTCTTTTGCCCCCCCTAAAACATCGCTTATGTAAGAATATTGAATATGTTCTGCCATTCTCTGAGCAGCTCTTACAACACAAACCACAGAAGTGCAGTACAAAATTTATGGTTGTATGTAAAAGTACATGCCTTCAGTGTTATTCTACAAACATTCCAGAACACAGAACTCCCAAAACAAATCATGAAAAAGCTGGGGGAAAATTCCAGGTCCAAAAATTTTGGCAGAAGTTTCCTAAATTTCTAGAAACCTACAGAAGTTAACAGAAATTCATTTTTGGTTTATTGCTGGTATGCCTTACACTAAAAGTCTAAATCCTCTCAGAAAAATATAAAACATGTCCATGTTATATGTTAGCATTTTAAATTTATACTAGTTGTAAGATAAGATTAAATGTTGATGTCCTGTCAGCACTAAACGTTAGTCATTAGACAACATAAATGTTTTCTTATTAATATTAGAGCTCTCCTGTAATGAACATAAATATATATTTATAAACATCTAATAATAATAATATACCACTAAAGTGTCACAACCCTTCATCAAAACCCTACACCTTGTGAACCATCAATATGTATATATACCATCACATGGGTCATGGTAATCAATCATTCATTCATATGTTACTCATTATTTGAATATTACTTGTCCTATATGGATTTTGATTGTCCTTGTGTCGGATATTCCTCAGTAAATGAACTTTGTTCATTTAATTGGTATCAAAGCCAAGTCTGATCCAGCCATTCACCACACCATTTTCACACTTCCTGACATGGCTTTTGGCCACACTGAAATTATCAAAGTTTATCGAAATTGCCAGGTCCTTGACCACAACTTGCCCTTGGCCATTGATAGCTCAGAAAACCCATTGAAGAAATAAATTGTTTCTGCTACAAGTTTGAAGGAAACCAAAATCAAGGCGTTCAATTATCAAAGGAATTATCAGAGAACAAAAATCTAAAGGAAAGCTAGTAGATTATTCCACTGCTAACAGTAAAACAATAATCAAACATAACTGTCAAGAGAAGGGGCAGCAAAGTTCAAGCAAAAATTTGTGGAAAATATGAGGTGAGGAATCAATGCACGACAAATGAGAATAAAAAATGAGTCACATTCGGCTCCCTTATTCCAACCACAAATTAATGTATGTAACGCAGTTCAATGAAATCTATTTGGGGTGATTTGACGCACTGTAACGAACAAAGTTCGTATACTCAGAGGAATGCTCTAATACCAATGTAACAAACAAAGTTCGTATACGCAGCAATAATATTTAGAATACTTCGAAGACAAAGACATCCATTGTAGGACAAGTAACTGTATATTAAATATTGTATATAGAATTGATGAGATGATGACAAATGAGGGTGAGGCCTGCTTATATACCCTAGCAGGTGCCTCTTCATGAATGGTCATGTCTCTAAGACATGTATTTTCATCACTAATGACTATTTAGTTAACCTTATCATGATTATTATTGTTTACATTAATTTTATTGTTTTTATATGAATTATATTCATAGCATTACCTTCCTCTTCAAAAGATTTGTCCTAAAAGCTTATTGATGAAAGAGTTTGATCTCTTTTCACGTTTCAAATATTTTCTCGTCTCAGAACTTTGATCTTTGTCGATACAAGACGATATGATCCTTTGAGTGATAGATAAAATTGTCAAACAGAGAATGGATCTGACCATCCTAAATTAATCTTCTGTGGAATCTTTCAACACTGGAAATTTGTAATGAATTGTTATCATAGGACAAAATTCTGCAATCTTCAGTATTCTTTGGAACATAAGTTTGTCGTTTATGTTTTGAATGATACAGATTCGTAAATTCACTGAGATGTTTGTTCTTGTGATTCAGATGTAGATAAGGAGTTTAGTTGGTTTGTCTTTCCCTTATCATGTATGTGGCAATGTCTTGATTTACTTCAGGTTCTGATGTTTTTGAGTTGGTTACAAAATCTTCACTTGGAATTTTCGTTGTCTGAACTGCAACATGTTGAAATTTGATGACTAAAAAAAGTTTCCAACAATCCCAACCCGGTTTTAATTTCACCTTATCATTCCCATTCAGTTAAATGCCCTTTCCCATAACATATATTCAACATATAGAATTCAGGAAATGAAATTTTCAGATTAAAACACATGGGACTGTCAACACATGCTGAAAACAAATATGGACATAACCAGACCAGCAACACACATAAAAATACACACAGATTTTTGCTCAACTTAGACCTAAGCAAAACCCCTTCAACCTTCTCCAGGGAAAACCTGTTAGAGAGCTCTTCAAATTTATTTATCTTTCAAGTTCAGGAAAACTACATTTGCATACAAAACAAAACAACAAAATACAACTTATCTCTTCAGCCCAAAACTCCTTGAAAACCGTGCCCACTTTGCCTCGATTTTTTTGCCCACTTGAAGCTAAAAATATGTACTGTATAGATACAACTATATGGACTGTACGGATTCTTTTTTCAAAAAAAAACTTCTCTCAAACGGCGTGCAAGTCACAGCATTCAATGTTGTTCGTATTGTGCCTTCTGCTGTCTTCTAAACCTTGATTTCCATGCCCAGCTTTGCCCAGAAATCAATCCTTCAGCTTGCTAAAACAAATTTCTCCTTCAAACCTTTTCTCCAACTCTCAGCGTCATTTCTCCAATCTGCTCATGAAGAATGAATTCAGTCTCTCTTTTCTTTTCCCCCCTTTTGTTTCCCTAAATGACTTTTGGGCAACCCTAAGATCTAATGGCTCAGATTCATTTAGATCAAGGGATGAGAATAAATGTGCATTTAATTTTCATTTTATATTTTTTAACTCACCCATTAAATAAAGTACCCACATTGTACTTTATGTCTAAAATCACTTTTCACTTTATAATTTAACATTGACTTTACCACTTATAAAGTTAGTTTCACTTTATAAAGTCACACTTAGGAAAAGAATTATTTTGGACACTTTTCCCTAGGTAGAGACTAACCCATGGGAAACCACTTGTCCAAGGTACATTAAAAATCAACACTCCCTCTTACCAAGGAAAGTGTTTCTCACCACACCCATTTTGTCCCTGAAATGGGCATGCTTGCCTCTTGGCAAGGACTTCGTGGGAACATTGGCCACTTGCTCATTTGTTGATATATACTCCAGCTTCACTACCCCCTTCTAAACATAGTCCCTGATGAAATGATATTTGATGTCAATGTGTTTTGACCTGTCATGAAACACTGGACTCTCCGTGAGTTTAATGCAACTCTAATTATCATAGTGAATAACCGTCGATCTCAAGTCCTGATCAATTAGGCCATACAACAACTTGCGAAGCCAAATGGCCTCACAACTAGCCTAGCTAGCAGTCATATACCCAACCTCAGAAGAGCTCAAAGCAATTGACTTTTGCTTTCCACTGAACCACGACACAACTGTCGAACCCAATCCGAAGCAACACTCTGAAGTGCTTTTCCTGTCAGAAGCACAGCCTACCCAATCTGAATCTATGTAACCTGCCAACCTCACTCCATCTCCCACCTATAGTCCACACCATAATCAACAGTCCCCTACACATAGTGAAGAATGTGCTTTGCAGCTACCCAGTGCACCTTCCTGGGCTCAACCATGGACTGGCTAAGTGTGTTCAATGCAAAGCATATATCTGGCCTAATGTTGACCAAATACATCAAGGACCCAATAAGCTGCCTATACAATGTGGGATCCACCAAACTAGAATCGGAAGCATGAATCTTCTTCCAGTTGGTGATCACAGGTGTAGACATGGGTCTACAGTCTGCCATGTGAAATCTGCTCAACGCATCCACAGCATATTGCCCCTGCCCCAGAAAGATATGCCCCTCCTCCTGCCACACCTCAAGCCCCAAAAAGTAATGCATCAGCCCAATGTCCTTCATCTCGAACTCCATAGCAAGATCCTCCTTGCAACCACTAATCAGTCTCTCTGCCCCAGTAATGAACAAGTCATCAACATACAACACAAGAATGAGTGGATCATCCCCTACAACAATGTAGTATAGGTTTGGATCTGCATCACTCTTCGTGAAACCCATCTGCTGCAAGTATCAATCCTCGAATACCAAGCTCTCAGAGCTTGCTTAAGTCCGTAGAGTGCTCGCCTCAACCGGCATACATGGGTCTCCCACCCAAGTACCTCAAAGCCCTGTGGTTGCTCAACATACACCTCCTCCTCTATAACTCTGTTTAAAAATGTGGTCTTCACATCCATCTAATGGATCTGCCAACCCATTTCTACAGCAATAGAAATAAGGGACCGGATAGAAGTGTACCGAGCTACGAGAGCGAAGGTCTCATCATAGTCAACTCCCTCTATCTGTGAGAACCCTCTAGCCACAAACCTCGCCTTGAACTTCTCAATGCTGCCATCCACAGCATGCTTGATCTTGTAGAGCCACCTGGAAGTCACAACTGACTTGCCCTCAGGCCTAGGCACCACTTCCCAGACATTGTTCTTAATGATAAAGCCATACTCCTCCACCAAAGCCTCTCTCCATACCTCCTGGCTAGCAACCTGCTCATAGTTAGTCGGCTCAGAGTCAACAATACTAGTAGCCTTGGCTACATAACTGCAAAACCGCTCAGGTGGCACACTCTCCTTGTTCACCCTCTTCGGAGGACCAACGGACTCCGCTTCCTTCAAGGTGTCTTGAAGCCACTTGGGCCTCCTCTTCCCTAAAGAAGCTTCCCCATAGGGAACCTCATCCTCTGCCCCCCAGTTTGGTGAACCTGAAGGTCTGCCAACTGACCCTGGTGTGCCTGTACTAGCACCTGTCCTCGAAGAACCTGTATTGGCACCTGTGCCTGTGTCAGCTGAAGTGCCATGTGAACTTTGTACCAATGGACTCCCTAAAGAAGTGCTCGGTGAACTCGCCACTGGTGCCCCAGATGTCACTGACATTGAAGTACCTCCTATACTAGTCGATCCAGAACCCTGAGGTCCTGCTCCCTGTACCTGACCTCCCTGCTGAGGAGAAGTCTGTGACTCTCTCTCATCATACTCCTGTGATCTTCGATAGGCCCTCTCCTCCTCGAACTTCACATCCCTCCTAATCACCACTCTCCATTTAGAAGGAATGAAGATCTGATAGGCCTTCGAAGTCTCGTTGTAACCCATAAAGATACCCTTCTCTGCCATGGGTTCCAGCTTCGTCCTCTGCTCCTTGGGGATATAAGAATATGTGAGACATCCAAAGATACGAAGATGTGCCACATGAGGCTTCTCTCTAGTGAAAGCCTCCTTCGGAGTCATATTCCCCAATACTCTGTGAGGACTCATGTTCTGAAGATAAACAGCAGTATTGCAGGCCTCAGCCCACAAAAACAAAGGCAACCCCTGATCATGAATCATCGCTCTAGCAGCCCCAACAATAGGGTTGTAAGGAACCGTGAACTCTCTCCTAATGCCCTCTTGTGCACAGAAGTCAGAAAACCCACCATCAGTGTACTCACCACCATTGTCTGACCTCAAGACCCGAATCTTCCTACCTATCTGCTTTTCCACAAGAGCTTTGAACTCTTTAAAGCGACTGAAGGCCTCACCCTTGGACTTCAGGAAATATATCCAAGTCCTCCTACAGTAATCATCAATGAATATAACATAATACTCATAAACACCCAAAGACACGAGACATACGGCCACTAACATTAATATGAATCAAGTCTAGTATACCTATGATCTGTTGTCGCTCGCTGGGAATGGTAACTTGGTGTACTTGCCCAAAGCACACCCTCTGCAGACCTCATAATGCTCGACACGGAAAACAAGAACTCCAGTAGTGATCTCCCTCAGTACTCTCAAAGCTCCATGATGCATGTGCGCCATCCTCTTGTGCCATAACTCGCACAAGTCTCTACTGCTGGTGGTACTAGTGTGAGTGCTACCAGATGTGCTACTCACGAAGGTTCCTGCCGACTGAAAACTGAACCTGTATAGTTTCCCAGAGCGGACTCCAATCACTTTGGCCAAAGTGATGGAAGCTCCCCTGGGATGCATCAACACCTACCCTCCTAAGAAAGTGACGTCAAACCCCTTCTCCTCCACAGCAGACACTGAAATCAAGTTCTTCTTCATCCCCAGAACATACAAAACATCCATGACCTTCAAAGGAGGCAAAGACTCCCTTTCAAAGGTCACAGTCCCCACACCAATAGCTCTCACAGTGTGGTCATCTCCTAGTACAATCTCAATATCAAGTGCCCTCTCTGCAAGCTCTGAAAAGAACTCCCGTGCACCTATCATATGGCGGGAAGCCCCGTTGTCTATGTACCACACATTGGATGATGTACTCCTACTAGATGTAAAAGTAAAAAATGCAAAGTCTTGGCCAAACTGTGAAGCAAACTGCTCCACCTCTACTGAAATTGTAGTACCCTTCTTCCCCTTGTTCTTCCTCTCAGGACACGTAGCAGCATAGCATCCCATTTTCTAACATGCCCAATATTTGACATTGGACATATCCGTATCTTTTTTCTTCTTCTTCTCCTTTCCCTTAGCCCCATCTGATGAGGCCCCTTTCTTGGCCTTCCCTTTGTTCTTCCCCCTGGCTGTCAAGGCTACATCCTCCTCATCTGCTATCTTCACCCCACCACTGCCAGTCTTCTGTATCTCATGCTGCACACAATCATCCTAGAATATGTCCCAATTGGGAAGATTCTCCCTAGAGGTAACAATGTCTCCAAAGACCTCCCAAGACTTAGGAAGTCCCGCTACAGCTATCCTGACTAACTCTGTGGGTGCAACTGTCTCACCAATAGCAGTCAAATCATCACATACATGTTTGACCCTGCCAAGATAATGAACTACACTTTCAGCCTTTGCCATCCTGATGTTCTTCAACTGTTCTTTGAGTACCATCTTCTTGCTCTCATTGGTACTCTAATAGAGAGTGGTTAGAGTTGTCCACATCTGATATGCATAGGTGTTTCCTCTCACCTAAGGAACCACATGATCCTTCAGACTGTTCGTCAATATCCTTTTTGCCTTTGCATTATTTTTGTGAATTCAGCAAGTTCATCTCCAGTAGTAGTAGGTACAACCACTTGTCGCACTATGTCCCAAACTGTTGCCTCCTCAAACACTGTCTAAATTATGTCCTTCCAAATGGCATAGTTGGATATGCCATCCAGTTTGTCCTCTATCCTTAAAAACATGGCCATGACTGTTGTCCAAAATTTACAAACCAAGAAAATTGAGAAATGAACTTTCCAGCACACCTTGTTGTCCCAAAAGTTCAGTTTGTGTGAAATTTCACCTTATTGTCCCAAAATGTCAAGTTGCTATCCAAAAATTCAGTTTGTTGTCCAAACCACTGTTTGTTGTCCCAAACTATCGTTTGTTGTTCAAACCGCAATTTTCATCTTGTAGCTCTAATACCAGGTTGAAATTTGATAACTAAAAAAAATTCCAACAATCCCAACCCAATTTTAATTTCACCTGATCACAACCATTCAGTTAAATGCCCTTTCCCATAAACATACATTCAACATATCGAATTCTGGAAATGAATTTTTCAAATGAAAACACATGGGACTGTCAACACATGCTAAAAATAAATATGGACATAATCAGACCAGCAACACACATAAAAATGAAAATAAATATGGACATAACCAGACCAACAACACACATAAAAATACACATAGATTTTTGGTCAACTTAGACCCATGCAAAACCCCTTCAATCTTCTCTGGGAAAACCTATTAGAGAGCTCTTCAAATTTATTTATCTTTCAAGTTCAGGAAAAATACATTTGCAGACAAAACAAAACAACAAAATACAACTTATCTCTTCAACCCAAAACTCCTTGAAAATTGTGCCCACTTTGCCTCGATTTTTATGCCCACTTGAAGCTGAAAATATGTATTGTACAGATATGACTATACGGACCGTACAGATATTTTTTTCAAAAAAAATTCAAAACTTCTCTCAAACAGCGTGCAACTCATAGCATTCAATGTTGTTCGCACTATGCCTTCTGTTGTCTTCTAAACCTTGATTTCCATGCCCATCTTTGCCCAGAAATCACTCCTTCAGCTTGCTGCAACAAATTTCTCCTTCAGACCTTTCTCCAACTCTCAGCCTCCTTTCTCCAATCTGCTCATGAAGAATGAATTCAGTCTCTCTTCTCTTTTCCCCCTTTTGTTTCCCTAAATGACTTTTGGGCAACCCTAAGATCTAATGGTTCAGATTCATTTAGATCAAGGGATGAGAATAAATGTGCATTTAATTCTCACTTTCTATTTTTTAACTCACCCATTAAATAAAATACCCACATTGTACTTTATGTCTAAAGTCACTTTTCACTTTATAATTTAACATTGACTTTACCACTTATAAAGTCACTTTCACTTTATAAAGTCACACTTAGGAAAAGAATTATTTTGGACACTTTTCCCTAGGTAGAGACTAACCCATGGGAAACCACTTGTCCAAGGTACATTAAAAATCAGCACAACATCTGAGTGTGTTTTTTCTTCAATTGGCTTATCATCCTCTTGAGTTATGATATTCACTAAATCAGCATTCATTGTTTTTTCTTCAACTTGAAATTCTACATTCAATGTGTCCTCGATAAGTTGTTGTACCTTGTTTTCCAATGACTTCTTGTCCTTCTTAAGCTTTTTAACTTGCGTCAATAATTTTTCACTATGGTCCTTAAGCCTAGAAACTTCTTCATTCTTGTCAGTGGTGACTTTGTCAACTTCCATTACAAAATAGATAGTTGATCAGCGTTGACTTTCTAGTTAGGGCTTTCTGCTTCTTTTGTTTGACTGATCAAATTTTCACTGTAATTGGTCAAGTGAATATTATACATTGTACTCTCTCTCTGTGCTGAACTTTTGAAGAATTATAAGAAGAATTGATCAAGGGCTTCCCCACATTGAGGTTTGTCCCTGGTTGGTGCCATATCTTGTGTCCTCTTGTCTTGGCTAGTCTTCTACTGTTTTTGTTTATGTTCTATCTGCATTTTACTATCATGTTGATGTGATTGTCCCAAAACTATGCTACAAGCTATTGGACCACTACCTTACTAAGTTACTACAAATCACTAATCAACATGATCACTCATCAAGCTCATCTAATGTGGGAGCTTAATATGAGGTTAGGACACAAAACAGCCAACTAGATCAGTTGTAACCCCTTGAGAAGCAATGCTAATTGTTAACATCAAATTTACATTTCTAAATTGTCAGGCCAAGCAGTAACTCCATTAAGCAAAAACTGATTCGTATTATCTATTCCATCAGGTAGGTCTGTTATATACATGAGGGAGAGACTGTTCAGTTCATCTCCCGATGACTGTTCACATTTCTCATTTATTTATTTACATATATTTACCCAATCACAAGGATTAGGTGTCAACATTCCCCCCCTAATCTGAAGGGATGTTGGTGAGTCCAAGCATCGTTCTGAATCATTCAAGCTTTTCTCTTCCAAGCGCTTTGGTGAAGATGTCTACAATTTGCTCATTTGTGGAACAATGACAGAGATGGATTGTTTTGGCCTCAACATGATGTCGAATCAGATGATATTTAGTATTGATGTGCTTTGTTTGATCATGGAACTTTGGATTCTTGGCCAACTTTATTGCAGAGGTATTGTGAATCATGAGTGGAGTTGATTGTACTTGTTTTACCTGCAAATCTTCAAGAATTTTCCTGAGCCACACAATTTCTTTTGTTGCTTCAGCTGCTGCCACGTATTCTGCTTTTGTTGTGGAATCTGCTAGAACTGATTGTTTGCATGATCTCTAAGAGACAGCTCCTGATCCAAGACTCATAGCATATCCTGAAGTTGATACTCCAGTTTCCTTGTCTCCATCGAAGTCTGAATCAGAGTATCCAATCAAGCTGAAGTCGTATACCTGTGTATACTTGATTCAAAAGTCTTGAGTTCCCTTCAAGTACCTTAGAACCTTTTTTGCAACAGACCAATGTCCCTCACAAGGCTTTTGCATAAACCTGGAGAGGATTCCAACAGCGAACGAAATGTCTGGTCTGGTAGTAGTTAGGTAGTTGAGACTTCCTACAAGTTGTCTATACTTTGTTGCATCCTCAAATTATTTTCCTTCAATAGATGTGAGCTTTAAGTTTCGTTCCATTGGAGTAGTAAGAGGATTGCACTTTGTCATGCCAAACCTGTTCAACAAATCTCCAATGTATTTCTTTTGAGAAAGAAATATGGACTTTGGATGTTGGGTTACTTCAATGCCAAGATAGTAATGAACATAGCCCAAATCAGTGATTTCAAAACTTTTTCCCAATTTCTTCTTTATGGATGCAATGTAACTTCCACTGTTCCCTGTCATAAAAAGATCATCTACAAATACCACAAGATATACAACTGTTTTGCCAACTTTCTTGACAAATAAAGTTGCATCATCAAGATCAAAATGTTTGAAATTGAGTTTCAGAAGATGCTCAATTAGTTTTTCATACCAGGGTCGCGGTGCTTGTTTGAGGCCATACAAGGACTTCACAAGTTTGCATACTTTATGTTCATGTCCTTTCACAGCAAATCCTTCAGGCTAGGACATAAAAACATTCTCTTTTAGATCTCCATTCAAGAAAGCAATTTTTACATCCATTTGATGGACTTTCCAACCGTTCTGAGTTGCTAGTGCTAAGAGTGTTTGGATGGTAGCCCATTTTGCTGTGGGGGCAAACGTCTCCTCATAATCGACCCCTTCCTTTTGTGCAAAACCTTTTACCACAAGCCTAGCTTTATGCTTGTCAAGTGAGCCATCAGCTTTATACTTGTTCTTGTAGACCCACTTGCAGCCAATTGGTTTGGTTCCAAATGGAGGATCAACCAGCTTCCAAGTGTCGTTCTTTATGAGGGCATCATACTCCTTTTGCATCAATTCTTTCCATTCATCATGAGAAGCAGCTTCTTTGAAGGAAGTTGGTTCAAAATCTGTAGACAAGTTCAATTCACAATCATAAGAAACATCCATATCAACAGGTGAATTAGAGTCATCTACATCACCTCCATTTTGCCGGTTTGAATTTTTGGTTCCTGTCTTTCCAACTTCATCAGGATGAACACTTTCAAGTGTCTTTGTCACCCACTTTGGGGGACCTTTCTGAGATGGTCCAGGCTGCTCCGTTGATTGAGTTGGAACTGAATCAAGATTGAGTCTCCCAATTCTATCAATTACATCACTTAAAGCATCATCCGTTGTTGGAGTTTCATACAGGGGAGAGTGTTCTTCAGAAGAAGATTCCACATGTTGATCTAGTATAGGAATCCCCCCTTCAAGATGTGGAATCTAATTATTTTTGAAATGATTTTGCTTTTGCGATCTATCCAAGCAATCAAGTTGCCGCTCAACAACATTGTCAGTTTTGGATGATTCAAGGAAAATTACATCTCTAAATACAACAAATTTCTTATTTACTTCATCATAGAGGCGATATGCTTTAGAGGTGTTTGAATACCCTAGGAAGATACACTTACGACTTCTAGCACCAAGTTTGTTTCTATGTACCTTTGGTATCAAAGCATAACAGGTGGAACCAAAGACCCTGAGATGTTTTACCGAAGGAACATGTCCATACCACATTTCATATGGAGTCTTGTTTCTTATAGCATTAGATGGACATCTATTCTTTATATATGTAACACATAGAGCTGCATCAGCCCAAAACATTATCTTTACATTTTTGAAAAAGAGCATGGATCGTACCATATTTAAGATTGTCCTATTCATTCTTTCAGCTACACCATTCTGTTGGGGATTATAAGGCACAGTTGTTTGATGTTTGATCCCATGTTGGCGAAGATAGTTTTCAAATTCATTTGATGTGTATTCTTTTCCATTATCAGTGCGAATAGACCCAATATGAGATTGTGCATCATTTTCAATCCATTTATGAAAATTCTTGAATGTTTGAAAAGCATCAAATTTGTTCTTCAAAAAATAAACCCAACACATTCTGGTGTAGTCATCAATAAATGTCATGATATATTTATTTCCATTTGCAGAAGGAACAGGCATTGGACCACATAAATCTGAATGAATGAGTTCAAGCTTCCTATGTGCTCTTGAATGTGAATCATGAAAAGACTGTTTGCTATGCTTTCCTAGAATGCAAACATCACATTGCTTAAGTTTCCTAGGAATTGTAGGCAAACCAACAACACCATTTTTCTTCAACAAGCAAAGACTGTCATAGTTCAGATGTCCAAATCTAGCATGCCATAATAAACTTGATGGAAGTGTACCTTCTTCATGATGAGAAATGTATGACAAATGTTTTGCATGAGCAGAGGTTCCTTGCAGCTTGATAAGCCTTTCTTCTTCTATTCCCCTCATGACAAGTGAGTGGTCAGATGCTTTTCTTACCTCAAGCTTGTCATCAAACATATGAATGGAGTGACTTTGCTGGCAGATGTGGACCAAGGACAGCAAGTTTCTCTTGAGTTGTGGGAGATATAGAGCATGATGCAGAAGAAAGTCTGGAAGACCAGGCAGTTTAAGCCTAATTGTGCCAAGCCCTGATGGCTTGATTTTTTATTGATCTGCAAAGTATACTACTCCATTAACATTGTCAGTGAAATCTTCAAAAAAATATTTTCTATGAGTCATTTGGCAGGTTGCTCCTGAATCAAGCAACCAATCATTTTTCCAAGAATCAAGTGAAGCATTAAATAGATCTTCATTTACTCCAATGTTACATTGTGCCACAACATAGTGAGCGGATTCAGATGCTTTACCTTTGTCTGTATCATCAGTTTTACCTTTCTGTTGATTTCTTTTTTGCTCAATTTTGTCCCATGGTAGCTTGCATGTAGAGGCATCATGTGATCCATTTCTTTTGCAACGAATACAGTGCAAATCTGCCTTTTCTCCTTGAGAATGTTTGCCCCCCCTGCCTCTGAAATATCTTCCTCTTCCTCTTCGACCACCTCTTCCTCTTATAGAATCTTGAGCAGGATGTTTTTCTTTATGAGCAAGGCACACAGCTTCTTCAGAACATTCAGGGGCTGTCTTTTTTCCAAAAGCTTTCTCTCTTTCAGCAAACTTTTTCACAAGAGAGTCAAAGGTTATATCTTTGAGATTTCCATTTGCTTGCAATGACTCAAGATAATTGGAGTAAGTAGGATAAAGTGCCTTGAGAAAAGCAATAAGAGGAATATCCAATTCAACCTTAGTGGACTTGATATCATGCATTATAGACTTTACTTCAGATGCAAGAGCAAGAGGATCATTATTTTGCATTTCAAGAGTGAAGATTTTAATCATGAGTTGGACAACTTCAAGTGCAGAATGTGAGTCATAGAGTTCTTTCAGCTTTTGTAAGGCTTCAAAGGCAGTTGAATATGACGAAATATGGCGACTCACCTCTTCATTTACAGATGCTGCGATTAATGCATAAGCTTTGTTGTTCTTGTTTTCCCAAATGATGAGCTCTTTGTCTGAGGTAGGTTGTACTGGGTCATTGTCTCCTTCTCCGACACACACTCCTTTCCACAACTCATTGAAGATGAGGGTGTGTTTTATCATCCGGGACCATTCAGGATAGTTCTCCTTGCCAGTGAGAACTATTCCCACCATGGATATGATTGAATGCATTATGTTAAAAAATTATTTTTGCTGATAGAAAAATATTTCTACCAATATACAGTAAAATTGTACTCAAAAGGGCATTACCAAAAGATTTCAAATCCACCATGTGACCCACATAAATCCATCATTCTATAAATCCACCTCATATAAATGTCAGTGATTTTATATACCAAAAAATAGTGGCTTGGAATCCTTTATATATATCAGTGTTATATATATATATATATATATATATATATATATAATTTTTTTCTTTGGTGTATATATATATATATACCAAAGAAAAAAATGATATTAAATATACCAAAGAAAACACTGTGACGCTGTCTGTGGGAAACGATTTTGGTTGTTTAATTCATATCACAGTCAACGGCATCAACCGCGAGCTCTACAAAGTTGGAACAGCAACGGCATCAACCACGAGCTCTACAAAGTTGGAGCAGCAACGGCATCATTCCACAATCTCGAAACCCTTTCGATTTTTTCAAAACTCAATTAACATATCAGCACCATTCTGCCAAAACTTCTAGTATCGTTGCAGAGAAAGAGAAATCAAGCCGGTCTTTAGATTCAAACAAGTGAAGAGACAAAACGCTTGACAGAAAATGTAACACCAATACAGTTATGTCTCTATCCTCGTTTGATCCATACGCAGGTCAATTATCTCTCTCCATACGCTCTGTCATTGCTCGGCTATAGGTATGCACTAAACCATTCATGCACAATGTGTATGCCAATTGACACTCAATCGTCAATACATATCCCAAACCGAAAACCGGATTATGCAATCACACAACTGAAACCCACCAATTCAGCAGTGAAAGCAACAGGAGGCCGACGGTTTGAACGCAAGACCTCGTGCGCAGTTTTGAACAGTCAAGGAGGCACACAACACATGGAAGTCTGTTGCAGCAGGGTCGAGGTGGACATTTGAAGTTTGTGAAGGGGTTCTGGCGTTTCAGCAGAGTAACATAGCAGCGTATGGGAAAAACGCAGTATATTTACACAGGATATCACCACATTTTTTTTTCTGCGCTGTCTGATAGGGTTTGTTTTGGAGAAGGGCAGCAGTATTCAAGGCGAGCAGCGTAACAGTAGGAAGGCTTGACAGAAAATGTCAGAATCTGGCACCAACGAATATATGGGCAGCGTATTGCATGGAGCAGGCTTTGTATGGAGCAGAGCGCAGGTAATGGCAGACAAAACGTAGGCAGTACAGGCACTCAGTCAGACAAGGGAGTTACAAGGCACAAGAGCTAAAAAAAGGAGCTGGCTCTGATACCATGTCAGGCCAGGCAGTAACTCCATTAAGCAAAACCTAATTCGTTTTATCTATTCCATCAGGTAGGTCTGCTATATACATGAGGGAGAGACTGTTCAGTTCATCTCCCGATGACTGTTCACATTTCTCATTTATTTATTTACATATATTTACCAATCACAAGGATTAGGTGTCAACATAAATCCGTATATTGGTTTTGGGCATATGTTCATGGAATCATTCAAGGTGAGCAAAATTTCAAAGTTCACCATTCGACATCGATGGTTCAAGAGTACCTTAGTCATATAGGTACACGATTTCAAAGTTTTGCTCTAGCCTTACCTTAATCTAGAGTTATATATGAGTTTTCAAAAAATTGTTTAGATCAATGTTTTAGGAGAATAGCACATCATATGCTCCTTTTAGCAAAGTTTTCAATTTAAGCTTCCAACATTCTATTTATATCAATTTCCATAGCAATTTTTCCCATTTTTAGTTTCAAGCACATGGTCCATGGGTTGCTTTGCTAGTTCATGACAAGATGGTTCAAACCAATCCACTGGTCCGATTTATTCATCAGGTTGATCCTTGGCCCTATCCAGCAGATTCTGGTTTGGACCAAGCGAATCTTAACAATGGATCTAAGAAATCTCATGAGATAAAATATTTGATTACAAAGGTAGTATAGCATCACTCAATATGAAGAGATGTGCTTCCTAATTTGTACTCGTTGTTGGATTCTTTCAGCTCTCACTCCATGGAGCTTAATCTTTCTTGGAGCATATGATGGCATAAAGGTTTCTTACTTTGGGGATGATTGTTGTTAATTCTTGAAGCTTCTCTATCTTGGCCCTTATTTGGTGCATTCAATAGTGAAATGTTCAAGTCTTCTACAAGCCTTCATGATCAATCCAATTGAGGGATAAGTCTACCACTTGGAAGGAAAATGTTATAGAGTTTGTCCTCCCTTCTTCCTTTTGGTTTGGTGATTATTGGTGCCATGCTTTGCTCTTCCTAAAGGATCCCTCGCAAAAGTAACAAGTAAATTTGTCAAGCCATGGTTGATCTTGCTTGGTGAATGATACGTAAACTGTTGTGGATATTCCACTGGACAGTTCGTCACAACAGATCTGATAATAATATATTAAAAAACTGAAATTTTACACTATTATAGCTTATTAAACTTTAAAATATGTGGATTTAATTGTAATTAGTGCATGCATGCGAATATAAATTATGCAGAAAAGTAGAGAACGACAAAATAAGCTCACACACACATAAGACACAATATATGCTCTCTAGGAAACCCTTTCGAGAAAAAACCCAGCTGGAAGGTGAGGCCGCTTTGCTCTCTTTCTTTGTCTGGAAATATGGCTGCATGTACAAAGAAGTAATAAATGTGGCCCGTGGGCTACTACAGTGCACAAATCCTCTCTGTGTGCTCTACCTCCTATCTCTCCTAGCTATATGGAACAAAATGCTCTCAAAAGAATGGAATGCCTCTTCCTCCTAGTGGCCCAGTTATTACACAACCTGATAGCCTACTAGTGGTTAAGTTTGAGTCCTAGTGTTTTTAAAATCGGAACCAGTGACCGGACCGGTCCACCTAATGAACCAGTTTACCGACCGAAACCAATCTAACCAGGACTGGTTTGGTCTAAACAAACCGGTTGTAAAAATTCATTAAATAATTAATTTTTAATGAAACAAAACTATTTTTAAGATTTAAAACCATGATTCCAAGCCAATAGAGACAAAATATGCAAAGATTGTTCATTTACATACCATGTAAAGGTGAATATATCAAAATGGCACCGAGTGCAATACATATCACGACAAAATAGCAAAATACATAAGCAATGAGGCTCTAAATGGCCTATAAAGTCTAAAAACAATGCTGCTCAAATTCCCCTCTCCGTTGTGTTTTAGTTTGCACAAATTACTAAGTACCTGAAATGAATATGGGTGTATAAAGATTTCTGTGTAATTCCTGAAGTTACATTTCAATGAGAGAGTAGTTACTGACTGCCAGTGTGAACATTAGTGTCATTGATATTGGTTGAGTTCAATATAAATGTGAATCTAATATTCTGAAGCGATTTCATTAGCATCTATTTCAGTTTCCAGTGGCTTTATGTAATAAGAACCTAGGAAGGCATCTAGAGCAGTTAGTAGAGCAACGATTTGACAAAAGTATTCACAGACATAAACTACAAAAAATCAGAAATTTACAGGGTATATCTGGGAGATTTCCAAGGTGGGATTTATATCAGCAATCTGTGTTATTTCTGAGCATAAGGTGTCATTCTAGTTGCTAGTTACAATCTGATTATACCTTCTTATCCCAATATGTTGATGTATAAATTGAACAAGCAAAAATTTACACCTACAGCGGCATGCCATTGAAGTGCTTGATGAAATAACGCACAAAAAACATACTAAACTCAAAAAATTCAGTGACATTTTGGGATATTTCCTAGTTGGGAATCTTACAACCTCTACTAAGGAAGCATTCTATGTATGGCGTAAGGACGAAGGTACATTGTTTGAATTGACTTGAATCAATCAAATTTTGTGATACATGTTTCAAGTGTGACATAACTGATCTAGCACATACATTTTCAGCACACTTCATTGTCGTTGACTGGGCTCACGGTGGACTTGCCTCCTAACCAGCCGGTTCTGTCCTAAACCGGTCCTAAACTGGCCGGTTAGGACCGGTTAGCTGCTTTTTTCAGCGAAGGAGGGTGCTGACCAGGTTTTTTTACCGGTTTCAACTGGTGGGCCTGCTAACCGGCCAGTTAGACCGGTAACCGGTTAGCTAGGCCGGTTTTGAATACTATGAGTTTGACTACATCAACTCTTAACTAGAGTTACAAAATAGACCCTTCTAGAGTCTTTTACAAAATGAGGTGAGGAAATTTTTCCTCCACCTTCTCTCTAGTGTATCATTTAGCTTTGCTTGGAGGTTCTCCCTTCAACCCAATCTGCCAAAGTTCATGTTGCCCCTGTCTTGTAGTTTTGGACCTCTTCTGCAAAATTGTATCTTCTGTCAACTTTGCCTGAGCATCTGGTGCCAAATCCTCCACAAAAGGTAGGACATGTTCCTCTTCCTAATCTAGCATGGAAGGCTCATAGAGTTTCAAATTCTCTACATTCACAACTAAGTAAATGTGCATATATGGTGGTAAATTGAGTCGATAAGCATTATCACCCACCTTTTCTAGTATCTCAAAGGGACCATACCTTAGAGCCTTGATTTTCTTACCAGGCCCCTGCAGCCTCTCCTTGTTCAACTATAGCCATACTTTGTCTCCCACCTTGAATGATTTTTTTGTTCTGTGTTGATCATGCCTGGCCTTATACTTCTCTTGCAACTTCTGCAATGTTTCTTGTACTTGTAGATGGATCTTCCTGATCTTTTCTATAAATTTTTCAACCCTCAAAGCATCTCATGTAAGATCTTCCCTCAATCCTCTTTGTTGCCCATATGCAATATCCAAAGGTGAAGGTGGAAAATATCCAAAGCAAGTCTCAAATGGGGACTTTCCTGTAGAAGTGTGCACTGTTATGTTATAAGAATGTTGTATATATACCAGATTTTCATCCCAGGTCTTCGAATGCTTCTAGTTGTATCCCCTCAGAAGTTGCACCAAAGTCATGTTGACTACTTTTGTCTGCCCATCTGTCTGTGGATGGAATGTTGTAGATCTCTTCAACTTTGTGTCCATCTTCTCCCACAATGTAGTCCAGAATGCACTAAGAAATCTTGTGTCCCTGTCTGAAATGATGCTCCTTGGTATCCCAAAGTGCACCCAAACCTGTCCAAAGAACAAGTTTGTTGCTTCTTGTCCGCTGATGGTCTTTTTACAGGGCATCAGAACACACATCTTGTTGAACCTATCAACTACCACGAACAGGTAGTCATGTCCCTTCCTGGTTGTCGATAAACCTCCCACAAAGTCCATGGAAATGCTTTCCCAAGGACGAGTAGGTACAAGTAAGGGATGATACAAACCCTGTTTCCTGTTGCTAAGCTTGTTGGTACAACAAAGCATGCATCCTCTTATGAACCTAGCTACCTGCTCTTTCATCTTGGGCTAATACACATACCTCTGCAAGTTAGCCATGGTCTTCCCTACACCAAAGTGCCCTGCAACCTTGGAGGTGTGAGCCTCTCTAATCAGCTACAAACGCTCACCTTTAGGAACACATAGCTTATCCAACCTGTAGAGTAACCCATCCTGGAGATGGTAGTCAACAGTGTTGTCGCCATCATGCACATGACTCTGACTCTACAACTGTTGAAATACCTTGAATATGCCTCTCTGTATGCATCATGGGTGAATGGATCCATGTGCATAAGAGTCCCCAAAGCTGTAATATTTGATGTGGGTGGCCTTGAAATCATATCAGCCAACTTGTTTGTGTTGCCCTTCTTATACTTGATCACCAAATGAAATTGTTGTAAAAACCCCATCCACTTGTAATGTCTGGTCTGTTGTAGCTTACTTTGGCCCTGCAAGTACTGTAACAGCTGGTGATCTATGTGGATTATTGTCTCCTTTCCCATCAGATAATGCTTCCACTTCTTCACAGCGTGCACCATGGCATAAAGCTCCTTATCGTAGATAGGGTAGTTAAGAACTGCCCCAATGAAACTCCTCACCTCAGAAACATTAGTAGGCACCGGCCATTTCATGATGGCCTCCATCTTGGAAGGATCCATCTTCAACTCTCCTCCACCAATCACATACCCCAAATACACCAAAGATTGCTGCACAAAGTCACACTTCTTGAGATTTGCTAGTAGTTGGTGCTTCTTCAATGTTTCCAGCACCTATGTCAAATGTGAAATATGCTCCTCCCAAGTAGCACTATATACTAGTATATCATCCAGATAGACAATAATAAATGAATCTATAGAAGGGCACAGTATATCATTCATTAATCTCATAAACATAGATGGTGCATTACATAGGCCAAATGGCATAACTAAGCACCCACACAAACCTTGCCTCGTTTTGAAGGTGGTCTTCCATGTATCTTCTTCTTTGACTCGAACCTGGTGATATCCAGACTTCAAGTCCAGCTTGGTGAAATACTTTGCTTGCTACAACTAATCTAGCAGATCGTTTATCCTAGGCAGGGGGTATCTGTTCTTGAGCGTGATTTTATTCAATGCCTTGTAATCTATACACATCCACTAAGTCCCATCCTTTTTTGGCACAATGATGATGGGTGACCCACATGGTGATGTACTCGATCAAATGACACCCTATTCCAACAACTGCTGCAATTGTTTCTTCACCTCACTTGCTTCTATAACAGACTGCCTGTACAGCCCAATATTTGGCAATGGGGAGTCTGGCAATAGTTAGATCTTGTGCTCCACTTCTCTCTTAGGTGGTAACCCTTTAGGCTCTCGGAACACATCCTTGTATGCCTATAACAACTCCTCCAATTGTTGTTTTTGTTTCTTAGTACACCCCTCCAGGGATGTCTTGCCTCTTATTGACTCCTCTTCAAACTAACTTTCTCTTAAAAACAATAAAACATACTTCTTGCTGGAACTGATCAATTTCTTGGCTTGGTTGACACTTACCAATGAAATTTTTGACTTGCCTTTGTGTGCGTTGATGATGAACGATTTTCCATCCTTGATGAGCCAGTATTGGTTAGCTCTTCTCATGAATATTGCATCACGCATGTACATGTATGGACTCCCAAACACAACTCCACATACATCAAAGGGAACCACATCCAGATCTACTTCATCAATAAAATCAACACTGATAGCAAATCTAATTTTGCATTGTTTTGTTACCTTCAGCTCTGCATCCTTATTTACCCATCCCAGTGGATATGGGTTTGGATGATCACGAACTTCCAGCCCCAACTTCTTGACTAGCTCTGTTGCAATGAGATTTGTTTGCGATCTTGAGTCAAACAGAGCATCAATCTTTGTCTTCTTGACCTATATCTTTATATGGAAGAGTTTAGTCATTTCTTTCTCTTCCTATTGTTGAAGGCTACTCAGATTCACCTCCTTTTGCACTAATGTACAAACGATCTTCTCATCCACGTCCGAGTTGCTTTCAACTTGGTTGCTTGAATTAGTGGCCATGAGATTCTTCTTCTTGTTCTTCGGGTCTAGCTCTGGATGCAACTTCCAGCACTTCTCCTCAGTGTGGCCATCAATGCTGCAGTGGTTGCTAGGATCTTTGCACAGGTGTGTTGTGGTTGTCGTCTTTTTATCTTTTTCCCCTTTTTGCTTCTTCTTCCCCTCCTTAGAAGCTTCATGTTGCTCCTTCTGCTTCAATCCACTTGATTGCACTCTTTTCAGGCCTATGTTCTCTAGGTATTGTGCCTGTACACAAGCCTCATCCACCGATTTGGGCTTGAACAACATCACTTGCTCACGCAGATGGCGGTGCAGACCCCCCAATACTTGAGGAGTAAATCTGGGTTCTTTGGAGAGATACCCAACATTATAGCCATCTTTCTAAATTTTGTGGTGTACTCCTACACGCTTTGGCCCAACTTTTGCCTGAAGTAATGCCATCGAATCCACTGGTCCTCCACATACCCAATGGGATAAAACTGTGACTTAATGAGGGTTTTGAAATCCTCCCACTTAGTCACTGGAGGTTCTCCCTCCAACCTCAGGGTTTTTATGTGGCTCTCCCACCAAGTCAATGCATGGCCCTTTAATTTCAGCAACACGAATGAGATCTTTTGCCCTTCCTCTATTTGATGGGCGCTAAAATAAACTTCCAGTTGTTGCAACCAGAGGTTCAACTTCACAGTGTCAATCTCGTCGTGGTACGGCTTGATATTGACTGTTGCTTCCATTTTGAACAGTGATTGATTCACGACACTCGTACTGGGTTGATCTTTTCTGGGTTCTTTATTTGGCTGGTTCTCCGTGTCTTCCCGATCTCCCAATCCCCCTTCTAATTTGTCCTTTGCATTCGAACCCTCATCTCCTCCAAATATCCCCAGCTTATTGCTTAGGGCCGCCATGAGGAGGTTTATATTGCGGTTTATAAATGCGACTTGTTGTTCGAGCCGCGAAAACCTCACCTCCGTCGGATCAAGAGGTTCGTTTACAGATTCTTCGCCCATGATTAGGGTTTTACGATTTTCGGCCCTATTGATCTAGATCCCTGCAATCTCCATAAATTACCAAACGAAACTCGCTTTGATAACAAATGATCCATAAACTATTGTGAATATTCCACTAGACAGTTTTTCACAACAGATCTGATAATAATATATTGAAACACTGAGATTTTACACTATTACAGTTTATTGAACTTTAAGATCTATGGATTTAACTGTAATTGGTGCATGCATGCGAATATAAATTATGCAGAAAAGTAGAGAACGACAAAACAAGCTCACACACACATAAGACACAAGATATGCTCTCTAGGAACCCTTTCGGGAGAAAACCCAGCTGGAAGGTGAGGTCGCTTTGCTCTCTTTCTCTGTCTGGAAATATGGTTGCAGGTACAAAGAAGTAATGCCTGTGGCCCATGGGCTGATACAGTGCACAGATCCTCTCTGTGTGCTCTACTTCCTATCTCTCCTGCCTATCTTTGCTCAGCTATGGAACAAAATGTTGTCGAAATAATGGAATGTCTCTTCCTCCTAGTGACCCAGTTATAACACAGCCCAATAGCCTACTAAAGGTTAAGTTTGACTACATCAACTCTTAACTAGAGTTACAAAATAGACTCTTCAAGTGTCTTTTACATCACAAACACATGGCTATCCCCTTTTCCATGAATAATGGGGGTTGACGCGGCATCCTCCCGAACTATAGGGGTGAAAACAAGAAGGTCAACTTCTGAGTGGCATAACTTTTGCATACGGACTCCAATTGATGCGCTTCTTGCATTGTTGGAAAGGTCTCAGTGTGTAGAATAGCATGAAAAGTTATTGCGCTACAGCAGCAAAGTTTTACCCCCCAAAAAACGTCGATTAATGCCTCAAAACGCTCTTGGAAGGTTTCATACCCCATTTCGCCAAACTGGGTCCCGCAAGTAAAAGCAGTCCCGTGAGCTAATTCCTCCACTTTTTCCACTCCAAATGCATCGAGATGGATGAAAAACAATATAATGATCCAATTCGGATCAGTGAAGGTTCTCCATTAAGGTTCCCTTCTTGTATACCTTGATGCTTAATGTTGATCTTGATTGGGTGAAGGATTATATTTCCCTTGGTTCTAATCCACAAGCCTTAATCCATGAATGAAATAGGTCAATTCTTTAGAGGGCTTCTTCTTGATCTCAAAAGCCATTTGGTTCACCTTGACTCCACTGTCCTAGTTGGATTTGGCACTAATCTTCACTTCCTTCCATCACTCATTTTAAAACCCTAAAAGCTTCAAAACTCCATTTTACTAAGGCTACCCTCAACTTCAGCTTGTGCCTCATTACATGGTCTTAGTAATCTTAATGGGGATACCATACTCAAGCCCAAGGAGAGCCAACCTAAAGTGAAGAAGATACGCAACTAAGGTGACAATGATGATCGTCCTAACAATTGCCCTTGAGTTGTACCTTGTGGATTAGGGCTTTCCTCATTACGTAAAATTTGAGTTCTAAAAGGGCATCTACTAAGAAGAAGAATTGTAATGCCAAAATTCCGCTAAGAGAGGCAATTAAATTGGAGGTTTTGCTCGACACTTATGGAATCTCTTGGCCTTCCTAGAGAAATCAAATCAATGAACAGGAAGGCAATAAAGAGGCAATCCTAAGACAAGAAAGAAGGAAGGCGATTTGGCATTTAATGTTGTAGCTTGGGAAGTTAATGATGTAGAAGAAAATAGACTAAAAATGAAGAAGTTAGAACGTGAAGCCCGAGGACAAAGAGGAGTGTGTATGAGTTTGTCCATGGGTAACGAAGATTATCTCAGAGCCAAACTACAGCCAACAAAATATAGCCAATGAGTAAGATTGTACAAGATCTGTGTCTGTGAGTGCATAGCTTTTATTTTTAATCATTATTGATCATAATAAAAAATAAAAATAAAAAGCCAAACAAAGGCCATTTTTTGGTGGTTTTCCCAAATGGGTTTCAAGAGTAAAATGTTTGTGTTATTATTGGATTTATGATCAACTTCTTTAACACTATTTTCTGTATTTAATTACAATCTACAAGTATTAAACAATCAGAATTAATGCATGGTCACACAACAAACAGAGATATATCATTTTTTATTCCCGCAAAAACAATGAAGGTCCATATTGGTGAATCGACTTGGTCAAAGGTTGAGCAATTACGGATCACTACATATTTCAAAGTTCCATGTAATTCGGACTTTTGGTTCTCTAGGTGTAGAAGTGTAAAGAGGTCTTTGGCCATGGCTGTAGATGTTTGTGAGAGTGTAGAAGTTTAGGCTTAGACACTGCTGTATTATGGAATGAGTTTGAAAGGTTTTTATGTCTTCAACCTAATAAAGAGGAAAATAATTGTTGTGTCTTTCTGTTGTGTTAAATTTAATTGCAATTATTGTTGTGAGTTGTGCTTTTGTAGTGTGTTCTGATTTCCAGTCCCCAGGCCTTGCATCATAAGTCCATGGGCCAGTGGTTGAGTCACAGGGTCATAAAACATTCATTGATAATATCAGCATTCATTGAGGCAAAGATCCCTCAAATTCTTTCTTTGTGGATGGCAATACATTCCCTTCATCTTCCAGCTCAAGGAAGACAAAGATCTAATATTCCAAAGTGCCCCTTGTTTTCTGGGCCCAAAAGTGCTATATCTGAATCGATGGACATTTGATTTCAATCCAGAAAGCACATCCCTAGGGAAGTTCCAGTCTAGGTCCCTGCCACATCTCCCCTTGGTCTTTTGGGATGATCCAACATTTCCTCGCATTCGCAATAACATATGGAAATTTCTGGGAATAGCAATCCCAAAAGATTGTCGATATTCTTGTGTGATAATTTGTATGGAAGTGGATCTTTCAAAGGAGCTTCAAGAAGAAATCCAATTGAATCTCAATGGTTGGCGTTATATACAGGAGTTCACTACAAACAGCTCCCCTTCAAGTAGAATATGTACCATGTGTATGGCCACTTTGACATAGGTGCCCCCCCGCCCTTAGAACAGCAAATGTCAACATAGAAAACACCAATAACCAGCACCATTGCAACCTTAGCCTAAATCGTGCTTCTACCTTCATCCAAAACCTTCAGTGATCTGAGGTTCTCAATGAAAACAATACTGAAGACGATCCAGCAAAAGAGGAAGGATGCATGAAAGAGGAATCAGAATAGAAAGCAGTCCAGGAAAGAAATGAGGAAAACATCCAAGAAGAGGCAGAGAACCGCCAGCCTCAAGAGGAGCCAAACACTAACACCCATGTATGTTGGGGCCCTCCAACAGACCCTGAACTCCACCCTTGCAACTAGGGGAAGAAAGAGGAAGAATGAAGCTCGAGAAAGGGAGGCTGAGTACAACAAGGCTATCAAACCAGTCTTTGCTGGCCAAATTTGGCTAATCTGTGCAAGGCTCATCCCAAATTTAAATGTTCTTTCTTTGCACCTTTGTAGGAAGCCAGTTTGTTAAGCACTATACTAGCTGTTGTGTAAGCCAGAGTAAAAAATTGGGAAACAGAAAAAACTTCCTACCATCTCATTTTGCTTCGGGATTGGAAAGTTCTGAAGACATAAGCTTTCCCCTTTATCTCATTTAACCCTAGGATGTCTGGGTTTGGCTGCAGCCCTCTCTTTCTTAATACAATACTGCCACTACCTTACCAAAAAAACAAGATGACATGATACAATTCTACATCCTTCCAGGGCATCAATGTAAATGCCATTTTTCCTTTATCATGTACCATCAACATATTCACCCATCTAGGTGGTTTCACACGGTAAAGGTCAACAAGGTGCCATGATATAAGTCCAGATCCTCACATGAACAAGAGAACTTCCATTCACAAGTAATACAGGGACTTAACTCTAAAATTCCCAAGCTTTTAACCATAATTTCAACTCTAAAATTCCCGAGATTTTAACCTTAATGTCAACTCTAAAATTCCCAAGCTTTTAAACTTAATGTCAGCCAATACGTGTGAGGAATATCGCAAGGCTGTGATGAAAACCACAAGGACATGAAAGCAGGACAATAATAATGGGAAGACACAGAGTGCACTCCGTATTGAACATAAGCCCTACCTAATAATAATGAAGATGCTCAAGTTTGTATCTGAAGTGCCAATGACAATGGGAAATGACCTGTATTTGTGGCAATGACTAATACCCTGGGAAAAGTATCAATATGATGGATTATTTTGCTAAGATGAGAACATTATAGCTTGAATGATTGAATTCACACTGTAAGCATAACACACTGATTACAATTATGCAATTTTAGTGTAGTGTAATAACCTAAGTCACCGGATTCGTCCTAAACCCCCTGCGAATCCCGAATCCGGCAAATCAGACACGATTCGGTCTGGATTCGTGTCCAAATCATAGGACACGTCGTGTCCGAGGGTGTGTCGCGATTTTCAGGGGCGTGTCGCAATTTTAGGACACGTGTCCGATTTCCAGGACTCGCTAAGCTCAGTGCGGGAAAGAAAAGGGCGTGTTTGCTCATTAAAATTTTCATTTGGCAAGTGATTTGTGTTGTTGCAGCGAGGAGTAGAGCATTTTGGCAGCTTCATGATCAAGTCTAGGCCCTAGTATTGATATGCTATTCATGGTAATGTTAAATTCTTAAAGTAAAAGGGACATCCTTTTACTTAAATTTTTAACATTACCATGAAATGACTCAGGATGTTTGAGAGTGGTTCTGGCCTCATTGGATTTCATATGGAGAAAGTAGAATTTTAGATTTCATTCAAAATCCAGCAGACTTATCAGTTTTTCAGGATTTTAGGATTGGGGGATTGCAATGTTTCCATTGAATTTTGTCATGTATTAGGGTATGGAACTCGTATTTAATCAAGAGCACCAAACCAAGAGCTTCTGAATATGTCGCTCCCGCTCCCAGGTAACACTGTTCCTAATGATATGGGTTTGGACACCACTGTTGAGTTGGCATTGGCCAACACGGATCTCAATGATCCAATGCTAGAGCCTGTTAGATTTGATGACTTAGAGGGGCCAACCTCCATACCAACAGATGTAGAGGCGACTATGGATACAAGGGAGGAGGATGCAGAGGAGAGCAGTGGGGACCATGATGATGGGGACGGTGATGCTGATTCTGATGCTGATTGATGCCTTGAGGCTTGTATACCTGTAGTTGTTTTATATTTTCTATTTCTATTTGCCATTGGCATTGCACCAACACTATCTATGTAACAAATTTTGATTTGATGACTTAATGAGAAAACTACAATTGTCAGTGTGTTTATCTTACTATCTTGTAGTTGTAATTTGTCTTTCAGTTATGAATTATGAATCAGGATTTAAATTTTTAATAGATTTATCATTTATGTGACCAATACCACTGACATTTATTTGAATTTTGTATGTACTCTGCATGCTAATAGCTATAGATGAAGATCAATGTTTGAAATCAATAAATTTGTATCATTAATTAAAATTTGTGTAAGAAATATGATAATATCTAATTTTTAATATATATATATATATATATATATATATATATATATATATATATATATATATATATATATATTTAATAAAATAATATATAACGTGTCCTAATGTGTCCTGTTCTGGGGGGTCAGCGTGTCCGAATCCGACACGAATCTCGAATCCTACGTGTCCCGAATCCCCGTGTCAAGTGACTTAGGTAATAACAAAATGTCTGGAACATTAGAGATTAAATTTGAAGGACGATAAAAAATCGCTGAGCTCTGGAGCGCTGCCATGAAACCCTAGCTGCGCTTCGGCACCTCTACGCCCTTGCTGCTCTGCGGCCCGTGGCTTTGGGCCCTCTGCCCTCCTTTTCTGCACTCTTCCTTGAGTTCCTGCGATTCAGAGCTCGTCTGCTGCTGGGAGGGACTAGTAAGCCGGGCTCGCCCTCATGGAGGTTCCGAACTCACCCCAGGCAAGCCCACCTTCATTTGTCGAAGCCTTCTCTCCGCTCTTGGCCAGTGTGCCGCAAAAATAAAAGAGTGAAGCAACCAAGTTTGTCAAGAGGCTGGAAGACATTCCTAAAATCTCCCTGCCACCTGAGACCCCGATTCAAGTCGCCCTCTCCTTGGCTGAGCGGGCTCTCGTTGGCCAGTTCACCGGTCTATGGCCTTCTCCTAAGACCATTGAGACCTGGGTTAACAAGAACTAGGCTCCTCTGATCAAAAGCAGCGTCACCTCTTACTTCTTAGGACAAGGGTTCTTCCTCTTCGAATTCACCTCAAAGGACGACAAGGACCTGATCTTTCAAAATGGCCCCTATTTCATGGGCCCCCAGGGCCTGTACCTCAACAGATGGACGCTGGATTTCGACCCTGCAGTAGATGTTCCCACGACTATCCCTGTATGGGTCAGACTCCCTAATCTCCCAGTTCATTGCTGGAACTGGGACTCGTTGAAACACATCAGAAACGCCCTTGGGAAATTCATAGATAGGGCAAATAGCAAAGATCAATACGATTGTGCCCATATCTGCGTAGAAGTAGACCTAGAGGTGGGTCTCCCAGAAGCCATCAAAATCAAAGTAGGAAACTGGACCCATTTGCAGAAGCTGGACTACGAGCAGTTGCCTTTTAAAGGCCGAAAATGCCATGTCTACAGTCACTTTGCCAGAGGATGCCCAACCAATGTGGACCCAAAAAAGGGTAAAGAACAAGGTTGGAACCAGGTCAAGCACGCCAAGAAAATCCAAAAGTAGGTTGGTCCAAACAGAAGAGGTCCTCAGGCCCCTCCTCAACAACCCCCTCCCAGAATGGATCAAGAAAATAAATTCGCTCCTCTAAGCTCGCAAATAGAGGAAACTCAGGAACCAGAAAATCAAAAATCAACCCCACCCTCTAAAGGTACCCCCAAAGGTTCTGGAAATGGAGTTGAGCAAGCTGGAAGTGGTGTTCCAGCAATAGATATGGCATTTGCTGAGAGCTCCAAAGGAAACACTGTCGAAGTAGAGGAAGATGAGCATGAATCGGATTGCTCGGAGGAAGAAGGGGAAATAGGAGAATCCCAAGCTTCGATAAGGAGATCCACAAGAGGCCGTAAATCAGATCGGGAAAAAAGAGAGCAGGAAACTTTCAAGGATAAGCTACAAGGCAGCCAGCCAACCCTTGAGAAGCTACTAGCATCAAAAGCAAAGACGACGAGAAACCAGCCCCAAGGCTCCAAGGGAGCCAACCAGAAATACAAATGATGAAGATAGTCTCCTGGAACTGTAGAGGTATGGGGAGCAGAATCAAAGAAGAAGCCATCAGAAGTTTAATAAGAACAGAAGCTCTTGACATACTTCTCATCCAGGAGACCAAACTGGAAGACTCTGTCTTCCTTCAGGCAAGTAAGAAACTCTGGAACAAATGTGAGGCGAAAGCAATCTCAGCCCGAGGGGCTTCCGGTGGGTTGGGCACTCTTTGGAACGCTAGCAAATTCTCAGTCATTTCTGAGACCCTCAATACTCATTGGTTGTTTTTAAAATTGCAGCACTTAGATTCAAAAGAGATCATCAGTCTCTTCAACGTGTACATCCCTGTGAACGTTGTGGAAAAAAAGGCCTGTTGGGACTCCATTAGAACCCAAGCAGATCTCGTTAATCTTGAGAATACCATCATAGCAGGAGATCTTAACCTCACTCTCTTATCAGCAGACAAGAGAGGAGGCAGCATTGTTCGAGATCCGGCAAGGGAATGGGCAGAGGACCTTATGCAGGACTGGGACCTGCTAGACATCAAGCCAATCTCTAATAAGTACACCTGGACTAATTGCTGCCAGATTGGATAGATTCTTACTTCAAAGCTCTTTTCTTCTGCTTGGATTAGAGGCTAGAGTCCACATTCTCCCATGCAGCACTTCTGATCATAAACCCATCAAGCTGGAACTGGTGTTTCAGCTTGATCTAGGTCCAATTCCCTTCAGATTTAGCCCGCTCTGGGCTAAGGAATCGGACTTCATGCAATTAGTTAAGGGCATCTAGATACAACCAGTCAAAGCTCTCCCTTTTTTGTCTGGGAGGAGAAGCTCAGAAGAGTGAAAAAGGTTTTAAAAAGTTGGGCCAAAACTTTGCCCAATCCAGCAAATGAAAGAAAAAATCTCCAACACATTCTGGAAAATCATCATCTCCAAGCTGAAACAGCTAACATAACTAAAGATATCCTAGACAAAGAAGCCCAGCTCCAGCAAAACTATCACAAGGCTTGTCTAGCAGAAGAAGAGTATTGGAGACTTAAGTCACGCAGCCTTTGGCTTAAAGCAAGGGACAGGAACTCTTCCTTCTTCCATAAACAAGCTCAGGCAAGGAAATGTACCAATTCCATTTCCGAAATCAAAGATGGCACTATTACTCACAAAGACAATGCAAGCATCAAAAAAGCTGCCTCCCTTCACTTTAAAAGCCTGTATAGTGAAGATATAAATCTGGATAAAATCTCTGATATGATTGACGTGGTTCCCTCCTTGATGACTATTGAAATGAATCACCTCCTTGAAGCTAAAGTCACCAAGAATGAAGTCAAGGATGCCCTCTTCGCCATGGACCCAGACAAAGCCCTTGGGCCAGATGGATTTACAGCCAGATTCCTCCAATCTTGCTGGCCGATTGTGGAAAAAGATCTATACAAAATGGTTATTAAGTCCCAAGCTTGCCAGAAAATCGAAGGCAGCACAAACTGTGCTTTTCTTGCTCTCATTCCCAAAGAGAAAGGAGCCAAAACCTTCAACAGGTTTCGACCGATTTCGCTTTGTAATATTGGTTACAAACTAATTACTAAAGCCATCGCTAATAGACTTAAGCTCATCCTCCCCAAAGTCATTTCGGAAAGCCAAGGAGGATTCATTCAAGGGAGACAGATAGTGGACAATTTCATTCTGGTCCAAGATGCAATCCACTCAAGCCTGAGTCGCAATGAAAAAGGTATGGTTGTCAAGCTCGATCTAGCAGATGCTTTTGATAGAGTCAAGCATAGTTTTCTGTTGAAAGTCTTACACAAATTTGGAATTGGGGAGAAATTTATAAATTGGATTCGGGCCTATATTTCAAAGCCTTGGATTGCTCCTTTAGTAAACGGCAGAGCTGCTGACTTTTCAAAGCCACGAGAGGGCTCAGGCAGGGGTGCCCTCTCTCACCCCTTCTATTCGTTCTTCAAGCCTCTGTCCTCAGCTTCTATTTGGAAAAAAAATGATGAACTAGGAAATTGCTAGGCTTTGTATAGCAAGAGGAGTTAAAGATATTAATCATGCCCTCTTTACAGATGACACCTTGTTATTGGGAGCTGGCTCTGTGCTTATATCCTCCAGATTCAAAGGAGTCTTGGACGAGTTTTGTATGATCTCGGGAAGCAGTCTTAACAAAGGCAAATGCCATATCTATTGCTGGAACACCACTTCCAGCTTGCTCAACTCCATTTCCAGAACCTTTGGTTTCGCAGCCTCCTCAAACTGGACTTCCTTCAAGTACCTTGGCCTTCCTGTATTTCTTAAAAGAGCCTTCAGCAGAGATTGGCTCCCCCAATTGGAGAAATTCAAAAACAAGTTGCTTGCCTGGGGCTTTTCCTGGCTCAACATTGCTGGTAAGTCTGTCCTTATTAAATCAGTCCTTAACAGTCTTCCCTTATTTCAGTTTTCAGTTCTTCTAGCTCCCTCTGGCATTCTCAGAAAAATGGAGGAGATCATTCGGAAATTTTTTTGGAAGGGGGGCAAGCAAAATGAGAAAAAGATTCTGTTAGTCAGCTGGGAATCCATCTCCAAAGGACCTAAGGCTAGCAAGGCTGATTCGCAGAATTTCAGACCTTGGAGACTCTTTCCAGAACTTGAATTTCTATCATGTGTTGAGACTCTGAGAGCCAATAATAAGGAGGCGGACACTAAAGCTAACAAAGCAGCCCTTCTTATGGCTAGTGCCCTGCTCAGAAGTGGACAGGAAATATGGGAGCCAATTCCTTAATTTAGAAAATTGACATGTTTTATTGCCTTCTGTTAAATCAGTTTGTTTGTATCCAAAAGCTTGGGAAAATCTCTGAAATTGACCGCATAGTAGCAGCAAAAAAGAGATGTGAGCTAAACATAATTGTCATGGTCTTGCAAGGCTGTTCGGCATTTCTGGATTTAAACTCACCTTTTGTAATCCGCTCTTTGGCATTAAGGCCAAGTTTCTAATATATCCACTACCCGTTTCTGTAAAAAAAAAAATAACAAAATGTCTGAAATTTAAAAGAAACCAGTAATGACAGTGCAATAACAAGACCACACTAGTCAACAGACATGTATTCCAAACTCAAAATTGCAGAAGAATTTATGCCTAAGGCTAGCAATTATTGACAGACAGGATAAGAAATGGGGAGAAATAGGTGAAGACTGTGGGGAAATGAGATTGCCAAGAAAAATGAAAATGTATACCTGTAGTTGTTTAACCACAAGATCGTAATCCAGATACAAATATACTGGATTAATCAATCCCAACTGAAAAGCTGTGGTAGTTAGAAGGCAAAGGGTTCCATACGCCTTACTCACTGGAGGAAGTGAATTGTAATACCTGTAAATTTATAGCAATTACAATGTTAATTGTATACCAGAAATCAGAATAAAATAACAATTAATTTTTTCAAAGAAATTCGAAAAAAAATTAGCAGGAGAGGAATCAATCTCCTGGGACGTGTCACCCGGGATATTAATAGGAAGATGTGAGAGAGTGCAAGCACAAACGCGCTGAAAAACGAACCTAGGCCAGTTGAGGTAAACTCTCATAGGCTTACCGCCAAACCGTAGCCCAAATGACACACCGATTTTCAGTGTTTGCATAGAACGAATATTAGAAAAAATTGTTTACAATTTAGCTAAGGGGTTTCAGACCTTAGGGTAGATATATCAGCTTTATTAAGGTTAACGTTTAAGGCTTAATCCAGCAGTTGTGAAACATTGACAGTTGATGAAGATCTCAATGGATAACCCTAACTGATATCTTTTAATCATATTCAGTCCATTCGACATCGTTTGCAATTTGTAATTGAGATTTGCCATGCCCAACTCTATAATTTGGATTCTGTCTTTTTAAAAATATGTCAATATATATAACCTATAATGACCAATTACATACCAGAGAACAAAATAGCCAACATAATTAATAGTCAGCAATGGATAATCAAGGCAGAATTTATGCATAACGCATATAAAGAGAACAAGGAGTTTTAACGCAAACTTCAGCCATGAAACCCCTGAAAGCAAAGAACAAAAGTAGATCAGAAGGAACTTACTCTGCAGGGGAAGACATTTTACAGTCGTCTGTGTATGACGCTTCTCGCAGAGTTAAATCCCGATAAAATAATCGCCCAGAGTAAACTCAAGTCCACAAGATCACGCGAATAAAAGTCGAGCGACGAAGACCCTCATGGGAAATGGTAAGTCACCTCAAGAACCTTCGTCTCGCATTCCAAAATTGGTTTGCGTCACAACATCACAACTTTTTCCTGGTTTAAACCTGAAAGATTACAATGATCATTCACGAATCCCTAGGGCTACGCCCTTGCGTTTTCGTTTTGTTATTATTTGTGTTAATGAATGTATAATTCTTTTCTTTAATTATTGTGTTAATATCATAAAAGATAATAGATAGAAGACACATGAATTTATAATTCTTTTTTAAAAGGGGTTAATTATAATTTAAATTTAAAGGGGTTGTTTTGCAGTAGGATTGCGTTTCTTGTTTTATAAGTAAAGGAGTCTCATGTCCAATTTGATATTGAGTTGGTCATCATTTTAAAAGAAAGGATGTTAATGAAAATTGTTAGTGAAACGAGTATAATTTCTTAAAATAAAATCTAAAAAATAATTATAATTATATTTATATATAAAATTATAAATAAATTAGCTTGAATTTATTTTAGTTTTGGATTTATCAAGTATTGAGAGGGATTAAATTTTTTGAGATGTAAAGAGATTTGATCTCTTTTGGTACTGGCTAGATCCCAAGTTAAGATGGATTTAGGATGGTTTAATTTCCCCCTATAAATAAGCTATATTCCACATGAATACCATGGGTTCTCATAAATCGGAAGCTCAAAAATTTAACCTACTCAAGTTTACCTTAACTACCCAACAAAAATTAATAAAAACAAGGGTAATAGTTGCAGCACAGCATAGTTCATGTCTTTACTGCTAATTAATTGATTAAAGAGTGTGGGGTCTGCAGTTCATCGTTATTCGACAATACTTTCTGCAATCGCAATATGTCATTATTCTTGCCTCCACACATGCTTCCTCCACGCATCCACACAACAAGAGCCACTTCTACATATCTTCCTCCGCTTTCGCACAACTAGTTGTTTTTTTGCTCATTTGTTATTAACGATTGGTTGTTTTGCCTCTCATTATCATTTATCATGCGGACCTCTGCACTCTGCACGAATTTCGTTGTTGCATATTACTTGCAATTTTAACCGCATTTTCCTTCATTGTTTTCAAGACGCGGTTCTCCATGGTTTGTCGAGATTATGAAGATGCTTTACCGTAGATAGCTAATATTATAACTGGTTATATGTGCGGAGGCTTTTATTGTGCGGAGGTCCAGAGTAACTCTTCACCTCCGCACAGTGAAAGTTGGCTCACAGTGATTGTTGTTGTATTGACACACATATAGCAGGAGTATGGGGTCACATCACGACATTTATGAAAAACTTGTAGGAAAGTTGTATAAAGCCAAAAAGGTCAATAGCCTTCCAAAACCACCATCTCATGTACTTGTTTTTAATCATGCTCGATACATATATAAAACTCAAATAAAACTACGTTAAAAGTATGACAGCCTCCACATCATATTGGTCTGGCAGAGTTAGGTCGGTCGACTAGTGATCAGCTAGTGACTGGGCTTACCCACGTCAGTGCTCCAATTGAAAATGTGTCCACGCGTCAACAATTGTTAGCCACATGTCAATGAAACCAACATAAAGTGTGTGTGTGTGTGTGTGGAGGAGCATATTTGTTGTCACGATAAGGACAATCATTTATAATTCGGACACAATTATTAGCTCGTTGAAAAACCAAAAACATATGTATATGGGGAGGAGCATATTCGTTGTCATGATAAGGACAATAATATATAATTCAAACACAATTATTAGCTCGTTGAAAAACCAAAAACATATGCAAGTACTAGTTGCCTTTCCATATATCGGGATAGTAATTTCATTAAATGGTATTGTAGAGCTTGTCGAACTCTAAATTGGCATTGTGATTTTAATTTGTAGTAATAAAAAAAAAATGACACCTTTGGCTCTCGTATAAACCAGTTATTTGATAATGAATGGTCCAAAGTAATATCCAATATTAATTTGCAAATTAACGTTAACAATTAAAGAGCCAAGGAGCCTAATATGCATTAATCGATACATATCCATGCTACCTGTTAACACTTTTGATGTAACTTGTGTGGCAAATGCAGGGTGCCAAGATTTTTTCTTGGAGCAGATGCTTTATGTGGCCCACCTTTTTTTAAGAAAATAAAAGGTGTGTAAAGGTTTTAATGTACAGAGGAAAGCTCATTAATCTGCATGGCTACTTTGTTTTCATTCATCAGAGTTATTATGAACATGAAGGGGTTAAAGCACACGGGCCAAGTGGGAAATGGGAAAGAGAAAGTGTTGCTCGACCACGTCCTGTAAACAGCAGAGAGGGGCAACCCCCAATCTATTTAGAAGGCCATCGATTCCTACTACATGTGCACTAGTTGGCTCATGAACATCAGTGATGATAAGGGCCACTTTCTGGACTCCACCCTTTCAAAAGACAATCCCTAGGTTGCTCTCGAGATAGGGACGTACTACGATTACTCTACTATTGGGATCACATCGCAACTACCGAAGTCCAGGAGTATGTTCCTCGTAGTGAAGATGAACCCTCTAAATTGTCAAATTTTTGCACAAATCGTCGAGCATGTAGGTAATCAAGAAATCATGAAATGAATTTCCTGATTATTAGTTAATATTGGACTTATATTGATTGTAGATTTTTAGAATATTTTAGAATCCGACAACGATGAAACCATTATTTGACTTCCATGATTTCATTTTGAAATATTTCCAAAATCTAGAAAATAAAACATTGATTGAATTAATAATAACTAATCATTGAATAATGGTAATTATGATTTTGTTTGTTGGATGCAGGGTTATCATCCAAGGTGCGAGTAGTGGAAGGAAAATTCGATGAGCGTTTGGACATCGTTAAGCAATTTTTGGAAGATTACCAAACAAACAAACTGCATAATTACCCATGATCCTGTCAATTGGTATCTTCGTTGTTCCATAAATAATGAGAGACTCAAGGAACTTGACAGGGTCTTTAATGTGTGATAAATTCTCGGCAAACATATGACTTGGGTTGTCAGAGGATTAACAATAAATAAATTGAAGTCAGAACGGGGTACCAAAAAAAAGTCATCCCAAGCAGCTTTCATGTCAAGAGTCTTCATGTTGAACTCTTCCCAATCACAAGGGATCTTCAACAGAAGCTAGTGTTTCGTTATTATTATTAACTATAATGAACTTCTCACTTTTAAGATATATATATTGGAATTGTCAAGAAGTATAAGTTGCAGCCCAATCATCAATTATAGAACGAGAGGATAACACATCGCTCAATGTGTAACACCCCCTCCTTCCAGGTCTACCCAAGAAACCAACTAGCCGAGGTAAACATGCGACGAGAGAGGTCACTATAAGGGATTCAACCTCCTTGGTGACCATACCGAAATGGAATCGACATAACATATCAAACAAAGCATCCACATAAGCAACAACACCCTCAGTAGACATGTCAGCCACTTAAACATCACGTCCCTGAGTCCCACTGATGATTTAAGCCTTTTAATCCCTGGTCGCTCTCATGCTATAGGCAAGACAACATCCAGAAGCCAAAGTCGCTCTCACAGGCCTATGTGCTAGCATCCCTAGACTCTTTTCAGCAGACCTGTGCCAGCGTCCCCAAGATTTGAGCCACTTTTCTAGCCCAGAATATCGGCCTCTGCCCAGAACTTGTTACAACCTCCAAAATCCATCAAAGACATGATGACAAGATAAACAAATCAAAAATCAACCTCGGGACTAATCCTGAGCATCCCCAACTGGGATTAACATTCTATCAAACACTTGCCATCACTGCAACCTACAAGTCTAGGATACAAGACAGAACATAAATGACTAAAAAGAATTATGAAACATAACCAGAAGGATCACCACATTCTCCATTGAATTGTTATAACATCAATTAGGTCTTGCATCCATCCATTTAACAATTACAAGTAAATACATGAAATAACCATGACATGAACCAGTCATATAACCATGCTTATAACCAGCATAAAACCATATAAATATCAGAGATATGACATCCATTAAATCCACATATAAATAAGTGCAAAAGAAAGAAAACTTAGTTTTTATTAATCATAGGAAAATCCGACCAGGTTCGGGACTTTCACGTACCACACGACCATAAACATGGATGAAACAAATCTCTCTTTCAGTCAGTCACCCCCGTGCCATATTCCAAGCATGAACGTGGGATCTGATAGAACAACCAATCCATAACCAACCAAGGGAATCCATAGATTAAACCACCTCCACCCTCATCAAACTAGGATCACACCAAAATCGGTGCTCCGATCACAACTGAACCGAACTTGGAATGCCATCTGAAATTCATCATTATCCTTGAGGAATTTTTCATCTCCCTGTCTCTTAGGATTTACCGCAATCCAACCCAAGATCACTAGGCCTTAAACCGAGACTTCTCCCTTAGGCTTTATCGTGTATCCTGCCAAAACATTCAAGGGATTCCTAGGCCTTTAGGAATGAACCTTGAGACCACCTCCACCCCAAATTCTGAAATCCATCCGACAAACCAAAGCTCAAAACTGAGATAAACATCCCAACATACCATGGCACTCAGAAAAAGGCAAAGCTAGGCTGAAACGCACTGTCATAACTGTAGGAATTTACAGGGTAAGTTCCTCAGAAAGAACTCCAAAAGGACACCGCTCACAACCAGATATCAAATCAATACACCAGTATTTTTGACGTGGTTAAAACCCTCAAAGAGGGAAACAGTCCACGGCCTGAGCCAACGTGGCCACTTCAGGCAATTTATTAATCAAAGAATGAAAATTTACATAAGCTTTCTCTCATAGACGGATTACCCGAACAATTACCCTCCATGCGCTTTAAATAGAACTCATGGACCAATCGGGTGTCAAGCCACGGATCAAGTGTCGGTAATACCGAGGAGAGAGTGAACCATCGGATCACTACATATCGTGACCGTCGGATTGTAAGTTACAAAATGTACAACGGTAAAGAAACACACTTTACCTAACTCTATACCTAACTCTATACTAGACCAAGTTGAACTTAACTATTTCCTATGTGTCGGAATATCCTAACATCCCCCCTTAAGAACAACTTGGGATAGGATTGAAGGATTTACAAATATGACACAATAGGAGAAGGAAGGAGGCACTAGAGCCTATCCCCCCTTAGTGACAACTTCCTGAACTCCAAGCATATATCGAAGTTTAGTGAACTTCGCCTCTGTGAGAGCCTTTGTGAAGATGTCTGCAACCTGATCATCTGTTGAACAATATTGCACTTCAAGAACATGGTCATGAATGAGCTTTCTGATGAAGTGCATGTGTAGTTCAATGTGTTTGTTGCGATGATGTTGGACTGGATCTTTGCATAGCTGAATGGCACTTTGATTATCACACCAAAGTGTGGTTGGATGTTGCTGCTCAAAGCCAAACTTTGATAGGATCTAACGAAGCCACAAGGCTTCCTTACTAGCTTCCACGGCACCACGATACTCTGCTTCTGTTGACGAAAGAGAAATGGCAGCCTGTTTCTTACAAGCCCATGTAATAGGTCCTGAACCAAGAGTGAAGACATAACCGACAGTAGACTTCCGATCATCAGGGTCACCAGCCCAATCAGAATCAGTGAAACCAACTAATAGAGGAGCTGCTTTGGCACTGTAATGAATCCCAAACTGTACTGTACCTCGAACATAACGAAGTATTCTTTTAGCTGCTTTCCAATGACTTTCACGGGGGTTTTGCATAAAACGAGCAACAAGGCCAATAGCAAAGGAAAGGTCAGGACGAGTATGGGTTAAATACAAGAGTTTTCCTACAAGTTGACGGTATAAGGTAGCATCAACTTCAGGAGAAGTACAAGAGACTGAAAGTTTGACTCCAGACTGAAAGGGAGAAGGGGTTGGCTTACAGTCTTCCATGTGAAAATGACGAAGAATATCACAAGGATACTTGGACTGGGAAAGGGAAATACCCTCCTTGGATTGCAAGACTTGAAGACCGAGAAAATAGTGTAAGTGTCCTAAGTCTGTCATTTCAAATTTCTTTTTAAGGCTGGACTTCACATGGTTTATAAGGTTGGGATCACTACCAGTAAGAATAAGATCATCAACATAAAGAACAAGGATGATAAGAGAGTTGCCCACTTTCTTTGTGTAGACAGTATTGTCAGAATAACACCTAGAAAAGCCAGATTCTAAAAGAAAGCTATCCATTTTGGCATACCAAGCCCGAGGAGCTTGCTTGAGACCATAAAGGGATTTCTTAAGTCGACATACAAGGCTGGAGTCTGTTTGGATGAAGCCAATGGGTTGTTCCATATAGATTTCTTCATGCAAGTCCCCATGCAAGAAGGCAGATTTAACATCCATCTGATGGACTTCCCATTTTAAAGAGGCAGCAAGGGAAAGAACAAGGCGGATAGAGTTCATTTTGGCAACAGGGGAGAAGGTTTCAGTGTAGTCAATGCCTTCAACCTGTGAAAACCCTTAGCAACAAGACGAGCTTTATGTTTATCAACTTTCCCATCTGGTCCATACTTGGTTCTGTAAACCCATTTACATCTAACAAGTTTGCGTCCCTTTGGTAGAGGAACAAGATCCCATGTATCATTTGCTAACAATGAATGATATTCTTCATTCATAGCTGCTTCCCAATGTGGATGGCCTGAAGCTTCTGCAAAAGTGTCAGGATCATGATTTACTGGAGCTTGAGCCAGTAAAGAAGAGGCTCTTTCAAACTGAGAACGTGTACGTCGCTGATCTGTAGGATCACCGGCAAGATCACCTGCTGCATCCCGAGTAGCACGGACCCATCTTGGAAGTTGAGGATCCTGAGAAGGTGGGGGAGGATTGTCATCCTCACTTTCATCATCTGAAGAAGAAATGTTTTCAAAAGTAGAAGAGATAGGAAGAGGTGGCACATCCGCCGGACTAGGCTCGCAGGCCGATTTATTTTCATCAAATTTTACATCTCTTCTAATGATAACATTTTTGGACTTAAATGGAATAAGTCTATAACCTTTTACATCTTCAGAATATCCAACAAAAGTACATTTCTCACTCTTAGGTTCTAAAGCTTTATGCTTTTCATCTGGAATATGGGCCCATGCTTCACTTCCAAAAACACGAAAGTGACTTACATCTGGTTTAATGGAACTCCAAGCTTCTTCTGGAGTGATATTCTTTAGAACCTTAGTAGGAGTGCGATTGATTATATAATTTGCACAATTAATTGCTTCGGCCCAAAAACTAAGACTGAGTCCTTTAGATTGCAGCATACAATTAGCCATTTCCTTTAAGGTGCGATTTTTTCTTTCAGCTACACCATTTTGTTGTGGAGTGTATGGAACAGTATGTTGCATTTGAATTCCATTTTCAGTGCAAAAGTTGATGAATGTGTTTTTAACATATTCTCCACCATTATCAGTTCTTAGCTTAAGAATTTGATGTCCAGATTGTTTTTCAACAAAGGCTTTGAAGGCCAAAAATGTGTTAAATACTTCGCTCTTGAGTTTTAAGAAGTATACCCAAGTGCGTCTGGAGAAATCATCAATGAAAGTTAAGAAATACTTGCAGCCAGAGAATGAAGCAACAGGAAGTGGACCACATAAATCACTGTGCACAAGCTGTAAAGGGGCTGAGGCGTGCCAAGAGGCACGTTTTTCAAAACTGTCCCGATGATGTTTTCCGAGTACACATCCGGAACAAACACCATCTCTGCAAGATACCATAGGAAGACCTGTCACCATATTTTCTTTACATAGATGCTGAAGGGAGCGATAGTTTAAGTGACCAAATCGCTCATGCCAAAGTTTGCTCACTTCATCATTATGAGCAACAAATACTGAGGGAAGATTTGATGACCCAAAGTTGTGAAACTTATACAACCTTGTGGAATCATCAGCAATACCAGTAGCTAGAATCTGTTTAGGATCTCTTAGATCCTTGATTACAACATCATGAGGTGAAAATTCAACAATTTTACCTTCACCTGAATGAGTTATCTGATATACAGATAGAAGGTTGCAGGATAAGGTTGGAACACATAATACATCATTAAACTGACCATTGTCTAGATGAACAGTTCCAGTCCCTACAACATTAAGAGATCTATCATCACCAACATATATATTTTTGGTGTTACAATCATTTAAAGAAGAAAACATGGCTTTGTTTTTGGCCATGTGATAAGAGGCTCCAGAATCAATGAGCCACTCATGAGAATGAGAAGAAGAAGATACATTTAATGCATAACCAGACTGAGATGATTGACAACGACATGCAGAAAGTGCCATTCCTGAAGATGAAGTTGAAGTTGAAGTTGAAGAATGCTCCACATGGATGTTATGTTTCTTCATTGCGGCTTCCAAGGCTTCCATCTTCTTAAAGCATTTAGATTCTAAGTGGCCATCTCGATTACAAAAGTTACAATGTCTATCAGTCTTCTTCCATTTGTTTTTATTGGTCTTATCATTTTGCTGAAATGATCTTTCATTTTGAGACTGAGTTTGCTTAGGACCCTTGTTTGGTTTAGGACCATTCTTTTTAGGATATGACTTCTTAGGATTCTTTGAATTTGGTTGCTGTTGGGCGGCTAACGCTTTCTTGGAAGAGTTTCCAAGATTAAGAAGACCAAGGTGTAAGAGTTTTTCTTGTTCTCTTATTAAAGAATCACAAAAAGAGTCAAAGGAAGGGGCCTTGTAGTCTTTTCCTTGAAAAATGAAAGCTTCCCTTGTAGAATGGAAGGTGGAAACAAATACAGAGTAGGTTGGTCCCAACTTAGTAAGGATGGAATAAATAAGGTTACTATCTTCTTTCTTAACCTTAACACCTTCCAAGAGATATCTAAGGGTCTTGAATTTGGACAAGAAATCTTCAATGCAAGAAAAATTATTAGGATCCAATGTAAGCAACTCATTTTCAAGTTGATGGGCTCTAATTTCATTTTTAATCCCAAAAATTTTAGTGATTTGTTCCAATGCTTCATGAGGAGTATCAAGTTCTGCAATATGGAATCTAAGATCAGGAGAAATAGACATCCCTATCAAACCACGTGCTCGATCTTGTCTATTTTCCCATTTTGCAGCCTTGTCTTCATCTTTTGGTTTCTTCTCTTGGCCTGTGGCTATTCTGTAGAGACTTTTACTTCTAAGTAAACCTTCCATGTAGGCTATCCATTGGAAGTAGTTAGTGTTGTCAAGAATGACTTGGCATGGAATTTCCATTTTTTTTTTTTAAACTGAAGCTGAAGATGCTGAAAGTAAGTGTTCCAATGGATAGATCTCGAAAAATTAGGTTGTTTTAAAAAAAACGGCTCTGAAAAAGGCTTCCGGATGAAGAAGTTATGGCTTTTTGAAAAATATTTGTTGAAGTTGCCGGCAAAGTGCGCGAATGTGCGGGAATGAAAAAAAACACCCCCACAAAATCGAGATTTGAACCCAAGACCTCTACTCTCTTAAAATAGCTTTGAACCAATTGAGCTATACAAAAAATTTGAGAGAGAGAGAGAGAGAGAGGGGGGGGCCTTGGGTTGCGTGCTTGCCTTGAGAAAGCTCTTTATTCCTACAAAACAAAAACACAAAACCCAACACGAATATGCAAAGAAAAATGAACCTTACGGTTCAAAGTTAGCTTTAGCCGGAAATTAAATATTTTTCTCAATGTTTCTGATTTTCCAAGATCACACTAAGGTGCAGGGAAAAGAGCATACGCATGAGAAAAAAAACTTCATTTCTGTTTCTGATTTGCCCAGATCGCACAGAGTCGCAGGGCAAAGAGCATACGCAGAAATGAAAGGTATAGATCCGGTAATAAAAAAAAGCTAAATAAACAGAAACCGAAATGACCAGAGAGAAAATAACAGTAAACTGCAGATAAACATTGTATACCTCCAGATCTTAAAAATGACGCAGATAGGGCTACCGGAAACCTTTTCGCATGAAACGAAAGGGGTTCCTCACTGGAACAGATGCTCCGAACACAACAGAGCAGTCCTCTTGGCCCGAAAGTAGTCAGAAACAGTAGATCTAGGAAACGACAGCCGCATGCAGTTCTACCGGCTTCAGATTTGGATCACCAATGAACGCGGCCCTCAAATAGCTCTGATACCATGTAGGAATTTACAGGGTAAGTTCCTCAGAAAGAACACCAAAAGGACACCGCTCACAACCAGATCTCAAATCAATACACCAGTATTTTTGACGTGGTTGAAACCCTCAAAGAGGGAAACAGTCCATGGCCTGAGCCAACGTGGCCACTTCAGGCAATTTATTAATCAAAGAATGAAAATTTACATAAGCTTTCTCTCATAGACGGATTACCCGAACAATTACCCTCCATGCGCTTTAAATAGAACTCATGGACCAATCGGGTGTCAAGCCACGGATCAAGTGTCGGTAATACCGAGGAGAGAGTGAACCGTCGAATCACTACATATCGTGACCGTCGAATTGTAAGTTACAAAATGTACAACGGTAAAGAAACACACTTTACCTAACTCTATACCTAACTCTATACTAGACCAAGTTGAACTTAACTATTTCCTATGTGTCGGAATATCCAAACAATAACCCGACAAAACCATGCCACCGACAGCAAGAGATCCATACACCAACATGCAAAGCCATGCATGTCCAAACCAGCTAGGAAATCACACATGTAAAAGGTTACCTGCAAGTATTCCTGTTGAATTTGCTTGATCCTGCTTTTGTTCCTTGATCCTTGCTTTCCTTCCTTTCCCTTTGCTTGCTTTTCCTTCCTTTCCCTTTGATTGCTTTTCCTTCCTTTATCCAAAGCTAGAGTGCTCCAAGAAAACTCTAAGTGACCAAGAGGAGAGAGAGAGAATAATGAGAGAGCTCCAAACTTGAACTGACAAAGGTTACCAATTGATCCTCAGAAGCTTTTTTATTAATGAGGCCTCTAATTTCTTCATTTTCCATTAATTTCCTCCTCACATGCCACCTCTGACCTTTCACCTTATTTTTCTCCTAATTTCCTTTATTTTCAAAATAAATGTGTCAAAAATGCCTTTTTGCCTTAGCCTTTTCCAATTTCCTTAGCCAAAAACACATCCAGTGATGCCCACTAGGATCTTTGCCCAACATTCAGCTTGGAATAAGTGTCCCTTAATCGTGGTCTTATTTTGCCTTTATTAACTTTTATTACATGAAATTTTCACCAAGGTTGTTACAGAACCCTCCCCCTTGGGGAACACCATCCTTAGTGTTAAACCACACCATGACCTCAGCAAAACCGTTGAAAACCAAAGATACTATGCATGGAGATTTATAACTTAGCTCATTGCAGTATTTACAATGAATGGCCTTCTCAAAAGCAAAACATCATGACAACATGACAATATAACAACCATAATAACATGACACCCATACCGCTTATTGGAGCTTTATAACTTAGCTCATGCCGGTATTTACATCCATATACATATACATACATATACCAAAATGTCAAAAAAAAATATGCCAAACATATACCAACATCAAACCAAAATTGTTTTGCCTCAACCGACAAACAATGAAGGATACACGGCTCGCATCTAATCGCCATCTCCCATGTAGCTTCCTCAGGCCTAAAGTGCTTCCACTGCACTTTAACTTGCTCTCTGGCTTTGTTCCTGAGCATGAGATGTTTCTACTGCAATATGCACTGAGGCTTCGGCTGGAACTCTCCTTCTTTCTCCACCTGCAATACAGACCACTCAATAACATGATCAACATCCTTTATATACTTCTTAAGTAATGAAATATGGAAAACATCATGGACTTTCATTGTTGGAGGCAGTGCAAGTCGATATGCCACTAGTCCAATCCTCTCAAGGATCTTGAAAGGCACGCAATACCATGGTGCCAACATGGCACACGATCCAATCCCTAAAGAGATTTTATTGGGCTTGATGTGCAAATACACATGCTCCCCAACCTAAAACTCCTTGAATACCCTATGTTGATCTGCATAACTCTTATGTCTATCATGTGCTAGCTTTAGATTCTTCTTTATAGCCTACATTTCCTCCTCCATATCTACCAACATATCCGGTCCAATAAGTACCTTGTTCACTGAATCACTCCAGCTGATGGGAGTGTTACAACTCTGCCCATACAATGCCTCAAAAGGACTCATCCTCAATGACTCTTAATAATCATTGTTGTATGTGAACTCAACCAATGGACGATACTCCTCCCATTTCTTTTTTTGTTGCATCACGTACATCCTCAACATATTCTCCAAGATCATGTTGACCCTCTCTGTTTGTCCATCTGTCTACGGATGATAAGTTGTACTGAAGGCCAACTTTGTACCCAAGCCTGCAAATAGCTCCATCCAAAACTTGGAAGTGAACTTTGCATCCCAATCCGACACAATATTTTTTGGAACACCATGCAATCTCAATATCTCTCTAATGAACACATGTGCTACCTCACTAGCTGAATATGTAGTCTTTATTGGAATGATGTGAGCTACCTTGCTCAACCTATCGACCACGACCATAATAGAATCATGTTGCCTCACTGTCCTTGGAAGACATGTAATGAAATTCATGGAAATGACCTCCCATTTCCATTCTGAAATCGCTATATGTTGTAGTAAACCACCTGGATGCTTGCATTCCGCCTTTACTTGCTGACAATCTAAACATCTAGCCACAAACTCTGCCACTTCCTTCTTCAAATTCGGCCAATAGTAGAACTTCTTCATTGCCGTCAATGTCTTTTGATGTCCTGGATGACCCAAGTGTGCCTTGGCATGAAACTCCCTCAATATAAGCTTCTTGAGCTCACTGCAATTCGACACATAGCTCATGTCTCTAAACCTCACCAAACCATCTGTCCTGAGACGATAATATGCATCCCTATCACCTGTACTTATACCTGTACCTGCACATGTAGATGTACCGGTGCTCTACTGTAACATGTGCATGATCTCCATGTATTTGTCATCCTGTTGTCCTGCCTGCAAGATCCTATCCTGTAACTCTATCCCATAAGAGCTCATAGTTGTTATATGAATTACCTGGACCTTCCTTTTAAGGGCATCTACAACCCGGTTCTCCTCCCCTTTCATGTATCTGATCTAAAAGTCGAACTCACTAAGGGTAGCCAACCATCTAGCTTGTCTGGCATTTAGATTCTACTGTTCAAACAAATACCTCAATCCACTGTGATCGCTCATTAATGTAAACCTCCTACCCAAAAGATAATGTATCCACATCTTCAATGCATGTATAATTGTTGCTAGCTCAATATCATGTGTCAGATAGTTCTGCTCATGCTCATTCAGTTTTCGTGGCTCATAACACACTACCTGGCCTTTTTGCATGAGAACTCCACCAAGTCTTCTCTTGCAAGCATTTGTACACACTACAAACTCCTTGTTCGGATCCACAATCTTTAACACTAGTGCATGTGTCAACAACTACTTAAGCTGCTCAAAACTAGCCTCACATTCTTCTGCCCATTCGAACTTCTTACTTTCTGCTGCAATGATGTGATAGGATATGCAATGCATGATAAGTTCTTGATGAACCTCCTATAGTTACCTGCCAATCCCATAAATGACCTCACCTCATCCACATTCTTAGGATCTGCCCACTCCATGATATCCCTTATATTTTTTGGATCTATTGCTATGCCATCCTTGGAGACAACATGCCCCAAGTAATGTGCCTCATTCTAAAAGAAGATGCACTTGCTAAGTTTAGAATACAACTGATGCTCTCTTAGCAATCTCAACATTGTTGTTAAATGCTCGGCATGTTCTTCCTCCTTCTTAGAATATACCAGTATATCATCAATGAATACAATAACAAACTTGTTCAGATAAGGATGCAACACATTATTCATCGAACACATAAATGTAGCGGGAGCATTAGTCAAACCGAGTGGAACAACAACAAACTCATAATGCCCATACCAGGTCCTAAATGCAGTCTTGAAGATATCCTCTTCCTTGATGCGCACCTGATGGTATCCCGATCTCAAGTAGATCTTCGAGAACATTGTTGCTCCCTTCAACTGATCAAACGAATCATCAATCCTCGGCAAAGGGTACTTGTTCTTGATGGTCACTTTGTTCAATTGCATGTAGTCAATGCATAATCTAAGAGTACCATCTTTCTTCTTCACGAACAACACTAGTGTGCCCCAAGGTGATACACTTGGCCTTATGTATCCCTTGTCAAGCATCTCCTTCGACTGCAACTTCAACTCTACCAACTTAGATGTGCTCATCCTGTAAGGTGCTTTTGATGTTGGAGTTGCCCCTGGCACCAACCCAATAGAAAATTTTACCTCCCTGTGAGGTGGCAACTCAGTAATGTCCTCCGGAAATACATCCTGAAATTGTTGCAACACTAGGTACCTACTTAACACATCTGCATCCTCAACCTCCTTACCCTTGTCACTAAAAATGTGTACTACAAACATCACACAACCTTTTCTGCAACTATGCTTAGCCTGCATGGCAGTAACCATCCAAACTAATGTAGCCATCTTCTTTCCCTACAAAATCCTCTTTTCTCCACTATCATCCACACACTCAATGGCCTTGTCGAAGAAATCCACTTTTGTTTTGTGAAGGTATAGCCAATCCATACCCAAAAGCACATTATATGATCCCAATGACAATACATTCAAGTGTGTTGTTGTAGGAATACCATTTAACTCAAATGGACAAGCTCTTACCCAATGGTGAACTCACTTCTTTGTACCTGTAGCCAACTATACCAACCAAGATTTTGCATGCACTTCTTTTCTCAAACCACACTTATCCACCAGGTTAGGATTAATATAACTATAGTTAGATCCAAGATCAATCAAAATAGAAACAACTTGATCACAAATCTTACCATCCATCTCAATGATCGATGCTTGATGATCTGCCTGCCTGTTTTCCACAACTGCATAGATTTGAGGAATATTATGACCAACATCATCAATTGTATGAGATTCTTGAGCACTGTAGATCTAGAGTTTACTACCACTCTTATTTATCCAAAAATGGATCTTGGATAAACCTCTAAGTCTAAAAGACTTCATGCAAGAGGTGAAAGGTGCCAAATGGTACAAATCCTTTGTAAATCAGAGGAAAATGAAAATCGCGCGTTGCTCTTAGAAATAGTCTCATTGCAGAGATCTCCTCATTCTGAATCCAACGCAACTTGAATGGGCGAAAACGGACCCCGAATGAAGGAGTTATTGTAAAATGAAAATTGCCCAATGTCCTTAGAAAAAGAGGCAATTTCATTAAATTTTGAACTATACTGAAAATTTTGATTTTAGTATAGGCTCATGGGCCAATCCATAGCTGACACGTGGTAGGCCAGGATTGGGCCACGTGGCCTTGTTTGATTGATCAAAGAGGAAATATCACATCGACGGATTACACTATCGGGCCTTAAAAACTTGAAGAAAACCTTAAAAACAAGGCAATCGGAGGCTTTAACAATGAATGCACAGGGGCCGTCGGATCTGGCCGATCAACGGTCCAGATCTGATCGGCATATCACATCAGCGGTGATCGGCGGGTCGAAGCGGAGGCATGGCGCGATGGACTGGGGCGATGCGATGGAGCAATCGCCGAAATCGGCGATTGCCATTGGCGAACAATGGAGCGACCATATTATATGTACATGCGCGATAACCCAACTGTGATTGCCAATATCGGCAGATCGGATCGCACGATAAAAAGGGCCATTGATAATGCAATAACGCCAACATGCGATATGCGATCGGCGATCGGGCGATCGGAGGAGTAGAGCACCAGGCCTTAGACCCATGCGATATGCGATGTTGTGATTGCTGAAATCGGCGATCGCAATCGGAGCATTACATTGGAGCGGGGCCACATATGTTATATATATATGCGATAAGCGATCAACCGGACCCGATGGAAAAATAGGCGCTATCTCATAAGATTTGAGATCCGCCAAATGCCATTTTTCAATGTATTTACGCATATTTCATTGTTTAACGAAATACAAAGGGGCAGGCCAATTGTGATATGCGATAGGGATTCCCAGGCGGACCCGATGGCGCTATAAAGCGGGGATTTGAGAATTTCAAGTCCGGGAACAATGTTCTCTGCAGATTTTTCTGTGTAATGGCAACATTCTCTGTGTAAACACAGAGTGACCATTATGGAAGGATTCAAAGCGTCGATAGACCCCTTTCGTTACCAAATAGGTGGCATTCATCCCTGAGGGCATTTAGCAATGATTGCTAATGCCTAGAGACAGGGTTTGAACAGACTGTGGCAAGAAGACAGAGAGCTCGAAAGGGAAAACCAACAGACAGTGCCGATTTGGCTTTTTAAGCCGTGAATGTCAAAGACTGGGGACTGTTGGGTTGTTGAACGGTGGCCAAGTTATTGTTTGCTACTGAATGCTGAAAGTAATAGCAGTAGAGAGCGATAGAGAGCCAAAGAGGTATTGCGCAGAGCTGCTAAATTGTTGATGGTGGCCGGGCTGCTGAAGCCAAACACAAGCAGGCAGCATAAAAGCCAAGGAGGTAGCGCTGAGACAGAGCAGAAGCAAAAGAGCAGCCTACGGGGTCACTTGGAAGCCAAGTTGAAAGCCAAGAGGACTGTTTTTTTGATAGAAGGCAGAAAGAAGCCATAGTTGAAGAGCAAAGAGCCAGAGTCAAAGCCAAGAGTCAGAACCAAGAGCCAGAGCTTCAAGAGCCAAGGGGATTAAATGGTGTGTGAACCCACTGTTTATGTGTAGAACAGCAGGAGTTGAGCCAAAGGGCTTCTAAAAAGAGTTACACCATAATCCCAGAGAGCCTAGTTGAATTAACTAGAGCTCACGGAGATGTAGCCTAAGGGTTGTGGGTGAACTCCAAATTAATATTGTTGTTTCTGTGTGTGTTTTATTGCTGCATTATCTCTGCTGCTTTATTTACTGTTATATATATATAAGTTTCAGCACCTTAATTTACAACACATAATCAGTTAAAACAAATACAAGCATACACCCATATTTTCAAGCATTTCTTAATTCCGCATTGGTTAATCATTAAAGACTTGGGAATATTCAAGCTTTGGAAGTGGGAGAGGTCCTTGTAAGTGAGACAAGGAGCATAAGTGCCCAATTTTCAGATCACTTATACTGCGGAAAATCCCTGTTACGATGATCCTTACCACATATCCAACACTGCAATGGTTCCCTACCACCGCCTCTAGCCTGCTGCTCTCCACGTCCCTTCTCAGTTGTATTAAATCTCTTGTAAGGAACTGCATTTTCTTTCTCACTTGCATCTTGACGTCTTCCTCGCTTTGGTGGCCTTTTTCCTTTAGCTTTCTCATTTCTTTTCAAGTCATCCTTAGTCTAAAATTTGCGCTTTGACTGCTCATAACAATGTTTCAACTTTCAGATGACCTCCTCCAATGATCTAGGCTCATCGAACTCAATCTGGTCTCTGTATGCAACTAGCAGTCCACTGATGAATCTTTGAACCTTGGCCTTCTCCTCCTTGAGGTAAGGCACATATCTCAACAACTCCAAAAACCTGCTAGTATACTCATCATCTGTCATAGAACCCATCCGCAACTCATAAAACTCCTTAGCCCTGTCATCATAATACCTCTCCAACAAGTACTTCTTGAAGAGCCTTTCAAATGCATGCCATGTCAAATCTTCTTCATTTATACCTTTGACATTCTTCACGTCTTCCCACCAAATATCCACTTTACCTTTGAGGCTGAAAGTGACTATCTTTACTTTCATGTTTTCTAAATAATCATGCAATCAAAAGAATTTTCTCATACCAAGCAACCATGCTTCTGCATCCTGCGATTTATTCTTTTCTCCATCAAAGGTAGGTGGCTTTAATTTCTTAAACTCATCCAGCAAGTATCCCCTATCACTCCTCTTGTATGGATGATAACAATGATGATCATGATGCCTATCAGAACCAGAACTGGAATAGTACCTGTGTCAATCACCTCTCCTATCTGGAGTGTCCAACAACCTGCCATATTTGATCATGTCAGATCTATCCGACCTATGTCTACTAGGAGACCTACTGCCATATGCCCCATTAGTTATGTCCTCATGTCCATGGCTGATCCGAAGTGGTCCCTGTCACTGCAAATCTGACAAACTCTAAAGTAGTATCGCATTCACCTCTGCTTGTTTCTCTCGTGCCTGTATGATTTTGTCATTGTTTGCTTTGCAACTCATTATATGTTCCTTCAGGCTTCTCAATGTGTCTACCAAATCAGAATATTGCCCTACACCACGCTTCCCATCTGATGCATAGGGAGATTCTATGTAGTCTACCACCTTGCTAGCCATCTGATCTCTTTCTTACAAGGCATACTATGTCAGCTAAACCAAATCACAATAAACCAACATACCTTAGCATAATTCGGGGAGGATACCTTGTTTGCAAGATCATCAAATCAATGTGATACATGTATAACATAAACATAACAACATATAGACATATATCGAATAAGTGTATCAACACATAAACATCATTCTAGCTAGGGTCCAGTCATCAATGCAAGGCCATATCAACAATGCATGCTATGACCTCATGCATGACAACAACCATTACTCCAATGTACACATTGCCACATGCAATTATCAACATGCATAAGCAATGCCTAATCAACTACACATACGTATGAACACATGTAGTCGAGCATAAGCAATCAATTCTTATAACCAACCTACAAGATTGATACATGTAATCAAACAACTAAGAATGCAACCTAAAATACAAGGATGTACTCGAGCTACATATAATCATATAACCAATCATATACTTTTGATGATGCATTCCAAAAAATTAACATCAAGTTCCTCATAACAACCTTACTACAATCATGATCAACATGATGCAATGCAACAAGCACATGGAATGCAAGTGTAAGAGACACACATGCAACTACCATGCATGCATGACCAACACATTCACCCAAGGAGAGTGCAACCACGCTTTGATACCAATATGTAACACCCCCTCCTCCCAGGTCTACCCAAGCAACCGACCAACTGGGGTAAACATGCGATGAGAGAGGTCACTATAAAGGATGTAACCTCCTTGGTGACCTTAAGGAAACAGAATCGACAAAACATATCAAACAAACCCATCCATATTCACAACAACACCCTCAATAGACATGTCAGCCAGTCAGACATCCTATCCCTGAGTCCCACTGATGATTTAAGCCTTTTAACCCCTGGCTAGCATCCCTAGACTCTTTTTCAGCATACCTATGCTAGCGTCCCTGGGATTTGAGCCACTTTCTAGCTCAAAATCCCAACCTTTACCCATAACTTGTTACAACCTCCAGAATCCATCAAAGACATGATGACAAGATAAACAAATAAAAAATCAACCCTAAGGTCTAACACTAAGCATCCCTAACCGGGACTGACATTCTATCAAACACTTGCCATCAATGCAACCTACAGGTTTAGGATACAAGACAGATCATAAATGATTGAAGAACTTATGAAACATAACCAGAAGGATCACCACCTTCTCCATTGAACTATTACAACATCAATTAGGTCTTGCATCCATCCATTTAACAATTAAAAGTAAATACATGAAATAACCATGACATGAACTAGTCATATAACCATGCTTATAACTAGCATAAAACCATATAAATATTAGAGATATGGCAGCCATTAAATCCACATATAAATAAGTGCAAAAGTAAGAGAACTTAGCTTTTATTAATCATAGGCAAATTCAAACAGGTTCAGGACTTCCATGTACCACCTGACCATAGATATAGCTGAACCAAATCTCTCTTTCAACTAGTCACCCCCGTGCCATATTCCAAGCATGAATGTGGGATCTCATAGAACAACCAATCCAAAACCAAACCAAGGGAATCCAGAGGTTAAACCACCTCCACCCTCATCAAACCATGATCACACCAAAACCAGTGCTCCAATCACAACCAAAATGAACTTGGAATACCATCTGGAATCCATGACTATCCTCGAGGAATTTTCCATCTCCTTATCTCTCAGGCTTTGCCGCAATCCAATCCTGGATCACTAGACCCTAAACTGAGACCAATCTCTTAAGTTTTACCACAATCCAAACCTGGATCACTAGGTCCTAAACTGAGACTTCTCCCTTAGGCATTACCATGTATCCTGCCAAAACCGGTCAAGGGATTCCTAGGCCTTTGGGAATGAACCTTGAAACCACCTCTGCCCCAGATTCCGAAATCCATCCGGCAAACCAAAGCTCAAAACTAAGATAAACATCCCAACATACCATGGCATCCAGAAAAAGGCAAGGCTAAGCTGAAAACCACTGTCATAACCCGACAAAACCATGTCATTAACATCAAGAGAACCATACACCAACATGCAAAGCCATGCATGTCCAAACCAGCTAGGAAATCACACATGTAAAAAGTTACGTGCAAGTATTCCTGCTGAAGTTGCTTGATCTTGCTTTCCTTCCTTGATCCTTGCTTTCCTTCCTTTCCCTTTGCTTGATTTTCCTTCCTTGATCCATAGCTAGAGTGCTCCAAGAAAACTTTAAGTGACCAAGAGTGAGAGAGAGAGCATAATGAGAGAGCTCCAAACTTGAACTGACAAAAGGTTACCAAATGATCCTCATAAGCCTTTTTATTAATGAGGCCTCTAATGTCTTCATTTTCCATTATTTTCCTTCAATTTCCTCCTCACGTGCAACCTGTGACCTTTCACCTTACTTTTCTCCTAATTTCCTTTATTTTCATAAATAAATATGCCAAAAATGTCTTTTTGCCTTTTAATGCCTTTACCTCAGCCTTTGCCAATTTCTTTAGCCAAAAACACATCCACTAATGCTCACTAGGATATATCTGTCCAACATTCAGTGTGGAATAAGTGTCCTTTAACCGTGGTCTTATTTTGCCTTTATTAACTTTTATTACATGAAATTTTCACCAGGGTTGTTACACAATGTCATTTTCTAAAGAATTTTTGCCATTACTTCATCTGGAAAATGAATGATTTCATCAGCTTATCGTTTTCTATTTTCCATAAGGGCCTTAGAGTCTTTCTTAGATGTGCCTTGGGAAATCAGAACATTGTAAAAGCGATTAAACTCTTGAATGAGAAACACCATTGGAATTTTTTCGACAAAATGAGTGACAACTTCTCTCCATTCAAGGGTGAAGGAAAAACTTAATTTGGGTGGTCTACAAAACACTTCCTCTTGCTTCTGCACTTGTAATTTTCATGGCTTTTCTGCAAAATAAATCCTTCTATCATTGGGAAGAATGTGCCAGCGGAGCTCCACATAATGATGTGCAGGAGTGGGAAGCTCTGCACAATGAGCTTCCTCCGCATTAAAAAGATTCACTAATTCGTCTCTGCAGTTTGCAATTTTACTAGATGGAATCCAACAATGGCGATGGTGTGTTTATGTTGGGGCTCGTGTAATTAATTAACACGTTGTTTCACATGTAATATTGTCATGCGTTGTGGTCAGTGATTTCATTTGTTATTTCGTTATCTTTTATAAACAGAATCCATCGAGTAGGGCTATTGGTCATCTTTAGTTGTAAGTATTTAACAATGATGCTTGCTTGGAAATGAAAAAAGCTCCTAAGTTGTATTTCTAGTTAAGCCATAAGAGGTTAATCACTCATGTTGTATTTATAAGATATGGTAGGTGGTTAAAAATGATGAACTCTGAATAACTTTGAACTTTTTAAATTAAAATATTAAATGGATAGAGCTAATGTTCGATTTAACTTTTTGTATTTGAGAATATTTGTATTACTCATAAAATATATTTTGGGTGAGATTTGCGTAAGGGGAAAATATAGCATGGAGTGTAATGCAATATAAAATCCTATTTGTTGTATGCACTCTCATCCATAGATGACCGGGTTACCTGAACATCACCCGATCCTTCTCGACCTCCCCAAGGCTCTAGTTGTTGCACAAAGACACCCTCAAGTACACCCTCCTCAGAGCGCTCAACAATGCTATTGAGTTCGCCATGCTTCTCCAGACCTACGGTGGCAAGCCCGTTTGCTTGGTGGTGTTGTTCAACATGGCCTCCTACTTATTGCCACTCTACTATTAGATCTAGATCACATACAGTTGACCATTAAGGAAAGCTAATGTCGATCATTAATGTTCCCAATTTTTTTATAGAAATAGACATTGAAAATTTTATTCATGTGGGGCCTGAATGTATGGAAGTATTGTTGTGTGAAAGGAGGTGGGGCCTGAATATGCAGAAGTATTGTTGTGCGGAAAGAGGTGGGACATGAATGTGAAGAAGTATTGTTGTGTGGAAGGAGGTGGGGCTTGAATGTGTAGAAGTATTGTTGTGGGGAAGTGCGGAGTGCAAAGGCAGAAGATATTTACACTGTATACAATATATTAGGAGAGAAAAAAAATCCAAAGGCTAATTTACACAATGGCATTTCTTATTAGTAGTAGAACAATTCAAATAATTTCCACGCATCGGAATAATCCAACTTACATAACTCGCAATGAACTCAGTTTTGTATCGATTTTTATGTTGATGCTCGCAAACAAATCAAAAGTTAATTTTTTTTTTTGCCTTATTTTCCCATCGCTTTTGTCGCATTGAGTATGTGTGAGTCTACATGTATGAATGGCTAGTCGTGTCATCTACATACATTTTATTATCTGGTAAGACAAAAATAACTACATTTATTGGACAATATTTAAATCAATTATCCTTCTTATCTATAAAATAACTAATAATAATAATTGCTACATAAATGAATTCCTAAGGTAACAGACTCAACCTAACCAATAATAACAAGAATTAATACATGATAATCTTAATCACAATCAAGACACACACCATAAGCTCACTTGTTAATTGTCCATCTACCTTTTCCTCCACACAATAAATTATGTGCAGAGGTGCGAAGAAGGAGGTATGTGCAGGAAAATGACACCTTCCATATCTCTGCACATACTTCACGGATGTGAATCATTTTCTATTGTTTCATTGAGACAAGAGACTGCTCCACGCACATTGTGCGACTTCCAAGAAATTGGTATAAAACATGGTGTAAGCATTATTTGTTTAAGTATAGAGCATGGGGTTTTTGGCTAAGTATCGTGGATGCTTACAATTTTTCTATAGATCTGTAGATTGCTAGGAAAAAATGAAACTTCTATATCGCTTTCATTGTTTTTAAGGCCATCCCATCCTCCATCCTCGTTTTCAATAAGAGAAACTTAAGAGAAGTGTCAATTCTTGCATGAAGATGCCATTGAATAAGAATCTACACTATTGATTTTAAAGGTACGTCATAGAAATATCTCATTGCAGTGCGTTCTAACTTTTGATGGAAGACTCACTGATCTAGAAAATCATCTCGACTGTATATCGCTTTCTGATGTTGTTTGTTGTCATCCAAGAAATTTCAAATACCAATGATTGGGGATGCAAAAAAGAAAAATGGGAAGACACGAGAGGAACTGAAGTGAATAATAAGGAATTAAGAGATACCCCTCCACCAGGCTCCCTCGCATTTGCAAGCATCAGTGCCAACGAATTTTCATGTAGTCCCCACGAATGACTTGATTATCCCACTGTCTGTGTCACAAGTGGGAGAACTAAAAGTTCTTGAATTAACGAGCAATCAATGTGTACTCTGTAATTTAGAAATGACAACTTTTATGTAAGATTTACATTTTTAACATTGTTTTCTTGTGATCTAGTCGGTTTCCAAAAGCATTATGGAATTTATGATTGAAGTAATCTTGTAGCCTCTCTCATTGCTTATGTGTAGTGTATTTTGAAAATTCTCTAACAATTTTAAGCGTTGTGCATTGTCAAAGGGCTTGGTTGGGGACTATAGACTTGATTCTCTTTCAGTTTGTATATACTTGAAAGTTTAGTTTCCTCTGGTGATGTGCCTTGTGTTTTCCTATGACTTCTCGCTTAGATTCATATTTCCAAATTTATTTGAGATAAGTTCTACATTTGTTTTTGACACCGTATGAAAGCTTAGTTAACGATGACTATTTGAACAACAAATGAATAGATATTTTATTTTTGTTTTTTTAGCCCACCAAGTTCCTCACGTCTAATGGCTATTGTTGATTAGGGATTTCATGAAAACATTGCATCTTCAAGAAATGCAGTTTCTAGCTGGTATGATGTAATCATGATCAAAGGAGAATTGTGTGGTAGATCAAGTCTGAGGACAATGGAAAGTTAGAACATGTTAAAACATCAACTCTTGTGTGGAGTTTTGCGTTTGACAGTTGAATGTGCGGGAGGATGTGTGTGTGGGGGACAGAGTGTGCAGCAGGAGCAAGGAACACAAATCTCTGCACAAAATATGAAATATCCTTTTCTCGAATTAAATCTGCGTTTATGTTAGTCCTCGAATTATAATGCATTAATGAATTATAATTAATGAAATGTTGATAATAAATTTAGGAATCATACATGCCCAATTCCTCACATTGATAGTGAAATATAGTAATTAGTATTTGTGTCTCATTATATTAACTTAATCTGTGTAACTGACGAAGACTATGTTGCATTATGAAGATCGACAAGTGCATATACATTTGGAGACCTTTGTGCCAAATGTGACACCTTAAATGCCACAACAATTTTATTGCCAAAACACATATGAACAATACTAAATATGTTTTTTCATTGCTATGAATCTGCAGGTGTTCAAATCGCTTACTTTGTTGCAAATTTTATAATAATAATTCAATCATAGTGATTGAAATGTGCTCAAGGATTTTGATTTTGAATTTTTTTTCTTTTTCTTTTTTCTTTTAATATAAAACAATATAAAGTTAAAATAAATAAAAAATAAATAATGATAACAAATAGAAAAATTGAGGTTGATTTCTTGCTCGATTCGATTTATGGAACTTGGTTTTATTAAATATTGAGAATATTAAATTTCTTTGTGCCGAATGCAGAATAATGGTGATGAATACCAAGTTTCCTTCGCACAATTGTTCAACCTCCAAATTTCCACGTAAGGGACCTGAAACATTGGGCGGAGCAGTAGCAATGTCAAGCATAACAGGGTTAGCATTGTCAGGCATATCAGGGTGAGGCATAACAGTGTCAGTGTAAAGAACTCACCAACAGAATAGCCACTCAAAAAAATAGATTATTATTTTTTTTAAATGAATTGTGAGGACTGACAAATACTGAAAATAAAATTCCTTCCACCAAAGGAATTATGTCCCATTAGAGGTCATTAAGCCAATTGAAAATTAGAAATAAGATTCCGATGAAATTAGGAAATTATTTTTGAATTTACAGAAAATATAGATATTCAACAATTTTCTAAAATTCTCGTTAAAATTGCAAAACAACATAAAAAACATGCAAAGTCAACAAACTTTGATCGTGAGGAAAATGTTATAGTCGATGACGAGGCAGGGTAGGGACTAATAAAAAGGTATATGCTTTATTTTAACATAAGGTTATTTTTTACTTTTATCTTTGGTCGTGTTAAATTTTTATAAGACATTACATTACAACATCAACATCTCTACCATATTGGGCTAGAGAGCCCTCTCGACACAAATATTTCAATATATTTTAAGTAAAACCAACCCATATCCATCTTAACTATGGATCTACAAATCAAATCTCTTTTCACTCTAAAAGAGGTTTGCATCTCAAGATATTTGATCCCTCTCTGCACTTAGTAGATCTAGAGTTAAGACAGATCTAGGCTTGTTTAATTTCACCCTTTAAATAGGATATATTTCACATGAATACAATGGTTCAATACCATGGCTTCTCATACCATGGGTCAATAACATGGGTGAATACCGTAAAGTTATTTTTATTTTAGCATTATTTTGTTATTATTCTTATTTTATTTTGATCAAGTAAAATTGTCTTCATGTAGGGTTATTTTTATTTTGAAGGTTAAACAAGACATTAGATTACATTACATCTCTACCATACTGGGTTGGAGAGTGCCTCTCAATGCAATAATTTGATATCAACTTTAATATTTGTGTGTGTGTGTGTGAATATAAAATGTCAATTAGGGTTATCTCAGGTGGTTGGGTAGAATGGTTGTTATCTCCCCCACCTAGGTTCAATTCCTTGCGAGTGAAATGATGACGAGAAATATTGTTGTAATGACTTTGTGCCTAAGAATATTGTTATATTGATGTTCACTCTTACCCTCATGCTACATTTTAATATGAGGAATATCCATGACGAGTCTCTTTTGAGTCCCATTGTGTCCACATGCTTAAAGACACACCTCTTAACTGTGCTTAGAAAAATGCCTAAGGGGAATCTAGATCACTAGAATCAACATCATTCTTATACTAAATGAACTAATTTGTACTAGTACACACGTCATGAGGACAAGGATGAAAATACACCCAAGTGTGTACGCACAACTGAGAAGGGGAAAGAGGAGATTGGAGTTGTCATTCAATTTTAGGGCTAAACTAAGATGAAAGGATCTATTTTCAACACTCCCCACCTATCACGTACCCTAGATGCACCAAAGACTATTATGCAAACTCATATTTCTTTAGATTTGCTAGAAGTTGGTGCTTCTTTAATGTCTATAACACCTACCTCAAATGTGAGATGTGCTCCTCACAAATAGCATTTTATACCAATATATCATCCAAATAAACAATAAAAAATGAATATATAAAAGCACAATATATCATTCATTAGCCACATAAACATAATCGATGCATTGCATGGGCCAAATGGCATGACTAACCACTCATACAAACCTTGCTTGGTTTTTAAGGCGGTCTTGCAGGTATCTTCTTCTCTTACTCAAACCTAGTGATATCCAGACTTTAAGTCCAACTTGGTGAAGTATTTCGCTTGTTGAAACTAATCCAACAAATCATCTAGTCTAGGTAGGGGGTACCTGTTCTTGAGTGTAATCTTCTTCAACGCTTTGTAAATTTATACACATTCATCAAGTCACGTCCTTATTTGGCACAATGATCATGGGTAACCCATATGGTGATGTACTAGGTCGAATGAAAACTTGTTCCAGTAGTTGTTGCAGTTGTTTCTTCACCTCACTTGCTTCTATAACAAACTACTTGTACAACCCAATGTTTGGAAATGGGGAGTCCAACAATAGCTGGATCTCGTGCTCCACTTCCCTCTTGGGTGCTAAACATTTAAGCTCCTGGAACACATCCCTATATGCCTATAACAATTCTTCTAATTGTTGTTTTTGTTTCTTAGTACACCCCTCCAAGGATGCCTTTTCTCTTACTGGCTCTTCAACATATTGATTCTCTCTTATAAATAGTAGAATAAACTTCTTGCTAGAACTGATCAATTACTTGGCTTCGTTTACACTTACTTGTGAAATTTTTGACTTGCCTGTCTGCACGTTGATGATGAACAATTTTCCATCCTTGACAATTCGGTACTGGTTGGCTCTCCGCATGAAGATTGCATCCAACATATACATGTAGGGACTTCCAAACACCACTTCACGTACATTAAGGGGGACTACATCTAGTTCTACTTCATCAATAAAATCAACACTGGTAAAAAACCTAATTTTGTATTGTTTTGTTACCTTTAACTTTGCATCCTTATTTACCCATCATATTGGATATGGGATTGGATGATCATGAACTTCCAATCCCAATTTGTTGGCCGACTTTGAACAATAAAATTCGCCTGCAATATCGAGTCGAACAAAGCATCAATCTTTTTCCTCTTAACATGTATCATTATGTGGAATAGTTTAGTCATTTCTTTCTCTTCTTGCTGTTGAAGACTACTCATATTCACCTCCTCTTATGCTAACGTACAAATAATCTTTTCATCCACGTTTAAGTTTCTTTCAACATGGTTGCTTGAATCAAGTGCCATGAGATGCTTCTTCTTATTAGATTTTTTTTTTCTCTTTGAATTAAGCTTTATATGCAACCTCCAACACTTGTCCTTTATATGACCATCAATATTATAGTGGTTGCAGTGGTTGTTGGGATCCTCGCACTGGTGTGCCATGGCTAGCATGTTTTTCATATTTTTCCCATTTCCACTTCTTCTTTCCCTCCTTAGAACCATCCAAGTGTTCCTTTTGCTTCAATCCACTTGATTTCCCTTTCTTATGGCCCATGATCTCTAGGTATTGTGCCTCTACACAAGCCTCATCCATCGATATAGGCTTAAATAACATCACTTGCTTCCATAAATGGCTACATATACCCCCCAAATACTTGAGGAGTACATTTGGGTTCTTTGGGGAGATACCCAACATTATGGCCATCTTTTTGAACTCTGTGGTGTACTCTTGTACATTATGCCCCTGCTTTTGCATGAAGTAGTGTCATTGGATCCATTGGTCCTCTACATACTTGATAGGGTAAAATTGAGAGTTTATGAGGACTTTAAAGTCCTCCCACTTAGTCACTGGAGGATCTCCCTCCAACCTCAAGGTCTCTACGTATTTTTCCCACTAGGTCAGGGTATGGCCCTCTAATTTTAGTTGCACAAATGAAATATTTCGTTCTTCCTCTATATGATGACCATTAAATAAACTTCTAATTGTTGAAACTAGTGATTTAGCTTTACAGTGTCAATCTTACGTTGGTACAACTTGAAATCATCCTTTGCTTCCATTTTAAACAGAGGTTGTGAATGGTTTACAAAATTTGAAATGGGTTGATCTTTTTTGGGTCCTTTCTTCAGCTAGTTCTTTGTTTCTTCCTAATCTCCTTATCTCCCCTCCGATTGGACCTCTACGTTAGAACTCTCATCTTCTCTGAATAGCACAAACTTATTGGTCAAGGCTGCCATGAGGAGATTCACATTACGACTTAATCTGCAACTTATGCTTCTAGCCATGAAAACCTCTCCTCTACAGGATCAGGATAGTTATTCACATATTCATTGGCCACGACTAAGTTTTAATGACTTTGGGATTAGTCATTCTAGATTCCTCGTAAATCTCCCCAATTTACCCAAAGAAACCTGCTCTTATGCCAATATGATCCATAAATTTCCATTGATATTCCATTGGACAATTTGTGACAACATATATGATAAATTGTACCTAAAAATCTGAAATCTACATGGTGAGGGTTTACTTCTCTTTAGATTTATGGATATGTAAATTATGGCTTACTACATTTTCATGTAAAGTATAATTATGCAGAAAATAGAGAACAATGAAATAAAATCTCACAAACCATGATTGGCACAAGATATATCCTCGGAAACCATTTTGACAGAAAAACCCAACTGGAAGGAGAGGTCACTTTGCTCTCTTTCTCTAAATAGAAAATGGTTGCAAGTACAAAGAAGTATGGTTTGTGGCCTGTGGACTACTAAAGTGCACAAATACTTTCTCTATGCTCTCTCCCTATCCCTCTCGGCTACTCCACTCGTGTATGGAACAAAATACACTTGAAAAGGAATGGAACCCCTTTTCCTCTTAGTGGCTTGGTTATAACACAACATGATTGATTTGAATGTAAAATTGAAGATTTTTTAAACAATTTGCAAGTGAAAATTATGTGTTCTGGGTAGAGGATCACCTTGCTAAACACATAAACAAGTAAATTTTAACCAAAGTTTACAACCAAATAGAGGCAAATAAGCATATCTGAAACACATAACACAAAGCATGATAAAGGAGTTCACCCCTCTCTTGGGCTACATATCCTAGTCCAGCTTCCAATGCAGGGCCTCTTTCATTGAAAATGTTCAAAAGTGTGTTTACATGCTTTGCACAACTAAAATAGCAGAATTGATGTCTCCAATGGACCCAACACTATCAAAAAACCCTATTTTGGTTCTTTCTGCACCTCATTTGGCCAAAAACTGAGAAAGTTATGCTTGCTTATTCCTTTCCCCAAATTCTATAACTAACCATCCTCCAATTCGGCCTCAACTTGGCTTGAGTGCCCCAAACGCGGAATCATTGCACTAAACCTAGCACAATTCCCACTCGGAAGGCGAATTTGTAGGACTGTTAAGCCCCCAGTTTCGAAATTCCTTGTCGCGTGGTGCCCTTGCGACCGCATAGGGGGCCGAAGATCTTAGGCTTTGTCTAGCCCCCATCGCTAGCGCATGCCCTTGGTTTTATGTAGCGCATGTGACCATTGTTAATGCCCCCCATAGGGCTAGCCCCTCCAAACTCCGCACATTTTTGGTCACATTGTGGGGTCATAAGACCCGGGCTGGCCCTCGTTTCATTTTCGCTCCCGGTCTTCAGACTTGGCATATGATTGTGTAAACGACCATGAGGGCTGGGATATGCCATAGCCATTGGCCCCTCGCCCGCGGTCCTCCGGCGCAGGGGTGGCGAAGGGCCAGGGCTTAGCACGACCCCTCCCCCATATGTGCATTTAACAACCTTTAATGTTATTTTAAAGCCATGTTTTAACAAGAAACATGTGCAACGTATTGGCGTGGGCCTTGGTTGCTTGGTACATGATCTCGGTTTTGAACCCCGGGGGTGTTGTTCGACCTGCATACAAATTTTAATTGGCCATTAGGAGGCCACATGGCAGCTAGGGATTGGCCCACGTGGCTCCTCCTAATTGGTCCACCCAAACAAAACATTAACCAATAAAAATTCACCATGCCACAACCAATTGCCTAATGCCAAGTGTCGACCAACCATTGGCCGATAAAGGACCCAGTCACCTGCCAATTCATGGCCCAGTGAGCGCACAGGCTGCTGACTGGGTGCACCTGCAACTCTTTTTCCAAAAATTTTAATTATTTCCCAAATTGATAAGAACGTGATTATGGGAGCATCCGATGTCGAATTTGAGTGAAACAAGTTGCGTTTGATTCAAAACACCGAGATCCATCCAATCGTATAGGTTTCGAGCTCTGTTGCACACTTTAAATTTTGAACATTATTTTGATCCACCATATCACTCCTCCCCATTGGAAGCTTTTGGAACTCCAAAATCTCTCTATCAATGAAAATATAGATGAGGGTACTACTCCCTCACCCTTCTAGTCTTAATCCACTGAAATTTTCTTGAATTTGTCATTTTGAGCTTTTCATGAAAATACATCATTTTCCCTGATTTTGATTCCTTGTTTTGTTGTCATAGATGGAATCTTACTGCAATTCCCCATAATATGTAGAACAACAAACTGCCTTTGAAGGAATAAACGCATTCCCTCATCAGTCTCCAATCAAAGGAAACTTAAACAATCTCAAATTCTTATCACCTTGAACATTGTCGTCATGACGATGCTTACTATGTCTAGCCTTGCACTTGGCTTGACTCTTGACCAAATGTGATCGCCATGCCATGCACCATCCTTTTTCAAAGCCAACACATTATGAAACCCACAAGAAGAAGTTTTGGAACCAATGCCCTCTTTGTCAATTTGATTTTGCATTTGATCATTGACCTCTATATGCTTTAAGTTGGGCATCTTATTCACACCAATGTTCAACAATGATGCATGTTGCTACAAATTTACTTCATTTTGTTTACCTCTTTTAGGAGGCAACATGTTAGACTCTTCAAACATCTTATCACATGAATTACAAACATCAATGAAATAAGATTTCAAACTTGATTCATATCCTTGAAAGGCTTTAGACTCTTCAACACCTTCATGTTTGATTATTAACGATGCAAAGTTCTGACTAGCATTAACAATCCTCTTTATTTGTCGTGCATTTACAAGAGATGCATTCAACTTCTTGCTATGTTCTCTAACAATGTACTCAATCCCATTCTTGAACAAATGATATTTGTTCTCATGGTGATGAAAAATAGCTCTCCTATCATATAGATATGGGCTTCCCAAAACAATACCACATATATCAATTGGAATTACTTCAAGCTTTGCCTCATCTTTTTGTCACATGCAATTTTGCATTGTCACATATCCAACCTAAATGATAAGGTTTAGGTTGAGGAATGGTTTCTAAATTCACTTCTTGACAATGTCTTATGAGATAAGATTTGATTGTGAACCACTATCAAACAGTGTATCTATCTTGGTATGTTTTGAAATAACTCTAATATGGAAAAGATCTATTCTTGTTTTTCATCTTGAGTTTCATTGAGACAATTTGAAAAACTAGTACTTGCAATGTCCTTACCTTTCAAGCCCATGGTTGTGATCTTTGTTTCATCTACAGAATCTAAACCTAAATCATGTTGTGTAGTTGCAACTGTCTTCTTCTTCTCCTTGTTCTTAAACTTTTTGGGTCTCATTTCTGGATGAAGTTTCCAACAATGATCTTCATCATGGCCCTCTTTGGAACAATGTTTACATGTGATATTTTATTTCTCCATTTTGATGACAACATTCTTCTTCTCTTTTCCTTTGAAGTTACCCTTTCCTTTTTCTCTTGACTCAAAGGAACTCTCACTAGTTTCTTCATAAACATTTTCCCCTCTTGCCTCTAAATGAGTTGCCTGAAAACAAGCTTCATATAGTTTTGTAGGGTTAAACATGAGAATGGTATGTCTCAAATAACTATGTAATCCTCCAATATATTTGATAAAATTATCTCATGAGGACAAATCTATACCTAAAATCAAAGCTCTTTTTCTAAATTCTTGAGTGTAAGATTGCACATTTTTCCCTTTAGCTTGCCTAAAGTTCTGCCAATCCATAATAGCTTTATGCATGTATGCTAATGGATAAAATTGCCTTCTTATTGCAACAACAAAATTATTCCAAGAGGATAAAACCTTACTATGTTTCTTCATGTCCTCTTGAGTTTTGGCTTCCCACCAAATTAATGTTGAACCTTCCAATCTAAGAGAAGCAAGTTGAATCTTGGTTTCATCATCTTTGATTCTTTGTATCCCGCAATACACTTCAATATGAAGAACCCAATTGTCTAATCTTTCTACATTTACCTCTCCATTGTACATAGGCAATTCAAACTTAATGTCAAGCTTAAGAAAAGGAATTTTACCATGACCATTTGAGGAATTTGGATGTGTTTTAGAAAGGATAGATGAAGTTGAAGATGAGGGTGAAGATGAAGATGAGGATGATGATGGAGGTGAAGGTGGTGGTTTTTCACCATTCCCTCCAATGCCTTTTGGAGGTTTGTCTCCTTTTCCTCCATGAAGTTTTGATCTTTCTCCATATAGTCTCGAATTCCTCTCTTCATATAGTATCTTAACCATCTATGACATCTCAAAGAATGCTTTTCTGAAACTCTTCTCATCTTCAAACATCTCTTAAGGACCTCCTTCATGTGCCATGACTATTGAAGTTTGAGGTGTGTTTGTTCTCCTTGAAAAAATTTGAGATCTTGGCTCCACAAGTTTTCCTTGTCCTTTTTTGAGCTTCAACCTTGTAAGCATCAGAAAAACACTTGCAAACAAATCAAATCTTCACAAAAACCTGTTTCTTTGATACCAAAATGATCTAAATGTAAACTTGAATATTTTTTAAACAATTTGCAAGTGAAAATTATATGTGTTTTGGGTAGAGGATCAATTTACTAAACACATAAATAAGTAAATTTTAACCAAATTTTATAGCCAAATAGATTGAAATAAGCATATATGAAACACGTAACACAAAGCATGCTAAAGGAGTTCACCCCTCTCTTGGGCTACATCTCCTGGTCCAGCTTCCAATGCAAGGCCTTTTTCATTAAAAATGCTCAAAGGTGTGTTTACATGCTTTACATGACTCAAATAGCATAACTGATGTCTCCAATGGATCTAACACTACAAAAAACCCCTATTTTTGTTCTTTTTGCACCTCATTTGGCCAAAAGCTAAGAAATTTATGTTTGTTTCTTCCTTTTCCAAAATTCTACAACTAACCATCCTCCAATTCAGCCACAACTTGGCTTGAGCGCTCCAAATGCATAACCGACACACTAAACCTGGTACAATTTCCACTCAACGAGCGAGTTTGTAGAACTGTTAAGGGTGCCATTAAGCCCCCAGTCTCAAAATTCCTAGTCACGTGGCACCATGCGACCGCATAGGGGGCCGAAGATCCTAGGCTTTATATAGACCCAATTGTTGGTGCGTGCCCTTGGTTTTATGCAGCGCATGTGACCATGGTTCGGCCCCCATTGGGGCTATCCCCTCCAAACTCTGCGTGTTGTTGATCACATTGTGGGGTCATATGACCTGGGGATTGGCCCCTGTTCCATTTGTGCTCCCAGTCTTCAGACTTGGCATATGATTGTGCAAACGACCGTGAGGGATGGGCTAGGCCCCATCCCTTGGCCCCCCACCCCCGGTCCTGTGGCACAAGGGTGGCCAGAGGCTAGGGCTTAGCCAGGCCCTTCCCCCATATGCGCATTTAACAACCTTTAATATTGTTTTCCAAGCCATGTTTTAACAAGAAACATGTGCAGCGTATTGGTGTGGGCCTTGGTTGCTTGGTACATGGTCTCGGTTTTGAACACAGGGGTGTTTGTTCGACATGCATACAAATTTTAATTGGTCATCAGGAGGCCACATGGCAACTAGGGATTGGTCCACGTGGATCCTCTTAATTGGTCCACCCAAACACAACATTAACCAATAAGAATTCACCATGCCACAACCAATCACCTAATGCCAAGTGTCGACCAACCATTGGCCAATAAAGGACCCAGTCACTTGCTAAGTCATGGCCCAGTTAGCGTACATACTATTTACTGGGTGTACCTGCAACTCTTTTTCCAAAATTTTTAGTTGTTTCCCAAATCAATCAGAACACGATTCTAGGAGCATCTAAAGTCCGCTTTGAGTGAAACGAGTTGCGTTGGATTCAGATCGTTGAGATCTATCCAATCATACAGGTTTCGAGCTCTATCACACACTTTAAATTTTGAGCATTATTTTGATCCACCAGATCATCGATAGCCTATTAGTGGCCAGGTTTTACTTCTTCAACTCTTAACCAAGGTTATAGTATGGAGTTTTATAGAGTATTTTTCATCGTGATCACACAACTAGCTTGTTTTCCACGAGTAAGGGGGCTAGCATGGCATCCTCTTGAATTATGGTGGACAAAACAGGAAGGAAAACTTCTGAGTAGCATAATTTTTGCATATGGACTTCGTTTGAGGTGATTTTTTCTTCATCCAAAACGTATGTGTGTGTAAAATAGGATAAAAAGGTAAAGCACTAGGTTGAAAAAATATTACCCCAAAAAATGCCATTTGATGCTTCAAAATGATCCCAAAAAGTTTAAGACCCCAATTTTCCAAATTGGGTTCCGCTAATAAAAATGGTCATGTGAGCTGATTCCTTCGCTTTTTCCACTCTGAAAGCATCAAGATGGATTACAAAAAATATAATGATCCAATCCGGATAACTCAAAATATGAATTAAAGGCATGTTGACTGCTTTATTTTCCCCATCTATATGTAGATGGAATGTTGTAGACCTCTTCAATTTTGTGTGCATATTCTCCCACAATGTAGTCCAAAATGCATTGATAAATATGATGTCCTTGTCTGAAGAGACGCTATTTGTTATCCCAAAATGCACCAAGACTTGTTCAAAGAACAAGTTTACTGCTTTTCTCCCCCTAATGGTCCTTTTAAAAGGCATCATAATGCACATCTTACTGAACCAATCAAATACCATGAATAGGTAGTCATGTCCCTTCCTGATTACAGGTAAAATTCCCACAAATTCCAGGAAAATTCTTTCCCAAGCATGAGTAGGTATAGCTAGGGCATGGTATAAACCATGTTTCCTATTATTGGGCTCGTTGGTATAACAAAGTATACATCCTCTAATGAACCTAGCTACATCTACTTGCATCTCGGGCCAGTACACATACCTCTATGAATTGGAAATTATCTTCCCAACACCTAAATACCTTGCAACAATAGAGGTGTCGTACTCTCTAATTAGCTACAATCATCACCTATATTAACACATAGCTTGTCTAGCCTTTAGAGTAACCTATTTTGGTTATGATAGCTAATTGTATTGTCACCATTGTCCAAAAGATTTTGGTTGTCTAGATGTTGATACATATCCTTGAAGTCTTCATCCTCTATATATGCCTCTCTATATACATCGTAGGTGAAAGACTCCATGTGCATTAGATTTCACAAAGCTGTGATTTTTTATATGGGTGGCTTTGAAAGTGTTTACCATTTTGTTCATGGTACCCTTCTTGTACTTGATTGTTGTTGCCTTAAGATCTAGCAGGTCTTGTGAGAGGCCTCGCAAGACAAAGGCCAAACTAAGAAACAACAATGAAATGGATGCCATTGTCACCTCAACACTCCACCTCCTGCTCTTTGGTGGAATTTCACCACATGAGAGGCTTCCTAGTATAAGTCACCTAAGGGTATTCTAGTTTAACATGATCAAAGTGATACTTTGATAGGCTTAATCAAGGCACTCTAGACTAGGAACAAGGCATAATTGTCTGTAATAATGAGTAGTGTACCTATGAAGAGGCATATGAGGTAAAGCTTGTAGCCTAGCGTTTTTTAGATGTGGATCAACAATGGAACATCTAGGCATACAAGTGAAAGGGAAACGATTTGGTTGAAAGGTATGATGAACAAACAAAATAACAAACCTTCAAATGACCCTAAGTTGAAGCTTTAATGCAAAAATAGGGTTTTATAAGCCTGAGATGCATAGGGTTGATGATGTCATCCCTAAGAGAGCACTTTCAACCATGCAGCTTGCTAGATTTTGACATTTTAAGGTCAATCAAGGTGAAAGCACCTCAAATTTGATCATATTTCAAGCCCTAGTTGAATTCATCCTAAAACCCCAACCTTAACGACTATCCTTAAAGGGTCAAAATTTTAGGTAGGAGGGAAGAAGATGAATTTTTAAGGTTTTTTATCACCAATATGTTTGCTAGTGCCTTCTATCTACTCAGGTGATGGAGTCTTAGGGACTTTAACTGTGGAAATATCAAACCCTTGAAGGGAGTAAGGGGGAAAACCCCAGGTTTTCACATGCGGATAAGTTCTTCCACTTGATAAGATACTCTGAAATTGATCGATTTCGTAGCTGTCGAGTTCTTGTTTCTGTGACTGCTTCCGGTTCCAATATAATTTTTCCTTCCTCGTCAAGTTCTGGCAATATTGTTTGAACTGGGAGCTTGTCGCCTATAACCTTCTTTAAACATGAAACATGGAAAATTGGGTGCAATCGAGAAGCTGCAGGAAGCTCCAATTTGTATGCCATAGAACCAATCTTTTGCAACACCTTATACGAACCATAATACTTTGGTGATAATTTATTATCCTTCTTAGCTTGCTTGAGGGACATTTGCTTATATGGTTGTAGCTGTAGGAATACCCAATCACCTACATCAAAACTTCTTTCGCTGTGATGTTGATCTGCCTGTTGTTTCATTCTATTCTGTGCCAACACGAGGTTATCCTTTAAGAGTTGGAGGACTTGTTGTTGATGTTCGATGTGATGTTCCACTGCCTGAACCTTAGAATTTTCTCTTAAATATGATGTGATGGATGGTGGTTGATACCCATAAAGTGCCATAAATGGGGTCATTTTTGTTGCTGTATGGAAGTGTTGAGTGGCCCGAGGTCGGGTCAACAACAAGGGGGATACCCACCCGGTCCGGAACCTGGTTGGCGGCTCCTTGCCCGTTTGGAGTAGCGGGTCCGACTGGGGATAACGGGACCAGCTTCCCGATGCATGGGATGTGTATGTGTTTGTGTGTGGAATTTTGGTTAGGTTACTTCTAAGAAACGTTCTAAAGACTACTGTAAATCTATCTTACAAACTTGAACCTAAATTACTATAATCAAATGAAAACAACACACAGAATTTACATTAACCCGGGATATTTCTTTTATCATGCGATCTAGAAAGATTTCTAACAGCAGCTGGTGATAAAGATCATTCAACTGATATCGGAATATGAATCAATAAAGATAAACCATTCTGCATAAGAAGTTAGGCAGAGCGGTTGTGAACAACACATCGCATAATCAAATCATTCGCATATTAAACATGAATAGACAAATCCACCGTACAGAAGTGCCAAATGATAACTTATATATTCATACATTAACATGCAAACAATATCAGCTGTATATCGTTTTAAGAATACAAACAGAAATTAATCAAGAGATAAAAGTACCTTTGATGACTAATTCTTACCCATAGACTTCAAACAATAACGATCTACTTCTACTTGCTTCTAACATCTACCAAGAGTACAGAAGTGCAACATCAGTAGCAGACATAAGAATGCAAACATAAATAAATCATGATCCTTCCATTCATCAAAACCTCCTCTGAGGGTGCAGAAGTGCATGTTTTGAGGACAAGTTTTTGACAAATATCTGGACCCTTCTCCAATGCAATGAGAAGGGTTAAAATACTACTATCTAATCCTAATAATAGTATTATTACAAAATTTTAGGATACGGCTCCCAAATGACCGTCCTTTTTCTAATTCTGTAAAACAAAAAGAAAAACAACTTTCTAAATTGAAATTACTTCTTAATCTGGTCTCTGAAATTGCAGTTTTCAAGCATGGGCTTGAGAAGAGTCGGTTGGCCGACTTCCGTGCTTAGTTGGGCTGCGAAAACAGCGTCCATAAGAGCTGGCGCTACTTTCTCGGCCGCGTTCATGATGCACCTTACTGTCATGCATTGGCTGTGGGGCTTAACTAAGTAAGTCCAGTAACTTTCCCAGTTTAGCCTCGATAATGCTCGGATTGTCTCCCCATTTGCCTGTGCTTTCTGTTTCCATTCAGCCTCCAGTTGCGATGCGATTGGTAGGTATCCCGGAGTGGACTCTGAAACTAAGTTGGCCCTGTGTAAATTTTCATTTACACAATCGATAAGTATGGTCGCCTGTGTTGCCGCTGACTCTGCCGCCTGCTCCGCCTGTGTGATTTGCTCGTCCCATTTGTTAAAGAGCAGTTCTTTATGATTTTCATTAATCTTGGGTGCCCCTGCTCTTTTCCCTTCCTCGTCATTTTGCCAAGCCAGGTATTCTGTTATTCTTTTGTTGGCCTGGTCATAGTCATTCCGTAGTTCCACTACTTGGCTGGTGATCTTGTCGCTTATTTCACAAAACTCCCTCCACTGTGATATTTTGCACACCATTTCCTCCTGTTGCTGTGACAACTGGTCGTTCAAGCCGATGGACTCTGAAATAAACTCTGTCAGCTTGGGTTCATCTTTATGCATTTCTTGCACCGTCTGCAGCTGTTTTTCTTTTTCTTCAATACTTCTTTGGTGGCTCACCTGCATCTGGCGAAAGCTTTCCTGTAACTCTTCAAGCTGCTTGGAGGCTTCAGCGTTCTCATTGGCTTGTCGCAACTGTTGTTGCAGCAGTTGTATTTGACTTTCACGTTCTTTTAGAAGCTGTTGAACTTCAGAGGCCTTGTCGATAGTTGCAGAAGCATACGCTCCCGCAATTTGAGACAATTTCGTGAGATTTTCTGTTGGATTGTTATTCGGGTCTTTCCACAAGACATCTAGGTGTTCAGCATTCTGAGCCAGTGCATTTTCAAGCTTCCTTTTCTTTCTTTGTCTTCTCACAACGGCCTTGTGCTGTGGACTGTAAAATACGTCCAGTGGAGGGATTTCTTCTACGCCGAGTAGAAGTTCTGAGGATGGAGCTATAGGGAGATGCTCCGTCTCTACGGTACTACTGACTATGGTTGAGAAGACCTCTTGCACCACCTGAGTATTGCTCACAGGTGTTTGCGGGACTTGGCCTTCAAGATTTATCAGTTCATTGAAGGTCTCCCATTCTTTATCTAGTTCTGCTGTAACCAGAGGTGCTTCAGTGACGGGAGGGGGAATTCCTCTTGGTGGCGAGACGACAACTTGCTGCTGAGCCATCGAGCTTGACTGAGCCGTGTCTTTGATCGTTTCTTCGTTCTTGTCTTCTTTGTGGACAGACTCTTCAAGATCTGGAGATATTTCTTGCACGGCGCTGGAATCAGGTTTGGAGGCACTGGAGTGTTCACTGAGGCTGACGCTTGGAGTCGGTTCTCTGGCAGCTATCCGCAGCACTTCCAGTGGAATGTTAGCCAGCCTTCTTTCTCTATACAACTTGAATTTCCGGAGGTTGTCTGGGGACAACCTTGACTGAGCCTCTTGCAAAACTTCTTTGATCGAGTTCTTACTCTGAAAGAGGTCGTCAAACGGATCTTTCTGTCCAGAGAACACACTTATCCTGACGCTAGTTGTAAATTCTTGGGCGACTTTATTTGGGTCGAATGGCCTTGGTGGGAGTTTAAATAGTTGGAGACACGTCACATTCTCCACCTCACCAAAAGCGTGTCCCACATCGAATAAAGAGAAGGCCCCACATGTGACGGGGAATGGAGGCCAAATGGCCTTCTTTTTGTTCTTTAGGTCCTTAGTTAAACCACCTTCAGAACAAATCTGATAAGCGATCTCTCGGGCCAACAATTTATCTGGGATGTACAAGGGTAGGACATGAGGAGGTACTGTGCTTCCAAAAACTCGAATGTAGGTAAACCATTCTTCTCCAAACCATCTTGCTACGGCGGTGATGTCGTTTTGTGCTTCGGGAGAGCATCTCGGAGGGTCTTTATCATATATCATTCTATGGATGGGAAGTATGAGCCCGTGGCAAATCTGGTAAAAATGGGGGGCAAACTGAGAATCCCACAAGACTTTATGGTAGACATGAATGGGCAATGGGTCCTGGGTAGTCCATTGCCAACCCATAGTGGGGAATTTAGACACATAACAGATAGAGTCCATTATGTAGGCAAACATATAAAAAGGGGGATAAAACCTTTGGGAGAAGGATCTTTTAGAACGATAGTGAAGAATGGCCGTGTATAGAGTGTCAGAAAGGATTTTGGCCCAATCTATTACCTCGGAGCTAGTCGCAGCATCGATTAACGGTAGCCATTCAGATGGAAATTTATTGATATCAGGCTTACCGAATAGCCTACAGAGCATGGCTGCAGCAAAACAATACGGAGAGGTAAGGGAACCGGTGCTATACATACCGTTCTTATCTTTCTTCAGTGGTTCATCCCTTTTCGACCATTATTTGGTAGTGTTTGATAGGTCCGGATTCTCTGCTGCGAACTTCCTAACAAAATCTGCATTGTAGGTCGTTTGAGGTTCGGGAAGGTGATACATGAGCTTCAGGTCTTGAGCCGCGAACGATCCTACGAGCCCATGGCCTTTGACTTTGAATTGCCTATGATGCAGCTCTACGTCGTCTAAAACCCACTTGATCATGTCCGTGTACGGTAGGATCTTTGGCCTTGATGCTATTCTGTGGAGGAAAGAGCACGCTAGATCTTCCAGGGATGCTTCTGAAGAGCGTGATGCATCTGCGACAGCAACAGTTGCCTTGATTATTCTAGGGTTCTCTTCCTCCAACAGTCTATACATGCTCTCCCATGTGGAAATTCCTGCATCTTTATTGCATGCGGTGTCTGTGTAAAGGGGCGCCATCTCCTTGGTCTTTTCTCTTGTTTCTGAGCTCTGAGCTTTGTTCTTCTTCCCCATCTTGCTTATCGTTTCTGTTTGATTTTTGCCTTCGCACTTCGCTCCTGCAAGTTATGAGAGAAATGGAAAGATTGATCAAAAAAGGTGATGGGAGAGTTTTGAATGCAAGAGATAGATCAGATATGCCACCTTACGTGAAGTAAATCCGCATTAAGGCACGCGTCTTTATGCCACTTAATAACTGACAACTAATTTTACTAACATTAAAAGCGCAATAATTCTCAAGTCAGGTTATAGTAAGTGGATTTTCTTTGGGTGGTGTGCCCGAAGGAGTCGTATCAAGGTGCTTTTATGAACTGCCAACACATCCTGCATGCCGCACGATCGCAATATCACATATCGTAGCATCGCAACATCGCGGGTTGCAATGGTTCAATGTTTGCTAACGTACCCCGCCTCATTTCTGCGATGTGCGATCGCGCCATCGCAATATCGCAAATCAGCGGACTCGTAAGCTTTTGTCCATGGATGTTAACGTATTGCGATGCGACGTGGTTTATTAATGCCGAGATGATGCGCATATTGGCCTTCAGAAGGGAAATGCGGGCGTTTCTTACCCTTTTCGTGCTGCGACCTTGAAGATTTGCTTTTATGAACACAGGTTTAGGCTTAAGTTGTCCAAGAAACCTTTTCTAAGCTGATGCTTGCAATTTCAAAAGAAATATTTATTATTATTATTTTTCTTTTTTGAAATGTAACTAAGGGTCCCCATTCATTCTAGCATCGTGGTCGATACTAGTTTGAACAAAAAGGGGGGGGTTGTTGCTGGCCACAACAATTGGCGATTCACATGGGAGAACCAGTTATCTCTGCTCTTTTTCTATTGACGTTTTCAGACCCTTTTCGAAAAATTTTCTCAGGGAATTCGAACTTTATTATAAAAGGATAAGAGAAATAATACTTTAAAGCGTCAATGATGTTTTGTCTTCGCCCCATTCTATTCCAATTACTTGCATTCCCAGGTTTTTTTCGAGTTCAGATCAGTTATTACTAGGTCTTGCAGAACATAAAAATAAAGTGTTCTCTATGTATCAGTCCGTTTTTAAAGAATGTCCCTTTGTCGTAGGTAGAGCCACTGCTGCCAGCAGGCGTCCATAGCCTCGACAGGGTTACCTATTATCCAGGAATGATCCTTTATCCTGCCTTAGTTTCTTGCAACTTTTTCAGAAGAATTATACCTTTCTTGATGCTTTTTTTTTTTTTTTTTTTTAAATAAATACTCAAAAGAACAATGTCTTGGTTTGGTGGCCAAAATTATGACACAGTCATTCACTTGATTTATACTTTTGCTGAACAAGCTGGCTCGTGATGAGACCCCTTGTCTTTTGATCCCAACAATCTTGAGTCATTGCCCTGTTTTGGTAGACAGTTTTGGCAAAGTCAGCAAGTTATAATATCTGTGATCATGATAAGTCGGCTCGTGATGAGACCTCTTATTCTTCGAGATATAGCATCCTTTCGGGTTATTCTCCTGAATCGTTGCATTCTTCTTCAGCAGGGAGGAATTCAAATTCTCTTTCCTTAAGAAAGTTCTGGACGACAATGATAGGGCTACTTTTGATAATGGTTGTTTTCACAGAGAACCTTTATTCTAATATTGATACCTTTTATTGTGCTGATCTAACACGAATTCCTCACTGAGATAGCTTTCTTTAAAATTTTCTAGGTTTGAATTCTAACACCATCTTCCGGGTTAAAGATCTATTGACAATAAAGACCGAATTCCCACAAGCTTATTTGTTCATAAGAGCCGAAATTCCAAAATTTTTAACAGAGACAGGGTTTCTTTCGGAAACGTCAAATATTGCTTTTCCAGAACAAACTTTTATTTGGGAGAGGCAACCATTCTCTGGGGTTATGTAGAGAATATAACTAACTTTGCATATCAATTATTGGAAGCAAAACTAAATAACTTTAGCTAAACTACTCCTACTCCTATTCTAATTATGCGCAGGAAATAGCTAAGAGAAATGGTATTTCTAGTGGAACCAACGGTTCATTATTATTCCTAGTTGCATAGATTGCCTCAGGATAAAAAAAAATGAATCGAATTCCCCATGGATAGGACTTGTTATTTAGGGGATAGGGAGTCACGAATCCAGTTGGAATCTTGTTTGATTTTATTTTTTTGTGATAGGTTTCTTCCAACTGAACACCTATTGGATCACAGAAATTGGGATGAATTTCTTTTGTGAATGGGTGGTCTTTCGATGGAAAGGACAGCAAGCCAATCTGTGAGATATGTTCTTTGATTTGGGTGGCTTGTGACCCGCCGATTGTTAATTCTGAGTGTTTAGCGATCTCGTTTGGAATGAAAGCTTTTATACATAAATCGCCAAAATCTAGTCTATCAAAATTTTGGAGTTTTAAAGAGAGATTCGATTTCGTACACAAAGAAAATAAGTGAGAAAGAAAAGATTGGGTAGCTGTATATACAGTGGTGTCGCACATCTGGGAGTTACTTGAAACTCTGTGTTTTTCACAAGAACTGGCCGGGTTCTGTGAATCAGGAATTGAACCATGATTGCGATCAGGGATGGAGATCTCCTCTGGATATGAATCATAGATAGGAGTATCGCTTCGGACAGTGAAATTATTCAAATGAGATTTTGCTTTGAGATGAGGGTCAGATAAAGCAGTTTCTGATCTAAGATGTTTCTTATAACCAGACCCTGGTTGAGTTACTTGCGACAATTCAATATCATCATAAATATCAAAGCAACTATCACGAAAGATTTCACAATTTTCCCTAGGTTCCTCTTTTTCATTATATGTTTTTAGATAAGGGAGGTGAGGCATCTCTTGTTTGATATGAATCGCAGACTGTGATGTAGTGGTCTCTTTATTTTGGAAACCCAGTGATGTCTCGTTTGAACAACCCTCTATTGGAATAGACTTGATACTATGAGGGAGAAGATTGTCATTACAAAAAACATCGGGGTAAAGAGAAAAATGTCGATCTGGAACAATGTATTTAAAATCATCAAACAAATCTCGTTCATCAGATTCACAATAAGCATCGGGCTTTAGATCGTACCTTTTTGCGTCGATACTTTTCGGAAGAGAAACAGTAGGTGGATCTAACCTTGGCACCAGGAGTTGTTGATTTGAAATGATGTTGTCTGACTTTACATTAAAGTCAACTTCTGATGTCAGGGCACCTTCCCCCTTAGTACTTTCGCCTGCGTTTTCTGATGTTAGAGCATGCAAAACTCCTAGGCTAAATTCTGTCTGATCAGGTGCAGGAGGTGGGAAACACTCATCATAATCCGAAGATTCTTCATCTGTGAGTTCATCTTCAAGATCATATTGTAGACATTTAAGATGAAATCGTATATTGAAATCCCTTACGGGCTCGTCTTGTTTCCGCAGATGGTCGATCTCATCGTATACCTGGTCGTATTCATAGCAATCAAACTCTAAGATGAAAGCTCTAACAAGTTGGTCCCAGCTGTGGACTGATGCAGTTGGGAGGTTCCTGCACCATCTCCTAGCTTCTGCTGTGAACGTGAGAGTAAAAATCCTGCACATAACGCCTTCGTCAATTTTCTGAATATCAGCACTAGAGACTTTATGAATGAACTGTAAGGCGTGATGAAACGCAGAAGAATTATTCTCACCATTAAATTTTACCTGAGATAATAGTCTTACCACGTCCGGTGGAGTGTTGGAAGATGTAGGAACCTGGATGCAACTCCAAATGGGAATTCTGTGGGTAGACATCCTTTTCCGGGACTTCTAGTTTTAAACATATCCCAACAGACAATATGCTCAGGCCCTCCTTCTAGCGCCAGAAATGTTGAGTGGCCCGAGGTCGGGTCAACAACAAGGGGGATACCCACCCGGTCCGGAACCTGGTTGGCGGCTCCTTGCCCGTTTGGAGTAGCGGGTCCGACTGGGGATAACGGGACCAACTTCCCGATGCATGGGATGTGTATGTGTGTGTGTGTGGAATTTTGGTTAGGTTACTTCTAAGAAACGTTCTAAAGACTACTGTAAATCTATCTTACAAACTTGAGCCTAAATTACTATAATCAAATGAAAACAACACAGAGAATTTACATTAACCCGGGATATTTCTTTTATCATGCGATCTAGAAAGATTTCTAACAGCAGCTAGTGATAAAGATCATTCAAATGATATCGGAATATGAATCAATAAAGATAAACCATTCTGCATAAGAAGTTAGGCAGAGCGGTTGTGAACAACACATCGCATAATCAAATCATTCGCATATTAAACATGAATAGACAAATCCACCGTACAGAAGTGCCAAATGATAACTTATATATTCATACATTAACATGCAAACAATATCAGTTGTATATCGTTTTAAGAATACAAACAGAAATTAATCAAGAGATAAAAGTACCATTGATGACTAATTCTTACCCATAGACTTCAAACAATAACGATCTACTTCTACTTGCTTCTAACATCTACCAAGAGTACAGAAGTGCAACATCAGTAGCAGACATAAGAATGCAAACATAAATAAATCACGATCCTTCCATTCATCAAAACCTCCTCTGAGGGTGCAGAAGTGCATGTTCTGAGGACAAGTTTTTGACAAATATCTGGACCCTTCTCCAATGCAATGAGAAGGGTTAAAATACTACTATCTAATCCTAATAATAGTATTATTACAAAATTTTAGGATACGGCTCTCAAATGACCGTCCTTTTTCTAATTCTGTAAAACAAAAAGAAAAACAACTTTCTAAATTGAAATTACTTCTTAATCTGGTCTCTGAAATTGCAGTTTTCAAGCATGGGCTTGAGAAGAGTCGGTTGGCCGACTTCCGTGCTTAGTTGGGCTGCGAAAACAGCGTCCATAAGAGCTGGCGCTACTTTCTCGGCCGCGTTCATGATGCACCTTACTGTCATGCATTGGCTGTGGGGCTTAACTAAGTAAGTCCAGTAACTTTCCCAGTTTAGCCTCGATAATGCTCGGATTGTCTCCCCATTTGCCTGTGCTCTCTGTTTCCATTCAGCCTCAAGTTGCGATGCGATTGGTAGGTATCCCGGAGTGGACTCTGAAACTAAGTCGGCCCTGTGTAAATTTTCATTTACACAGTTGATAAGTATGGTCGCCTGTGTTGCCGCTGACTCTGCCGCCTGCTCCGCCTGTGTGATTTGCTCGTCCCATTTGTAAAAGAGCAGTTCTTTATGATTTTCATTAATCTTGGGTGCCCCTGTTCTTTTCCCTTCCTCATCATTCTGCCAAGCCAGGTATTCTGTTATTCTTTTGTTGGCCTGGTCATAGTCATTTCGTAGTTCCACTACTTGGCTGGTGATCTTGTCGCTTATTTCACAAAACTCCCTCCACTGTGATATTTTGCGCACCATTTCCTCCTGTTGCTGTGACAACTGGTCGTTCAAGCCGATGGACTCTGAAATAAACTCTGTCAGCTTGGGTTCATCTTTATGCATTTCTTGCACCGTCTGCAGCTGTTTTTCTTTTTCTTCAATACTTCTTTGGTGGCTCACCTGCATCTGGCGAAAGCTTTCCTGTAACTCTTCAAGCTGCTTGGAGGCTTCAGCGTTCTCATTGGCTTGTCGCAACTGTTGTTGCAACAGTTGTATTTGACTTTCACGTTCTTTTAGAAGCTGTTGAACTTCAGAGGCCTTGTCGATAGTTGCAGAAGCATATGCTCCCGCAATTTGAGACAATTTTGTGAGATTTTCTGTTGGATTGTTATTCGGGTCTTTCCACAAGACATCTAGGTGTTCAGCATTCTGAGCCAGTGCATTTTCAAGCTTCCTTTTCTTTCTTTGTCTTCTCACAACTGCCTTGTGTTGTGGACTGTAAAATACGTCCAGTGGAGGGATTTCTTCTACGCCGAGTAGAAGTTCTGAGGATGGAGCTATAGGGAGATGCTCCGTCTCTACGGTACTACTGACTATGGTTGAGAAGATCTCTTGCACCACCTGAGTATTGCTCACAGGTGTTTGCGGGACTTGGCCTTCAAGATTTATCAGTTCATTGAAGGTCTCCCATTCTTTATCTAGTTCTGCTGTAACCAGAGGTGCTTCAGTGATGGGAGGGGGAATTCCTCTTGGTGGCGAGACGGCAACTTGCTGCTGAGCCATCGAGCTTGACTGAGCCGTGTCTTTGATCGTTTCTTCGTTCTTGTCTTCTTTGTGGACAGACTCTTCAAGATCTGGAGATATTTCTTGCACGGCGCTGGAATCAGGTTTGGAGGCACTGGAGTGTTCACTGAGGCTGACGCTTGGAGTCGGTTCTCTGGCAGCTATCCGCAGCACTTCCAGTGGAATGTTAGCCAGCCTTCTTTCTCTATACAACTTGAATTTCCGGAGGTTGTCTGGGGACAACCTTGACTGAGCTTCTTGCAAAACTTCTTTGATCGAGTTCTTACTCTGAAAGAGGTCGTCAAACGGATCTTTCTGTCCAGAGAACACACTTATCCTGACGCTAGTTGTAAATTCTTGGGCGACTTTATTTGGGTCGAATGGCCTTGGTGGGAGTTTAAATAGTTGGAGACACGTCACATTCTCCACCTCACCAAAAGCGTGTCCCACATCGAATAAAGAGAAGGCCCCACATGTGACGGGGAATGGAGGCCAAATGGCCTTCTTTTTGTTCTTTAGGTCCTTAGTTAAACCACCTTCAGAACAAATCTGATAAGCGATCTCTCGGGCCAACAATTTATCTGGGATGTACAAGGGTAGGACATGAGGAGGTACTGTGCTTCCAAAAACTCGAATGTAGGTAAACCATTCTTCTCCAAACCATCTTGCTACGACGGTGATGTCGTTTTGTGCTTCGGGAGAGCATCTCGGAGGGTCTTTATCATATATCATTCTATGGATGGGCAGTATGAGCCCGTGGCAAATCTGGTAAAAATGGGGGGCAAACTGAGAATCCCACAAGACTTTATGGTAGACATGAATGGGCAATGGGTCCTGGGTAGTCCATTGCCAGCCCATAGTGGGGAATTTAGACACATAACAGATAGAGTCCATTATGTAGGCAAACATATAAAAAGGGGGATAAAACCTTTGGGAGAAGGATCTTTTAGAACGATAGTGAAGAATGGCCGTGTATAGAGTGTCAGAAAGGATTTTGGCCCAATCTATTACCTCGGAGCTAGTCGCAGCATCGATTAACGGTAGCCATTCAGATGGAAATTTATTGATATCAGGCTTACCGAATAGCCTACAGAGCATGGCTGCAGCAAAACAATACGGAGAGGTAAGGGAACCGGTGCTATACATACCGTTCTTATCTTTCTTCAGTGGTTCATCCCTTTTCGACCATTCTTTGGTAGTGTTTGATAGGTCCGGATTCTCTGCTGCGAACTTCCTAACAAAATCTGCATTGTAGGTCGTTTGAGGTTCGGGAAGGTGATACATGAGCTTCAGGTCTTGAGCCGCGAACGATCCTACGAGCCCATGTCCTTTGACTTTGAATTGCCTATGATGCAGCTCTGCGTCGTCTAAAACCCACTTGATCATGTCCGTGTACGGTAGGATCTTTGGCCTTGATGCTATTCTGTGGAGGAAAGAGCACGCTAGATCTTCCAGGGATGCTTCTGAAGAGCGCGGTGCATCTGCGACAGCAGCAGTTGCCTTGATTATTCTAGGGTTCTCTTCCTCCAACAGTCTATACATGCTCTCCCATGTGGAAATTCCTGCATCTTTATTGCATGCGGTGTCTGTGTAAAGGGGCGCCATCTCCTTGGTCTTTTCTCTTGTTTCTGAGCTCTGAGTTTTGTTCTTCTTCCCCATCTTGCTTATCGTTTCTGTTTGATTTTTGCCTTCGCACTTCGCTCCTGCAGGTTATGAGAGAAATGGAAAGATTGATCAAAAAAGGTGATGGGAGAGTTTTGAATGCAAGAGATAGATCAGATACGCCACCTTACGTGAAGTAAATCCGCATTAAGGCACGCGTCTTTATGCCACTTAATAACTGACAACTAATTCATTACTAACATTAAAAGCGCAATAATTCTCAAGTCAGGTTATAGTAAGTGGATTTTCTTTGGGTGGTGTGCCCGAAGGAGTCGTATCAAGGTGCTTTTATGAACTGCCAACGCATCCTGCATGCCGCGCGATCGCAAACGGTAGCGATCGCAATATCGCATATCGCAGCATCGCAACATCGCGGGTCGCAATGGTTCAATGTTTGCTAACGTACCCCGCCTCATTTCTGCGATGTGCGATCGCGCCATCGCAATATCGCAAATCAGCGGACTCGTAAGCTTTTGTCCATGGATGTTAACGTATTGCGATGCGACGTGGTTTATTAATGCCGAGATGATGCGCATATTGGCCTTCAGAAGGGAAATGCGGGCGTTTCTTACCCTTTTCATGCTGCGACCTTGAAGATTCGCTTTTATGAACACAGGTTTAGGCTTAAGTTGTCCAAGAAACCTTTTCTAAGCTGATGCTTGCAATTTCAAAAGAAATCTTTATTATTATTATTTTTCTTTTTTGAAATGTAACTAAGGGTCCCCATTCATTCTAGCATCGTGGTCGATACTAGTTTGAACAAAAAGGGGGGGGTTGTTGCTGGCCACAACAGGAAGGAAGTGTTATACCACCATTCAGCCAGAGGCAACCATTTGACCCATTGTGTCTGTTTATCAGATACAAAGCAACGAAGATATCCTTCCAAACATTTGTTTACTATCTCAGTTTGCCCATCAGATTTAGGATGATAAGATGACCTTTGAGCTAACTGAGTACCAAGACAAGAAAATAATTCTGTCCAAAAATTTCCAGTGAAAATGGGTTCTCTGTCACTTACAATAATCTTTGGGTTTCCATGCAACTTTTGAATTGTTTCCATAAATGCAGTAGAAACTGTATTGGCTTGAAATGGATGTGATAATGCACAAAAGTGTGCATACTTGGTAAGTCTGTCAACTACCACCATGATGACACTCTTTCCCTCAGACTTGGGTAAACCTGTGATAAAATCCATTGAAAACTCCTCCCAACGTTGGCTTGGAATGGATAAAGGTTGTAATAGACCCAGTGTCTTAATTGTTTCAACTTTATTTTGTTGGCAAACCAAACATTCTGCCACAAACTTTTGAATATCTGATTTAAGGCCATCCCAAAAAAATTCCTTCTTAACCCTGTGGTAAGTTTTTAAAAATCCTGAGTGCCCTCCTAAGGGAGAAGTGTGCAATTCCATAAGAATATTTTGTTTTAATTGGGAATTCTTACAGAGGTATAAGCGATCTTTGTACCATAACGAATCATTTTGCCAGCTAAATGTATCAGACGTACTGGAATCTTGTTGTAACTTTCGAATAAGTGCCCACACTTCTTCGTCATTCTTCCATTCCTCCCTTGCTTCGTTTATCCAATCTGGTTGGATAATAGAAATTGCGCTCAACAATGCTTCCACATCCTCATCCTTTCTTGAGAGTGCATCTGCCACCACATTTTGCTTCCCTTTTTTGTAGATGATTTCAAAGTCATAACCCAACATCTTTGTGACCCACTTTTGTTGCTCTTTAGAGGATAATCTTTGTTCTAAAAAGTATTTAAGGCTATCATGATCCGTTTTTACCTTGAAGTGTCTTCCCATTAGGTAGGGTCGCCATTTCTTAAGTGCATGGAGTATTGCCAACATTTCCTTCTCATAAATAGCTTTACTTAAAAACTTTCCCTTGATTGGACGACTTTTAAAAGAAGTGGGTCTTTCATCTTGCATTAGAACAGCACCAATTCCATTTCCTGAAGCATCACATTCCACAATAAAGGTTTTTGTGAAGTCCGGTGTAGCTAAGACCGGTGCTTGGCACATTGCCTCTTTAAGATGTTCAAAGGCCTTTGTTGCTTTCGGAGTCCATGAAAATGCATCTTTCTGCAATAATGTTGTTAGAGGTGCTGCTGTTCTCCCATAATTCTTAACAAACTTGCGATAATACCCCGTAAACCCGAGAAATCCTCGCAGATGCTTTATGGATGTGGGGATTTTCCATTCCTTAATGGCTTTAATTTTGCTAGGGTCTACCTTAACTCCTTCATGAGATACAATATGACCCAGATATTCCACCTCCTGGACTCCAAAGAAACATTTGGATCTTTTTCCGTATAATTGTTTCTCCTCCAATAATTGTAGCACCCTATCAACATGTTCAACATGATCCTTCCAAGACTTGCTATAGATTAGTATATCATCAAAAAATACTAACACAAATTTTCTAAGGAATGGTTCGAAAATTGAATTCATCAAACCTTGAAATGTTAAAGGTGCATTGGTAAGGCCAAAATGCATGACCAAAAATTCATAATGACCCTCATGAGTTCTAAATGTTGTTTTCGGAATGTCTTCAGTCTTCATTCTGATTTGATGATATCCTGAATGAAGATCCAACTTGGTGAAGTAAATTGATCCATGCAATTCATCCAGTAATTCATCAATGACAGGAATGGGGAACTTATCTTTAATAGTGAGCTTGTTGAGCTCCCTATAATCCGGACACATGCGCCATGATCCATCCTTCTTGTGCACCAATACTACTGGAGCAGAGAAAGAAATTTGACTCGGTTGAATTATACCAACCTTTAGCATTTCTGCAACCATACGTTCAATTTCACTCTTTTCGACATAGGGATATCTGTACGGTTTGATGTTTGGAGGAACACTTCCTGGAATCGGATGAATAGCATGATCATGATTACACATAGGTGGGAGACCTTTGGGAGTCTCAAATACCTTGGAATGATTGTCCAGGACTTTTTGGAGATCTGGAGAAATAGATGATTCCGATGTGGAAACATCTAGCGAACATAATTGTGCAATTACACCTCTTTGCTCCTTTTTTAGAAGCTTTGTCATACCATTAGAGCTGATTATCTTTCCTGGTTTCCCTGCAATACCCCTTAATTCAACTTCCTTTCCTTCCGTAGAAAATTTGATGAAAAGTTCTTGAAAATTAAAAGCTATTGTACCCAAGGATTGTAGCCATTGGACTCCTAGTACAACATCAACACCTCCCATTGGAATGGAAAGCATTGGGCTAGTCAATACATATTCTTCCATGGATAGCTTGATATTATGGCACTTTCCAGAGCAATTTATTGTTCCTCCATTTGCAATCATCACTTGACACTCTGGTGTTGGATATAGGAAACAATTCAATTCTTTTGCTACCTTACAATGAATAAAATTGTGGGTGCTTCCTGAATCAATCAACACTATTACCTTTTTCTTCTTGATTTGTCCTTCTATCTTGATGGTTTGAGGAGTGGTAATTCCCGCCAGTGCATTACAAGATATGGTCGGATTTATTTGTTCTTCATCTAGGCTTTGTTCCTGGAGTATATGCTCTTCTTTTGACCTTTCTTGCTCCTTTTCTTCTTCCTCTTCACAATCTATGTAGAATAATTTCTTCTTAGCACACTTATGACCTTTAGTGTCTTTGCTATCACAACTATAACAAAGCCCTTTCGCTCTTTTTTCTTCCAATTGTTGTGGTGTCAACCTTATAGGTTGTGGAAGACTAGGGGCAACAACACTTCCATCTTTATAGTTGTGAGTGGTATGCTTCCTTGTTGCCATAATTTTGCTTTCCATTTTTCTTGCTAACGTGAATGCCTTCTCTAATGAATCAGGTCCCAAAGGCGAACATCATGTTGGATATTATCCTTTAAAGACCCTATGAACACATCAATCCTATGCTCCTCTGGAATATCTTTTACCCTTATGTTCAATTTTTGGAACTCCTCAATGTGCTCCATTATTGAACCCTTTTGTTTGAGACTTATCAATTGGCTAAATTTTTTTTTGCTTTTTGTATCCTCATAATGTGCTATCAATTCTTCCGTAAAAAATTGCCCAAGTGATAAATTGTTTTTGAGAGCAAAGCCATTGATACCATACAAACTGATTTGGTTCCAAATATAAAGTTGTCATACGTACCTTTTGTGTGTTTTGCACATTATTGAGATCGAAGAATTGCTCCATCTGTAATATCCATGTGGCGGGATCCTTAACATCATTTTCTTCAGATGGCCCGTGGATGTGACGTATATGCAGTGTGTTCATGTACTTCTTTTGCTACGCATTGTGCTGCATAGATCCCTGTTTGATGTTTGATGTGGGATCTTGTTTTCATGATTCCTGCTTGATGTGATGCGTAATCATTTGTGGGATGTATTTCTTGTCATGATTCGTCATGTTTTTTTTTAGATCCCTTTGTCGTCATGTTGATGGGATACTCATGTTGTCACCATGTATGTTTGCATTGAGATCCCTTTTATTCCATGTTGGCGGGATGCTCATCATGCATGAGTTCATGTCATACTGATAGGAGTCCTTTTGACTAAGAGCTTTTGTAGCGGAACATCTCTTGGAGCCACTCCTACATGAGGGAATTTTCCTTGTATGATAGCGACATCACCTCTTATGTACATCATCACTATTGACAACACTTAATGCAGTGGCCTACACCATCTTGACATCGGGGCCCGGAGACGTAGTCCCTCCTGGACGAACTTCGTTATCAACATCTTATGTTTTCATGTGTTGATGATTGTCATGTTCCTCTTATTTACAACAAGTATATGTATTCATTGATGTTCTTTTAAAAATGCAATTTAACACATCATGAGAGTAAAAGGTCTTCGAAGGGTCTTTTGTCACACCCATACCTGGATCAAAAAATCATGTTTTTACTTGTTATTTTGGAGTACAAACCTCAAGCACATTTTGTTATTCTGATGAGGATCTTAGCATAGAAAACTAATATTCCAAATCCAAATCAAGTTGGTATGAGAGCACTAGTTTGCTTCGTGCAAGGAGGAATTGACTGTTGTTTGCAAGTGAATATGTTTTGAAGCTCAAGTGAGGAGAAGGTTTTGGAAAGGAGAGCAAGATTGTTACAATCTCTACCACCAATTCTACCTCAAGTCGTAGACAAAGCTTCGAGCAAAGAATGTCCCAAGAAGGAGAGCCTACAAGAATGTCAGAGGATGTAAAGGCTTTTAGAAATACTTTCTTAGACATGGTAGAAATGGTGAAAATCCTCTATGAATAGAGGAATACCAAATTGCACGGTGAAAGCTCTAGACCTCCAAGAGGAGAATGTTCTCCAATGGAAGAAGGTAACAATAATGGTGATAAACCACCATCTTCTCCACTATTTTCATGTTTTTCTACAACTCTTATGCAAAATTCTAGTGTGGAAAGTCCCTCAGAGAATGTAGATGGACAAGTTTGTACTTTTTTTCCACATGATGTGGAGGATGAGGTTCTATCAGCACCCAAATTCTAGGAACTGAAAGAAGAGAGCCAAAGAGTCCAAGAGGATACATCCAAAATCAAAAGAGAGTTTGAAAACATCTTTGTATGTCAATCAAAAGATGAGTCAAATGGTAAGCATTTACATGCTTCTTCTTTACATGAAAGTGTTGATGTAAATTCATTTGCAGCCTTTGAAAAACATAGTAAAGGCATGGATCCAAGATCTTGAATAAGATCGGTTACAAGGGAGGAGGCCTTGGAATAAACCATCAAGGCATTAAAAATCCAATTGAGGCCAAGGAGATGCCTAAATATGAAGGCTTAGGCTATGTTGCAAAAGAAGAATGGTCTTCTAGAGACAGCTCATGGGTATCATGTTCCTTTTGCCATAAAAGAGGACATGAGGAGGCAAGATGTTGGGATTTGCATCCAGAATTGGTACCTACTTGGTCCCTCAAGAATAAGGAGGACTTGAAGTGAAAAGAATCTCTAAAGAGAGTTAAACACGTTGAAGAAGAAACAAAACTAAGTTCTTCTTGCCATGCAAGTTCCTCACGCAAGAAGCATAAGCCAAAGGACAACAAAAAGAGGTATAATCGTCCTGTTAATTCAAATCCTTTTCACAATGCAAAACAAAGTGATGATTTGAATAACATGTTGAGGAATGTTTTTCCATGCACCTTTTGCCTTTAATCTTACCATTGTGTAGATGAGTGCGATAAAAGGAAAACAATGATCAAGAATATGTTTATGTCTAATGGAATTGAGACCGAAAAGAGAAAATCTCATCCAAGGTTAAAGACATGTGAGCCAAGAGAAGCTCAAAAGAACATTTGCACACACTGCAATATCAGTGGGCATTGGGTCGAGAAGTATTGGAAATTGTTTCCACAACTTCATCCTGGCAAGGGCTAGCAAATTATGCAAGCACTAGAAGAGGAAGCGACAAAAGAAAAAGTGGCGCAACATGTGACCATCCCTGAAGAAGCTTCAAAAGAAGAAAAAGTTCAAATAGAGAGTTCATTTACCTGGTTGGGTAAGAAATGGGCGGACTATTTGTGTAACTGAAGTTTGTAAATCTTTGTTTTGCACTAGTTGCATATCCCCATAGTTGGGCAATTTGTAAAAGTGATGTTCATAAATAAATCACTTATATGCAACAATGTTTTCTCTAGGAATTATTATGCTAGTTTGACTTGTTGATAGTCAATTTGAATGGAAAATTTGGGAGTCAAGTTTATTCCATCTTGTAAAATTCATTTCTATTTGTAGTTTAAAAAAGCATTTTAAAATGTGTATGGGTAGTTGCAACACATTCAGTATATTACAAATGTGATAAGCATTCAAGTTATACAAGTATTCACTATGTGAAACTTGTTTTGGTTCATTTGTCAAAGTATTTTTGGAATTTTTATCCTTTATAAGAATTTTGTAGAAGAGCGCCTTGGAATTATCCTTGGGAAGGATGTTGTTGTCAATGGCTATAGCGCCATGGAAAAGTCGATAAAAACATTGAACTTGAACTCTTTGGTCAGGTTATATTTCAAGTTCAACTTGAGAAAGAGCCAAGACAAGTACAAGTCAAGGGACTACAATCATCAATTGGATCAAGTTTGAAAAAATGAAGGAATTGTACCTTCAAATGTTGAACATTTGAAAGTGAACTTTTGGAGACCAAAAGTTTTTAGTGGGGAAGAGTGATCAGGAGCTCAAAATTTACCAAAATTTTAAAGTTGTTAGAATGATTGGAACCTGAACGGTCTCGTAGATCTCGTTGTCCTGAATCTGGTGCAACTCATTTTTCGCAAAAAGGACACTTTATGCTCCCAGAAACGTGATCTGTTCACTTTGTCAAATAGGTAAAAAAATTACAGGTGGCTTATAGGGATGTTGATTAGGCATCCGTACTACCTAGGTGGCAACGGGAATATTATGTTGAGTTGGCGACATCCTATTGGTCCATGTGTTTTCATTAGGGCCAATGAGGAGGTGACATGTGGCTAAATCGGAGGTTACCACGTGTCCTCCTAATGGCCTATTAAAATTTTGGCATGGCGGATAGGGCAGAGGTCGGGCTCAACCCCACGACCTCCCTTAGTACAACGCAACAACTTACCAACAAGCCCGCACATTGAGTCTTAACCAACTATGGTAACGGGTTGTATTTAAAGTTCGTTGCGGCAAGATGTGGGGGGGCTGGATGGACTTAACCACCCCCCATGTAAACACCGAAATTACCAGTCGTAGACTATTTGATGTGACTGCCACGAACACTTCCACCACCCACCTGACCGCTAGACTAATCACTGCACATGTGAACACTCTAATCTAAGCCGCTAACATTTACTGTGACCACCGGAGAGAGGGGGCCAGCGCCGGGGGCTAGCCCCTGGACGCATGGTGCCCATATGACAAAGTTTTTGGTTTTAAGGCCTCGGCGGAAAAATTAACGATCCTACAAATCCGCCCGAAATTCGAGTAATTTGTCGCTTCGTTACTAGAAAATGGCGCGAATCAGTAGGATGATGCTAGATTTTTTGCAATTTATAGAGCGAACAATGGAGAAACTATGAGAGGTCATAACTTCCCCAATATTTGACCAAATTGGGTGCAAAAGGAGGCTAGATAGCCATTTTTGGACATTCTGGACTCATTGGAGTAGGTTTCAGGATCAAAGGAGTACTTCTAGATAGGATTTTTGAAAATTGAAACCTATGGGTGACATAGTCAACCATAGTGTTGATTCAGTTTATGGAAGAGTTTTAAGATGGAGATGACCTTGCAGGGGTTTTCCAGCCTCCATGTGCTTTCTACAACAACCATTGCATAAGTGATGTAGATTTTATTCCTCTTTTCTCTATATGTGTTTTGGAGAAGAGACTTGTTTATGTACTTCAAGCTCTTTGAAGTTGGAATATGGGGTCTTGGTGTAAATGCCTATGTTTGCTTAAGGTTTACATGTTTGAATATAGGTTAACATGTGTATGGAGCGAGAACTCTTGCAGAATTTGTTTCTTTGAAGGAGAAAGTAACCATTCCAATTCAACACTTTATGTACTCTTCTTTTTCTAGACATTGAGCATAATGAGAAGGGGTCATGCCATTAGAGCTGATCCAAGGAGATGTAGCCCAGGAGGGGTGAACTCCTTTAACAATGGCTGGTGTATTACTGATTGATGCATGCTTCCATTCAGTGTTTTGATTTCATGTTTAAAGTTTTTCATGAAATTAACTTAAGAAAACACACATAAAAACTCATGTTTTTACTTGCTATTTTGGAGTACAAACCTCAAGCACATTTTTGTATTCTGATGAGGATATTAGCATAGAAAACTAATATTCCAAATTCAAATCATTGTACTTTCAGGAGTATTTATTTCCCTATTATGGTGGTTATGTATGTGTTTTGACAATAACCATGTATGGCTTTCCTCATGTTTTTACTTGTAATTGAATGTTCAATGTATCTATGACCTAATGGATGGAATATCAGTTGATGTGTTGAGGCATCAATGGTTCGTAGCAATTCTTAGCTAAGTATGAGACCCATATGCTCAAAACGGTTAATTACACCTGCATATTACACATTTGCAATATGTTTGACAAAATGCCTATCATGGCTAGTAGGGGTCCAGTCAAGGTCTTGAACAAGTATTTGCTTTAGTACTATCATTTCCATGTTATTTTACATATAAAGAGATGGTTCAATTCTGGGTAGTGACCTGGGCTCTGGGATTGAAAAGATGGCTCAAATCTCAGAGTCGCTGGCATAGCACTGACAATTTTGGTCTCTAGTCACTAGTAGGCAATCCTATGAGAGCGACTTTGGGTTGCTAATTGCATTCATGCCTATAGCATGGGAGAAATTGAGCCTTAAATTGTCCAAAACCTCAGTCGGACCCCAAGGCAAGCTATCTAAAGTATTGGATTGGTTCCTGAAGGTTTTGTAGCTGATAATTAATCTTTGTATGGTGTATTTTCGTCGATTCCACTTCCTTAACATGACTTTGGAGGTCAAATCATATCATAATGGCCTCTCATCGTATGTTGACCCGGACTGGTTGGCTGCTTTGGTAGATATGGGAGGAGGACATCATTGGACAAAGATTTGATGGTATAGGTCAAGCTCTCAAGATCAAAAACTTCCTTTTCCTTCACCTTGCTTGTGAAGGCTTGAGATATTTTCCCATGTCTTTGGAGTCCTTTGATGTTTCATCATCAATGATGTCTCCAATCGCACGCAAGTCCTTTTCAACTATGATTTCTTCTTCATAATTCTCTGCAAGAGTCGCTTTCACAATTCTCTTCATGAATTTCGATGCTTGCCAGTAACATAGAAGTATAGTAATTAATAACAATGGAGCCATGAGGTTTCAATCTGTAGAAAACCTATTCAATAAAAGATTAAACCTATGATTGAAATCTTCAACCTTTTCTTTTTACTCCATCTTCAGATTGCCCAACTCTTTCAATAACATGGCGAGGTTTTTTCATCGGAAAACTATTCAAGAAACAACTTCTTAAACCCTTCCAATTCTAGATTGAGTTTAGAGGGAGACTATTATACCATACTTCTCTACCATCTAAGGTACAAGGGAAAATTCTACATGCGACATCATCATAATGTACCTCAAGCATTTGCAGATGTGGGTAGAATTTGTTCAACAGGTCCTCCACCTTCACTACTTTGTCAGGGTCATTCTTCGTTAACAACTTATCCGAGTGCCTCGACACTTTTGTAAAACACCCGGTAGAGAAAGTGGGCCCTGATTCATCCAATCCAGATCTTGGTCCACCATATCTTCATCTTTATGCTCCTCCTCTTCGTGAGAATCTGATGGGTCTTCCTCTTCTTCTCTGGAATCTGATGGATCTTCTTCTTTTTCACCACCTAACTGGTGGAAAGTATCGTATGAGATTACAACGTTATCTGCATCACCTCCATTAAAAGACAGAGGTTTCTCTGGTTTCTTTTCTATTGGGTGTGGAGCCTGATTATCTTTTGTATTCAAAGGATTTAGCCGAATGTATACCCCAGGAAGACTGTACACCCCTCCATGCGATGGGGACTTGTCCCCGCCGCGGGGGTCCGGGCGCCAGGGGTCCGGGGGCCAGCGGTCCCCCGACAGGGGTTCGGGGGCAGCATCCCCGAAGCCAAAAATAGATGTAAAATTGCCTTGTAAAAGTCTAGCAATTTCTAGTCAATCTGGGCCATTCATTAGGCGGATGATTTGACGGTAGAAGTTATGTTTAATTTAGGTTTTTTTGCCCTAGAAGGCAACCCCTCACTATATATGAGGGAATTGTATTGCGTCTATGTAGATTTGTATTCTGAGTGAGAAAGAGAGAGGAGATTGAGAGCGAAGAGGGTGTTACAGCGGATCTGTTGTAAGTTGTATCGCTTCAGTTTGCTGGATAATATAATAAAAGAAGGACTGACTGTTTCTCCGTGGATGTAGCCCAAACTGGGTGAATCACGTATATCTGTGTCTCTCTTGTTTTATGTGTTTTCTGTGTTTATATTTCTGCAATATTTTATGTGTTCCATTGCTCTGTAATATATAATTTTCTAACATTTTCACTTTCTAAAGCCTTTGCTAGCTCTTCAAGGGTGGCGAGAACCATATCCTTAATGATCGAAACCATTATCCTAGTAGGAGTGGTTGCATTCTTATTTGGAAAATGAGGAAATTGTGTACTTCATGGATCAATCCAATTGCCTTTGAAAAATTACAGGTTATAGGTCGGATGGCCCAGATGTGCTTGTAAGAGATTTCACAGGTTTTTTCAAGACTGGGCTGAGAAGATCCACCAACTTCAGGAATATGCGCAGGGGAGGTGCTGGGAATATTGTTTCCTTGACCGAAAGAAGTATGGTGAAAGTGAGTGAGGTTATCAACCATAAAAATCTAGCTTCCCTCCTAGCGCTAGAAATGTTGACAGTGCTGGACTTGCCAAAATTTAAAGGGGGTCTCCCCAATATGTGGTCCCAATTAGACCTCACACTGTTTGGGATAGGGTCCCCATCCAAAATACAACATGGTTACCATTTTCTTAAATATTTTCATTGGCTATAACTATCACCAATAGAAAGAAATGCACGTGTGACTTCAAAAAGCAAGTAAGTGTGCCTGGTGAGTGTTCGGTTGTAGGTGTGTCAAGGTTCTTCTACTATGGAGGGAAGATAAAGTGAGCCTCTAAGAGAGAGGTAATCGTACCACTCTGATAGAAACACACACAAACGAGAGGTATTCATCTAACACCAAGCGGAAGTCCACAAAGATGCGATGGGCATTACAACTGTTGGGTAGTGGAGGACCAGTGTAAGGGTTTTGGGGCTTAAAAGCCCATAAGTTAGGGTAATAATATTGTAAAAAGTTCTGCAAAGTGTGCGGAGCGCGAAATGTAATAGGTCGAGTCAAAGGGTTGTCCGCCCAAAAATAATGTAAAATAATAGAAGTAAGTAGGCCTACCCATGGTTCGCGGACCATGGGAATGTATAAATAGAGCGAGGCTCTAAGGGTAGAAGGCAGTTTCTTAGAAGATCTAAGATATATGGGTTTGAAAAAGCAATAGTTGCTCTGAGTCTGTAAGTGCGAGGCGAGAGGATTAGTAGTTAGATAGAGGCTCCACAACTGTGTGTGCGGAGGCCTGGTAGGGTCTGCAGCTATGTGCGCAGACCCCTGCAGCTGTGTGCACAGGGCAGAAAGCCGATTGTACTGAAATGAAGATAATAATAAAGATAAGTTGGTTCTGAGACATCGTGTTGATTTTGAATTATTGTGGATTTGTTTATATTCTGGGTTATACGTCTGTTTTTAAGCCTGTCTTTATGATCGATGATAATGCGCCCTGGGTATTATTGTTAAATGTTTGCTTAAATACCTTGCAAATTAATTCTGATCTATAATAAATCCATATAAATAATAAGATTCAGGAAGTGACTGGCTCGGATCTACGCGAAGGACAGATATTTGTGCAGAGTAGCGCAGGAGTGCAGAACGGTTCGCGACCCTCTAGACCACATCAAGACATCCCAAGGGTACGAAAACCTAGTTCCAGTACCCTCCCCTACTACCTTGCAAGAGACTTCAGTCCGTGCTCCACGGATTGTTGCCGAAAGTGCTGGTAGTGCAAGATTTGTTGGGATAATAACTTTTCTGAACCTGGGTTAGGCCCCAATAAGCTAATAAATGGTTCCATTGTCGGGATCGGGATCTGCCTAAGGTATGTCTGATGTCGGAATTTTGAAACCCTATGAAGAAAGAGATTGAAGATTGGTTGGATCAGAAGCAGTACGAGTTCATAGTTAGCCTTAGCACACCCGTGCGTAAACCAAAAGTTTAACATGGTGAGCGCGATCAAGTTGCCTATATTCAAAGGAATAGGAAGCGAAGACCCAGAACAGTTTTGGTTCATAGTAAGGGCAGTGTGGGAAGCGCACGGAGTTATGAATGATAATATTAAAAAGGCTACCTTGGTGAGTGCGCTACAGGACCGCGCGCTAACTTGGTATATCAAGCATTCTAGCGATCATCCAAATGCTAAGGTAGCGGAGATCCATGATGCATTGAACAAAGAGTTCAGCCGGTCGAAATCAAAGACACAGTCGATCATCCGATTCAAGGATATCGTGATGCTGCCAGGAGAAACCCCTTGGGATCTGGATCAGAGACTTAAGAGTACGATCTAAGAGGCTAACATGACACTAACGTATGGGCAACACCGCGCGTGGTTTGTGGCGTTTTTGGCACCACATCTGTGGATGGCGCTATCACAGCAGAAGATCTCGACCTAGGATGAAGCATTAGAGATAGAAATGAGGTTGCATGAGACTCCAATACATGATCTTGGGTTGGGAGTTCAGCAGATCCACGCGCAACTACAAAACCTATGCTTAGAAATGTAGAGTTTGAAATAGGAGAAGGCACCCTGGTCAGAAGTGCGAGAAGAAGTGTGGTGCATAAAATGTAGAAGCCAGGGCCACGATAAGGATCATTGTCCGGTATTTGCGAACTATTTGGCAGCGGGGGGACCAATGCCGTTGCGACCAGAGGCATAGGCGGGGCCAAGCACGGTGCCCTCGCTCTGGTGCACAATCTGTCAGGTGGGAGGAAAGCACCACACAGACAACTGTCACATATTGAAAAAGTTTACCCAGACCCCCCAACAGCTATTTTGAAATTTTTGCAGATCGGTGGGCCACGATGAACGAGACTGTCGGAGTTATGAATTGTTGATGGATCGAACACTTGCCTACAGGATGCAGACTAAGGCACGAGGTTAGGATCCATCTACGGCGACAGCGCGCGGTGGGTTCCAGGGGCAAGGATGAGTACAGGGAGGAATGGGGCCAAGAAGGGGCTGTGGGCAGCTAATCTGTTACAACTGCGGAGGACCAGGGCACTACACGCGTGATTGTACCAACCCGACCAGAATATCGTCTCCCTACTGCGAGCAGTTCTATCATAAAATGATAGATTGCCCCACTGACTGATAGTGCAGATACGTGAGAAAAGGGCAACACAACCTACGGTGACGCAGAACGTCCAAATGATGAGGTCCAAACAGCACGACGAAGACCCCACCGTGAACATGATGCTCAGAAGTGGCATGGCTACATGGGAAGCTAGGGGGAAATTAACCAAGGTAGGCCTAGGGCAGCACGAGTTCAACTTGGAAAGCGTGAAGAAGACATTTATGGAAGCTAAGAAGTGCTTCGCGGAGGTCTCTACTTCTGGTAGTAAGGATCAACCTGCGCCGGAAATGGATCCTTCGAAGCTAACTACCTTTTTAGAGACATGTATGAAGTTGCTACATGACAATAAGGTAGTTAAAGGATTACAAGAGCTGATAACTAGATGCGCAGGGCTAGGTGAACCTCGCGTGGTTTGGAAATTGGGAAAACATGCTTTGCACATTGGACGGGAAATGCGATTAACGACGCAAATCGACAACTATGAGATGGATCAGATCATTCGGGACTTGGGCTCAGATGCAAATATGTTACCTAAGCAGACATGGGAACGCATGGGCAGGCCCACATTACAGTGGTCTCCTATTCAATTAAGGATGGAAAACCTACAAAAGATCTTGCCCATGGGGAGATTGCAAGGAGTTACAGTGCATATAGAAGGCACGAGCACACAAACAGACTTTGAGGTAATAGAAATTGTGGATGACAGTAACCCTTACCCAACGTTATTAGGAATAGACTGGGCCACAGATATGAATGGAGTCATTAATTTAAAGAACTGGAAGATGATATTTGAGAAGAAGTCCCTACGCGTAGTCGTTCCGCTAGACCCGACTGAAGGAGTGCGCTACATTGAACCCGTACGCGACAATGAGATTGATGAGGACTTGGATCATATCTACAAGATAACTGTGCGAGATTAGGATTGGGTAAATCCAACTGTAGAAGGAAGGATATCGTGGGAATGCACAGAGGCCTGCAATTCAGATTCAAATGAAGAAGACGAACGATGGCATAATCGGTTGAACGGAGTAACAACGTTAAACTGCAACATGATGACTAGGTCATTGTATTGCGTAAAAGCTCAAGATCGAGAGCTGCTAATGTATGATGGGCTAACAGTGGTGGACGAATTCCTGACCAAGTTTGAGAGCGCGGTACTAGAGCACCAGCGGTTCGATGCATTAAAATGGGCGTTGCGTGCGATGCTTGCGCGTTGGTGGGGAACACATGACGAAACCTTTGAAGACTGGCGCGGATGCAGATGAATCATGTAAATAAGGTTTGGGAAGCCGGAACTATGAATAACTGAGAAATATGATGGACGTGATGACTTGCGCGTGCACTTCACCAGATGGACTCAGGCCTATGGAGAAGAACCCCAGCCGGAGTGGGTACACTTATTTTATCATACCCTAGATGTCATCCCAAGAAACTGGTAAACTGAAATAGAAATCCGCCATGGTACAAGCGAATGGGATATCTTGTGTGAGGGATTTTTATTGACATTCTTATTTGAGGACCAATGGATGGATACTGTTGACGATGTGTTGCAAGTTGTGAAGGCTGCCATTTTCAAAGTACCATTGGAACCGGAAGAAATAGTGTAGCCAGAATGGTCGCACCAGTTGATCCGGGCCCTAGAATGTTACAACGTACAGGTAGAAGATGATGAGGATGACCCTAGAAACATCAATATTCTAGAAACAAAGGGGAGTCGTGAGGTTCGTGGACCAGCGATCGAGGACCCCGACATCATCGCGCCACTGAAAACGAAACGAGTTAACATTGCTACGGAGGAGGAGCCGAAGTATGCAACGCTTGGGGACTACTGGGATGATGCCACGATGGAGAAGGTCGTTGAGTTACTTCAAGAATATCAAGATTTATTCTCGACCAAAATCACGGAGTTAAAAGGGATCCTTAGCAACCTAGGAATGATGAAGATAACCCTGAAGCTGGACGCAAAGCCAGTCAAGCAGCGACCTTATCAGTTGAATGCAAAATACAAAGCAAAAGTCCGTGAAGAGTTGGACAAAATGCTTGTAGCAAGAATAATTGAACCAGTTGAGGAATCCGACTGGGTAAGTCCTATGGTTGTACAGGAGAAAAAATAGAAGGGTGAAATTCGCATCTGCGTGGATCTAAGGAAGCTCAACGATGCATGTGTTAATGATCCATTCCTGATGCCATTCATAGAAGAGGTACTAGAAAATGTGGGTGGGCAGGAAGCCTACTCCTTCACGAACGATTTCTTCGGGTACCACCAAATCAAGATCGCGTCGGAGGATAGGAGTAAAAAAATGTTCACCACCGAATGGGGTTGTTTTCAGTACACTGTGATGCCTTTTGGACTGAAGAACGCGCCGACGATATTCTCGCGCGTCGTGGTAGCTGCATTCAAGGAATTTTTACATAAGTTTTTGGAGGTATATCTTGATGATTAGACCGTATTCAAGCTAGTCAAGAAACATATTGTGCGCTTACAGTTAATGTTGAATACTTGCCGACGGCACTAGATTGCGCTAAATCTAAAAAAGTGTGCTTTCCTCGTCCCTTTCGGGAACTTGCTTAGCCACGTGGTCTGAAACCAAGGCCTAATGGTGGACCCGACGAAAATTGCGGTCATACTCAATTTGCAAGCGCCGCGCAGTGTCAAACAACTACGTGCCACGCTGGGACACACTGGTTACTATCGGAAGTTCATTAAGAGCTACGCACAGATCACGGCACCAATGGAACAGTTGTTGAAGAAGGACACTACTTATTGTTGGAATGAGGAATGTAACAAAATCCTGGAGACTCTCAAGGAGAAGACGACATCAGCTCCCATTTTGGTCTTTCCGAAATGGGACAACGAATTTCACGTGCATGTTGACACGTCATGTATCACGCTGGGCGCTATACTCACGCAGGAAGGAGCAAAAGGAATTGATCACTCGATCGTGTTCGCAACTTGCCGATTGTCCAAAGCGGAAAAGAACTACTCCACTAATGAGCATGAGGGGTTGGCGATGGTATACGCGCTCCAGAAATACCGCCACTATCTACTCAGAGGACACTTCAAGATGTATACTGATCATTTCGCGTTAAAATACTTAGTGAATAAGCCTGTGTTGCGGGGGCGCATTTGTAGATGGTTGTTATTATTTCAAGAATATGATTTTCAAGTCATTGTAAAGCCGAGACGTCTAAACGCAAGCCCAGATCACCTGTCCCGAATTGAGAATGGGGAAGAGCCAACAAACCTAGAATAAGGACTACTTGATGCATAACTTTATGCAGCGCGCGTCGTAGATGACCACTTTGAGGATCTAATCCACTTCTTAACCACAGGAACCGCGCCACAAGGGTATTCTGTTCAGCAGAAGAAAGAACTGGTGATACACGCAGCAAACTTTACTGTTATTGCAGGGCACCTCTACAAAATGGGCAATGATGAAATATTACGCAGGTATGTACCTGAATTTGAGCAAGGATAGATCCTTGCTGAAGCACATGGGGGGGTTGTAGGAGGACATTATGCAGGACGCACCACAGCACAGAAGATTCTTCGCGCTGGACTATGGTGGCCAACTCTACATCAAGACTCAAGTGTACTATCGGGCCTGCGACGTATGTCAATGGACTGGGAAACCATTGCGGAGGGACGAAATGCTGCTCAAGCCACAGATGACACTGCAACCGTTCGAAAAATGGGTGATCGACTTTGTGGGGCCTATCACACCTCAAGGAAAGACGGGTGGATGCTATATCATCACCGCAACTGAATACTTGACCTAATGGATGGAAGAACAACCGGTTAAGGACTACACGACCGCTATAGTTGCGAAATTTTTGTTCGAGAATGTTTTGACATGGTTTGGATGTCTAAAAATTCTATTGAGCGACCGTGAAATGCACATCCTGAATGAGACTATCAGCGCGCTCACTGAGGAATTCTAGATATATCATCAACAGAGTATGCCATACCATCCGCAAGCAAATGGGACTGTCGAAGATTTCAACAAGATTTTGGAAACTGCGTTGACCAAGGTATGTAATGTGCAGTGATACGATTGGGACTTGCACATACCTGTTGTGCTATGGGCATACTGAACCACGTGCAAGAAGTTGACGGGCTAGACACCGTTCCGGTTAGTCTATGGCATGGAAGCTGTAATGGTAATGGAATACATTGTACCTACTTTATGAATAGCATCAATGACAGGCATGGTAGACCGTGGGGCTTTGAAAGAGAGGCTCGTGCAACTGGAAGAACTTGAGGAGGAACGATTTTATACTGAATTCCATCAGCAAGTACAGAAGCAGCGAGAAAAAGCTTGGCATGATCGCCATATCAAGCTCCGCATGTTCAAAGAAAATGATCTAGTATTACTATATGACAGCAAGTTCGAGAAATTCCCTGGAAAGCTCCGAATGCATTGGTTGGGACCCTATGTAGTCAAAGAAGTCATAGATGGAGGCGCGGTCCAGCTTGGCAAGCTTAATGGAGAACCTTTCCCAGGCAGAGTAAATGGCAGTCACTTGAAGCTCTACACGGGTGGGCCGACCGCCTGACTAACCGACCGAAGGACAGTCTCACCACTCCAGGCAGTTGAAAGAGAGTGCGGGACCATAAAGTAGTTTGTGAGGGAGCTACGCGACAACAAGGGTGTGCGTAGAATTGGTATGTCATAAGGGTCACGGTTGCGCAGAAGGGGCTACGCTGCTGCATGGACAACTAGAGAGGTGACCATTTCTATCACTGTTCATGATAAGATGTATGAGTTATGGCAAAAAGAAGCGGGTGGCGGGAAATTAAGCGACGAGGTACGAGCCAGATTCGGAATGATCTGCCGCAGGCTTAACGTTATGGCGCCAGAAAAGGAGGGAACAGTTGAATTTGAATTTCAAACCGCTTATAAATCATAGGGGGACATCCACTGAACGATCTGTGGTTTCGAGAGAAGTAAGCTATTGCGCCTTTCCACCAGTATGGAACAGTTCGTCATTGTCGCTAAAGGAGTAAGCCCGGGGGTTGTAATATGGCCAAAGGAGATGCAGGACTTTCTAGATAGTGTGGTGTCGACAGCCGCGGGCGTCGCGCAGAGTTCAGCACCGACAGTAGGGGATGTACCTAAAATTCTTAGGCATGAAGCAAAACTGGTCCGGATGTCGCTACCTAACCCATGGGCTGGCCAACATCCCATAAAAGAGAAGGGAAAGATCGTGAATAATGAGACAAATGACAAAATTGCAGTTAATAGTTGGTCTCTGATACAACTTGAAGATTGGGATCTCGCAGACAGCAACATTTTTCTTACAAAATTGCAACACAAGTTGCAGTAGACAGTGCATATAGTAGACCAGAAATTGGAGATTTGCTGCGTTGGCATGAAAATTTCTCGTATGTAGCACCCCAGCTTGAGCTAAAATCCTGTGAGGGGGTGTTTTGTGTTAACCGAGCAGAGTAGAATGAGCATCATTGGTTGCGCGAATTAGCAGGGGCAATGGAGCAGGAGCTTGAAGACGAGTTGTAGGAGACAAGAGGGAGCAGCAGAATGTAGTGCGTCACTCACAGGGATGGTGGACTGCGAAGCCTTGGTAGCGTGTATCGCCACACCGACGAGTGACTCGGGACGAGTCACGATGATTGTGTTGGGGGCCTGTTGGGTAGCGGAGGCCCCGCGTAAGGGTTTTGGGGCTTAAAAGCCCATAAGTTAGGGTAATAATATTGTAAAAAGTTCCGCGAAGTGCGTGGAGCGCGAAATGTAATAGGTCGAGTCAAAGGGTTGTCCGCCCGAAAATAATGTAAAATAATAGAAGTAAGTCGGCCTACCCATGGTCCGTGGACCATGGGAATGTATAAAGAGAGTGAAGGGTAGAAGGCAGTTTTTTAGAAGATCTAAGGTATATGGGTTTGAAAAAGCAATAGTCGCTCTGAGTCTGTAAGTGCGAGGCAGGAGGATTAGTAGTTAGATAGAGGCTCTGCAGTTATGTGTGCAGAGGCTTGGTAGAGTACGCAGCTGTGTGCGCGGACCCCTGCAGCTGTGTGCGCAGGGCAGAAAGTGGGTTGTACTGAAACGAAGATAATAATAAAGATAAGTTGGTTCTGAGACATTGTGTTGATTCTGAATTATTGTGGGTCTGTTTATATTATGGGTTATACGTCTGTTTTTAGGCTTGTCTTTATGACTGATGATAATGCGCCCTGGGTATTATTGTTAAATGTTTGCTTAAAGACCTTGCGAATTAATCTTGATCTATAATAAATCCATATAAATAATAAGATTCGGGAAGGGACTAGCTCGAATCTCCAGAAAGGACAGATATTTGTGCAAAGGAGAGCAGGAGCGCAGAATGATTCGCGACCCTCTAGACCACATCAAGACATCCCAAGGGTACGGAAACCTGGTTCCAGTACCCTCCCCTACTACCTAGGATGAGACTTCAGTCTGTGCTCCACGGACTATTGCCGAAAGGGTTGGTAGTGTGGGATTTGTTGGGCTAATAACTTTTCTGAACCTGGGTTAGGCCCCAATAAGCCAAAAACAACCATTACAATAGATTCTCAGTATGATAAGCACTAAAATAACTGAAATAGTTCAACTACTTTAGTGTAGGTGAAAGCAAACAAGAATTATAAACATTCACAAAATAGTATTACAAACATTTATAATCCATGCATGAGGAACATGCTGGCCATCGGGCTTCATATATTAAGTAAAAGAACTAGCTTGTGTCTCTGATTCCTCAGAGGAGGAGCCAAGGTGAAAAAGTCCTTTGCTCATACAATGCGGGTGTATATATAACCAATGGGGTGATCCTTCACATCCCTTGTGAATCTTTGACTACCCTCATGACTATTTGACTTCCTATAACTTTTCAACTTTACATGACTCTTCATATTATTTACATGTCTTTTGGACTTCCACTTTACAATACATTTTGAATAGGAATTTATATAATCCACAAAACTTATGTGGAACATGATGACTCGTGATATGACTTGACATGACACTGATGACATGTACTGCATGATACATGGCAATGTCAAGTCATTCTTGTTGCTTCTTGGTATATGTCTTCTTGACAATTCTCTTTTGTCCACCTCCATATGGCTTAGAGATGAGGAGTCTTTAGTTATATTCAATCTTGAGAAGCAGTTGCAAACATGTCTCTTTCTTTGTCTTTGTTTCTCCCTGCTCTATTTCTTCAGCTTTCTCCTCCTCTATCTTGGTTTCTTCCTTCTTCCCTTCTTGTTCTTCTAAATCACATGTTGCTTCACCTTCTCCCCCTTGCTTCTCTTCCTCCTCACTACCAGTGGGACTGATATCATAGGTTAAGGTCTTTATGTCATCTTTAGCTGTCATGGTTCGGAAGATTTCCATGCTATGGGAAGTGTGAATGTATGGAGGGCTTCTTCCACTAAAATTTTGATTAACCCATGGTGAGCTAGATGCTCTATTTGATTAATTTGCTTGCATATTCAGCTACATAGGTGTCTTCTCACATGTTCCCCTTCTCCATCTCCTTATTCATCATCTTGTCATGGTATGATAGAGTATTTGCATCTGTAATTCACTCATGACAAGACGACATCAGTCTAATAAACCCTTAATCTAACATGTTGCATGACAATCCACCGACTGAGCCGGAACCGAGTAGCAGGCTAAGGGAGAGGCTCAGTGACTGTGAAATTGTGTAGCTCAGGTAGTCAAGGGTTAGGCTTGAGCCTTGAGACTACGCAATGCATAGTTCATGCTAGACTGAGCAAGAAAAATGTGCATTTGGGGAGCTCAAGGAGCCAGGATGAGGGCTTGAGCACTGATTTTGTAAATTCCGTAGTTCTAGAAGGTAAAGGAGGCTAGATGATTGCACATTTACATAGTTCAAGGGCTCAGGGCTGAGGCTTGAGCCTTGTGATTGCGCAATGCGTAACACTGACTGGGAAAGAGAGATAAATTGTGTCGTTTTTTGGGTCAAAGGCTGAGCTTGAGCAATGTGATTGCATAGTGCATAGTCCCGGGAGGCGTGAACTATGCATTGTTTAGTTCCAAGAGGCAGGGTTGTAACTTGAGGACTGAGACCGTGTAATGCGTAGTTCAGAGGGTCGGATGAGGCTAAGTTGCTTATTTAGAAGTTTTTTTGAATTTGGCTAGCTGTGGGATCGATAAATATGATGTGAACATTGATAGAACTTGACTATGATCACACACTTAGAACACTTGACGACACAACATAGATCATCTAGAACAAATGAACAACAAACTTCCCTTAGTGCGACAACTTTGAGATGATAAATGCGACACCAAAGATACACTTTGCGATGACCATGAGGATACTTGTGCGACAGTGCTTACAACTTTGGAAATGAGTATGAGGAATGTTTACATAGTAAGAAAAACTCATTTACACAATGATAACCCCTTGAAACCATATATATATATATATATATATATATATATATATATATATATATATACATTGTGCGAAACTTAACATGTGAAAAGACAACACTTTGATTTTCTTTCAAATGGGAGTAAAACACTTAGAGAAAGCACATGCAATGAGTCTTAATGTTTGCGACAACAATATGCAAGATCAAGTTAGGCTCCAAAATTTGGGTGTAGGGCAAAATTTTGGAGAGTGTTGTAGCAGCGACAACAACACCTCAATGCTGGGCATGATAGATATTGTAGCGTATGTGTGTTTCTTATTGAAAAGAGTGGTATTAATGAACAAAGACGAGAGCATGAGCCCCAAACTAAGAACCATTACTGTGTGAGCGAAATGGTAGAATTCCTCTGATAAAACATTTTAATGTGTTAATATACAACATATAGTTAAACATTAAATAATAAGATGTAACCCTGAATCTAATATTGTTTTGAGTAATGTACCTAAGTGTGTTAAGAACACAGATCTTTGAATAAAAGGCAATAGGCCACAGGTCGTGATGAAGGCCTCAGAGTCTTAAGTGTTAGCCTAAAATTAATAGAGTGATCACAAACCCTTTTTTCTCATTAAAGAGAACAATTACAATAAACAACCCCGTGTGGGGAGGGTCTGAGTGATTTAAAGCACCCTTAGTTGTTGTTATGAGACCAATGAGATAGAGAAAAGGTCTAACTGATTAAATCCGCTATTCCTGGGAGAGGAAAATATGAGGCCCCTGTAGTAAGGCATATATAGCCTTGCACCCTCAATAGGTGGAAAATCTACCATTGGCATTTTTATATTGATGGTGAGGAATTAGAAGGTTCTACACAGTGCCATGGAGTTGCTTGCAGTCCCGAAAAGGATCTTGGCACCTTCGGCATGTGGAAGGAGAGGTGGAACCCCTTCAGGAGTTCACCCCAAGCCCTTAGTAAGTAATGGCTGCAGGAGCACTTGCGCTGCTATGCATGGAATCCCTTATCTGGGATTGGGGAAATCAGGAGGGTCTGAGACTTGTTGCAACATCCATTACTAAAGCTCAGTAGGGGTATCATGTTAATGACCTCTTTTTTTTGGTACCAAGTGTTGTCTAAAAATAGAAAAAGGGAGGGACCTTTGAGTCTGCGCCATAATTGAAGAGATAAAATCTTGATGATTAACATAAGGAGGGGAAGCACTCCTCTGCTGAATAAGTGTAACCTTCTGAGATGTATCGTAGATTGTTGGGGCGAGGTCCCTGAGTTAGATCATGATGAGGGTGGAGATCTTCTTTAATGAGTAGCAGAGAGATGCAACTCACCCTTAAAAGCTGAAATCTTATCAAATTGGAGAAGCGAACCCTAAGTGTGGTAATCGATGATTGGCTACCGAGATCGTGTGGTCAAATATCGACCAAGTAGGACAACTTTGTGAAGCGATAAAGTCGAAGGGTCAGAGGTTAGGTGGTGAGCGGCCGTGGAGAGGGATCCACCGAAGGAAGGATGACACTAACCCCAACTAGGTCAAAGGTCGGGGTCAAGCAGTTCGGTTAAGGTCATGACATACACATGGTAAGGCTGACCCTGACTAGGTCCGAAGTTGGGGGTCGGGACGTCCAATATGGAGCATGTCGTAGGATTGACTTCGACCATGATGGAGCTCGGGGTTTGGACATACTGATGGGAATGTGTAGGGTAGCCTGATCATCCACACACCTGATCTATCATGTGGGCCTATGATGGGTTGGGGTACATAAGGGGTATGTATACTCCAGATTTTCAAAAAGAAATAATAATAATAATAATAATAGCATAGAGAGAGAAAGATGATAAAAAAATTTAAGGTCCCTTTCCCACAACTGCACTGTGGAAGATGGATCTTCATAGTAACCACCCCTCCTACTGGGAGTGTGTGGGTTGGGTGCGTTACAAAAGACCATATATAATGGACACTAGATGATAATATTTGAAAACGAGAGATACCTAGCCACCAAAAATAACTCAAGTGGGAGTTGATCAACTTCTAGGAGCATGACTAATGGAAAAGAAATATCAAAGTTAAAGACAACCATGATAAACTTATATGTAGTAGGAGGGTCTTTCCCATTCAAAGAAGGTTATATAATGGAGGTAGTGAACATCTCATAGGAAAAATATAGGATCTTGATGCAAGTTTAGAAGCTAGGAACATGGAAAAAAGATCCACCTTTCTTTAATTGCTTACCAGGTGGAAAAACTTAGATAAGATTGTAAAGAAGAGGTTTCAAGATCCCATAAATTTGCTTCATGTGTAACCAAGAGATAGACACAATAGAACACCTCTTCAACCAATGTAACTAGGCTAATCTCATCTAGTATAGATGTGCCCTGAATTTTAGGAAAATAGATTGGAAAAGACATGAGATTGTAGCAACTTTAAAAGAGTGGCATTCCACTCCTTTCATAAACACAATTTTAAAAAAGGTATGTACCTATCTCCATAATTCCTTCTATGATCGATTTGGAAGGAACATAACCAATGCATAGTCTAGAGGGAAAATGGGAGCATATAAATGTGTGGGTTGAGATCTCCCCAGATATAAAAGACACCATACTCTCAAAGTTATGGGCACCAAAATGAAACTGTTCTTAGACAAAGATTTCAAAATTCCCTGCATTTGAGGAATTGAATCAAGGGAGTTATGAGAGAATATTAAAACATTATTTCCTTAGGATAAACCTCAAAAATATTGTCCACACCACCATTGGACTTCATAAAACTCAATTTTGATGTTGCCTCAAAAGGGAACCTTGGCTCCTTAGGTATAGGGGAACCTTTTAGAGATGCCTTATGACTTATAATAGGAGGCTTTTTAGGGTCCTTTAGGACAAATACAAACAATTTAGCTAAATTGTTAGCTTTGGAAAAATACCTTTGTAACAAACACACATGGGCTAGGCTTATAGTAGAGAGAGACTCTCTTATTTTGATAAATGCTCTTAAACAATTACTAAATGGAACCCCTATATATAAGTCAACACATACCTGGAGGTTCTCTTCAAGTTTGGAAGCAATATCCAATAGCATTGCTCGCACCCCTACGCTTGTCCCCTTTCGTGTCAAACATAAAGTGATCAGCTGGCTAATGAAGGTTTGCTAATGGCCAACAAAGAGCTAGATATCAATTGGGGAAACATGGAAGCAAAATTCCTCAAGGAGGCTTGCATTACCAGTAACATGCAAATGGATATATCTTGTATAAGGTGTAAGGATGTGAGGCAAGAAGGTGTTGGAAGCCTATACCCACAAGCTATGAGTGGCATCATATCAAATCATTGTCATATGCACGTTGGTGAAGAGAGAAATCCTTTTTGTCATCTATGTTGAAGAGAAAAATCATTGTAGTACCTAGGGTAGAGTACAAGCAACAAGATTTTTCATTCTACGTTTTGCATGAGAAATGAAAAAATGTGCAAATATAGACGAGGGAAGAACAATTTGGAATCTCAACTTCGTACTCCACATCGGATGCAATGATGCAAGAATGTGGGGAATCAACCACGAGGAAAAAGAGAAACAAGACTCTCTGCAATCCACACCCTACGAGGAAATATATATGGGGGAAGAAAAAATTGGAGGCTCTACACATTGTATTGGATGCGACAATGCACGAATGTGGGAAATTAGCCATAAGGAAAAAGGGAAACAAGACTCTCCACATGAGGAATGTGGAAAAACTCAACTTCACACTTTACATCCGATGTGGTGATGTGTGAATGTGAGGACTCAACCATGGGAATAAATTCTACAAGATTCACCAAATTCCACATTTTGCATGCATACTGCATAAATTTGGAAATACAAATAAGGAAATAACAATTTCGGAACTTTGCTTCGCACCATATATGGTGATGTGGGGATACAAAAACTCAACCATGGAGAAAAATAGCAACAAGATTTTCTACATCATGCAATCCACACAAAAAATATAAAAAAATAGAAAATAAAGTAAAATTAAAACAACTTTTATTATCTTTCTATTACTGTCCCATAGGGGCAGCTCAATTGGCAATTGTCGTGATATGAAGTATTGTGTAAACTAAGAGAACCAAAGGTTCAGATCCCCTCGAAGTAACCTGGTCTGCATAGAGGAAGACTACTGTAGGCCCCAAAGTGATAGTCATAGCGACTATAATTGACCTTGTGTCACACAAGTACGAACTCGACTGCCTTGCAGATTCCTCGGGTACAACAACAAAAATCAATAAAATATCTCTCTCTTATTATATTCAAATAATAATAACAATAACAACAACTACTACTAATTTACAAATGGAGCAAATATTGCGATTATTATTACATAGAGTCTTGAGTAAAACTCACTATTTATATTGGATTTAAAAATAAAAATAAAAAACAAACTTGCTCCATTAAGTTTTAATCTTCCTTGTGGTACTCTGCAATCTTTGGGATGAATGATATTCCGTGATAGTTTTTACTTTTTTAAATTCATTTTTTTTTTTTGGGTTAGCACTTCAGGGCCACTAACGTAGATCTGTCTTAACTCTGGATCTAATTAAGAGGGATCAAAATTATTTTCACTCTAAAAGAGGTTTGCATCTCAAGGGATTTGATCCCTCTTGCCAATTGGTAGATCCATAGTTAAGATGGATTTTGACTGATTTAATTATTAATTATAATTATAACTATTACTTTCATGTATTTTATTTTATTATTATTATTATTTAATTTTATTTTATTAAACATGTCATTACAACATCTCTACCATACTAAACTAGAGAAGGACATAAAAAAAGTCTTTTTATAAAGAAATCTTAATTAATTATTAGATATAAACCCAAACTTTAATAATAAAAAAACCAAATATAAAAATTTGGTGAAGGGCAGAGTTGTCTATATTTTTCTTCATATCTATTATTACTAGATTGCTAGAAAGGGAGAGAGGAATTAGTCTCACAGTGTAACCTTTAAAGTGTCATTTAATCTCTAACTTGAAAAAGGAAAAGAAGTAGCTATTTAATGTTTCTTAGGAAATTTCTTTTCTTACATGTTGATGTTGTCATATAATTAGAGAGATATAAAAAAGTACTATGTTATAAAGAAATATTAATTAATTATTAAAAAATATTATGTTGATTTTGAGACATCTTTCAGTAGAAATCGCATTGCAGAAATTTTGTCGACGCGTTTCGAACCATCCAGTGTGGTTCATCGTGAAGACAAGATGAAGAATTAAATCTAGGCACTAGATAAAATAGAGATGACGTCAAGAAGAGAAAGTCAACTTTAACGGTTAGATTAAAACAACTAGTTTGACTTACTTAACTTATATAACATCATGTCGGAATCAAAGAAAGCATTTCTTATCCTGAAGGCATAAATGAATAAGCCTTATATGCTATGCCCGAGTAGTCATGTAACCTAGAGTGGAAGCTTACCTTTTACACGTAATCTAGAGGTTAGAATACTAAGTGAGTTAGTCTATCTCATAATAGTCCCTTAGCAAGCTTAAGCATAGTTTATCATACTGCTCTATTCCCTTTGATTTGTGTTCGACATTACTGCACCTATTAGATAGAGTAATACAAGTTGTGATCATATTCCTTGGAAAAAGTGAAGTAAGCAAATTAGTGAACCTATTTGGTTGTAAGCATGCTCACAGTATTACACAATTTGCTTAGCTTAGAAGTCACATAACTAGTAAATCATTTGATAATAGTTTCAACACTGCATGTTAATAGGGTACTAGCCTAGGATGTGATATAATGACTGGTAATTCATAGAATATGTAGAGCTAGTAATGACTATTAAGCTGCATACTCGAGGTTATGAGACGTAATTATGTCTGGCAGCCCCAATTAAATGATAAATAAATCAATATTAGGGTCAAAATTCAAAGTTATAATTAATTCATATTAAATTAATTAAATAATTAATCAATTTTGTTATCCTAATTATTCTAGTTACTGTTATAATCAAAGACCGAGAAATAGAATATTGAAAGGAACAAGCCAAAATATTTAAAATTGAGAAACCATAAATCAAAAAATTAAAAAATTGCTATATATTTGAATATTTATAATTTGGATTTTAAATTGAATATTCAAATATATTTATATTTTTAATATTATTTTTATATAATTCAAACTAACCGTTTTAATCTAACCATTAGAGTTGACTTTCTCTTCTTGACGTCATCTCTATTTAGTGCCTAAATCTAATTCTTCATCTTGTCCTGATGATGAAATCTAATTATTCAATCTCGCGCACAGGATCTGACCTAGCTTTGCTCCCCCGATTTTGTTGCCTCCTGCAGCTCCTGCTGCTAGACCTCCCTAGTCTGGCTCTTGGCATTCCCGCGTGTATGGGCTCTGCCTCTCCCTCCTGGTAGCTCTGCTGCAGGCCCTCCCCGACATTCGCCCCTCATGGAAGGGAGCGATTCACCCCATCAGCAAGGCCCTGAGGAACAAGCAGCGGCCTTTGCTTCTTTAATCTCAGAGAATGGTGCACCAAAAACCAAGCCAACAACAACTAAATTTGTCAAAAAACTGGCAGATATTCCGGAAATCTCTTTACCTCCAAGTCTACCCAGGAAAGCTGCTATTTCACTATCTGAAAGAGGATTGGTAGGTCAATTCACTGGACTGTGGCCCTCCCCCAGAGCGGTTCAGAAGTGGGTGGAGCGCAACTGGAGCGCCAATATCCAAGGGAAAATAGCAATAAGATTTTGTGGCAGGGGATATTACACGTTCCTCTTCGAAACCAAAGAAGATCGGAACCTAATATTCCAAAGCGGTCCATATTTTATGGATTCAAGAGGACTATACTTGAATAGATGGTCCCCAGATTTCGATCCAGAGATGGACATCCAAAATGTTGTGCCGGTCTAGGTCAGATTGCCTCATCTCCCAATACATTGCTGGGGAGACGAATCAGTCAAAGCAATCGGAAATGAAGTTGGCAAATACATTGACAAGTGTGAACCAAAGGACAATATGCATGCTTGTGCCAGGATCTGTGTAGAAGTGGATTTGGGGAAAGGCCTTCCGAAGGCTATAAAGATCAAGGTGGACCAGTGGACTCACATCTAGCAGCTGGACTATGAGAAAATCTTGTTCAAATGTAATGTATGCCATGAATACAGTCATTTTGCAAATAGATGTAAAAAACTAAAAGAAACTGAAACTGCTGAGATGTCGAAGCAAATGAAGGCACCTGGGAACAAATTAAGAGAGAAAACCAATAATAAACAATCTGGTCCAAACCCCAAACAACCCCTTGAAAACGTTGTTGCAATCCCCACTCCTCCCCTTAACATGGTCCAACGAATACCATCGATATCTAACCCTTTTGAAACCTTGGAAGAAGAAGAACCATCATCCCCTCGTTCTCCTACTCAAGACAAAACTTTAGCTGTCATCCGTTCTCCCATACATAACTTCCCATCCCCTCCACCCACCATAGACTGAATCCCCACAAGAAACAAAGTCAAAGAATCCAACAACACTTCAAAGCAACCAAAAAAACAGGGAGGAAATCGAATAAAGAGATTAGAGATGAGGCAACAATAAAAGAAATGGCTACAGGTACCCAACAACTAATGGACTCTTTCTTGGCTAAACAAAAAGGAAGCGGGGAAAAGCAAAAGGAGAAGGTTGGGGCTCACCAAAAATCAAGTAAATAATGATTTTGGTCTCTTGGAACAACAGGGGTTTGGGCTCCTCTCTAAAAATCAACGCAACCCGAGATTTAATAAGGCAAGAACAACCACATATTTTCATGATCCAAGAGACCAAAGTGACCAGTCAAGAATTCCAAAAATTAATGATGAAACAAAAAAGTTTTGAAGGAACAACGACAGACTCCATTGGAGCTTCAGGAGGTATTGGCATGATATGGAACAAAGGGAAGTGGGATCTCACTAGTCAAAAAATCAACAACTGGTGGGTCAGAACAGATCTCAAAAACAAAACCACAAAAGAAGAGTACACCTTGTTAAACATTTATGCTCCAAATCACTACAGGGACAAAGCACTATGTTGGGAATCAGTTAAAAAAGAAGTGCAAGAATGCCACAGAAACAAGCTGGTTTTAGGAGGTGATCTAAATTTAATTCGGAACATTGAAGAAAAGATGGGAGGGAAGTATCTCAATGACCCTTCTAGGGCAGCTCTGGAAGAAATTATAGAAGCTCACAAACTCCTGGACATTCCTCCATGTAATGGGAAATTTACTTGGAGCAATAAAAGAGCCGGAACTCAAAACATCAAAGAAAGACTGGACAAGATCTTAATTCAAGAGAGCATAGCTACAAGATTCTCATCCATCAAGAGCAAGATTGTACATGCTACAGCCTCCGACCACAAGCCCGTGGTTCTGATTTTAGACAGATTGGAGAATTATGGGCCGATCCCTTTTAAATATAATAAAAATTGGGACAACAAGGATGAGTTTAGCAAGATCATAAAGGATAGCTGGGAATTCGATGTAACAGGTTCCCCTCACTTCGTTTGGGAATCCAAGTTAAAAAATTTAAGAGCAAAAATAAAAATTTGGGCAAGAGAGAACGCTCTAAAAGAGAAAAACAAAAAAGTCGAGCTGCATAAGAATCTGGAAAAATGGAGTCAGGAAAATGAAAAACAGCAAGCAACGGAGCAAGGACATGTTCACAAAAAAGAAATATTTATGGAACTTTATAGGCAAAATAAACAAGTGGAGGAGGAATTGAGACAAAAATCCAGGGGTCTCTAGCTAAAAGTGGGAGATAAAAATACTTCCTTTTTCCACAATAATCTCAAGCTAAGAAGAGCGGGCAGCCAAATTGACAAGATTCAGGTTGAAGGGAAGGAAATAAAGGAGAGGGAGGAAATCAAAGAAGTAGCTCATAGATACTTCAAAACCCTCCTAACAGCAGAAGAACAACCATCAGACAACGCTGAATTCCTTCAGCAAGTTAACAGTAGAATCAACGATCAGCAAAACAGTGAGCTGGAGAAGGAGGTGACAGAGGAGGAAATAAGAGAAGCAACGTGGAGCATGCATCCAGATAAAGCCCCCGGGCCAGATGGCTTCACCATTGCCTTCTACAAGACCCATTGGGACATAATAAAGAAAGACTTTGTAAGAATGGTTAAAAATGTTTAAAAAAAAAAACAAGATGGGAGAAAACACCAAAACCTCTCACATGGCGCTCATCCCCAAGGAGCCAAACCCTCTCTCTTTTGACCGATTCAGACCCATCTCTTTATGTAATGCATCTTATAAAATCATTACAAAAATTCTGGCAAATAGACTGAAAAAGATCCTGCCTAGTCTCATCTCTGAAAATCAAGGTGGCTTTGTTCCTAAACGACAAATAACGGACAATGTGATTCTTGTACAGGAAGCCATACACAACAGTATTCAAAGAAATGAAAAAGGCATGGTCATCAAGCTGGATATGGCTAATGCCTTTGACAGAGTCAGTCATCAGTACTTAGTGGTAGTTCTCCAAAAGTTCGGAATCTCTATTAAGTTCATCAACATTATAATGGAATGCATCTCAAATCCATGGACAACTCCACTGATTAACGAAAGGCCCAGCTGTTACTTTCGCAGCACCAGAGGATTGAGGCAAGGTTTCCCACTCTCCCCTTTCCTCTATATCATAATGGTGAAAACATTAAGTATTCAGTTTGAAACTCAAAGGAATAAAAGGGAAATAACTGGCATCATCATAGCTCGAGGGATTAAAGAAATCAATCACTCTCTCTTTGTGGATGATACCCTCCTAATTGGAGGAGCCTCAAGTATCATTGCCAGGAGGTTTAAGAAAATATTAGATGCCTTTCTTGCTGTCTCAGGAGGGCTGCTCAATAACAAAAAGTGTAGAATTTATACCTGGAATGTTTCATTAAATGTAATGCAAAGGATTTCCCAAATTATGGACATTCTGGTCCAGCGGAAATGGGGACACTTTACTTACCTCGGGTTGCCTCTGGCAAAAGAAGGGGTCAAGTCTGAGGTGTGGAATAAATAGATAGAAAAGATGAGAGGGAAACTTCAAAGCTGGGGGTTGATATGGCTAAACCTAGTGCGCAAAACTATTCTCATAAAATATTTTCTCTCAGCCTTACCTATTTATCAGTACGCTATAATTTTGGCTCCTACCAGCGTCCATAAACAAATGGAGCTAATCATGAGAGGATTTCTCTGGCAAGGAGGGAAACAAGACACAAAAAAATTCAGCCTTGTTCGCTGGGACCAAGTGACTCTCCCTTTTGAAAAAGGAGGTATCTCCATTAGGATTCTGAGCCTGACAAATAAAGCTCTAGGCTTCAAGCTTGTTTGGCGAATGTTAGTTGAGAAAGGCAGTTGGTGGGTTGAAGTGTTGTTAAAAAAATACCTCAATGGCCAGCACTCAAAGATCCTCACTGAATTGATCTCAGAGCGACCATGCACTCAAGCGTGGAAACTCATTAAAAAAGTCATCCCTCAAATCAAAGACCATATATCGAAGAGCCCGGGGAATGGGAAAGACATTGCCATATGGACAGACATAATTATGGGATCTGCTCCATTGAATCAAAGCCAGCAATACAGAGCCTTGAAAGTCTAGATGGATAACAAAAACATAACCTCTCTCTATGATATCTCAGACTGGGAGCAAAACAGTTGGACTGCCTGGAAAGATCTGCCTCTTCCAAATAGATTGAAAAAATAGTGGGATGATATGAAGATCACTCTGGCTGGAGCTGCCCCTATAAACAAAAAGATCCAAGATAGCTATGTTTGGGAACCTAGTGGAGGAAAGTTTACAGTGAAGTCCGGATATAAGTTCCTCCAACCCAACAATAATCTTGAGAACTGGAACCTCAGGTCTACAGTATGGAAGAATGAGTGCCTTCCAAAAATAAAATTCTTTGCATGGACCCTCTTAAAAGGTAAGATCCTCACTGCGGAAAACCTTAGGAAAAAAGGTATACAAGGGCCATCCATGTGCGTTTTATGCCAGAAGGAGGAGGAAAGCAGTCAACATCTCTTTTTGGATTGTGCCATTGCAAGGCACTGTTGGAAGCAAATAATAAGTCCCCTGGAGATGACCAGTGATATTTTCGATCAGCTCACAACTCTAAATAAGAACTGGGAGAAAAACTATCCATATACAAAACAAAACAAATCTGCCATTATTCGTGTTTGGAAATGTCTCCCATCTGTTCTCTGCTGGCAAATTTGGCTTGCAAGAAATAGCTGCATATTCAAAAGTCAAAAGCCTAACCCAGGACTCATTCTCGCCAAAACGTGGGGGCTAGTGGCAGAGATGATTAGTGCCAATGTTGTGTTCAGTGTTGATCAAAATAACTGGCAGAATGAAGAAAAGGAGTGGTATAACAAACTTCCTTTGGTGTGTTCCGTGAGGAAGCAACTGCCAGCAAAGACAGGGGGAAGAAATAGAGGCTGGAAGCTCAGGGGAAATGAAATGGAAATCGAAAAGTGGATCCAAAACCAAAAGAAATACACTCTTAGATTTGATGGCACTTCCAAAAATAATCCAAGTAGAGTAGGAGCTAGGGGAGTTATCTATGATCAGAAAGGAGAAGTCATCTCCTCCTATGAATGGGGGCTTGGTAACATGACAAACAATAAAGCGGAGGCATACAGTTTGTTCCTAGGCACATGCATCCTCAATAAACTCCAGGCCAAAGACCCAGTTGTAATCGGTGACTCAACAATAATCATCGCTGCAATGGAAATGGGGGGAGAATTCAAAAACCAGGCTTTAAACAGAATCAAACAAAGAATTTTAGATAATACCAAACATCTGGGAAATATCAAATATAAGCACGTTCTGAGAGCTTATAATCAAGAGGCTGATTCCCTTGCCAATAAGGTAGTGAATCAGAGGGCCGGGCAAGTAAAAGAAATTCAAAATATATATGAAAAATCTATTCCCTGAATTCCCCTCCCCTTTGGACGGGATCAATACTCATTGTACAGACAGTCAAATCAACCAAGTTGCTACAACATTCCACAGGCAAAAGAAACAGGTGATTATCCAGCCCAGGCCTGACAATAGAATCTCAGATCATCTTCATAGAGCAGAGTGGAGAATCCTCAGCAGGAAGACTGATACGCATAGGTTCTCGGATTTGGAAAAAATATGTCCAAGGGATTCGCATAAGTTAGGCTCCAGTCAAGAATTACAGTACTTTCCAGTCCCTTTCACGATCCCTCATCAGATGACAGTCACAAAGACCGAAGGAAATCCGCCTAGAACAGAGCGGAAGATCGTTCTCGTTCAGGGCAGTATTCAGAGGATCGGCCTTAATAAAAATTATTGTCCTCAAGACAAGCCAGAAGTGGGCATCAGTCTTTTCATTCGCAGGGATATCAAATTTGTAATAGATCACACTGTTACAGCAATCAGGAAGGATCACGAGGATTTTCTCATCAGTTTCTATAAGAAGCAGCCCGGGTCAAGGTTGCTTCATATGAAGAAGCCTCCCATCAGCGTGTGCTTTACAGGTCACAGTGATTATTTCAGGAGGTGTCCAAGGTGTAGCTACTCCTCTTCTCTCTAGCGTTTTGGTAGAGGTAACGCTGTTTCAGTTCCTTGTCTTTGTAATTTTTACACTAACTCCTGGCTTGTCTCTGTGGTTCAACATTTGAATAGGGCGCGCTATCCTATCTCAGAGAAAATTCTTTGTTCATCACAGCTTTCTCCCTTTCATAGCCCCCAGATCTTCTTCCATCCTCTCTGCTTCTTCCATCCTCCTTCGCCTAATCTGATTCTCCACCATTGTCATTCCCTTCCTCTCATTAGCCCTCTCTCCTCTAGGCACATTCAACATTCGGCCTTAAGTGAAGATCTGATTCACAAGCCTCTTTCGATCTGCAATAGACTTCTGTCCAAAGGGATAACTTCGGGCAATAACTCCAGAATTGTGGCTTTCAGCCCATACACTCTCAGAAAACGTCTGACATAGATCTGTATCGAGGTCAAGAGGAGCTTCCCCTTTGCTTCCAAAATGTCCAGCAATCCTTTGGATCAGATCGAGACCAACAACAACTGTGCACTCTGCAAGGCTCATTGCTTCATGATAGGTCGTTTCATCAAATATTTCAATGAGCTCAAGGCTGAAGTGGAGTCAGAAAATAAGTCCAAGAAGAAGAAATTTGAGAAGCAAAAGGCAGAAATTGAAGGGCTTAAAGAAAAATGCCAACATCTTGAAGAAGCAGTAAGATATATAAAGACACTGAACCAAAGCGAGCAAGGCGAAGCCTCGACCAAGCTCAGTGACAAGAAAGACAAGCTTCCAGATGATTCGGTTAACCAGTTTTGGTGATTCCTTTGCTATTTTCCTATGCAATGTAATTTTTGTTTACTGTTAGGGCAGTTCTTTCGACAATATAGTCGATATGTTTTTCAAATTTTCAGAAGCTTGAACAGTGATTTGGATGACGGGACTGCGTTCCCATTTTGCTCCAATATCACTGATCTCCTCTTTCCATATGTACCGGGACCTAGTCCCTCTCTTGTTATTTTATAATATATTAGTAATCGATCTTGTTAAAATAAAAAAAGAAATCTAATTCTTCACCTTGTCCTAATGATGAACCACACTAGATGGTTCGAAACGTGTCGACAATTCTGTAATGTGATTTTTATCGAAAAATGTCTCAAAATGAAGATATGGATCACAGAAGCCTAAATTCAAAAAAAAAATTATGTTATAAAAAAATCTTAATTAATTATTAGATATAAACCCAAACTTTAATAAAAAAACCAAATATATAAATTTGGTTAAGGGCAAAATTGCCTATATTTTCCTTCATATCTATTATTGTTACATTGCAAGAAAAAGAGAGAAAAACCCTGCACATTTATTAGCAAAGCCTAACCCCAAAGGCGTCAAGAAGAATTGACCCCATGACCTTTCAATAGCAAGCTCCTTTAACAATAAAAACTTAACCTATTAAACTAACCCTCAATACATTTTTACTTTTCTTAATAAAATAATATTAACCATGATTTTTAATCTATAATAAATTTATACTCCAACTACCCCTTTTTTTTTCCCCTAGGAAAAAATCGTAATTTTATTCATTAAATGATAAAATTACATTTTGTAGATGCCATAGGCATATGCATATAGCTGATCTGTAATAACAGTCAGCAGAACAAAGAAAAAACACTGATTAACATATGAATGATTCCTGTAAGGACAAGATCTAACAGAGTAGCAGAAAAAGTAATAAAAAATTCCAGCGAGCCTATTCTTTTCTTCCCTTCTTCTTCTCCACCCGGCGCCATCCTCCCGAGTCGACTGTGGGTGTAGTTGTAACTAGCTGGTTCCCCATGGTGATCATTTGTTGTTCTTTGTCTGATTCGGAGCCCTCCGAGCTATGGGTTCTTTTTATGCCACTTACTTCCATTTGCAACTCATGATGTAGATCTGTAATGATCAGCCCTGTATGAGTAGAAAGGTTTTTTGCTTCCTGAGTTTGTTTCTGTCCCATTTGTGGTTCTGGTTCCACGTGGTTCTCTGGGGGATTCTCCTTGATGTCCTCTTCTTCCAATGGTTCTGTGTGTTGCCAGCCTTTGGGCTTCTTTTGTTGTTTCTTGATTTTCCTAGGGTCCTTTCTAGCTGTTGGACAGTCATTTTGGAGATGCCCTGTCTGTAAACAGTTCCTGCACCGGAATGCTGTGTTTTCGTAGTCAAGCTGTTGTATCCATTGGGTATTGTTGAAGTTTAGCTTGATATGGTCTGGCAGCCCCTGACTCAAATCCACTTCTACGCAGATTCTGGCGAAAGTAAAGATACCCCTGACTGCTCTGTCATCATCCATTTTTAGGAATCTCCCTAGAGAGTTCCCGATAGCTGATAGCACTTTATGATGCCAGAAATGCAGTGGAAGCCCGTGTAGCCTCACCCATACAGGCATGGTTGAGACTACCATCGTGGTGGCATCAAATTCCGGGAACCAGGGGGTTGTGAAGAGGCCAACACTGCCCCAAAACCAAGGCCCCTGTTTAATAATGTTGTCTCTTTCCTGTTCTGTATCAAAGCTGACTATAAAAAATCCTTTAGGGCAGAGGTAGATTTCGCAGTTAGACGTCCATGTTGAGTAGATCCATTGATGTAGGGCATCTGCTTTTGGCCAGAAGCCATTGAATCTACATATGACAGCAGTATTTGTTAAATCAGTGTATAGGTTATTTACCTCTGGCATAGATACCTGAAGAGTTGGTGATTCTGGCTTTTGTTCGACGATGTAGGGTCCTGGCACTTCTGTTGTTGGTGCTGCTTTGTTTCCCATTTTTTCCTCCTTTCCTTTTACTGCGTCCCGAAAGGAACCTGTATTTTTAGAGTTGGTTCCAGAGCTTCCGCCACGCAGCCGGAGGGTTAGATTTATGGTTGAATCATTTGTTATGCCATAATGCTGCAGGGTTTTGTTGTCTTGAAGGTTGTATCCTGAATAAATGAGGTTTTGTGCTTGTTCTGGGATTCCATGGCGGCCCTGTATTTCCTTTTTTAATTCCTGGATACTTGTTGCCTTCCTGAGCCGCATGCAGTAGTGTTTTCCTTCCAGCAATTTGATGAAGATCTGAATCAGATCTGCATCTGTATGGGGTAGATCGGTTCTGTGGTGCCTTTGTTGAACCAGTTCTGCGCCCCTGCATTGTGGATCGCTTCTGTGGAACCCTGTCTTTGCAGGTTCTGGCCGGTTGTGAGGCGTGTCATTCTGTGCGGCCTGTTTTGGAGCATTCGTTCCCCATCTGGGTGCTTTGACTTGTGCGGATCTGATTGGGGGCGAATTGAAAACCCTGTATGGAGGCCGATCTATCGTCCGAAGTCGATCTGCCCTGAAGGATTTGTTTTTTTCCCCGCCTCGGAGCCGTCTCCATTTCTGCGCAGGTACTCCATTGCCCTTAAGCGCCTTTAGGGGGTGCGTATCAATGTGGATTTGCGTTATCATAGAAAGATTTGTATTTTGGCGGAACTCTGCCCTCAGCGCTCCATACCAATCCTTATTCACGCTCAGGTTGTGCGGATCCAGGTGGGGATGCACTGTCAAAAGCAGATCTGGGTTTTGGCGGTCTATTTCATCCTGGCCGTGACCTGTTACAGCAATGGCAGAAGTTTTACCGTGAGAAAAACCCTTTATCAATAAAGGAGAGAAAGACCATGACCTGTGAGCCGTCCTTTCTTCAAGCGAGGCTCGTTTTGTTGCAGGGGCTTTGTGCTCTTGTTCTCTGCAATACCCGATCCATTGCAGCGAAAACCGTTTGTTTAGATCGGCGTTCAGTCTCTGGGAATTCTTCGTATGTTCTGCCTCTTCGCTGCGTACTGTGTCGGCGGCTTCCATGTAAACCCTAGCCATTCCTGCTGTAGAGCCTCCGCGATTTCGTGTGTCAAACAATGTTAATGTTATTCCAACTACCCCTTTATTTACAATCTTCAAATAATATATCAATAATCTACCAACTAAAATAGTATACTCCGACCATCAATTTATGTACAATCTTATGCAAAGTGTATTGTTTTTTAAATCAAATTCGATTTAAATTCAATTGAATAAAATTTTTTTAATCCAAGTTTAAATTTAATTGTAATTGAAATCACGTTGGAATCTTGAGTTTTATGTTTTTTAAGAAAATATTTATAAAATTTTTAAAATTCTGATTAATTAAAATAAATAAATATATATATTAAATAATTATTAAAAAATAAAAATAATCCAAAAACAATAATTAATATCCATATATATATATTAATATTATTAAATTAAATTATATATTAATAACAACGTTATAAATAGTAAAATAACAACCACCCACAAATGTAATTGAGCTTGATACGCTTCACATACCAACCTTAATACATACCGTGCCCTAAGACAAATAATATTAAAGACAATCGTTGAGAGTGTTATTTTGAAACACTTACACTGCAAGCAAATGTCCCAATCTTTAGAAAGGCCAATCATTTCACCCACCAACCCCCACTAGATATGTAGGATAGGTGCGGGGTTGGTGATTTGATTTCATAGATTAAGCAACCTGCTCAAACATCCACAATAGAAATCTAACCCCTGCATTATAATAAAACAAAGAATATTGACTTCACAAGCATACACAATCACTTCTTCCTATGGCATAGAATATTGACTTAGATTAACTATGACACCCTCAGTCCAAGTTCCAATGACATCTCATGCACGTTTGGGTTAGCGTTGATATATATATATATAATTGATTAATTAATTAATTAATTAATGGGTTAGTAGGGTTGGTTTACTCTGATGTGAGATTTATTTTTTAATTTTTATGGTTTAAATATATATTTTAAATTTATTGTATATTAATTTAAATTTATTTTAATTTAGGATCTACAAAGTGTGGAGGACCAAATTTCTGATTTGATGTGCAATTAAAAGAGATTTGATCTCTGTGAATGCTTGGTAGATAGGAAGTTAAGATGGATCTAGATTGGTATAATGGTTAGCCTTCAAATAGGTTATATTAGAGAAGAATACCATGGGAAAATACCATGAGAAAAACCATAAGTTAGAGAATTTTATGTTGTTGTTCTTTTATTTTGACCGAGTCAAAATGATAAACATTACAACATCTTTACTATTCTGGGGTGAGAGGACGCACAATAATTTTCTTAGTAATAAATTTAAGAAATAATATGGCTCTCAAATATGTCCTAAAATTGCTTTTGCTTGGTTAAGAGTTCGTCTTCTTAGAAAGTAAGGAAATAGGTTAATGGTCCAAGAACCAGAGACATCTCTATTTTCCTTGAATAACAATGATGAGTCAACTTGCATTCATGAATAGTAGCCAATGATCACTATCCCTTGTTGACTTCACAATTAAGTTACAAAAAGAGAGAGAATACAAATTAAAGAAGTTACCAAAAAAATAAGAGAAAATACAAATTAAAAATGAAGAAAGAATATGGGTATGAAATATGTCCTAAAATTGCTTTTGCTTGGTTAAGAGTTTGTCTTCTTAAAAAGGAAGGAAATAGGGTTAGTTAAGAGTTTGTCTTCTTAACAAGTAAGGAAATAGGCTAATGGTCCAAGACCCAAAGACATCTCTGTTTTCTTTGAATAACAATGATGAGTCAACTTACATTCACGAATAATAACAAACGATCGTTATCCCGGTTGACTTCACAATTAAGTTACCCTTGTTGGCTTCACAATTTTTTTTTTTTTTCTGGGTAAAGGCTACTTCTATATTAAGTAAGAAAAATATTTACATAGTTTACATCATCCAATGGGGATGATGCCACCCTCTAACAGAGACAACTGGGACAGACTATCAGACCTCTGAGACATCATTACAAAAAATTGTCCAAAAGAGTTCCTTGGACAACATACAGTTTTGGAAAGCCAAAAAACAGAGTCTATTAACTTGCTGACTCTAACTTTTAACAAGCTGCCACTATAGGGCTGAGAACAGGAACTGAGCGAGATTGAGGATTTAACCAAAAAAGACATGAACAAGTATGCAAAAAACCTTGAGAAACGCCTTCGAACAGATTCAGGTTAGGTGACTGGGCGACGTTGGCGGTTGCCTTTGCATCGGGCTGGGCGGATCAAGCCAAATGACAGACTCCTCACCATCCTGAAGATGCCCCTCCGAACCCGGATGAACTGAATCCTGTTCCTCATTTCTATTCTGAACACGGTTTATTAATGGCAGAATTTCTTGCACTGATTCATCATGTGTTGAGTTCTCCTGTTCCTGAGCCGGCTGAGGCTGGTCGACTTGTTCTGTGGGTGCTAGTGGACGGGGCACACGATACACTCTTCCTTGCATGTCCCCCAGAAGAATTTCGCTGCCCTGGAGACTATCGGAAGCAGGGGAGGACCATGAGGGATTAACTGGAGGCGCTTCTGAAAGATACACAGAGAAATTGACAATTACATCCGACTGAAGGATCCTTCTGGGAATTCGGAGGCGGAATGTCTGGTAGGAATCCGGCAAAAACAGAAATTCCTCCTCAGAGCTGGATGACGAGGGGGGTATGGCTGCCATAGGAGCTATTGGGTGCGGCTCCTCCCCTTCAATCCCATTGCGAACCCCTGAACGACCACCTCGACGAGGCACTCCTCTTCGACGCATCACGGCTTCCAACTTGAGCGTCTTGAGACTTTGCTCAGTTTCCTTGAGACAATACTGCAGATCAATATTTTGCCCACCGCCCGTGTCAAACAACATTCCCTGAACATTGCAGGTCTGAGCGGTGTTGTTATATAACCAGGACTTCGCCATCACCATATGCCGCGTACAAGACTCCATTACACCAGATCTCCTCGAGACCGGAGCAGGCTCGCTCGGCTTGAATGCAACCTCTACCGTGCTCTGCCTTTCCTTAATTCTGTTTGCCTGTAGCATTAAATAATTTCTTGTCTTCATCGCTGTCTCGTACCTACTTGCTGCCTCGGCCTTGACACAGGTGTAGAGGCGCGGGAATGCCTTAATTGCATGTCAGGACACCCGCATCCGGGTTTGTTGGCTTCACAATTAAGTTACAAAAAAAATACAAATTAAAAAGATTATGAAATAAATTTAGAAATTGAATAATAAAATAAAGATACATTTATATATGATCATATATTTTTATGTATTATGTATTAGTTAAATCCCTATGTGGAAATAGGTCTTTTATACCACAAATAATTTTTTTTTGTCACGAATGTAATATATGACTTCTCAGTGATTTTAAAATTAGATAATAATAATTTATCTTAATATTATACTTTATAAATTTTTTATTATATTATTTTTAATAACAAAATTAAAAAATAATATATTTTTAATAACTTTTTATTAGTCATATCATCTCAATGTCTACATCTTTACATATCTTTAAGACTTTTAAAAGAAAAATGATACAATCATTTTACCTATAAAAATTACATTGATAAATTTGTCAAAATTGAAATTCAAAAGAAAATGCTAACCTTTTGACAATGAAAAAAAAAGACAATGACTACATCTTTACATATCTTTAGGACTTTTAAAGGAAAAAGGATACAATCATTTTACATATAAAGGTTACATTGATAAATTTGTCAAAGTTGAAATTCAAAAGAAAAAATAACCATTCGATAATGAAAAAAATATTATAATGAAAAATAATCATAACTTTGTAAAAAAAATGTTATAATGGAAAATAATCATAACCCTGTAAAAAAAAGTTATAATGAAAAATAATCATAATATTGTTATAACAATGTAGGTAAATATCATGTATAAGAAGTCATGTTTTTCATTTTTTTTATTATAAGTAATGGTTTTAGTTTTTACATGGAAAAGGTTTAAGTTTCTCAATAGGAACATGTACATTTGTATTAAAAAAATGTTGAGATATGTTGTTCTATATAAGAATAAAAAACTTATGATGTTAAATGGTATATTTTTTATTATTAAATTTATAATTTTTTTATTCTAAAATTATTTTTGAAGATTTTTATTTATATAGGTTTAAAAAATATATGTATTTAATATTAGTTTTATTTTATCACATAAAATATAAATGATTTTAATGAAAAACATATTCTTTGTGATTTGATTTGTTTTTTTAAAGTTTGGTAGGATTACATTTTTATCATGTTTAATTTGTCATTTTGATCAAGAGATAGCACAAGATTTGAATCTAAGACTTCTAGTTTGGTGAGACTTTATTTCTATAGCCATTGCCAATTGAACTACCCCAAGTGGAAATTGTGAAATTTATTTTAATTAACATTAATTAGCTACAATTTTTGGTGTTCCATGTCCATGTCCTTTAGTATTTGGTGTAACTATCTCTTCTTCTTTAAACTCCCTTACCACTTTATCAATTGACATTTTAAAATTTGAAGTAATAGACTATGTACTTATGTTTGAGATGAGATGGAAAACAGGTTTCAAAGAGTGGAAGATTGTATTTTAAGAGTTTAGATTTGCATTTGTTGTTGTTATTATTATTCAAGTAGAGTTTTTATGTTTATTGTATTTTGGGTGTTGTAAAATTGTTTTCATTAGTGTATCAAGGTGTTATGAGTACTAATTAGCTCCTCACACCTCCAAAATATCTTTCAAATTTCATGAATTTCATAGAGAATACGTTCATTGTTGCCAAAATGATTCATTGTCATTTGAGACCTAACAAAGTGACTTTGTGCAATAAGCTCAACTCATATAAACGATGTCCAATAAATGTAAAGTTTGCACCTTTAGTCTTCAATTTTCTTATTAAAATATGTAACAACTTCCAACATAAACTAATGAAGAAAGGATTGGCTACAATTAACTTTTAACATCTAAATGAAAATAAAACTAATAAACCTACATAATTGGTAGGAATCACAAGGATTGGATACTAAATTTAAAGCCATACCCATAAACAAATTCTCTAACAACCATAACTATGACTCCCATAATTCTAGTATAATTCATATGCAACCAATTCTAGTATAATTCGTATGCAACCAAAAGTTCTAAGAAGTTAGCCAAGCAATTAATAAAGAAACCATAATATATTGGGATTAATGTAATCTTTGTGGGAGGATATAGAAGATTAGCACCCCCAGACCTACAAGACTTCCACCTACATCATCCCCCATAATCCCACCTCCTTTACGCATTAACATCTTATATGATTAATCTCACCTCCTTTACGCATTAACATCTTATATGATTAATCTCACCTCCTTTAGGCTTTAATATTTGGTGTGATTCAAAATGTTTGTGTCTTTGAGCCGAGAAGCTTATTCTACAGCCCAGTGGGATGGTGAGTAAGTATGTCTGTCCGTACTCAACATGGAGTTGACCTGTGGTCTTCTTAAAATAAAAGTAAACTATTCTCTAAATAGAGAAACAATGTTGGTTATAATAAAAAGAAAAAATAAATATGCCATGCATGTTTTTTTTTTAAAGCTTGGCAGGGCTAAATGTTCATCATGTCCAATATATCATCTTGATTGGGGCAGAGAATTGAACCGGTGACTTCACATCAAGGAGTTCCTTAACAGAGCACCCGATCACCGCCTATCCAAGACCCCGTGGACAATATGCTATGCATGTTTATATCATATATATAAACATAAAAAAGAATATGCTATGCATGTATATATCATATAAAGCTATTGAAAAAATAAGTTTTTACGTTTAAAACGTTTGAAGTGGTATGAGTATTTTACACTTCGGTCCTCTTTATGCATATGTTTTTTTGTCGACATACAAAAAAGTTTTTTTTGGACTTACAAGTTTAAATTGTGCTCTATATAGCATTCAAAAATACAATTTAAACAAAGAAAAATTACACATTGCATTTTGCACTCTAAAAGAAGTTCGCACCTGAAAAAATTTGATCCTCCCGGCTCATGTTAGATCTGGAGTTAGATGGATCTAGGCTGGTATTATGGTGAGAAAATGTAAGGGTATGGGGCAAACGATGCCCAAAGCATGACACCTTTGTTTATAATTTCTTCCTTCCTATATGGTTGGATAAATGGAGGGCTATCACTTCTTGTGAATAACCATTACAATACTATATATGGGGATGGAGTAAATACCTTTTTTTTCAAAATTCTTGTATTCATTTGAGAAGCCTTATTGACAAGATTGTCAACTTTGAGATTAGTTTTTTTGAAAATTCAATAGTATGTTATATTTTCAAAGTGATTTGCTTAATTCTGGATTCTTAGTACGACTTGGACAAGTTTTCCATCTATTGAAAGAATTTTGTTCATAAATCGTGTTATGATTGAGATATCTCAATGACAATTATATTCTTGATGTAATTTCATTTTAGAAGCTTGAGCCCTTGGAATAACATTACTTCCTTAGCTAGATTGTTGAAGCAATTTCCGATAGGCATTCAAAGTGTTGTTCCCAATTTCCATTGGGATTAATGACTACCCCTTACAATCCCCCTTACACTTACCACCCTTGTCTCTTTCCTAATGTCATAAAAGATATTTCTGTTACTTAATGTTGACAACTCATTACATATCGATAAAAGACATTTATGCATATTTTTAAAATAAGTAAATGACCAAATCCATAAACCTTAAAAACGTGTGGTATAAGGGGCCCTCAAATTGCTACATTTTTAGATATGACTATTTTTTGGGTGATGTAACATTTCATTCCTTTTACTCATTTATTTTCAAATTAATGACTTGAGTTATTTTAAAATGGGCAAAGGTGATTTGAGTTTTTTTATTTTTATTTTTTTTAATAAGGATAATTGGTAGACCTACTGCTTTTTTGAGAATGTCTTTTGGATTAATCTCATTATTATTGATTGGTCTATGTTTCGAACCATCTAATGTGGTTCATCCTCATGACAAATACCCTGAGGATGAACCACATTAGATCATTAGATGGTTCAGAAATATCGACCAATCAACAATAATGCGAATAATCAGAAAGACATTCTAAAAAATTATATAGATCACAAAAGTCTAAAATCAAACTTAGTGCCTCTCATTTAGGGGATGTGGGATTTAATCAGTAAAATTACCGCTATACTTCTAAACTTAAGGCAAGCCTCACTAAACAAATAAACTTAGTTCTAAACTTGAATAAAACCCCTATATTAATTAACAAACAATACAAAATATCTACCATTTAACTTAACGTAATAAACTTATTAAATAATTTAAATTATCTTAAAATAAATCAAATCCCTCATACCACTGTTACATGATAAAAGTTGCACACCCTCTATCCATTCTTATAAAACTTTATACTCATCCATCACTCTTTTCACAATTTCTTCTCCTATCAATCACTACAACACTGTTACATGATAAAAGTTGCACACCCTCTATCCATTCTTATAAAACTTTATACTCATCCATCACTCTTTTCACAATTTCTTCTCCCATCAATTACTATAAATATTTTAATTACCCAAATAAAATGACTCTTACCCACTTTAAAACTTTTTACTCATCCATCACTCTTTTCACAAATTCTTCCTGCAATCAATCACTACAAATATTTGAATTACCCAAGTAAAATGACTCTTACCAACTTTAAGTAGAAGAGTAAAATGACTCTTACCAACTTTAAGTAGAAGTTAATTCTACATCAACCAATAATGCACCTAAATTAATTTAAAAAACCAAAACAAATGATCCATTATCTCATATTTGACTATCTTGCAGCAACCATTACACATTGAGAAGAAATATGGGAATTCTCCTCCCTACCGACCAGGGTCCACTTCAATTACCCACCCACTTCACTTCAGCTTAAACAAACACAAAAAACAAGAATACAGTGATCCCGTTACAATAAAATAATACTCGTATTTCCGTAAAGATAAATATCTACTACACCGTATTGTATTCGTAACCGTATGTCTCGGATCAACGGTCAGAAATGCTAATCCCTAAGATATTTGGCATCGAGGATGCAGAACTACCCTTCGGACAAGGCAAGATCCTGGCCGTCCGTGGCCGTATACGGTGGGTGAATGAAAACTATATATACAGTGATCAGCCCACTCACATTACTCGCATTCTCCGTTGGAGCAAATCGTCCTAATCTCGGTCCCCGCAATCCGTGGTTCTGTCAGTTCTGCGTTTCTTTTCTCCGCAGCAATGGCGCTTCTGGCCGAGAAAACTGTGTCTGGACGGGAATTCAAGGTGAAGGATCTGTCCCAGGCGGATTTTGGGAGGTTGGAAATTGAAATGGCCGAAGTTGAGATGCCTGGATTGATGGCCTGCAGAGCTGAGTTCGGCTCCGCTCAGCCCTTTAAGGGTGCCCGGATCACTGGGTCCCTCCACATGACCATCCAGACCGCGGTGCTCATTGAGACCCTCACAGCTCTGGGTGCTGAGGTGAGATGGTGCTCCTGCAACATTTTCTCCACGCAGGACCACGCCGCCGCGGCTATTGCCCGCGACAGCGCTGCGGTGTTCGCTTGGAAGGGGGAGACGCTGCAGGAGTACTGGTGGTGTACTGAAAGGGCTCTTGACTGGGGTCCAGGCGGTGGCCCTGATCTGATTGTTGATGACGGTGGTGATGCAACTTTGTTGATCCATGAGGGGGTCAAGGCCGAGGAGGAGTTTGCCAAGACCGGTAAGGTGCCAGATCCGGAGTCTACCACGAATCTGGAGTTTCAGATGGTTTTGGGATTGATCAAGGAGAGCATCAAGGTGGATCCATTGAGGTACCACAAGATGAAGGATAGATTGGTTGGTGTTTCTGAAGAGACAACTACTGGTGTTAAGAGGCTTTATCAGATGCAAGCCAGTGGGACATTGCTGTTCCCTGCTATCAATGTTAATGACTCTGTTACCAAGAGCAAGGTATGTGGGTAGTAGCTGCAAGGATTTTGTGTTTGTTTTGTTCTTGTTTGGAGATATATCTTGTTTCTTGTTGTGAATGTCTGTGAAGTGGGGTTGAAGTTTGAATGGGCGTCCTCGGGCTTTGGGTACTAAATCTGAGGGTAAGCTGTTAGGCCAAAACTGTATGCATGTTCATCCCTTTGGAACTCATTACATGAGGGTGGGTAGGGTCATGGATGACTTAACAGTGTAACCATACCCCTTTGGGACTCATCAGTGAACCCCAATGGTAACCAGTGAACAAATGCTTTGTTTGTGTATTTCACTTGGATATGAAACATGTCATAGCCCTTTTCAAACTCATCTCATGTTGGTGTCTGTGATGTGGGTTCCAAATTCATGGACTGCAAAGTGTGGACTTGATTCAAGTGCTAGGTATCAGATCTGATGGATAGCATTTTCTGCTTAGAGTTCTCAGACATGCTTCAAGCGTCGTGCCTTCGGAGGTAATACCATCTTGGTGGGAAGGTTCTTGTATGACTTGAAATATGACCAATTCGTTTTAAGATTTAGATTTATGCCATATCTGTGTCAGGATGTCAGCAGTTTATGAGCTGTTGTTCTCTATCTGAAGTTCTAGTTTCCAGATCTGATGGGTAACTACTATGCCAAGGATGCTCAAACTTGCTGCATACTTCATGCCCGCATTATAGATAGTTTAGTTCTTGTATGTAGCTCCAAGCTACCCTTTCGATTAACAATACCTTGATTTGTTTCAGATTTTATTTTCTGGGAGTTTTAGATAATTAAGCTACTGCTGTGACAGTCAGATGATGAGGTAGGAAATATGATGTGGTAGAACTCGGTTTTAGGGGATCCGTGTGAGTTTTTACAGATATCTTAGTGAAGGGCAATTTGGGAATGTTGAATTGAGAGGGCATTAGAAAAGCAATCCTGCGTTCTAATAAACATTGGGTTTCATTTATGTCCTTGGTTGTATTTTGTTTAATACTGGGCTGGATGCTATGAAGTTATTGTAGACTGTATAGGTTGCTCTGTATATAATGCCTTGGGATCCATCTAGGTCATATTAGGGTGCTAAGTTGTTTGGGCCTCTTTGGAAGTTTGTTATGTGTGCTTTGAAGCACTGTGAAATCAGATCTAGGGCTGGCAAGTGTTCTTTTGGTAGTGTTTTTATGCTATTTGATTTTTGTGGGTCGTCTTAAATTTGATTGCGTCTTTGTTCTATTTTCTTGCAGTTTGATAACTTATATGGATGTAGACACTCTCTCCCAGATGGTCTGATGAGAGCCACAGATGTCATGATAGCTGGTAAGGTTGCTGTTGTGTGTGGATATGGAGATGTTGGAAAGGGTTGTGCTGCAGCTCTAAAGGTTGCTGGAGCTAGAGTCATTGTTACAGAAATTGATCCAATCTGTGCCCTGCAAGCTCTTATGGAAGGTCTTCCTGTCCTTACCCTAGAGGATGTAGTTAGTACTGCTGATATTTTTGTGACCACCACTGGCAACAAGGATATCATCATGGTTGACCACATGAGGAAAATGAAAAATAATGCCATTGTTTGCAACATTGGTCATTTTGACAACGAGATTGACATGCACGGTCTTGAAACTTTCCCTGGTGTGAAGAAGATTACCATCAAGCCTCAGACGGATAGGTGGGTGTTCCCTGATACCAACAGTGGAATCATCGTTCTTGCAGAGGGACGTCTGATGAACTTGGGTTGTGCTACTGGCCACCCAAGTTTTGTCATGTCTTGCTCCTTTACAAACCAGGTAAATATTTGCAATGCCCCCCAAGCATTATATTAGATTTGCTTAGACATCCCAACCGCGCTTGCATATGTTTTTGCGTGTTGAAGTGATACATGGGTCCATCAATGGTTGATAATTTCTATTTTTAACTGCAGGTTATTGCTCAGTTGGAGCTCTGGAACGAGAAGAAGTCAGGGAAGTACGAGAAGAAGGTCTATGTGTTGCCTAAGCATCTAGACGAAAAGGTGGCTGCTCTGCATTTGCCTAAGTTGGGTGCTAATCTAACAAAGCTTTCTCCTGAACAGGCAGCGTATATCAACGTGCCCGTTGAGGGACCTTACAAGCCTGCCCACTACCGATATTGAAGAGAAATGGCATTTTTGGTGACTTGCTGGGCAAGTGGCAAGGCTCCTGGACAGTTGCCAGAAGGACGAATCCCCCTCCGTGGCCGGCTCCATTGTTTTGTTCCAATTTTAATAAAAAAATATGTCTGCTGAGTTTTTTACAGCAGCACCGAAAGATTTCCTGTTTAGTATGGTCTTATGATAGAAGCAGTTTGCCATAGAATTGGTATTCGAGGTTTCTCCATGATGTAGCTAGCTTTTGCATTACTGAGATTTTAGAACGCAAGCAATATATACGGTTGTCTCTGGTTTTGACTTTTTTAACGAATTACTGAAATTTCAGAACTCAATCCAGATATATGGTTCCCTCGGGTTTTGACTTTTAAACGATTCAAGTGTATTTTTATCTGAGGACTGCAATTTAAATGACTGTAAGAATGTCATGGAGATGGATGCAGTATATCTGCTTTAGGAGTCTAATATAGAATTCATATTTGCCTTCTTCTGATGTGTGTTTTCCATTGGAATTTTAGAATGGACTTAAGAATATGTGGGCTCACTTTTGGATTTTTGATTCAAATGAATTTTAAATTATGGCCTAGACAGCAATTGTATCACTCAAACAGTGCCATGAATATGTGTTATGCCTGATCTTATTGCTCTAACGATGTCATTAACATGCATGATATGGTATATAATTTCTGAGTGAGGGATTGGATATTTAGCTTTTTGATCCAATGTCGATATTTTTACAATTCAAATGAATTTTAAATTATGGCCTGGACAGCAATTTTATTATTCGACAGTGCCATGAATATGCGTTATGCCTGATCCTATTGCTCTAAAAATGTCATTAACATGCATAATACAGTAAATCATTTCTGAGTGAGGGTTTCCAGAGAGTATCCATTATGTTGGAAGAATTTATGGTCTATTCTGCATGGAAGGTTTTTGAGAATTTTCAAAGCTCGACATTGCATCATCAATGCCTACAAAATAACCTATCTTGAAGAAAGAATAAAGACACGGTGAATCATTAAAAGGATGAGAGAAAAGACATACACAGGGCAGTCGTGAATTATGAGCTGGCTTGTCCAAGCCCTTTATGACTGGGTCTCTGTCCCAGAGATGTTGTCTGGTCCGTGTGCTTTGTCCTCTAACTTTGTGCCCGCGTGCTTCCGCCCGTGTCGGGTTTCGTAACCATTCACTGTCAGCTCTCTGCCCGGCTTCTTCTATCTCTGTAGGCTGTCTCGGAGGAATTCTCTATGCACTTCCGAGAATCCTATCTACTGTATATTTTATGCTCAACGGTTCGAGTAGGAACAGGTGATTAATTCTGGGGATATGGGGTTTCGATAGTTTACAGCCGAAGTTTGGAAGATTGCTGATGCTGAGCTTGAAATCTTGGGGTTCTTTCGTGGGGTGCCAAAATCATTTTAGTTTTGACGTTCTCACCTGCACTTTTGAGTACAGTGGTCCTGAATTTTTTGTGGAAATGGTTGTCCATTTTGTTTTGAAGTTCAATCTTGGAAACATGGGATTTTCAAGTGTTCATATCCAAAGTTGAAAGATTTCTATGTTTGAATCTCTAAATTTTGAGTTTGAAATTCAATTACCACAAATCGCTTCTGGTAATTGGTAATGTCTGGGTGTAGTTAGCTTTACGTTTCAAACTTTTACTCACCATAGTTTGTATTTGCATTTCGTCTAAAATATGATTAGAAACGGGGTAAATCTTAGTTTTAAGTTGTTTAGACCATCTGAGTGAGTTTATAGAATCTGTGTAGTTCTAAGATGCTGAATGTATTTCTGTATGTAAAATAGTAATTACATTGAGAATTGTACTATTAAATTGTTACGGATCTAACATGAACGTGAGTTATTTTTGGAGTTATTTTTTTGTTTTTTTGGTTAAACGATGGTGAATTTGTAATTTAGGGAGGTTCAGGATTAACTCTTAAGAGTTCTTATGGTTATTCTATAACATAGTACAACTAACACAACCTGTAAGTCAGATATATCAGATTTTTTGATTTGCAAGTTAGATATAACAGATTTTATGATTAACAAGATCTTATGATTTAGCAAGAGTCGAGAGGCATGAATAAGAGGATCTAAACCAGATATACCAGATCTTATAATTTAGCAAGCCAGATATACCAAATAATATGATTTAGCAAAAGCTGAGAGTCAAGAATAAGCAAAAGCTGAGAGTCAAGAATAAAGAAATCTAAGAATAAGGAGATCTAAGCCAGATATACCTGTAAGTCAGATATACCAGATTTTTTGATTTGCAAGTCAGATATATCAGATTTTATGATTTAACAATATCTTCTGATTTAGCAAGAGCCGAGAGTCATGAATAAGAGGATCTAAACCAGATATACCAGATCTTACAATTTAGCAAGAACTACCAAATAATATGATTTAGCAAAAGCTGAGAGTCAAAAATAAAGAGATCTAAGAATAAGGAGATCTAATCCAGATATACCAAATCTTACAATTTAGCAAGAACTAAGATTCACTAATACAAATCTTACAATTTAGCAAGAACTAAGATTCACTAATAAAGGGATCTAAGCCAAGATCATAATAAACCATATACTCATTGAGATACTAAATAAGATTTAGTTACCATATACTCAATGAGATACTAAATAGGATTGAGTTGATTTCACCCCAGATCTGGTCACTTTCTAATTATATTTTTTAAGAATTCAACGGCAAAGTCATTACAATAAATGAAATCGCTTTCTTAAAGCACATTTTTACGGGTAATATTCATTTAATAAATTGAATGACTAATTTTTAGCACAATTTTACTTGTCAACTTTTTTAATCGAAATTTAAGTAGAGCCTTTTAGAAGCAAGGCTGCAGATTTATTTATACTGGAAATATTTTAAACAACAAAAATAAAATTACAATTTCTTTTAAAATTGTATAAATCATCATTTCTATAGCTGTTTATCGTGATCATAACCTATTGAGAATAACCCACTGATCTTGGGTCAATTTATCTAGAGAGACGTTATATGCTATGTTTTTTTGAAGTTCTATTTTCTAAAATTTATGTGGCCTACCGAAATCAACTTTTTCAAGTTTAGTTGTTCAGGGTAATTTGGGTATATAATGTTACGGTGGACACTTCCCTTGTTATTTTTATTAAATCTATAAAATTCAACTAAATACAATATTTAGTTGATGGAGAATTTTTTCTAGATAGGATCCGAATATCTACATTATTATAAAAAATATGAATTTAAATTAGTTATTGTTTTGGTTGGTTTATCATTTGGAAAATTAGATTAGTAGCGTAGGAACAATTTCAAAATTGTTCAGTGTTTATACATTTTGCATGATTCAGATATGCTGAAAATTGATAGAACAAAAACTGCACGGTGTATACTACATAGAAAACATAAGATAGATTGAAAAGCATAGCAAAACTATTGGAAATTGGAGGCTCAGTTTTTCTCTTGCTTGGAGGCTCAGTTTTTCTCTTGCTTGGAGGACAACTTTGGTAGCAACAAAAGCAGAGATGCGATCTAAAGGAATGGCTTGGAGAATAGATTTAAGAAGGATGAGTTTGCTGGATAGATTGAGGACTCTGAAAGTCCAACACGAGAGTTTGTTCTCCAATTTTTGCAGAAGATCTTCTTAGACTAGTAATGGAGTGTTGACCTATAAGAAGTGTGTTATCAATGAACAATGGATGTGTGGATGGAGGAAGTTCAAGACCACCGGGGAGGCCTTTGAGAGAGCCTGCAAATTGTGTATGACTAATAGATCTACCAAGACCTTCCCCCATGAAGAGGAAGATATATGGAGAAAGGTGATTGCCTTGTCTAATGCTCTTTGAGGGAAAGAAGGTGGGGTAGGGTGATCTATTGACAAGAATCCATAAGAAGGCCTTAGAAATTATATTCATAACCTAGAAAATTCATGACTCTGTAAAGCCATAAGCTTACAAACATGAGGGAAATTAATTGGCAACTAAGTATGTCAAAGGCTATATTCATATCTAGTTTGATGATCATACTAAGATTTTTTGTTGAAAAAGACAGAATCGATGTGTTCATGGGTAGTGAGGATGTTGTCAAGAATTTGCCTTCCCTCCATATCTTGATTGCTTTGAAAAAATTATCAAGGGTAGCAAAGGCTTGAGATTGTTGGCTATATTTTTGGAGATTATTTTGTAGGTGATGTTGTAAAGGACAATGTCCCCGAGTTAGCATGGGTTTCCACTTGAGAATTTTTGGGTATAAGGGCTATAAAGGTGGCATTGAGAGATGTAAGGATTGTTGTCGATTTTCTTGAATCTTCTGCAATAAAATAAAAAAATACATTATCTATAATGAAGAACCACAAAAAAATCTTTACAAAACTAGTTAACCATGTTCATAGAAATTTCATATCATTTATTAACATGGATTTTGATTTTTTCAAGAAATAAACTAATGGTCAAACTTTCAATTGGAAATGTGATTTTTGATTTATTAATTTTAAATTAGGAAAATGATATAAATTAAATGGTCGATAAACGTTGATAGTGTTGGAATAATTTGTCATTGATGTAAGGTGAAAGTGTTAGCATTCATTGGGTGACTTGTGTGTTTAAATCAAGTGAATTTGGCTACAGGGACCCTTTAGATTGGTAGCCCTCATCACACCATTTTGTTTGATAGATGACATGCCTTGTGGGTCCTCCTGGTTTGAGAGATTTTAATTTTTGAACTCTGATGCCCCAAAGATGATGGTTTTTGCACTAGCCCCTAAAAAGGGTTAAAATTATGTTTTAATAGGCCTAAACTCATGTGCCCTAATCTACCTTGAAAGGAACTTTGAGTGACAAAAATGGTTTTTTTGAGTATCCTAAGCCTCCTCTAAGAAGGTCGGTTTTCCTTCCTTAGGCTGGCTCTTATTGAATAGGTTATTTCAAAATAAAATTAATTGTTGTTGCACTGGTCAACTATGTTATAGACACTTCTTTTCAAGGGTCAAGTCCACCCCAAAATAGGCTTGTCCAACCACTATGAATTCGCCTAACTCGTTGGCATTTGATGCAAGTAAGCGTGGATCCTCTGAGGCACAAACAAAGGAGAATTAAACCAAGGTCTAACCTTCATAGAATATTTAAAGAAGGTTGAATCTCAAGGAGAGTTTTATATTTTGTTTTGAGTTTCTTTTGTGGTGGTTTTTTGTGCATAACTTGCTAGATTTGAGGCCCTATCCGACGGTGAAGAAAACGGTTATAGGTCTGAGTTTTCTAAGGTAAAAGTTTTGTTGTAGGTCTGAGTCTCTCCGTGACAACACGTTGCAATTTTGAAAAGGATTGAAATTCGACCCTTGGCTTGAAATAATCTGACCCTGAGGCAAAATTTCAACCTCTTATGACAAAGCTATGTCCTAAAGCAAAAGGGTAAAACCGGGCTTCTGTTTTGACTATTCTTGAGCAGACTTTGGATCAGGGTTTAATCAAAATTTGAAGTGATTTTTAGAGCTAATTATGGATACTCTTTGAAGCAACCTTAGAAGCCTTTATTGAGCGTATTTTGTTGAAGGAAGTGTAACTAAGTTCGGTCTTCATAAATGTACTTTTGATATTTGTACTTATTCAAGAAAAGAAATATTATTTTTATGATATATGCCAATGAGTTTCTTGCTCATTGAAGTAGGTCTAGCACATGTCAAAATGTTGTATGTGAGTCAAATAGTCAAGATAAATTTTTGGAGGCCTTAAGGGCATGTTACACTATGTATAAATACATATTAAAGTTAAAGGAAAACCTCCTAGCAAAGTCAAGTCCGATCCTATGTAATGAACCTTCAAGAAGCTCCTTCAAGCATGCTACACCACCATAGAAAATGTGTGAAGTCTGCTCAACAAATCAGCCAGCAAACTTCCCTCCAAGTCAGCCTACAAACAAACTATACAAGTCGGCCTAAAAGGAGGGACAAACCTCTATTTATAGAGGTTGTCCACCCATACAACACAGAACTGAAGCTCTGAAATCTGCAAGAAAAGAAGAGAAAAAAAAGTCGTGGAAAAGGTCTGTTAGGGTAGCGAAGAAAGGAGGAGAAGCAACAAAGGTTAAGACACTTTCTTAGGGTCATACATAGCGACACATACGAAGGAATGAGGTCTCTCTACGACTATAACAATAGTAATACACCAACTCAATCCTTATTTTTGTTTGGGTTAGAAACTAATGTTTACAAGGCCTCCATCCAAGAGCAAAGGAGAAGCCCTCACCAACGGAGGAAGAAGGAACAAGAACGAAGTTAAAGGGACTATTTTCTAGGGTATAAAACAATCACATGTGCGAGAATTAGATCTCTTTCTACAGTCACAACAACCCTACATTACAGTCATCCAAAGTTAGTTGATTGGTGAAAGGAACCATCATAAGGAGAAGGGTCTCATCAAAAGTATCTTCTCTAGAGCAAGGACTACAAGGTTACTAACAAGTTGCAAGAAGAACGAGGTGCCAAAAGTAGGAAGACTTATATGGTGCAGAAAGGAGTGGAGACTTGACTTGTGCTTGGAGGATCTCATTGTTAGGGGTCTAGGGTTTGGCATTGATCAATAGAAGCTTCATTAAGAGAATTCACTAAAGGGTTTTCCTCTCAAGAGTAGAGAGGTTTTGGCTCTGGTAGAGAGCTAACATCTTGTGTTGTGGTTTTTATGTTTTGGTAGTGGTTTGATGAAGTACACACATATGCACTAATAATAAGAAGAGGCATAAGCTAACAAGAAAAGTAAAAATACTCCATAAATTGTTATCAAGTAATGAAGAATCACACTACACTACTTTGCCCTAGATTCTTCAACATGGTATTAGAGGTAAGGTGACACATCAAGGAAAGGGCAACTCAAGAACACTCGGTAAGGGGAAGCATCTACAAAGTTGAAGCATCAAGCCTAGAGGTCTCAATAACTTCAAGGACAAGAAGGGTATATAATCCATCATTCATCAATAAGGTCTACAAATCCAGAATAAGAGCCTTGCATAAAGGCACCTATAAAGAAGAGCCAGTTAAAGCAGGACCTACATCAAGCTACAAGTCTTCAAGCAAACCTCATCACCAAACAAGTCCTCTTGGAGAAGGCAACTTGAAGGACATCAAGATCCAAGGAAGACAAGCCATCAAACCTTCAAGGAGGAAGCAAATCCATTACATCTCAAAATCTGTCAAGTGACTACATGTCCCCTTTTGAATATATTTCAATGTCTTTTTGCAAGGAAAACAATAAATTAGTAGGTACCAACAAATTTCTTGCATGGAAGAAGAGGACTGATCTACTACTCAAGAAGAATGAACTCCTAGAGCATGTCAAAGGGAATATCACTATCCCTGCTAAGGAACAGACTCAAGCCTTAGCCAAGTACAATAAGGATGAGACAAGAGCTCAAAGGATTATGATAGAATCAATCAAAGACTCTCTCATTCCTTATGTCTCCAAGTTTGAGATATCAAAAGAAATTTATGATAAGTTAGTAGAGCTATTCTCGGTGTCCACAACCAGAGAAGTGATATCTCTGAGGAATGAATTATACAAGATGAAGATAACAAAGGAAGGAATAGCTCCCTACTTCATGAAAATATTTGAAATGAGAGATCAACTTCAAGAGCTTGGCGAAGTCATGTCTAACATAGAGATGACAACTGTAGTACTCAATGCTCTACCTGACGAGTAGGGAAACTTCACATCTAGCATATATGCCAAGAAGGAAGCAACCACTCTTAGTGAAACGTGGTCTCTATGCAAGACAGAGGAAACCAGACTTAAGGCAAAAGAAGATATGGGATCAAATGAGCAAGCATTTGCTACCATGGCCAAAAGAAAGGGTAAATTTGGCATGTTTGGTCCACGGAGAACAAATAGCAAAGACATGTCCAAGATCTAATGTTTTGGATGCCAAGAATATGGACACTACAAAAGGAATTGTCCTAAGCTTAAAAAGGACAACAACAAAAGGAAGAGGGAAGAAGCCCACATAACTCAAGAGATGGAAGAAGGAAAAAAGCAACAGAAGGAAGACCCTCCAGATCTCTACTATGACTAGGTCAAATTATTTACTTCTAGACTTCTTTCAAAATTGTGAGTAGGATAGGAGCATGTAGGAACAAATTAAAATTGCATCGCTAGACACATCCTCTAGAATCTAGCAACATGATGTACATAGAGTTCTAGATACTCATATAGATGTAGCATTTATGAGAAGAACAAAAATGCATAAGTAGAAATATCTTCTAGAACATAGGAGCATGGCAGATATAACTCAAAATATTCGTGTAGAAGAAAGCATGCCTAGTATAGGACCTCATACACGATGAAAGAAAATTGATCATGATAAGAATCTTGGAAGACCTGCATCATCAAAAGAAAGGAAACATTTGCAAGGCAAGGATATTTAAAGATCCTATGATGGAATCTTCAAAAGAAGGTTCATGGACCAAACTAGATGTCTTATTGGGAATCCCATTCACGGGTTTCAAGAGAAGAATGATATGAAGGCAACCTAAGATGAAACAAGAAGGGGCACACCAAAGGATGATCAAAGGGGAATCAAGATGAGGTATGTATGCATCAAAGTTTAAGTCATGTTATCATTTGTATATTATTAAGTCACGGGTATAGTTATATAACATGATCAAGAATGAAAGAATCTCTTTCACCAAAGACATGCTCGAAGGCATGCATTACAATGTAATGAAGGTCAACAAAAGAATATGCTTACATAAGGAGCATAGGATTGTTGACTAAGAAGCAAGAAGAAATGCTGACAAGTCCAGAAAGCA